>JANFAI010000019.1:0-1221421 GCA_024613185.1 Pisolithus microcarpus | reverse complement strand
CGCTCAGGGATGACAAGGCCGGGAACGAATGTCGACCTGAACGAATGGCTCAAATAAGTTGTATTGAACTTAGCTGCTAAGCAAGCACTGGGCTGCGCCTCGACGTCCGTACTTAGATATAAACTAGGCTTCCTGAGCCCAGCCACAGCTGTCCCCTTTGCTCCCATGTCCTCCTCCCCTCATTTTCCCTTATTATAGCCACTTATAACTGACAATGGCCTCGACATCAACTCCTCCCCTCATTCAAGATATCTCATTCTCAAGGGAAGCCGAGAACTTGGGTATTCTCTTTGCGGGCTTCGTCACTTCGTCACTTCTTTATGGAGGGACCATCTTCCGTGAGTCTTTACTGCCCTTCGAGTCGCCCCCCTGACGCTATCCACATCTTAGAGACCTATGCGTACTACTCACGCTTCCCCCAGGACAGTAATCATATACGCTATTTCGTGCGTGTCTATACCTTTCGTTCACTCCGACCTGACTGAGGAAGCATGTATCCACACGCAGGTCATCTTTCTCGCGTGGGTGTCGCGAGCCTCGTCCGTGACAGGTTACTTCTGACACACCCCAGTATCGTAGATACAGCCACATCCGCCTCGGTGCGTGTCGTGATACTACTCACTCCTGCTCGGACCCGTTCACTCACTCTTGGCACCTCAGTTTCTGCAGTGTATGCCGGTCGTCGTTGTGTCGCAACCTACTCACCCAGTTGGCAGGCTATATCACTTTCTGATTGACATGTACGATATTCCCGTCGATGTTTTGGTTGCTCCTGTGTATGTGCACACTTCGCTTCGAAAGCCATCGTACTACTCACGTTTCCTCCAGCTCTATGTGTGTAGGTAGTTTGAGGTATATATGCGTTTACTAGCGCTGAACCGTCAACTCTTCAAGGTCCAATATGCACTATCGGTTTGTTATCCCATCTCCGTCCACGGGTGCATCCTTGACTGAGTAACTTCCTACAGTTCATTCTCGTCTTTGCATCCCAACTGTGAGTATCTGGCTTAGCTCTCGGTGCTGTACCATTCTTACCCGGTGCAGCTTTTTCGCTTTCCGTGTCTTCGAAGGTCATTTTTCCCTTTGCATTTACAAGTAATTCTGTAACCTGACGCTTCCCACAGTCACGAGTAGATCACGACTGGTCTCCCTATCAGTGGTGCGTGTTACCAGATATCACAGTCCAACGTGGGTTGATTCGCCATAGGTCTCACTATCATTCGTTTCCTTCGGTAGGGGTGTTCCCTGTTGATTATTGTATAATTCTCGCTTATCCATGTTACTGCGCAGTTTTTGGAATGGGTGAGTTTATCTCTATGATTTGTTGTGAATTTGGCGTTGACCGGATTCCCGCTCTTAGCGTCTGCAGGTCAAATGTCAGTTCTACTAGGTGAATCGTGTTCCCAACGCTGACAGTCTACAGGTTTCAACAAAGAGAACTCTCCTCTTTTGCACTGTCACCGATGAAGGTCACTGTTTTATTGCGACTCATTCCGTTCATCACTCATTCCCGTCATTCGAGCAGGCTGTCGCATTGACACATCTCAGCTTCGCGGTATTGACTGACGCCCTGATCCTATGACGCTGTATTACTGGCTTCGCCGGCAACAATACCCATATCTGCGAATGTAAGTTACCGCCGTTCCCTGTAGTTAGCCCGAGTGTCTTACCCGCCATACCAGACCTAAGCGTTTCATTGACAAAGTTAACGTCCTAATAGTCAATAGAGGCCTAAGCTTCACGTAAGTCGTCTTTACCGTGAGATGATCCATCTCTTGACTTGTTCGTTTTTTAGTCTCGTCCAGCTCGCCTATCTCTGCGCCGTAGGATCATGCACTTTTCAATCCGTGATAAATCTAACATACCTCTTCTTCAGCTTGGCGCTGTACCAAGCCACCAGTACTGGGTTATGTTTCAAATGATTGGAAGTAAACGTGAGTCCTTCGTCATATTCTTTTCCTGACCCATTGGTCAACTTGCTATACCTCTTCTATGTACTCTGCGGTTGCAGTCTACGTCAATTCCGTATTCCAACTGTAAGTGCCCTTCCCAATTTGTCCTCCCCCTTATTAAACTTTGTCACACCTCCACTGACCACAACTGTGTTTCACTCCCTTTCTAGTTTGAACTGCCGTGAAGCTGAGAATGGAAGAGGCATCAATGAAGAGGAGTTTTACGAGCCTCCGAATACCACTGCCGGGCCGGGGTTTGGGCCGCCCTTACCTGCCGTCACTAGGCAAACTTATCTAGATATCGTGCGTGCCCTATCTTGCCGTCCTCGCTCTCTCTTTTCCTCACGCGTCATTGGATCTTCATTGTGCACCCTACCAAAAGTGGTCCCATCCCTGCACCGACGTGTATTCGTGTTCGCAAGGAGCGTATACAACAACGGGTAGTAGCGGGACGGGTGCTACGCACACGTCCATGGACCCTCCTAAGCCTCCCCGGCACGAGCAACCGCAAGCGTGCCCCGCACTAAGATTTCACTCCACCACTCAGCTCTCCCCCACTTTCCAACCATTATCTGATCAGAATTGCTGCTCCCACCACCCGATACGGTCCCCCATCCTGTCGAGGGTGATAGACATCACAGCGATGGATGGCGAACGCAGGTGCCATCGGGAGAGTGAGATAATAGATTCGGTACAGGACCGTCCAGGACGGGTTGCGGACCATGATGATCTGTCACAACATGGGTGCGGTATGTCACTCGTTCATTAAGTGGGGTATCTGGGGGGGGATGGTTCGTGTGAACGACCAAGAGAACAGGCGTCTTGTGCGTATGTCCATCCGGTATTTGCTTGTACCTTGCACATTCTGCCCTCCAACGGATTCTTCCGCAGGCAACGATCCCGTCAGCGAGGCACGAACCATACCGTATCATATTGATTCAGGAAGTACGTTGTAAGTACCGCCTCCTTGTACGTGCGCGGTGTGTGAGACTACGTGCCAAGCGTCCTTCAAAGCTTCAAGTTTTGCGAGCCCAGGCACCCAGCGCTTGGCGTGCACATTCAACTCATTCAACCTAAGGTCGTTGTCCCTCCAAATGCCGTACTGTAATACAATTCAAAGTGACGAGTCTGTCCTGAGGTGACAGGAGGATAAGCACTGCACTAAATATATGATAGGCACGTGTTAGCACCCGGGCTAGACATCCACCATCTGCCGACTCGCACGCCATGGGTAGATTGGTAGATACGCCAGATAGGGCACAGCCTGTGGCAATGTGACGTTGAAGAAATTGTATGCTGGTTCACATTGGTGTGTGCAAAACTGCGCGATACTACGCCATCAGTGAACCGTGCGCTTCCTACAGTTTTTGAATGCTTTGAGTGCTCGGCAAGTGCTGTTACTAAATGCTAAGCATCCAAAAGGCAACTCTGAGCACTTAGCTTTACAGATGTGGTCGCGCCCCGAGCGCTTGGCACCTGGACAAGGGCACTGTAACCGTGCGAGTGCACGGTTGGCATAGCACACAATGTGCACGGCACCACATCATGTCAATACCTGATCATGTCTTATCGTTGTTTGGAGATGCCAGCGCCAACTAGGTGGTGCACGGCTGGGGCCGTGCAGGCATATGTAGTGTGCTCTATCCCCCGTAACACAACGTGGCATACATATCGGAAAGAAATGACCGCGTAAGTATAGCTTGGCAAAGAATCCCACCAATGCACAACAATGTCCCCAGAGCTACTGCCTACGGCAAGCCATTCTCTTTCTTGAAGGCCTAGCGAACAGTCACGAGTGAACGACCAGAAAGCACAAACACATGTGCGCACTTACCTCTACCATCTTCCTAACACCCTCTTCCAACCCTACTTCCGGGACATATCCTAGCACCCTCCTTGCTCTCTCGATGCAGTGATACCTCTGCGCGCAGGTATAAGACACTCTGAACCTCGTAAACGTCGGGTCCCTTCCGATGAGATAGGACCAACACTCGGACAAAAGCCCTAGTCACCCCGAGTGTGCGAGGGATTTTAAGGATTTTTCTCTCTGCTCGCTGGTTCTTCGACCCTTCCGGTACAGGGGGATCGAGGGCCATCCAAACATATCTCATGAAATCCCAGAAGTAAACTGGTTCTCCATTTGTAATAAAAAAGGCTTGTCCATCGACTCTGAGAGGATCCCCCTCAGTGACCGCCAACGCGTTCTCGGAGAACTGGTCGAACCGTGAACGGACAATTGGGTGTTTGAGTTCGTGTGGATCGAACGGAGTGTTGAATGCGGATAGGATGGATTCAGCATTGAGTGGGGGCGTGACGTAGGGACCGAGGGGTCTTGCGGAGCTGTGTGGCGTGCGGTGGTATTCAGTTGTGGCACATACAGGAGGGAGAGCGCGGTGTAGGGATTGGAAGAGCTGTACTCTGGCATTTGCAATATTTTCGGGATCTAATTTGGGTTCACTGCACGTGGCAGAAGAGTACAACGGAGGGGGAACGAGCTTGTCCGCTGCGAGCAGGTGGGCTTGTGCGATGTTCCCGACATAGGTATAATCGAATAAATTGTTGTTGTCGCCGACCTGGATATGTGTTTGACCACGTTGATATACTTGGTATAAACCCGCCATCATCTGACGGTCTCCGGGTCTGCTACGTGCGTTAGCGCACACAGGTGGCTTAAAGTCAAAGCGATACTAGCCCGAATATTCCCGCCGGACGCAGTGCCACGGTCAACAGCCCACCCTTTCCATTTGCTTCGAGCACGATTTTCTCCCCTTGAGCTTTGGAATCGTTATACGCGTCGAACGGCTTTACCGGATAGGGCACTCGCTCGTCCAGATTCACTACATCGGCGCCGTCGAATACGACGCCGCAGAACTTGTATAGACGAGTTTACGCACTCAGCTGCAATGGCCGCGTTGATGACAGCTCGAGTGCCTTCAACGTTGATCTTGTAGTAGAGGGAGGGGTCTTTGGCGCCGTGTTGGGGCGAGGCTGTGTGAATGATACACGTAGTACCCGACTGCGACACGTTGAATCTGAGTAAGGGTAGAAAGAAAGAGAGAGAGCAGGTCATCGACCTTTTTCAATATATCCAAGACGTCCTGTTCGTCTGCAATGTTTCCCAAATAAAATGGAACGTCGTGATGTCTCTGTACGATGTCCAAGACAGATACAACATCTCCCCTCGCCAGGAGGTGTTCGACGACATGTCGACCTACAAAGCCGCTTCCGCCGATAACAAGGTAGACGTCTTTCTGAAGGGACATGGTTGTGGACCGTCGACGAGGAAGGAAGCGAACAACTCGAGAGAGACTCGGCTGGGCAGTCGTGAGGTGATTTCCACTTAAGGAAATTGACCCCTATTTCTTAGAAAAGAAAAGGCAACTTGACTTGAAACTCCGCTGACATGCTTGCCGTCGGCATCGTCCGCTATCCCTTCCTCGTGTCGCGGTCATAAAATATGTGGTTGTGGTCTTCGGTGGTTGCATGGTTGAGCAGGTGGGGCAGCGGCTCGTTTCATGGCGGGGAGGAAGATACACGCTGACGTCGGGACAATTAGCATTTTGTTCGCCAAGGCAGCTGAGGTAGCCGTCGTCGGATTACAGGCACGTCCAACCATTCCAACTGGCCTCGGAAGCACTCCTACACGTACACGCAGGCATCGGGGAAGACGTCCTTCGTCAATGTCATCAGTTCAGGACAGGCAAGTCCCCATTTCACTCTGCCGACGCTCCCTGAGATCCGTCACAGTGGTCAGAGGACGTCGTTCCAACCGTTGCATTCAACTATCGCAAGGTCCGGAAAGGCGCCGTCACTTTCAAGATATGGGACGTGGCGGGTCAACCCAAGTTCCGCTCTATGTGGGAGCGGTACTGCCATGGTATGGACGCTATAGTGTGCGTCGTTCACCATTCCCACCGCGTTCTGGCAACACTGCTGACGGGTACGGGGAGTTTCATTGTAGATTCTGCCGACGTATGTACCATGTGCATCAGCGCGCCTAACGTCCATTTGACCATTCCCTATACAGCACGATAAATTTGACACCGCAAGATTCGAACTCCATCAACTTCTCTCCCAACCAGGTCTAACGGGCGTCCCACTTCTTGTCGTGCGTCTCCGCTCATCTCTCACTGACCACTCGTACACCATCTTTCTGCACGTAGCTCGGTAACAAAAACGACATTTCAACCCATGCGTCTGTCAAGGATCTCATTCGTGAACTGTGCGTGTCCCCATATCTCATCTATCGTCAGCACTCTCACCCAACACTTCGCACGCATCATCCAAACACAGTGAACTCAACAAAATCCAAAACCGTCCCGTCTCCGTACGTCCCTCCCCTCGCATCCCTGTTTACCCAATAACTAACACCCGTTCCCACCAGTGTTATTCGGTGCGCTCCCACTTCATATCCCATCCCCTCGAATCGGCTAACACGATGACACCATACCGAGCAGTGCTCGATGAAGAGCCGGCATAATCTAGATATCGTACTGCGGTGGCTTACGGAGCGGAGTCATTGACATCTCCGTGCTGTGGCCGACTGCTTACAGTCAATAGTACACCGCGTCGCGTCTCATACCTCATTCGCTCGTAGGTCATGTATGTATATCCCTTACAAACTCTCACATCAACCGTTCTCGCATCCATGTACCACATGAGTCGATCGGTATGGACGAACGTATCACATCGCTTGCTGTTCCATGAATAAACTATCTATTTTTGCCTGGAACAAGCTTAGTCTTGATCCATGCTATCTGGGTCTTCCGTATGAACCATGAGCTTGCCCTGCTCGCTCACAGCCCGCAAAAAAGCGCCCACACTTGTCCCATCCTCGGCCCTCATCCCTAGACCCCTCACTAACCCCGCTCCCATGCCCATCCTCAATACTCGATCTAGTTGAGCAACGCTCTCGCGGAACGGATTGGAATGGATCGTACGTCGGAGCTTCTCGGTCAGGCTTGCGATATCCTCGGCCGGGGACGGGTTTAATGACGAGGTCGATGAGGTAGAGGAGGTCAACGGAGAGCGAGAGGACAATGGCATGGCATCATCAACGGGTTGTTCGTCGCCCTCGGCTCCCGACTGTGGGAGTGAAGATGGCTTCAGGGATGCGAACTCGGGTGGAAGATGCTGGAACAGCAAGGGTAGAAGTGATGGGTGAGATGTGATCAGGGGAGGATGACCTGAGGAGTTAGGATATCGGTGAGGGAGATGTCGTCGTCATCTATGCGTAGTTTTCGACGGCGACGCGTTCAACTCGGCATGAGCGAGACAAAAGAGGGAGAATGCATACCTCTGTCCAACTGGACCTACCATCGAATGCATTGGGACCCGCACCGGCGTCGGCATCCACAATTGCGACCGAGTTTGCATGAACGCCAACTCTCGTGGAGGAGGCACCCATGGACGTGACCAGGGCACGGAGGCGCGCCAGTTGCTCGGCGGTGGCGAGTCCGGCAGGCGGTGCGGCAGCTCGGGCAGCACGATACCTGTGATGTTGCCGATATGGCGAATGCGATATGGGATGGCATGCAGCGCGTGAAGGGGGGAATAAGATCAACACTACCGTCTACGAAACCAGAAGAAAGGCAACGTACGTCGCCGAACCAGACCCCATATTTCCAGACCCAGACCCAGGCGAGGAGCCTGCCGCCGGGTCAGAGGATGACGACGTTTGCTGCGATGCCGAGCTGTCACCAGCGTTCCAGATAGGACGGCCGTCGGATCGGCGAGGAATCTATTCAAGTTTCCGACGAGCTCGTCGTCTCGCCGCCGATTGCGTCCTAATTGTGTTGACATGAGTGATATCAGACGTAGGAGTATGAAATGTACTCCACCTGCATCCAGAACTGTACAATATCTCGATCAGCGCCCTCAGCATCCCCCCGATAAAAAAAGGACACGCACAAAGTGTTTCTGATCTGAACTATCAAACCTCAACACAAACGTTCTTCCGCTCCTCTCCTGAGTAACCCTCTCCATCCTCGCGTCTCCAGGAAACAATATCAAGTCCTCCCGCACGCTCCCACTCGGTCTTTCTTTCCACATGAAATGGAGTAGCCCGTCATCCCCATTAGATAGGACGATGGCACCTTTAGTAGGGTTTGCATCGACAAAGGAGGAGCCGCTGCGGCGGAAGGAGCGACCAGCCTTGAAGGCGAGAAGTGTTTGCGAGTCTGTCAGCGTCGCCATCGTCACTCTCCGCTTCGACGTCCAACTTTGAGTGAAGGGCGACGCGTACCTTCAACGGCCGGAGTTTGAATTGCGAGAGGGCCGGGCGGGCCGTCAATACCCGGTACCGCTTCTCCGTCAGACGGTAACTGATACTCCTTCTTTCGACGCAGGGCGAACAAGAAAATACCTCCCCGCTACGTAGCTACACCTTACTTACGCCCAATCTCTCTTTCAGCTGCGCTTCAGATAATCACTCAACGGTGAGCCCTTTCGACCTCATCACGGCACTGGGCGTGGTCCCGACAGCATGCCTGTTTACAGCTGCCCCATCCGGGGCACGTTATTGCCTGCAAGGCCATAGGCTCATTAGTAGTTGGGACGTTCTCGCTATTCTCGGTGGGCATGTCATGGGGGAAGTAAAGGGGTGGCCCTAATCGTTCCTCGTGCGATGCTACCGGCCATGGCGGACTCGTACCTCTCTCCTACGAAAAAGAGGGTCCGCTTAGCATCCCAAGACAATATATCAACATACCCTCTTGGATGGGCGAACCAGAGCGTAAAAACCTTCACCCAATCTGACAGCCACATTTCCACCTTACAGTCTCATGATCGATACCGGTACTGCGGGTGATTGCCAGAACAACTTCGTTTTCGCCAGACGTTATCAGGTGTATCTTCACCCGGTGAGTGGTGGATGTTTTCGATGCCTTGAGAATAACTCGAGACACTTATTGGTGGTGCGATACATGATGAAGGGTAACTCCCCAATACGATACGGATTGGGGTTTTCAGTTGAGTGTCTTGTCGTGGATTACTGCGGAGGGCCGATATGCAGCACACAAATAATCGCTGCTACGAGCCGATCCGAGAAGACCCCAATAAATGGGTCTGTCCCATTTTAAACTTGTAGTTTCTTGTGCGTGATGTTTCCTCTTCTAATTCGGACCGCCACGTCTATTCATCTCACGTTGTACATGAACGCTCTGTATCACCCCAGTTCAAGGCGCGCCACTCATTATCACGCAACTTGACTGTTGGTTCCGGACTTTCTCGCCTCGAAGCTCGAGTGCCGTCCAAGATCGTCTGCCTCGTTTGCCCAAGATTAATGGGAAGTCCTCGATGTCAGGCAAAAGATGCAAAATATTGAGCAGTCAAAAGAATGCAGAAGCTGATGATGGCCGCTTCTGCCGGTGCAAAAGGTAATGAGATGTTTTGTTTCCCCTTCTCTTCCCTTAATGACATCGCCGCGATCTAAGCCGTTGAACGGCACCGTCGATCGCCACGACTACTTGCCTGATGTCCCTTGCCCACCTCTCTAGCAAACGGCCCTAATATGGATCTATTTTTGCGCAGTGCCGGACACGGTCCTGAGAGGATGATCGTTCACAGCGGGCCCAGCCATCGGCTATAACTCCCCGTAACACCTGGTCACGGTCTACAGATCGCAAGCGCTGGTAAGTAGAGGTCTCTGCAATTCTACGATCAGGGCGGTTATCTGGTGAGCTGTTATGAGAAACCCAGAGGGAACTTCGGCTCTACTGTCTTGTTGAGCTGATGTCACATTCTGTAGCGGAATTGTCACTTTTCACCCTCACGAGACGGGTCTCTAGGACAGTCAAGCCACCCAAGTAACATGAATCCAACAAGATACACCGCTCGACCCGTGAAAGCCAGAAATGCATAAATCATTGTGATAGTCATGTACATACACGCACATATCGATTGCTAAGGATATACCATCGTCAGAAGAGATTGAGCTGTGAGCGTATGTGAAGGCATGTGCAGCAGTCGTTTGAAAAAAAAAAAAAATCGAGAGATGCCTCATGGTTATTCCCCGCTAGGCATCGAAAAGACGCGGGCAGGCCGCTAATGATACATCCAAAATCCAGAATAGAATATGCAAACCCGAACTAACGAAAACAGGAGACACACACCATGGAAGGGATGAAATTAGATTAGCAACGCGATAGCACAGTGGAGCAACAAAAAGAGGCAAACAAGCGAACTTGCACGCCGCGGGTAACGGTACACAGATCGCACAGCTACCAACCAGCACGATATCGGTGTAAGGGACATCAGGTCGCCGTGGAGAGCTTGAAGTGTTGGAACACCCAAGGGAAAATCAGATCACCCTCGGCCATATCCATAGCCAACACTGCGGCTCCTACCACCGCCGCTTCGAGGTATAGGAATCGGGGCCACGCTCGGTTCCCGCAAAAACCTGAATTCACTCCTCGAAGTGCGCTCATCTTGTCTTTGCTCGTGTACGTGCACGGGCACATCCAGAGTGGATCGCGTACCTTCCAATGCTCGTCCTGTTCGCTTGTCTATCGCACCACTGATGCGAGATGACGTCGGACTCCTCGGCGGGGCGCTATCAGACCTCTTCCCGCTCTTCGCAGTGGTCATCGTCGTATCAAGTGCTCCTGCACCGGCGACTATTAGACGCAACTTCTCAATAGCGGGCGAACCCTGCATCGACATGACACCTCCCACTGGTACGTCTTCCATCCCCAATCCCAATCCTAACATATCCTCCACACCATCCCCTTCCTCGCCCACATTTACAGACCTCGTGTCAAGCAACTCGTGAGGAGGGGTGCTGCAAGCGCCCCCCTCCTGTTCTTACATGCCATCCTCCTACCCCTCTCTTCTTCGAACAATGCACCACGATGACTCACTCTCACCGATCCATCCGGCTCCAGTCCTGGAATACCGGGAATCCTCCCGATCACGGGCGACGATGCCGACCCGCTACTGAACACTGATTGACTCAGCTCGTGGAGCGCCGATTCCGGAGAAAGTAGTTGTAGTCTAGCAGGACGGGAGACGCTCCGACTTGCGCTTCGTGTTGAGAGGGAACTGGTAGTAGTGGCGCTGGTAGTAGTCGATATGCGGGAAAGTGATCTTCGAGAGTGAGATCTGCTTCTACTTGGGTAGCGAGCAGCGGGATCGCGATCGTTCCCATGCCGAGCTTCGGCCCCCCTGTCATCGTATCCTCGTTCGACATCAACCTCACTATGGCATGATGGATGAGACAGTCGCGAATGTTCTCGCGACCTTGACGACTGGTAGTCCGCAAACTCGTATTCATCAACCACGTCACGACACCGACATGAAGAAAGCACGGCGGACGTCGAATCATCGTCCACATCGTCTCCCCATCCGATTCCCCACGCTGCATCGTCTACCATGGAAACCGTCCAGCGAAGACGTACGGATCGTTCGAGACACCCTCTCAATACGCGTTCTGCGCCTCGCCCGATACCATCTGGCATTTCAAATGTGCCTAGAGAAAGCACACGAAGGGAAGTGAAGAAAGACTAGAAAAGAAATGAGGTGGAACACTTACCGCGTAGAATCTTCATCGTCAGTCTTGGCTCGAAGGGATCGGAGAAGGGTAGGCGACCGGTAAGGAGAACATAAAGCAGCACGCCCAACGCCCACATGTCTTGAGCGGGATGTGCGCGGACATGTCTCCCTTGGGTAGGAGAAAGCAATTCAGGGGCAACATAAGGCAATGATCCGGCGGGGAAAGCATGGGCTGGATGAACTGGCACCTGCTGTTCATCGTCGAGAGGGGCAGACGTCCTGTGCCGGCGTGCGTGGAGACGAGTAATAGTTGCATGGGAAGGAAGGGTATCCTTGACTTTCCGCCTGGAATGAGATATGGTTGAGCGGTGGCGATGCATGGCAGCAGAGTCAGAAGCGTCGTCTTCGTCGGGCTCGCCGATCTTCCTTGCTAATCCAAAGTCGCCGATGCGGCATACGCCCATTTCGTCTACGAGGATGTTTTCGAGTTTGATATCACAATGGACGTAACCAGCTACTTGGTGTAGGTAACGTACACCTCTTACGACCTGGCGAAACATCATTCCGACATCGTCGTGAGGCAAGCCAGGGGTTCCCTGTCGTTTGAGTATATCGAACAAGGAGCCAGCAGGACAGTACAACGTGACGAAGAAATCAGCATAAGGGGTATGTTCGAAGGAGAAGAGGGGCAGGATATGTTCATGGCTGAGGGAAGACCATACTCTGGTCTCGTGATTTAAGCGTTTACGGGCGAGCTCAGGATTATTCTGACGTTGTAGTTCAGAGTGTTTTACGATTTTGATGGCGACGATGCCACCGGAAGGGGAAGAAGCACGCCTGATGGTGGAGAAGCTTCCATAACCAATTGCGGGCCGAGTACGTAACCTGCGATGGACTCGCCTTCGTCATCTGGCAGACGGGCACGAGAGATGGGTGGGCTGAATGCAGAGAGAAAGAGAGCCGCTGGTGAGAGCGATTCAGTGGAAGTCGCAGGGGGTGGCCCAGGATGGCCCTGTGAGTGGAAGGCAAGATCCGAGGAGTGAGAATGGTCGATGGGGATATCGTATGGGTCACCCTGTTGTCTGAATACATCAGGGAGGGGTGTCCATCGTTCCGTCGGTCGAGAGTCGTTGTGGTGACCTGCGAGAGGCTGTTCTGTGATGTGGTATGCTGGATGAGCGCCAAGGAAGTGAGTACTAGCGAAGCTCATAACAAGGAGTGGAGATATGGGAGTGTGTGTGTGTATGTATGTGGGCTGTCGACTGGCTGTGGTTAATGGTTATATGGTTGTGATTTAGGTTAGAAGAGAAGAGCTGAGGAGGAGAAAAAAGGCCAGGGGGGAAGCACAATGAGCGTGGGAAACCTTGGTCTCGGCGTGCTTGTTAATCCAAGAATGTGTCCGGAATTGGATATTTCCTTGCCCTTGATGCGAGTGACGACGCCCAGCCGTTCTGTCCGGCACACGGCCTACTCCGAATATGCCGGGTGGTAGTATGGTCATATGAGCAGCCCTCAGGACACCACGTAGCAGTTGCCTTGTTAGCTCTCAGCCCCACCGCCAGCGATGCGTCGATAGAGTTCCAGGCCATCAGCGTACTCCACTTTCCAGTGTAAATCGCTGACGAGCTGACGCTCATGCTTCCCCTCGCAGTGACAAACCCTTTGGCGCGACCCGCAAGTGACTCGCTCCTTCGGCTCCAGGTATTGGAATTCTCCTGCTCCATACCGTGCTCCAAAAACATATCACGAAATACCAATCGCACAATATCGACGTCGGTGTGTCCCTGAGTCATCATCCTGCTCGACACCAATCATTTCTACTGATTCATATTCACAACTTACCGCCGGGTATATCTGTTCCCAGCTGCATAGCTCCGAGCCGAACGTACTTTACGAATCATCGGGACTGGTCTGTTATGTAACATCCCTCAGATCGCTCCCTCCGCGACCGTCTGTATAATACGGTATTACTGTAATAGACGTGACGGAAACTAACGCGACCAAGTAACGAACGTATACTGCACTCCCACGTGCAGGTAGGTATATGTCCGCGCCAATCCGTCCCGATTACAGAGAATAAGGAAAAGAAAAAGAAAAAAACGGGAGGAAATGCGTACACGTCGATGGCAAGTAAAGTCGAGGATGGGCAGGTCCACGGACTCCAGTTGCGATGGACCTGCCACCACACCACAAACCGTATAATCACATGAACACCGACCCCATACCAACGCTCCACAGCAGTATCACCAACCCACCAAGCAGTGCTCCACTGCCACCAGCCAATCTGCGTGGCTCACCCGAACTCGATCTCTCGACCATCATTTCCCTCTGTTCCAAATGTCTCTTCTTCTTTGTAGCCGCACTGGCAGTCGACACATTCCTCAACGGCTGCGTCGGTAACATATTCGGTGAAGTTGACAGTAGGGCCATAGGCGGGAGCGGCGATCCATCGAATTGATAAAGCTGTAACATGTACCCCAGTGTCGGATCTTGATAAATCGTCCATTGGACATACAACTCCGTATCATTGTAGTTTTGCATGAAGTTGGAAATCGCCGCGCATGGATCTTGAATTTGTTGATACCCATCCCCGAATGGGGTCATAGTGATCGACCCATTAGAAACGAGCTCGTAGGTCCCGTGACACCAGTTCATTACGCCAGTGATGCAGTTTGGCGACGTGCCTGCACAAAGTAAAAGAATGCGCGTTTCAGTACTCTCGAGGAGCATCTAAAGAAGGGGAAAATGGCCCCGACCGTTTCCATTCATCCGGTAGCGCGCAATCTCGTAGTAACCGTCGCTCGTACTAGACAGACGTGCCACCTCAGTAAAATATCGACCAAAACAGATGGTGAACCATGCTCACAATGAATACGACATTCCCGTCGTCTTGGGTAGATGAACGACATGTTGGCCGGTTGTGCGAATCCCTGTCGACAGGTCACACCATGAGGGACTACTCACACAGACAACGTTAAACGACTGACAGCACCAGTGACGACGTTCTGGCTACCGGATGACCACGTCCCATAGATATTGGTCACATTGTGTTGCAGGGTGTATTGAATATCCTGAGCGAGCACAGGGAGGGGCAAAAGGACGAGAAGGGGGAAAGAAAGAAGTAAGGGCATCATCGTGCGATGAATGCGACTCGGGGAACGAGTGATGTGCTTGTTCGTATCGTATTTGATTGGCTTGTCGTTCTCGTACGCTGTCTTCGTCTTGAAAGGACTGAACACTCGCTACGACACCGGCGACTACGCTGCGGTTGTGAAGCGGAAGGCAAGGGAGTGGAGCTTTGTTTGGTACTATTTGGTCATTTTTTCGTGGAGGCTGACCCGTTTCTATTCCTGGCCCATACAATACATGGATGACTAATCCTTCTTAAGCTCCCTGCGAATGACGAATATCCGCTCGCTGTCCTCCGATATCGACAACTCTTGAACACCTTTCACACCTCGAGACCTTGCAAACCCCGCCCCTTTGCAAGAATGATATAGATTTCCAGTCCATCTCCGACCTAGCGCACCGTTAGTCCACCACTCGTATCTCATGGGACAATGCACGTACCTCGATGTGCCTCTCCGTTGCACTCGTGAACGAATCAATGACGACGGAGAGTGCTACCTGTAGTGGCAAATGTGTCGGATGAGCTGTTCCTGGTACAGGCTGTTGGTTTTTGAAGTAGATCTATATAACACAGACACGTGAGCCGTCATGGAATGCAGGACGAAAATCCGACGTACCTGGTTATCCAGAAACGGTTGCAGGAGGGACTGGGCTGGTCCTGCTGCACGGCAAGTCTCACGCTCGTAAGAACCTACGGGATCGAAGGAGTACACTGCGCCCGAACCTACACGTTGATTGGACATTCTCTAAGATTACAACAGAAAACCGAAGACTGAAAACAACGACGTACCATCTTCCTCGATACCTCCCAGGATATTATACACGTAGTACGGGAAAAACCTGCGAGAGTACAACATCGTTTGGATCAACCGCGCGATCGACCGAAGAGGCATATCCTTGGCATGAGCATGTCGGTACCACTGGCCGTGCCAACGGTGCGTAAGCTGGTAAGAACAGAAAGGACCGAGTCACTGCGAAAGACATACCTCGAGGCGTTGTTTCACTTTCTTAACGAACATATTCCCGTCCGCTGCGAACCCATTCACAGCCAATACTGCACGATCCGTCCTGAGCCACGCAACAATAAGGAAGTGCATGCGAGGGCGCAAATCAGCCAACCCCGAGCATCGACATGCAAGAGAGATCGATACGTACAACCGGAACACCTTGGGCGCATACCGCGTCTGGATACTGTATCCCTCGCTCTGGCGCGTGTCACCCGCTACGACGCTAAAGTCTGCACCTGCAATGGCAAGAATTGCACCCCCGTTCTCAGTGTATGGATTGAACGATGACATCGTATGTTGGATCGTGAGTGGGCCGCGTAAGAGCTTGTACGGAAAGCGCAGTTTACCTGAAGTTTACAACCTGCTGAGCTTGGTCTTGTTTGCACGAGCTCACCATCGAGTGTGTCGGAGATTGAACATTTGAACACCCTTCGCATATGCCGCCCGATCAGCATTACGACGTGCGCCGACTCATAGTACGGCACATCTTCACTCTTCTCCAGACGCTTCTGGGCTTGTTGGCTGATCTTCTCTACTCGGGAATTCGTAGGGATCCAATACCGTACCACACCTCCAGCCTCTCTGGTGAAACGTGGGTCCAGGAACTTCTCAAAGGTCATCCCGGACGTATCCGCTGTGAGCTCGGCATGTACAAGGAGGATTTCATCCGGCTCATCGAGGAGCTACGAGCTATGGGTCACCGCGACTCCAAATTTGTTACCCTGGAAGAACAGCTTTCGATATTCATGTACACGTGTGTGACCGGCCTGACGATCAGGCATGTGGCGGAGCGCTTTCAGCGTTCAAACGACACAGTATCTCGGTGAGTTTTCATGAAAGTTGTAACGATATTTGACCCTATAGGTGAACAGCTACTTCAAGAAAATGCTCTTTATATTCTCCGATCGACCTTTCTATTCCACCCACGTGCGGTTTCCAACCAACGAGCCTGTCCATCCGAAGATACGACGTAACCCCAAGTTCTGGCCGTACTTTCGGAACTCTATTGGTGCAATAGACGGCTGTCACATCCCCGTATCCCCCCCAGCAATCATACGTTCGAACTACCGCAATCGCAAAGGGTTTCTCTCTCAAAATGGTCTTTTCATCTGCGATTTCGGACTGAAGTTTGTATACACGCTAACAGGGTGGGAAGGGTCGGCAACCGATGCTCGTGTCTATGGTGATGCCATATCTACCAATCTTCGAATCCCCCCTGGAAAATATCTCCTCGCCGATGCCGGCTACCCTCGTCGTGAGTTACTTGTCCCTTATCGCGGTGTCCGATATCATCTTGCAGAGTGGGGCCGCGCCAACACCCGGTAAGATCGCTTTTTTTTCCTTTTCTTTCCATTATTTTTATTTGATTTTCACAGACCCTCGACTAAGGAGGAATTATTTAACCTACGGCACGCATCTGCCCGGAATGTTATTGAAAGAATCTTCGGCATTTTGAAGCGCCGGTTCCGAATACTTCTCCTGGCTCCTGAGTACGATGTCGACGTGCAAGCACGCATCCCTGCCGCGCTGTGCGCACTGCACAATTTTATTTACAGCTGCGATGGGAATGAGGACGAGCTTGATATCATGGTCGATGCCGATGAAGACTTGGATGAGTGCCAGCTGTGGCCGGGGACTCCAGTCGGTCCTCAGGTGGCCGCAGGCAGGGCAACTGAAGCAGATGATCTCACTGTGAGCAGGTTGCGGGACGATATTGCAGTCGCGATGTGGAATGATTATCAGACTGTCTTGAAGGAACGAGCGCAGAGAAATGGGACGGGTACAGCATCAGACACGGAATCAGATTTTTTGAAGAAGTCGCAAGTGTGTTATAGCTACGTAGTATTCGTAATTACCAGAGTGGATCAGAGTTCGTTTTTGAAGCACGCCCGACATGTGAGACTAGCCAAAATGCGATAGAATTTGTAGGTACTACAAACATGATTTTTGGCTACAGAAAACAACGACGACAGGAACAGCAAAAGATGAAGTTACAACGCAAATTGATTTCCGGCCTCACTGCTCTCCGGTGCTAATCTTGAGTTGGTATACATGTCTGCAGCATACGCGCGCCGCGCTTCATCGTCCGGTAATGATATAAAAACAGCTGCAGTGTTGGAATTGGCTGAGAATTGGCGCGTCATATACGCACGGTGGTGAGGCAGTATCTCTGAATCCCTGTACAATGATTGAGTGGCCATCCGAACAGCCATAAGCGGATCCATGAACGTAGTTGAGAGCTGGTCCCCCAGGCGCCGGATTGTGTTATCGACGGAAACGACTGCAACGGTGTGTGAACTGCCTTGAGGGTTGGCCTTGCTTGACGAGGTTCGACTGCGCTTGCTTTTGGGAGCGGACGTCACGGAAGTTGCTGGGGGACACTGGTTTGAAAAGAGGAGGGAAGGGGGGGCTGTATCCGTGACATCGGCAGACATCGTGTTGAATGAACGCTTTCCACCCGAAGTGGAAGTGGGAGGGTTGGAAGCGGGGGGATCAGAAGTGATAGGGTTGGAAGCGATAGCCAGACTGCCAACAGACACGACAGAGACAGGAATAGAATCACTGACAGATGGAGGGGGGATGGGAGTAGTGCCAGATGCGTTGCTACCATCGGTACTTGCAACGGGGATGGGGTTTGATGCCCCAGCACGGAAAGCGTGGGCGCCAGTAGCACCCCCCTGCGGAAAGATATCCTCCAAGTACTCCAGATACTCCCAGCCCTTGTTGCGGAAGGGCTTCATGTGCACATTTCCCTGAGTGAACTTCAGTAAAACCTATCGTCCATCGATAGTGAATACGTACCTTCACAGCGATGTACTTACCCCAACTCTCCGCCGCAAGCGCTCCGCCGATGTTTGCCCCACACTCATTGTCCCAGTGTTCACCCGATTTGCTGCGATAAGTCACGATCGCGTTGTAGGTTTGTTTGAGCTATGCTGGATGTCAGTGAGATGAACCGGGAAGCAAGAGATGAAAACAACGTACCGCACCCCACTTGATAGAAACATTCTTGTGATCCTTTATCTTTCCAGAGACATGGAGTGGGCGAAGGTGCTCGGCAACGTTGGCGTATGTAGATTGACGAAAGTTCCCGGTATCGCCTCGTTCCGCGCGATGCTCGTGCAAGTAGCGTACGAGTGCGGTGACTTCTTCGGGTGTCCAGTCAGCGCGAAGCTTTGGTTCCGTCTCCACTCCTGGATCCTCTGTTGCCATCAGTGCTGCGATGTTTGATCCCAAAACGTTGTAGACTTCGACCAGTATTCGCCGGATAAGCTCACGTCGAGTATCAGCGTAGGCGAGATGTGGAGGCGAGGACATATTACCATCGAGAGGAAACCACATTTCAATCTCCGATGAATTGACCCGGAATATTCCACCACTACGTCAAACAAGACCAAGCTCAGCAGGTTGTAAACTTCAGGTAAACTGCGCTTTCCGTACAAGCTCTAATCGAGAACAAACTGCGTGCCAACGCGTGGGCGGAGTTCGAATCGAAGCCCCTGTTACATTCATAATACCACTCCGGCGGTCGCTTCACCGGTCGTGTTCGACGGTAGCGTGGGTGTTAAACCCGCCTGGAATTGTGTTTCAAGAAATGATTTATACAACAAAACCGATAAAAACGATCTTGAACCGCCAGCGATTACCATCATATGCTCCTTGCATCGCCGTCACGGTACAAAACGATTCTTAACACTTGACATCTTCCCTATATCGACATCGACATGGCCGACACTCTCACAGAACATTGCTTCGCCACCGTCCAGCACATTGGTATGCCCACCGGTCGCCGCATTGACATCGACGTCGGCGGCGTACCCGTTCCTACTTACCTCGCCACACCCGGCGACCCTAGTCTCAACGGCTCACCGCGTAATATTATCCTCTTCTTCCCAGACGTATTCGGAGCTTTCTATCCCAACAGCCAACTCCTCCAGGATTACTTTGCAACGCAGGGTAGGTTATCTCCTCTCTCTATTGCGGTTAGAAGAAGGCCAGAGCTATGGCCAACCGTGCTCATTGATTCCAACAGGTTTCACAGTCCTCGGCATCGACTATTTCTTCGGAGACTCCTATGCTCTCCATGTCAACGACCCTAACTTTGATCGTCCGACATGGAGAGAGAAATCGGTTCACCAAGCCAAGACATTCACACCTGGATGGGTGGATGTTGTCAAACGGAAATATGGTACGTCAACTTCTATCCCCGTACTCACCGCCTCTCACCCTAGCCTAACTTGATGACGACTGGCCCCTCTGCTCTGCAGGAACTGAGGGTGTCAAATATTTTGCCGTAGGTACGTCTCATGTCGTAATAGCTGCGTATCGATCACTCTTCATCGATTGCCTGGTGTACTTTACAGGCTACTGTTTTGGTACGCCATTTGTCCTCGATCAGGGCGAAACCGGTTTACTCGCCGCGGGTACGCACACATCTTTCAAGCTTACGGATAGATGTTTGGCGCTGACAATCTACGTACTATAGTTGCCGTCGCACATCCTACAGCGTTAACAGCTGAATCTGTCTTGAAAAACAATGGTGAGAACACCGTACCTCTGGACCCGTCGTGTCTCACTTCACTCACGCCTCTCTCACTCCCTCAAAGCACCAATTCTACTCTCTTGCGCAGGTAAATATACATTCCTCTACCTTCTTACGAGGCACTGAGCACGCTCATTACGCGCAGAGATCGACGAAGCTTTCAAACCCGATTTACGCCGCTCAGTCGAGGATGCGTTATCCGCGAAGAAAGCGACGTACTATTTACAGATTTTCAGTGGTGTTTCGCACGGGTTCGCCACTCGTGCAGACCCCAGTGTGGAAAGTCAGCGTGAGTGTTCCTTTTCTTTCTTCCATTCGTTCTTCGCCCTTGGTTCTTTGTACTGAATCTTTTCTTTTGTGTGGAATCGACCACACCCACCTGTCTCACAACCCCCAGGCTGGGCAAAAGAGGAATGCGCCAGGAGTGTCGTGCAGTGGTTCAAACGGTTCTCAGCGTAAAGGCACGTGTAGGCAGGATTGCCCGCCAACTTGTATACGGACAGTATAGATACAAAAACGATACACGATAAGAAATGTATATAACCTTTGTCTTTCTAGGTATGTGACTTCTTGGACGTACTTGTGTAAAGAGAAATTCAAAAATCCGCTTATCTTATCGCTCGATTATTTGGGGAATCATAGTTCGGAGTCAGCTGCAGTCAGTACGAATCTCGAAACTCAACTGCAATGAGTATGTGTGGCATATAACTCGTTCTTCCATTCATTTAACCTGTCTCACAGACCTAGAAACGCTAGACAGTCGCCTACTCTTCGCGATCCCCAAGAAAGGCGCGTGCGGCGGTATCCAACTCCGGTAGTCATCTGATCTTGACCATCTAATCAGGCCGGCTACATGAAAAATGTTTGCAGTTACTCTCCGGTGCGTGCAGACGCATCCCCCGATTCAGTAGCAAGTGTCCGAGTCACTCGACCATGCAGGAGCCGATATTCAGTTTCGGAAGTCTCACCGCCTCGATGTGTGTCTCGTGATGAACCTTCCCATTGCCCTGTGAGCAACACTACTCACTAGAAACGAGCCGTCTGATCGTCATCACAGCATTTTCCTTCCGGCAGCAGATATACCCTCTTTTGTCGGGAATGGAAACGTTGATATTGGTATCACGGGCCACGATGTCGTTCTAGAGGCAGGCATGCAAAACAAAATCACCGAGGTCCAAAGGCTTGGGTTCGGAAAATGCGCACTACAAATCCAGGTTCCCGAACACGGATCCATCCAGTCTGTGGAACAACTCGTTGGAAAACGTATCGTGACAAGTTTCGAAGTCCTCTCTGGGGAATACTTTGGTAAGCTGGACGATCAGCTGCAGTTGACAGGTGATCAGAGGACGAAGATTCAGTATGTGGGAGGTAGCGTTGAAGTTGCCTGTGCGCTTGGTCTGGCAGATGGCATAGGTACGCAGTAAGCAACGTCTCATGCGATCCATAGAGCTCATCGCGGTACCGGACATCAGTGGATTTAGTAGGTATGTCTCTAGCGAGCTCGAAACACCTCTCGTCCAGACAACCGCCTCGCAGAGTCAGGTGAAACGATGCGTGCAGCAGGTCTGCGCGCCATCTCTACCGTGCTCGAAACAGAGGCGGTCCTTATCAAATCAAACACACTCTCTCGAGCCGATCATACTCCCCTCATTGACTTGGTCGCAAGCCGTATAGCGGGCGTGGTTGCCGCAGAGAAATATGTGGTCTGCTCGTATAACATCTCCAGGGAAGCTTTACCTCTGGCCATCCAAATCACGCCGGGTAGAAGAGCGCCGACGATCAGTCCGCTGGAACAGGAAGGCTGGGTCGCCGTAAACGCGATGGTCTTGAAGAAGGATTCTGCCAGAGTGATGGATGAGCTCGTCAAGACCGGCGCCCAAGATATCCTCATTTTCAACCTGGATAATTGTCGGGTTTGACATGCTCCATGGATAACATGATGAAAGCGATCTAGTCGCTTCATGCACTGGTGGACTAGATACATACCGTTTCCACTACTGGCCTGTCGCGGCGGTACACAGCCGGCTACTCCGATTTTGTATCTGAAACATGCTTCACTGCAGTCAAGTAGAGGTAGAGAAATCAAACACCACTTCATTGCCATGTTGCAAACTTAGGACCACGGTATCCGCGTTACTTCACAACTACTGACGAATGATGCCTTAGCCCGGAGTTCGCTACGCTCCTGCGTACACATGTATGCCACGAGCGAAGCCCTTGATCAATAAATGACACCTGAACCTGAGTTATTCTGGGGCGTGGAAGCAGTCCCGGTTCGGATTAAACGTCTGCTAACATCTGAAACTCTGATTAGCGTAGGTTTGATATGGAAGGAAACGTTTTCTGCACTGGTTCTTGTTGAATACCAAGTTGTCTCATCAGAGCGCGGACCTCCGGCGAGTATTGTATATCGCCTACCGGATTATCAGTTGACCAGCAGGGTGGACCGTCCACATAAAGGGTACCGGGAGACGAATCCCCGACTCGAAAGTAGACTTCCATCATACCCCAAGCCTGTGCGGAGGAGGTACTGGTTACCAGGATGCCCACGCCGACACCTGACACGTTCAAAGTCCTCCTTGGAAAGCTTGTGAAGACGCCCGAATTGTTTACCGCCGACGACCTCACAGTCGCTCTCAATCTTCTTTGTACACCCGATGTCATCCTGCCCGCGCAAGTCGGCGCCTTCTTACTTGCTTTGCATAATGCGAGAGTAGAAAGACGGCCAGAGAATCTCGCTGCTGCCGCTGACACCTTTCGTGCCCGTGCGGTCAAAATTGTGCTCGAGGATGGGGATAAAGACTTCGTAGTCGATATCGTAGGCACGGGCGGAGACGGACACAACACGTTCAACGTTAGCACAACCGCTGCGATCGTTGCTGCAGGCGCGGGTGCACGCGTCATCAAAGTAAGTACGCCGTTCATCCCTTCCGCCCCCATAACAACGGCAATGACACTACCAACGTCTAACATCGCCACTTAGCACGGTAGCAGAGCTTCAACTTCGTCATCAGGGTCGGCAGATCTCTTGGAACGTCTAGATTGTCTATTCGTACCACCTACACCCGGGACCGTCGTCCCAATCGCACGGGTGCCTTTTACATTCATCCTAGCCCCTGATTATCATCCATCGCTGGCAACGATTGCGCCGTACCGAAGGGCTCTTCCTTTCCGCACGCTCTTTAACGTCCTCGGTCCACTCATCAATCCTGCACGTCCCAAGGGCATGGTGCTCGGCGTAGCTGAACGCGAACTTGGCCCTGCCTTCGCCAAATCCCTGCTTGATGGTGGCGTCCAACGTGCACTTGTTGTGTGTGGCGCAGAGAACCTCGACGAGATCAGCTGTGCAGGGGACACATGGGTGTGGGAGATCCAAGACGGGCAGATCATCGAGGCGAAATTGCATCCCGAACGGTTCGGGTTACCCGTCCATCCTCTCACAGCAGTGGCGGGGGAACGGCTACTGAGAACGCAGAGACGCTCAAGGCACTGTTGAGATCCGGTGAGAATATACCCGAGCATTTGACACCCATCTTGCACTTTGTGCTGTTGAACGCGTCCGCACTTTTGGTGGTTGCAGGTCTGGCAGAAAATTATAAGCACGGTGTTAGACTTGCCTTGGAGAGTATGACTTCGGGAGCAGCGTGGAGGGCTTTGGAGGCATTCCGCGACACAGGAAGGCTTGCAATGTCTCAGAGGCAGGATTAATTATGTAATTGTAGCTTACAGTTTCCTACGCGTGAGAATAGACTTGTGTAGCACTCACCCGCGGCACAGGGCCCCAGTATCTCATCCGGAATCTGTTGTTCTGTGCACCTCCCTCTCACAGGACAACCAAAGCTGATAGCTGCACACCAGTCTGTCGACCCCTCGAAGCTGACCTGTTCAGTGCCCAACCCACCCCTCACAGTTCAGGTCAACCACCCAGGTCTGGCCCCGGCTTCGGGCCGGAAAGCCTGTCGGTTTCCACTCGTTTTCTCCCACTTTAGACACACTCTCAGACTACATCACATTCTCTCTCTAACTAACGAGGGGAACGCGTAGATTCCAGCCATCCCCAAAGCAACCTCGCAGTAAAGTCAATGCACTAATTTTGTTTTCGTGAACTCCATCAGGACGTAAATACCTAAATGGGGAACATTCTACCCATGGCTGGGAGTGCTGAATCAGATTTCTCAAGCGTCCAACAGTGGCTGGGAACTGAAGCGCTGAGGACCAGGAGGATAAGAGTCTTCTTCTGAGCGTATGTCTATTCCTGCTTGATTTCGCAGTCAGCTGTGTGTCAATCGCGACAAGCGGATCGATAAAGAATTGCTCGCCAACGACGAAGCCTGCGATGACTCCGACTGACTTCGGCTTCTTGCCCGTTCCAACAAGGTTGCGTTACGATCCTGACAAGCCGTTCCACTTTGGCCTTGTATTGAACATAGCTTTTGGGTTTGCAAGTACATTCAGTGAGTCGGAGTATCGCGGTTCTACATGGAAGTCGTGTTCCGCAGGTTATTAATCATTTGATGAATCCAGCCGCTGCAAACCTTTACTATTGTCAACCCCTGCTGAGCATGTGCTTACCGTCGCATTCCATGCATCGAGGCTAACTCGTGTTTCTAGTTGAATTCTCAAAGTCATTTGACGTAAACTACGAACAGGTTTCACAGTGAGCACAAGGGTCGGCTTCTGTGCTACAGTTTTAATAACGGAGAATTCGTATCAGAATACCAACGCTGGTTCAAGCCGGGTGAGAGGGGCTTGATGGATGACTTACCATATTTGACGGCCCATCGCGGAACACTAGCTATGCTTCTGGTCTGGTGCTGATCACACCTCTCGGCGATTTGGTCCGGAGACGACCTCTCGTACTCCTTCTCGTACTGCTTTCGACCACTTTCACCGTTGGGCTCTCGGTTACCACGAATTTACGACTTTTCGAAGCATTATGCTTTTTGACAGGGCTCGTCACGGTTACCCCACAGGTCCTCATGCCTTTGGCTGCTGATCTGGCCACCCCTGACCGAAGGGGAACAGCACTCTCCGTCGTACTTTCAGGCTTGATGTTTGGTGTCTTGGCAGCTCGAGTGCTGGCCGGCGTCATTGCCAACTTTGCTTCGTGGCGCATAGTCTACTATATGGCAATCAGCGTTCAGGCTCTGGTTCTCGTCGGAGCATATTTCATGCCCTCCCAGATTACCCCCGCCAAAAACATCAATCTAAGCTACTTCCAGATTCTGGGATCCATGGCAAAATATGCGGTTACGGAGCCGCTCGTGGTACAGGCCTCATTGATCAATATCGCATCGAGTGCTTGTTTCAGCGCGTTTTGGGTCACCCTCACATTTCTGCTAGGTGGCCCGCCATACTACTATTCGACGTAAGTCAGGAAACGCTCATTCCATCGCAGAGTCAAAGTTTACAAATGGATAGGCTCGTCATCGGCCTGTTTGGACTCGTCGGGATGTTTGGTTGTGCTGGTTGGGCCTTTCGCTGGCCGTCTTATTGACAAGCTCGTTCCTTGGTACGCTACGCTCATTGCGACTCTCATTCTGTCGATATCCCAAGCTGTGCAGACGGCGGCCGGCGGAATAAACGTCTCTGCAGTTATTATAGCTTGCTTCGGTCTAGACGCTGCTCGCCAGATGCAACAGGTATCGTTGTCGACGGACGTTTTTTCGTGAGACCAGTTTCTATGCGTCGTTGACGAAAGACCTGCGGAAAAAAAGTATATCAACAACAGCCCGGGCGCGCCTGAATGCCATACTAATTCTCTCCGTGCGTCGTTTAGCTCCTTCAACTCTAAGCCATGAGTTAAACTGCCCTGTAGCTTTTTATCGGCCCAAGTTACTGGGTACGTCGGTCGGTACGGTGGTGTTCGTACAGCATGGCTGGCGTGCATGTGCATTGCTTTTGCAGGCTTGGCAAGGATTCCAACTCGTCATCCTTTTTCTGCGCGGGCCCCACTGTCCAAGGAAACACTGGTTCGGTTATGCTGGTGGCATGGGCAGCTCGGAAGATGGTTGTTGATCTGGAAAAACTATTCCTGCACCCGAGCAAATCGAGACTCGACCCGGGGGAGAACCAGAGGAAAACTGAGATGGATTGGTCCAAAGCGGCGGCCCGCGGAGTTCCTGGCGTGTAGTTGGCAGGTACCTCAGATATATCCCGGGGTTCTCATGACATCCATGCAAAAACATGCGACGCATTGTGCACTGATCAATCATTAATCAGAACCGCTACGGTGTTCTCGGAAAAGGGACCTGTGGAGCTTGATATTTGATGGCGGTAGGAGTTCCGTTATGATTGGAGGTGGGTTGTGAAACCCAAGAACTTCTTTCGGCACTCGCCTTCAGTGAACCATATCGCCGCAATCCTGTCGGAGTGCTGTGGAGAAACAGCGCCCACGGGATGAGGTAATTGTGAACGCGTTTAAGTACATCGCATTTACAGCAAGTACGCTTTTCCGGGTGGAGAAGCCTGTCACAAAGAAGCTAGTCCGAGATTGTATACGTTAGGACATATATAGCGATAACCTTCTGAGTAAATATAGAAGACTACTCGGCCGGTGGCCCTGTGACCAGCCGCACCCGGTGCAGAACGAAAGAAAGGGAGTCCGTCCGCAACGCGATTAGAGCCCCTGGGTGAGTGATGCAGGCAAACACGGCACGAGGTAAGCCACAGTATGCATTCGATGGAGAGGGTGGGTTTTACGCAATTGCATTCTGAAACATGCCCGCCATCGGAGCTATGGGCGTTACTGGTTGGGAATTGGTGCTAGCGGAGGCAAATTTGTCGTGATGACCAATAGGACTGAGGAATGAGTAGGAACTTCGCCTGCTGCGGTTCAGTGAAATGAACGGCTTGCTCTTATGTGGTGAGGCCCGATCGTCAAAAGTCGCTTAGTAGGTCTGCCTCGGTCTGTGGTGCTTCAGGAGGCTTGCCGTCGCAACGAGGTGGGACAGACAGTACTCAGGCGACCCATATGTGAGATAAATGTGCGGACGGCTAATCAGTTTAGCACGCCTGACATGCCTTACCGCAAATCTCAAGGCCACTGAATTTAATGGTGCGGTATTCCGCAATGGACAGAGAGCTCCATTAGTTATAGAAAAGGGAGTTTTTGTGGTCATCTGAAAAAAAACCACAGTACCTGCCGTGTCAACCCGCTATCACAGATGCCCAAGGTGGGTGAGACTGGCTGACCCCATGGCGAACCAAACGATCGGAAGGTGGATGCTAGCCAGCCAACTCAAGCATGCACCAATCGGGAGTAATTTATCCCATGATTCCTTGTGTGTTCCACAAACGTTGTCGCTGTATGAATGTTCCATTTCCTTGGACGCATCATAAAGATGGACGGAGCGATTGCACAAGTGAGCGAATACAGGCGTAGGACGAGAACCAAGGACCCATATCAAGCCTTCATAGTCGCTTATCGCGACACCTGGGCACTATGGGTAGACAATCCGAGCGCTGTCAGCCAGCGCCGGTAATACATGGTAAACCTTAACCCTTACCATCCTGTACCTGCACGGCAGGCTGGCTACGAGACTAAACCGCTCCCGAAAGGGAATGCAAGGAAGATATCAGCTTGGCCAGCCAAACGGTCATTGGATCGACTCAACTAGTCTCATTGGGTCCAACTTGTACCTTACAGCACAGAGACCTTATTGAAGGTGCTTCATGGTCGGCTGGAGGACCCTGGAACTCCGTCATTGACGACCTCGTTCATCATTGGCGCATTCTTACCGTGGACACCACACGCTCCCTTACTGGTCCTAACAACTGACCCACTGACCAGCGACGTTAGTCGGGTGAACCGGCTGAACAGCTGCCGTCCGGTTATAGAAAGTCTGCATGTCGATCCTGTTCCAGGACAGGGTCATCGGAATAAAGTTACCAAACTATGCCATGATCGAAAGTACGAATCGAATGCGTCGATCATGTGGTGTGATGCACAACGTGAGCGATAGCAGGAGAGGGATGGAACCGTTCGGGGATCCATTGCAATGATCTGAGAAGTATACACTTTTAGTATACGGCGCTCACATGGATGTGTCCGAGCGTGACTCTGGGAAACACTGCAGAAACTGAATTTTGTTCCATGCTTAGAACCCTAGGGCATGGCGTTGACACGCGATTCGATCATGCTTGTTGTTTTCCTTGTCACCAGACGTCGTACTGCCGCTTTAGAATAATTGTCACGTGCTTGTCTTCGCGCCTTTTTGCTGGTTGCACGCTCAGGCAAGGTGATTTCTGTGGGGGTCTGGCACGCTTGATTGATCATTACCATTGAGTCGTGTTCGGAAAACGCCAGCCTATCCTCTTCACTGATCAGTGATCCTCCCCGCGAATTTTCGAGACTCTGGACGTTCTTGTCCTGTCCTCTGTCATCGCGTGACATCAAGCTCTGCATTTGAATCAGGAAGCGGAGCAGACATGTAATTTCTCACTTTGTTTGTGGCACTGATAACCGCAGCCGTGGAGTTGACCTTCCTGGTTGGTTTTGCATGGCGACCATTACTATTTCACGAATTCCTTCGTGCCACAAACGTGAAAGTGCTGTGTCCACACCGAAGAGTGGTGCCCAACGAGATACCACGTCACCGATATCAGGGGAGGACGTGGCAGATGTAACATCACGGTGTAAGTCGTTACACAGCATAATCTCAACCATAATTCGATCCCTTTCAAGCCCAAGCCTTCCACCCAGATGTCTTTTCCAGTCAGGAGGTATAGTTTGGAATCCAACAGGCGAACATGCTATGCGAAATGAAACGATCGCACGTTTGATGGCATGCAGGTAGAGTGATGTTGGGCCTTACTTGGACAGCTTGGATGCAACGACGAGATCGAACGTTGTAATAGGCCTGCGCTGGCACGGACCATGGTGGTGCGATCGGATTGACGTGATACGTGTTCACAGAAAAAGGATTAGTGCGGAGTGCGCCATCCCTGAGATGACCTGTTTGCTTTGTGGTGATAGCCTCGCAGCTGATCCGTTGATAAGTGTTTGAAGATGTGGGCCCTTTTTTGGGCTGAGTTACCTTACTTGGGGCCGGGCATCGCACACTCTGTAGCCTGTTCCGTGCTGCCTGTATGTACAGCGGGGACCCATGGCCTGCAACGCGCTGGATCGATCAGATAATACTATGTTCGCGCCCAATCATTCTACGTCGCCACTGAATATTAATGGTAATTGACTCCGTATCCTCTGGCATGGCAAACAAGAAAAAAAAATGCTTGACTATAAAACATCAGTGGCAGTCACAGAGACCGTCATCGTGCTTTTCTTTACTTCCTGCCCACTCACCCATATGACCCATTCTCCCCCCTTCTTGACTCTTGTCATGTCCCCCTGTCTTCGGTTGTATGGACCACTTCTTGGTTATTTAATGAGTGGCTGTGGTGTCACTCTGCATCTGAGCTATTCGCTATGACCCAAGGTCCTCACATGGCGCTTCAATTGAATTCGTCATTGCAATTCCTTGGTTCATAGTCGGAATGGTCAGGCAGAGTGTCCTGCTCACCCTCAGAGTAACCAGTGTCTTGTCCATGCCTGAAAGTTGTCTTTGTGTGATCCTTATTGTTCTTGCATTCCAATCTCCAGTTCAGTACATTGCATATTCGTCTACGTCGGCATCTCCTACGAGTACGCTGTTTAGTTACTAGGCGACGGGAACTGGGATGTTTCCGGCTTCAACGTTCAACCCGAGGACTACTCTCGCCGTCATCATCTGCTTTTGTCTGGCTTCGTTGATCCAATTCTCACTGCAGTGTTGTCTCGGCAGTTTCCTTGCTGTCTGACGCCCGCCTTGTGGAAAGTTGAACATCAGTGATGCTGACGATCACAGCGGTATATGCATTTGTCGGGGGCTCATGCGCTCACGATTGATGACACCTGTAAGAAGTAATTGCATTTGACCTAATCAGTATTTTGACATTGCCATCTTGACGTCGCATTGCTCCCCTGACATGAGGAGTGCATGTGGAGCTACCACTACACATCAAAGTTGGCAGTTGCACATGAGATCGGAAGGTTCCATCGACAAGCCAGTTCAATTAGGGCAGTACAGCGACATCGTGGGATGAAGGGATATAGTGAAGGGATACAAGAGGGTTGATAACGTCCGTATCCGTGAAAGTATGCCGATGATTTGTCACTTCAATAGTTCATCGATTATTCTCTCGTCCGGTATGTTCGCAACATTTGATCCCCTGTAGTTCAATCTACGCAGAACGTCGATCTGCGCGTTTACCGCGTTTAGCATCCCGGGCAGGGATATACGCGGCTGACCACATACCACTTTGGAACGCTCGAATCCAAGACCCTCGAACTGAGCTACATGAGTCTTTTCAAGACCTGCTATAGCTACCTCGTCCCTTCCAGGTTCTTTGATATCGACCTTTCCTTTTGACTCTGCCCCTTAGCATAGGTCTGCGTCCAGTACCGTGCTGTCTCCTCGAAGCTGTTCTTACTTGTCATGTAGTGCTTCGCGACTTCAGCATCTTGAGGATCGTTTGGCTCTGGAGAACAGAGGAGTGATTGTAGCGATATCAAGGTCGATTTGAGGGTCAGAACAGGAGACCATGCGTCTTTCAAAATGTCAAGGCAGATGGCACCAGACGCGGATGATATGTTAGGATGGTACACTTGGTGATGAACTTCATCTTCACTGGTTGGAAGGGATACGATTCAGGAATCACAATATCCTGCAGGGTAATTCGTTGGACTGGCACTCCGCACACGATGTGACGCGTACCACTTCAAAGACGCCTCCGTCGTACGGTGTGTCTTTGGGACCGGGGAATGATCCTTTCAGGTGGAAAGGGGATGAATCGATGAGATCGATTCTGATATTGGAGGTTTTGTCATTCTTACAATCTGAGTGAAGGCGACCAATTCGCGTCGATGAGTCAATATGCCAGTCAACGGTTCTCCATACCTGCGATCTCCTTGTTAACTCGACGCAGGCGCGCATCCATATTGAGTGCCAAGTAGATGTTACAGCGCAGTGAAGTCGAAATGAAACAACTGGCGGCGGTCACGTGCTGCAATGCCAAAACGCCCGCCACTGCATCAATCAAGTCACAGAAAGGACTCCCTGATAGCCTGGCTTTCCATAGTGGTATATCTCACAGCAAAGTCTAGGAATGGTAGAGGACATTTTCAGAGCATCACCTGTCAATGCGCGAGTAACAGAGCCCTCGTCGCGTGGATGCTATTCGTCGGTCAATATTGCCATAACCGGAGGTCAACTGGTCAAGGGTATTTTATTTCTATTTTACATATTTACATACCATCTCCACCGATACCGCTCCATCAGACCGCACAGTTCGCCTCATTCGTCACCATGTCATCGTCACTACCCATGCGGCAAAGGGTAGAGGAATACATATATGGTCTCCAGGAGCGAATAGTATCTGAGCTGGAGAACTTGGACGAGAGAGCTCCAAAGTTCCGCCGTGATACGTGGGTACGGCCACAAGGTGGAAAGGCCTGTCGTGCGTCTTCGCCTGTTCCCCCGGGTCGGGGGAGACCACTTCATCTCTCGAGACCGTACTCGAGAAGGCAGGAAGTGAACATCTCTGTCGTATACGGTATACTCCCGCCGTCCGCGATCAAGGAGATGCGCTCCAATCATTCTTCGATCCCTTACGATGGGTGAAACAAGCCTGCCCTTTTTCGCTGCAGGTATCAGCCTCGTCATCCATCCCAGGAACCCCTTCGCACCAACCGTGCACGCTAATTACCGTTACTTCGAAATCACTGAAAGGGCTGCTGAGGGAGACGAAGGTCCACCCAAAGTCGTGGCTTGGTGGTTCGGCGGAGGTTCTGATCTAACTCCGAGCTATCTTGACGAGTCTGCAGTGAAACATTTTCATCGCACTCTGAAGGAAGCTTGCGATCAACACGGTAGTGAGCTTTACTCCGCTTTCAAAAAGTGGTGCGATGAATACTTTTACATCGTCCACCGCCATGAAACTCGAGGAGTTGGAGGGCTGTTCTTTGACGATCTCTGCGCCGAGCCACATGCACGTCTATCGGACGATACCGCCAGACCACGTACGCCGGACGAAATATTCTCATTCATCCGCAGCGTTGGAGACGCGTTTATCCCTTCTTATATTCCCATTCTCGAAGCCAGCGCGATCAGACCTTACACGGAGCGTCACCGTCGATGGCAACTCCTGCGCAGGGGGCGTTACGTGGAGTTCAACCTGGTATACGACAGGGGCACTAGGTTCGGACTAATACTCCGGGAGCTCGCATTGAGAGCATTTTGATGAGTCTACCGGAGACGGCAAGGTGGGAGTATATGTCAGATCTCGGGGTAAGCGAAGAGAGCGAGGAGTGGGCCCTCGTTAAGGCTTTAAAGGAGCCGCGCGAATGGATATAACAAGGAATTTCCCGTCTTTGTGCCCACATATAAAAGATGTGATTCTGTTATGCTGCGCCTATAAAATCGTACCAAAGCCAAATACTTATGACATTGATACCATCTCCTCGTGGATACAAGGTCAGCATTTCAACGAACCCAGTCGCCCGGGTATATCGTGATGCCTTCATGATGTATATCTCAACATTACAACTTGAATCTGGACAAGTGGATGATGTAGGACATTTTACTGACTAGGAGAGAATTCGAGCCGGTATGAGTGATACATCGTGGAGCTTTCCGCAGAGAAGTTTGCACTTTTATACGTTCCCCAGAAGACCCGTGCGTCCACATGGAGAAAAGGATATCACATAGGCTTTTCGACGTCTCAACAGGACCGGAAGCACTGAAGACTGTCCATAGGTAAATTAGACAGTTATTGTTTGAACGCCATAAATTACATTTGGCTCTTATAATGACGAATGTCTCATCTGGTTCACTGAGGTTTATTCAGCTCTGCCCGAACCTGACCCTTCTCCTTCTGTGCATTGCCTGCAATAAAAAAAAGGTCAACAACAGTGATGACGCGTCAACTCAGAAACTGTGACTTGCCTTTCACCTGTTGATCCTTATCACCGGAGACCGCACCAACAACAGAATCTTTATACCCCCCAACTCTGCCTGTAAGACCTTCCATATAACCCTTGGCCTGGGCGGCCGTGTATTCCCCCCTCTCCACGGGAATGCTCTTCTTTCCCCGATTGCGACCAGGACGTTGCACCGGTGGCATCCCCGACCTACAGAACCATCGATATCGGAAAGCCACAGGTACTACATAGCACGCACCGCCTCGACGACTGATCCCTTCATAGAATGGAATTGACCAGTGAGTTTACTACGGCAGACCGTTCAGTCCCTCCTGATCAAAGAACACAGTGAACACACCTGGGTTCTTGGTTCTGGGTTTGGTTCTGGTTGTCAGACATGGTGGCTAGGTGACCGGATACCTGGCAGGCGTCCCGCTTTTATTGTCGGCGCATACATCTCCCGAAGGTGGTTGTCGCCGATGCGGCCCCTCCGAATGACATCATGACCCAATGTGATGACGTATGGAAGTGCCAACGGGCTATCCGCGCCCCACACGGTCGTCATAAGTAACGACGGTCTAGGCGTGTACAGCGCTAGGACGAAGTTGTGCCTGCTAGGCCAGAGAAGTTTTGGACCAATCGAGGACCGATACATTTCTCTGACACTCCATGTTGTGCCATTGCATCGAGGAGCTCGGCAGATAGACATGTTCTTGAAAGGCCCAGCGCTGGCACTGTTCCACGCTTCGCAAGCATTCCTGTTTGGGCTCTAAGTGGTAATCTGAGAATTATGGTCTCCTGACGGGCTTGTGATATGCGGTTTGTCGAACATGTTCATTTCCCAAAGCTATGTAAATGCAAAATTCTGGGATTGGTCGTGTCAGGCGAGCAGCGACGATTGAAAGGTCACAGCGTAGATGCTGAGTTGGTTTGTCTTGACGTGAATAAAAGTGACCTGAACTGGAGAGCGTAGACTTTGCCGTGTGATCATACGCTAAGGGTGTTCGTCAGCGAGGCGGACAAAGACAGAAGCGCAAAGGCGTGCGTCAATTGGAAACAGGTGGTGTACACCTGCAAGTCGCAAGGAGTCGCTCTGCTGAGAAGATATCCTCGGCATGCCCGATGTAATATGACCGGTTTCGGGGTTTGTATATGAGAGGACTGCAATTCGACCGTCCCCGTTGAACAAGTCCGGCACCTTGGTGAATACACAGCAAATACTTGCGACTTCCGAAACCCTTGGGAAGCGCGGTACGAGTACTCGACATATGGGATAGGAACACTTCACCATGGATTCTTCGGAGGCACATTAAATGCTGCGATAAGGCGGTCGGCCTGCGGGAAAGGGTCTCCAGGAAGTACATAAAGTTACATACACAAATATCAAGCTTAAGTTTGATCGGGTTGAACGGGAGGAGGCCGTCTTCCTGTGTGGTGTTCAAGACCTGCGTCCATACATATGGGTAGATCAGTCGCCACAGTCAATTGAATTTCGGTAGGAATTTGGTCACTTCGAGAAGCGGTTCTGCTCGCTTGTGGACTAAATTAATGGTGACCAGCTCCAAGTTAAGAAACACGCCAGTTGCACTTGTCCCTTGTGTGACAACACATTGTTCGGCACATCGGGGACAGTGACTGATTGAACTGTGGACGATTTGCTGGAAAATAGAGCGGAGGTAGAAACAAATTTGATGTGATCCAAGCAGTAAGTCCCTCGATCACGAAGGCATTTCAAGAAAGGGAGAAATCGGACTTGCAGGTGACATGCCTGAATGGAATTCTGTTCTGCTTGAAGAGAATCCGTAATCCTGGAGACGGGATCTTTCACATTTTGGGTACCGTCGGACATTGGCGTAAGGCACTCGGTCGCACAACGGGATAAAGTTAACTCCAGGATACAAACGCTAGTCATTCCCGCCCCAACTTGAAACAGACGACAGGAAGCACTTACCGTGCCAAGTACCGAGTTGCGATACAACATACAAGCCCGTGGACAAAAAGAAACATCACGTCAAGACATCGTCATGCGAATGAGCAGCCGTTTTCAACGTCAATTACTCGAGCCTCGGTCTGATCGGAAGGTGCGAGTCCAAAATCCACTTATATAGTATGACGGTCGCCAGATATTCGCCCGGTATTATAGTATGCGTTCGTAGAATCCCATCGAAAAGAGTGGGCTTTCTGCGAGATCATTCCAGCTTCTCCAGCTGCTCGAGTCTTGCCAAGACAACGTCTTTACTTGTTTCTTCGATCTCGCCCGCCAAGAATACTTCATCCAAAATAGCATACACCTGCTGCGATTAAGAACATTACACTGACGAAGATACATAATATCTTACTTTGTAGAAGTTGAACACGAGATCCAGCTCACAAACATTGTCAAAGAAGGAATCTTGACCAGAGAAAGGCTATGAGGGTCGTTCGAGCCCAATCGTTCGAGACTTACCAAGGATCTCGACGAACAAATGGATGGCCTCCAAATACGCGAGCTCATTGTCGTTGGCATCTACACATACACAGAAGAAGAGACCAGCGTAACGTCGATACACTATCTTATGATTCCGAAACTGTGCGAATGTAAGGGTGCCAGCGTCAAATTCGCGCCAGAAAACTGACCTCGACGAAGTTCGATTGGTATTTCTGGTCACGCGGAGCAACCAGTCTGTGAACTTCTCCTTTGAGCCGGACCTGGTGCACGGCTTTGAACCAGAACCCATGAGAGTTGTGTGGTGACAATTACGCACCTTCTCGTCGTCGTCGTAGGGGACGTACCATTTCGAAAGACGAGTTTTACCTTGACGGTTCTGCACAGACGATGAGCGTCGACTGATGTGTTGAATGGGCGAGTTTTGTTCACCTGCACGAGTATGAATCTGATCATCACAAGCTAGTGTAGCATCCGGGAAAGCCACCAAACGTTTGTTTATGTACTTCGGTCTCGTGGCCAAATAGTCGAAGGTCTCATCCAAAGTCGCCGTAAGTGATACCCGTGCAACATGTATTTCATCGACAGAGAAGAGGGTAGACTACGGAAGCAAGGTCTCGGCTAAAAGGTAAATTGAAGCAGTATCATTATGTACCAGACTCTAAATATTTTAATGCTGAGACATTTGTGCCAGATAGTCGGAGAGCTGGGGGACGGTATCGGTAAGCGGCAAGATATAAGTTCAAGAATCCATACCTTCAATGCTCCCGTCCTAATACTTTCACCTACGTTTTGTAATTCCGGATTAGCCAGAACCTTGGCGATGGTGTCTCTCGCGATATTCTCCAGATTGGAAAGGTTACCATCACCAAGGAGGCCACCATCGGAACCGACACGCTCAAACTCCTCTTCTTCCTCACGCCCAAAGTATTGATTAGATGAGATCGAAGTTGCACCTTGGAAATTCTGCAGCCGCGATCTCGACTCAGCGAGGACAGTAGGATCGTAGTCGTTCCTCCCGAAATACATATCAGACGAGATGGCTTTCTGGTCTCCAAACTTCTCTCGAGCGATTGTCGGTGTATCGTCGGCGGATCTACAGAAACACTTTAGCGGTGCCTTTCTAGAAGTAAAATCGGAAACTTGCATCGAGCGTACAGTGGAAGTTGTCGAAGGGGAAATAGGAACAGCTCCAAAGCCCAGCTTCCGGAATCCCATTCCCAACCTTTCCATGTCCTGGCTATTTCCTCCTTGTGGATCGACCTTTCCGGGGACGCTTACGGGTCTCGGGGCAGCGTTGGCATTGGTGCCTTTCGCTTTCTCTGCTAGAGCTGCCCTCTCGGTTTCTTGTTTAAGGCGCTCTTCCTCCTCTTCGCGCTGCCTGTCGTAGCCGAGCCGTTTGATCCGTTCCGCCTCCTCTGCGACTTTTCGTTCAGCCTCAGCGAAGTCAATCGGCGTTGCTGCCTTTTTCGCGCCGAGCCCACCAAGCTTCGATTTTTTGGACACAGTGGATGACGTAGTAGACGACGTAGCGATAGTATTTGACGAAGTGAGGCGGGTACTCCCGTGTTTCCCACTCCCGTTGCCTGGAGATGCACTGTTGGACCGGAGGGAACTCGATGTAACCGTGCGCGAGGCGATGGGCTTTCCAATTACTGGACCAGTGGTAGGAGGGGTTGGGACAGACGGGGGCTTCGGTGTGACAGGCTTGTCCCAAGATGAGAAGAAGTCATCTTCGCCTTGAGGATTTGACTCGACTGCCGGAGCCTCCGCACCCTCGAGGATCACCCGACTCGGGAACCTGCACGACGATTAATCGATTGTCTATTACTTTTGCGTGTCTCACATACTTGCTAGCATCTTCATTTACACGTCGGGAGAGTTCTTCCTTGTACAACTCCGCTGCTCGGCTGGTATACTTCTTCTTTGTGTCAGCATCACTGAGGAGGACGGCACTGCCGCAGCGGGTGAAGAATTCCACGGCGGAAGCATTTCCTCCGACTTTCATTGTGCGTAACTGGTTCAATTGCCAACTATCCAGGTTTGTCGATCTATTGGGTAGGCAAGGGAGAGAAAATGCGTTGTGGTGTCGACAGTGTCGAAGATGAACTTACCGCACGAAGCTAATGTGCACGCCCATGTTCCGATGTACGCTCGAGCAGTCTAGACAGATGTATACACCGTATGTCACACTCGCCCACGTCGGATTTCGAGCTTGGCAATCGAAACACGCCTGGAGAGGGTGTCTAGTTGATTTGGGGCGTTCGCAATCGTAAGCGATATCACTTACTTTGTTTCCCTTTTGCGCTCTGAGCATTTTGAAGATCTGCTCTGTCTCAGCTTTGGAAAGGTCCGTCATGTTCGATCGTTGGGAAGTGGGGGACGAAGAGAAACCAGAGATGGTACAACCTGTGTTCAGGCGTCGTGTCTGCGGTCACTTGGGGTCCCACCGAGGTGTCAGGGGTCCGTTTAATACTCTTCTTAAATCACTTGCTGGCTTTCTATGTCGGGTATCCCCCAATTTGGTTGGTAGATGCACTCTCACCTACACTCCGGTCCTTCACTGCGACGATAGACCATCTGGCATGTAGACCACCTTACACGAAAGCAAAGCGATCCCTCGTGGGATCGATAGTATGTCCTCTATTCTGTATTTAGACTTTGTGAATTGACGCTTGGTTCATCATAACTTTTTTGGCGTGAAGCACAGAAAGACTGGTGCGAAAGGGCGTCCTGTCGAACATAGCACGATCTCTTTCTCAGACACTACACAAGCAGACACTGGGTTTGAGACATGTGACTCATTGTTACCCCGACACACCAGACGAACATAGTTGACCACTCGAGCGAAAATCTCGGTGCACTCCTACTCCTAAGGAGCGTTGGACCGCACCCCATGTTCAACTTCGAACCAATGCAAGTTGTTAGGAGTCATGACGTTATACGACTTGATCGACGGTACGTACTGGATCATATGACGTCGTCAGATAAAACCAAAAGCTCGAATGCAAATGCATAGTCGACTTCTTACCATCTCTGGCAAGTGCGTGGCTAAGTTGGCCTACGCTGGGAATGAGTGACGACCCAAATGACGACATGTGCGGAAGTGAGTGCACGATGTGCGCCCAATCGGAGACAATTTGCGGAACTTGACCAAAAGTCGGAGGAGTAGAGCGCCTTCTATGAGTTTTTGCAATCGCTGATCGGGAAGATCACAGGACACATATAAGAACGGCGACGTGCAGACACAAGTTCGTTGCATCCAACTGCCAAGCACACAGGGGACAAGTGCACCACGATGTCGATCCTATACTACGACCCCTTCACTGAGTTTGACCGCTTGTTTGACGATGCGTTCGCTACACGATTCTTACCCTCGACCACGGTTGAAACCACCGAGGGTGGTCGCGCTGGTAGAGGTACACAGCGCCGGGGTCCATGGCGGCCAAGGTACGTACCGACGGCGGTAGCAAGGGTGTTGACGTAATGGTATCACCGCTGTCTTATAGGTTGGATCTGCATGAGAACAAAGAGGCGAATACGGTTTCAGCGGTATTCGAGCTGCCTGGAGTGAAGTCGGAAGATGTCAATATCGACGTTCATCAAAACCGCCTGACGGTATCTGGAGAGTTCAAGGCGGACATTCCTCCCGACGATCCAGGCTACGTCGTGAGAGAGCGTCCTCGTGACAAATTTTCTCGGACAATCAACCTTCCTGCTGGAGTGAAGGTGAGCGTCGCTGTGTTGAGAGTGGGATCGACTCGTGATATGAGTTATCTCTCAGCCGGAGGACGTCAAGGCGAAGTTGGAGAACGGGCTCTTGATCGTCAGCTTCCCAAAGGTGACTCCAGAGCAGGAGCCGCGACGCGTCGCCATTTCGTCTTGAATCGGGGAGCTGAATGGCTTTGCTATTTGTTTCGTGGTGGGCCCAAAAGGGGTTGCCTTGGTCTCTTATTAGTCTGAGATTTAGTGTGTGTTGGTTCCGGTTATCTGAATCTGATCCGCCGTGGTCATGTGACTCTGATGGAGGAAACGTCTCTCTCGATATAGCACCAACCTAACCCTCGCTACGGGTTGATGTGAGACCCGTGACAGTGTGTCCCACATGGTGTGCGGTTCATATCCGCATCGTGCTGTGTTCCCAACGAGGTGCGTCGATAACGCGCCTGTCTGTATAAAAAGTTGCCAGAGCCGAGCATACACGGCTGGCCGCTTTGCTTCCCTCCTCACCCATGTCCGACCCTGTGCTGGAAGCCGAAAAAGTCGACGGTCGATCGCCCACCGGCGAATACGAGGGCTCACAACAGGTTGACATCTTCGAGCGGCACACAGGATGGAAGGGATTATACTCTCATCCGACCGTCCAGGTTGCACTCCTGGGCTTCGTCTGTTTCATGTGTCCTGGCATGTACAACGCCTTATCCGGTCTTGGCGGCGGCGGTCAAGTCAATTCAACCGCACAGGCCAACGCTAGTTCCGCTCTCTATGCCACATTCGCCTTCTTCGGCTTCTTCTCGGGGTAGGCTGGGTCCCATTCGTAGTCATAATCACATTTCAGCTGATCCCTGCCTCAAGGACGTTCAGTAATGTTCTTGGAGCTCGTCTCACTCTCATGCTGGGGACTTTGGGATATCCTCTCTACATATCCTCTTTTTGTGCGTCTGAATCCGTTCACTCGTAGAGCCCATGGTTACCCTCTCCTGATCTTTCCAGGGTTGTCGACATTCATCCCAATGCCACAGCATACGTTATCGCATCCGGAGCCATCCTCGGTGTCACTGCGGCCCTGTTATGGACTGCACAGGGCTCGCTCATGATGGCATATCCCGCCGAGGCACAGAAGGGGCTGTATATCGGCATCTTTTGGGCCATCTTCAACTTGGGTGGCGTGGTTGGCTCTGCCGTTGCTTTTGCTGAAAACTTCCATTCCACGGCGAATGGCGGTGCGTGTCATCTTGTACAGAACATCTTACCCAATATCTGACTGGCGTCGACCGCGAACAGTGAGCAATGGTACTTACGTGAGACAGGATGAGGCAAATATGCTGGCAAGTGCTAACGAAGCTTCTCGCAGATTGGCTTTTTGGTTTTGACGATTACTGGATTCTTTCTCCCTCTTCTTATGGTCGACCCCGAGATGATGACTCGCACTGACGGCACCAGGGTCGTACTCGTTCGTCATCCGTCCTGGAAGGCGGAATTCCTCAACTTATTTGTTGCGCTCAAAACTGACCCTTGGGTTGTACTGCTCTTCCCCATGTTCTTCGCTAGCAACTACTTCTACACGTGGCGTCAGTGCTCATAGTCAGGAGTACGCATCCTACTGATAGCTCGTATCACAGAGTTCAATGACTATAACGGTGCCCTCTTCACCATCCGTGCACGGGGTCTGAACAACTTTGTCTATTGGTCTGCCCAAATCTTCGGTTCGGTTTTCATTGGGTACTGCATTCTTGACAAGAAGCGCCTCCGACGTAGGACTCGTGCATTCATTGGATGGGTTATCGTCTTCTCCATGGTCTTCGTCGTCCACACATGGGCATATTTCTACCAGAAGTAAGCTTTACTTTCCAAACTTTCTGTCATTTTCGAATGCCTTGCCATCTAGGACGTACACTCGTGCGAATAGTTCCAACAAGATCGACATATACGATAGCTCGTTCCCTGCACATGTCTGGCTCATGATCTTTTGTGGATTCCTGGATTCGATGTGGCAGACGTATGCGTACTGGCTTATGGGCGCGATGTCAAACGACATGGCCAAGTTAGCTGTCTTCACCGGGTTCTGTAAGTCACTCCGATATGTGCGATTGCCCTCCAGGGCACCAGCTCACCTGTAGTGTCATCTTAACATATGCGATCTGGAAGACAAGTGCCTCCAATCTTGCGGCGCAGCTGGCGTATGGCGTGCAGATGGTGCTAAGTTGCCGTGAGTATTTCTGCCTTACATATCCTAGTCATGCGGGGAGCAGCAAAATCTTTCGTTTTCCACGGCATTAATGCTCCAACATGCAGTTACATGAACATATTTCTCTCAACGTGGGGATTGACCGCTGCAGGCATGCTGTTTGCCTTCCCGATGGTATACTTCCGTGTTAAAGACCACACTGAACCTGAGGACGAAACACTGTAAGTGACCTTCAGCATCTTTCGCAAGCCTTTCTCCGGATGTCTTCTTTCCTGTTATCTTCTTGTGTTACCCGATTTCCGACGTTCTTTCAGGATGCATGCGCCCGGCACGGAGCTGGTAACGACTGGCCCAAATTTGGTCACCCCAGCAGAGCCCAAGGTCTGAAGGTGTCGCTTACGTCTCATCTATCATGATGTCATTTGCTTTGTGTAACGATATCCCGCTTTTCCGCGATGATCTCACGGACTTTTTGGACAATTGGTTGACCTGTAGGATAGACACGCAGAATACTGGGTTATTGGAGAAATGCGCGAACGTGTCATAGTTTTTAGCCAGAATAATGGCAATCTAATCTTGCCCAAGGACTACGGCCACAAAATCTGAGAGGTGCTCTCTGTTCACAATTATATGGTTGCCTACGAAGGTAACCATGGACTGTGCCTCTGAGAATGGAAAGAGAAAAACAAACCGATAAATAAAAAAAAGAAGGGAGCGCTGTTATGTAAAATCATCGACGACACGGAAAGCACCCAGCTTCTGAGATTTCCAATCTTCACACCTTAGTCAGTGTCAAATGTTAGCCCCTCACTTTCACGCCGAGATACCCTTCGCCCTCGGCGCCGTCCCCTTCTCCTTCGCCGATCTCCTCCACCTCACTGGCCTCTGGGATGGGCGGTTCATCGCCTCTGCGCTCGTCTTCACGTTGCATCGCATCCCTAAGAACCGCGACATCCTGGTCGACCTTGGCCGCGACACGATCGATGCCGGCTGCTTCCGCTAGGGAGACACGAGCATGGTGTTTGGCGAGATGGGCGGACCGTCTCGGGGGTCGTTTTAGGCGGCGGCGGGTGACCATGACGGGGACGGAGCAGCGCTGGAGTGGTTGCAGTCAGAACAGCCAGATTTCCGCAGGGAATATGATACATACCTGGATTAGATAGTGCGATGTCGAACCCAACAAAATCCTGCAACAGTATCAGCTCTCTGAACGAATTCAAAGTAAACCTCAGACGTACCCTCTGAGCTGCCCCAACCCCCTCGATCCGACGATCAACATCGTCGGTTCGTTGTAGTCCACGATATCAAGAAGCATGTGGCGCGCGTTCTTGGCATGCCAAGCCTGACAAGATACCGTCACGTTCAATCGTGTTCGTTGGAGTAGCGACGTGGCCTGTCGAACGAGGATATAGGCGAGACCTTGGCGCTGCGCACGAGTTAGAAACGAAAAAAACGAATGCACACGATAAACGGCGTACTTCTTGCTGACTGCGTAACTTCGTGGCACGATCTGTGGAATTCGGGAGGATAGGATCGACTAGAAATACGAGGGGATTGGCAAGGATGTTTGACGGCGATATTACCAGTGACCAAACCTTTGTTCTCGTTCTCCACTACTGTCACGATGAGCCTGCGAGGCGTCAGATCGATACGATGCTAGAGGGAGGGAGTGGGAAGGAAATACATACATCTCATCGCCATCACGCAGTACCGTTCCAATTCCCCACTCGACAGCATATCTACTTTCTTCGCTCAAATCGCTCGCTACTACATATGTTTTCTTCCTCCTTTCAGAAGCGTCCGTGTTCCCTTGGGCAATGGTAATGGTACACCGATCACGTTGGAATATGGGTCTAGACGTCGAGAGAGGCAGTAACTCATGTGGTCGAGATTTCTTCCTCTTGGGTGCCCCGCGTTTCCCCCGTGACGAGCTGAAACTCGAACGATTTAGAGTAGATGGGAAGTATGGCTCTGGAGGGATAACGACGTTTACGCCCTCGCCGTGCGGGTCGGGATCAAATGCAGCATCTGCATCCACATCCGCATCAATCTCGCTTATCAAAGAAGCGTTCTGCTCTGTGTTACGCTCTGTGAGCGTGTCGTAAATCCCGGTCATATCGTCGCTCCAATCGTCTTCTTCTTCTTCTGTCTCCTCGCCAGCATATTCGGAACCCGAATCGGGGTCGTCTGTGAAAGCGGTGCGGGGACGAACCGCAGGGGAGCGTTTTGAGATGACGGACTCGCAGTCAGATTCTTCGAGCGGGAGGGGGGTGGGAGAGGACTCGCGATCACGAGAGCGCCAACGACGAAGGGTGAACGGGGACTGGGAGCGTGCGCGATTAGAGTCTTTAGACATCGTCGATGCACCATCTTTCTCTTTCCCGTTGGACGGGTAGGCGAAGGATGATGAACGAGGCTTGCTCTTGTTCGAACTGCGTCCCCGGGATTCTTTGTCTTTATCGTCGTTTGCTGAAGTACGCGATAGAGATAACGCAGAAAGACCACCTAACACGGAATTGAATGCCATCTTTCCGAATGAGCCAGTTGAGCGGGTGGGTAGTTCTGGTTTGGCTGGGTTCGGCGGTGGGTTGGGAGAGGTGGGGATTCGAGATGTGTGATCATCAGGATTTTGATCTGCCTGTACGCACGAAGGGATATGAGGAGACTGTTGGAATGAAGAAAATAAAGAGAATGCAGCAGAGGAGATTCCCTTGGGGGTACTCGGCCTCGAAGACCCGGATGAAAGTGGACGAGGAGTATTCACGCTCGCATCATGAAAGGAGAATGTGTGTCTTCTCTCTGGCTGAGGGGGAGAGACACCACATTCCTGACAAGACGAGTAGGTATTGATATCCTTTGGTCGTTGACCATGCCATTGCAACCAACTACGTCGGCGGGGACGTGGGACAGGTTCAGAAGCAGAAGGTGACTCGACCATGGTGGTATGGGATACACACCGGCAGAGATGTCGGGGTGTTAGGAAGGAAACGGCTACTGATAACAAAGCAGAAAAGGTAGGGTGATGCTTACCTGAGGGTACAGAGACTTGTGTTGAGTGGCTGCATCAGTCGAGGCGGGTGCACCATAAGCCTGGAAAACGCCAAGATAAGTCTCGCGAGGAAGCTCCAAAGACACAATCAGAAGATGCACAGGTATACGGGCGCTTAGTGGGACGAGCGGGAGAGTGGGTCCTTGGCAAACTGCCGTTATGTACTTACTCCGCTACCTTCCTTTGTGCCACTCATCTCAGTTGTGCCTGCACGATCTATCGGATGTTGTGATATTGAAATGTAAATTCTTGTTGAACGTTGAACGTTTGAACCTTTCCAGGCGGCGTCGGTCACTGGTCTTCGTGGCCTGTGGTTGTGGACGTTTGCTTGGCCAATAGCTTGGCAAGATATTATCATTCCCAAATTGGGATATCACATCTAGACGCCGCACGTGACGTAACCTTGCAAAATTCAAGAAGTACATATTATACATGTAAGGTCCACCCGAAACCGATTGAGCTAAGCTATGCAATCGAAGCATGCATTCCGACCCGGTCATCAAGGTTTCGTCCTTTACAGGTTTGCGTTTGCACCGGATTTAGACGATCCGAAAATTTCATCAAGGAACGCCTCTGAATTAGGCGGCCGACCTAGGAAATCCTGGTGAAGAAGTAGGTTATCACATCATCACCATATCCGTGACAACTTGCCTCGAGCGATACCATCTCGTCTCGACTTCCACCCGGTAAGAGAATCTTGCTGCGGTATAATTGGCCAAGCATTGGGTCCAGCGGGTCCCTTTTGAACACTGTTCTATACATGTCTGCGGCGAACACCAACGAGTATGTGTATCTGTACGGAGAGAAGTAGATGTCAGGTGCCTGGGTGTGGATAGTTATGTGACTCACCCGTAGTACCCTGCATCATACCCTCCCACAATGTGGCCAAACGAGCCCTGACCAGGTTTGGGCTCACCACTTTTGACAAGGGATATCCTCTCCCGCATCTCAGTCCAAAGTTTGGTATAATCCGTTGGTTCTGAATGATGTGTATACATAGTCAATATCTGCTCCTTAGCTGATTCGTGCACCTCAGACCTGTATCAGTGTGAACTTTGAGATCGAACTTGGCAAAGAAGAGTTGCCGAAGGTAGAATAGCCCCACATTCACGTAGCGACTGTATGAGTTGTCAGATTCCATTGGCCAGTGATTGAAAGTGTCCACAAAAAAAGGTGCATATTGGGGTGACAAACCTCTGGATGATCTTTTCGATGAGGTCAGGTGAGAGCGGGACTTGGTTCTCGTAATGGCTTGACATCTTTTCAAGGACTTTGCGTTCCCAGCACCTAAGAGTTGATGTCCATCTACAAGTGTGCATCCAGAAATATATATTACGAACCAGTTCTCAAGCATCTGCGACGGGGCCTCCACAAAGTCACGTGCAACCGCCGTCCCATGAAAACGGGAGTACTGTGTTCGACTCAGGAGGCCGTGGAACACATGACCCATCTCATGGAAAAATGTGGTCACATCGTCGTGCCGCATGAGCGCAGGGCGTTCAGGTGTAGGCTTCGCAAGGTTAGCTACCATTGCGGTAAGGGGGTAATGGCGATCTCCGGATGGGAAGTCATAACCTGGCAGAAGGCCCCACACTGCAGCGTGAGAGTACTTCGCAGCTGTAGCCCACCTACGTTAGTCGCAGGTTTCCGTAGAGACCGTGAGGACTCACTGCGAGGAAATAGATCGAGGTAACAGTACCCGACGAAAGCTGGATCGTCATTTGCGTCTCGTTCCCAGACTGCATATTGCTGGACCTCTGAAAAATCGAGATATGAGCGGGAGTTGTATGCGCCTTGGAACACGGGTAAGACTTACCGGGATGCCAAACGTCTTTTTTCTCGCCAGTAATCTCCACGAATTTGACGCCCAGTAGGTTTTGATAGATGCTGAGGATGGTGGGGATAACGACCGAGACTGGGAAATACTCCTTCACAACGGAGTCATCCAGGCTCAGGGTCTTCTCAACAAGCAGACGGTCATAATACCTGTGTAACTATGGTGTTATGATTGGTGTGCGAGTACCCAGCGAAAGAAGGCTTTCCTGTAGTCCCAAATGTAGAATTCGCCATCGAAGGGGAAGCCGTGTTTCTCGTGTTCATCTTTCTTCAGAGCAAGGAGAATTTCGCGTTCTTTGATACCAACTGGTCGGAGCTTGGCCTCAAGGTCATCCACGAACTATATACAAAAATATGAGGACCGTGTTGAGAAGACTTGGCCACGGACGATACTCACTGTTTGTGCAAAATCACCGGTCTTCACCATTTTTACCTCGGTAACGTAGTCCGCCCAAGTCTTGTAACCCAGAACAGAGGCGATACGACGACGGAGGTCCAGAGCACGCTCCAGGAGGGGTACGTTTATAGCCAGTCTGGACTCGTGTGCATCATATGCTTTCTGGCGCGTAGTTGGACTGACAGCGAATCTGAACTGTGTGGTCGGGTCAAAAAATCAACCAACAGAATCAAAATCAGTGGTGCAGACGTACGACCGGGAAAATATCGGGCGTTTTGAAAGTTACGTCATAAACTTCCTTGTCGCCTTCCGCACGCTTCGTGTATCCAGAGGTAACGTCTTCCGGGACACCTTCGAGCTCATCACGAGTAAAGGTAACGTGACCCTGGTCGGTATATTGATCAGAACCCTCTTAAAGGTTTCACTTGCGTGCTTACATCTTCTTCGTTAAAGTTCCGCTTCATGATGTCGTCAAGATCCGTATCGATACGAGAAGAGAACGGTGGAACATACATACCATGAATTCCACAACCACTTGCGATAACTCCTTTTGGAGGGCCATAAGCTGTGTTCTGTCCTCCTCCGGAAGTGCCAGTCCGGCGCGCTTCCCATCGAGGACCATCTTCTTGACCAGTCTCTGTTGTTCACTAGTAAGCTCCTCAAACGCACCGGTTTCATGCAAGTTCTTTTCTGCTGCAATTTTGGCTTGGAAGACATCCAAACGCATGGATTCTTCAACACCGAAATCTCTCTGGAGCTGTTCTGCTTGAGTGGAGGAATCACGAAGCTCTTTGGACATGGCGACATTTTGGTAGAATGTGAGAGGTTCGGCTACAACATCGAACCGTGCCTCCGCATCAGCCAGTCGTGCCTAGAGTTTGCCTTTGAGTCACTTTGAAGGGCAAGCTGGCTGAGATTACTCACAAATACCTATCCGATTAAGAATGGTCAGGTATTCGGAGCAATAACAGGCACGGAAGTAATCTCGCACCGTATTAAAGTTACATTCAATGGACGGAAGAGCTGCAACTTCATCACTGACAGACTTGTACTTCGTGATAGCATCCTTCATCAACCGGACCACCTCCTCGGGGGTATGGTCCCATCTTGGGGGATTTTGTGGAGGCGTCAGGCTAACCATGTCGTTCTTGATATCGCTAGGAAAGTAGGAAGTTGGATCTGTGTTTTTGATGGTCGTCACCAAGTGCCGTCTCCTCTGCTGCAGGTGCGACTGCTGAGATAACGACTTGGATCCAGTAGTTTGCGTCCTTGATACCAGTTGTGAGGGAGATGTGATGCCTACCGACGTCGGTAGTAGCGAGGCACTGCGACGATTGATTTTGTGGAGGTATCTTGTTGTATTAGCTGCCAATTGTGCTGCTGCAAATCTGCGAGACAAGCCCGATATATCCACGTACATGTGTTGTGCTAAGGACAGTTGTGTAAATATACTACAAATACAAACTCGGGGAGTGCCGTCGGGGGCAGCACCAAACCTTGCTTGGCGGCTAACAGGCTTACACCCTGGTGTATGTAGTAGCCTCACACTCAAGGTAAGTGGCTGGGAAGCAACCTGATGTGTGATATCGTTTGCTAAACAACTAGGACATCGTAACGTACGGTCATCACGTCGAGTAAATCGCTAGTCGGTCTGCCACAGAGCGCGAAGGTAAGCCATCTCCATAAACATGGGAAATGACAGAAGAAATCCTGATCGCCCAAATCCCCAGAAAGAGCGTGCTCAGTCGGTATTAATACCCTGTGATCTCAACGAACAACTTAACATCTTCTGCACTTCTTCCCATCGCCCTCCGGATTCTCGGTCATCCTCTCTTCCTAGCTGTACGACGTCAACCTTCTTCAGACACGGCATCAGCGTCCCCAAACATGTTGCCATCGCGTTAACGTCCATAAGTGGCGAATGCGCGACGTCGATACGTTCTATGCGGGTATTGACGACTCCTGAAGGGATATCGCTCACTTCGGGGATACGGCGTGTCCCGTCGAAAGCCATGGCGAGGTTGGTGAGGCAGGGACAGTGTGCTAAGAATGCGATGACCCCACGTACGGTCGCCACGGGACGCTCCATCAGTATATCAACGGTACCTAGTGCGAGGGATTCGAGGGAATGCCAGGATTGGGCCATCGTCGTACATGCATCGTCGTTGAGACCGGCGGTGCTGAAGAAGGAGAGATCAACAATACGTAAGGACGTAAAGACAAGGATGGGTCGAAGGACAGAGAGATCGAGTCGGAAAGTGTCCGTGCTCCGGGACATCCAGTACGAGCTCGTTAGTTCAGGTGTAAAAGTTTGCACAGTGGTATTGGAGAAGTGGTCAGGAAGGATACGGAAGAGGTCGGCAACATCTTCGATGGTGGAGTCGTCTGCGCCGATACGCAGGGTAAGCGAAGTAGGGGATACATGGACATTCTTGAGGTAGCGGGTACACATCACGGCACTGCTTCCTCCGAGTGAAAACGTATGCAGTGATTCGGGTAGTCGACCAATGAAAGGTGGGTAGATGGAGTTGTTAAGCTCGATGGCAAGCGATTCCAGCGTATTTCGCGAAATGAGCTGGTCCATCACTGATTGGGGAAGTGCACAGCTGTGGAGAGCGCGTAGCTTCTTCCAATTACTTACGATATCTCCTACTTCCTCACACGGATCGTTGTGTGAGGAGGGAGGGAATTGTGCGGTGAACGAGACGATGTTTGGACACAGATTTGACATTTCGGTGAGAACGTCCATCTCAGAGGGAATGTGATAAGGCCAACAATGAAGTTTAAGTGTAATCTGCGTGACAGATGGGCCCATGAAGTACTTGAGCAAAGATACGCATGGCTCCGATCGGTGGAACATTCGAATCTCGCGCCAGATGATCTCTGTTAGCTGGGGGAACAAGGGACAAGTTGCTTTCGGGTAACTGGCAATGGCGGCCATCACTGTATGCTGAGTGGCAGTGGATAGGCCATAACTGGGACCTCGTAGTGTTTTGACGCGTGATGCGTACTTTTGGAAGATGTCCCAGTGCTTCTTGCGCATGAACTTGCGCACCTGGAGCGGGTCATGAGTGGAGACGATCGCCAGGTGGGAAGACGAAGGGATACCGACCAAGAGGGGATAGCGGTTCCTCCCCCACATTCTACGAGGGAGCAACTTGATAAGAGGATCGATGCTCTCGAGGTTCATCCAGAGTGCATCGATGGCCGGTTCGTGAAAGAAACGACATGTCCTGCCAAGATAGGCGAGCGACCTTTTGCCCTCCGTTTGGGTGACGAATCCAACACACTCTCCATTCGGATTCTCTTCGTCCCATGCTTGGACAAAACCAAAAATCAGACGCACGATTTCAGGGACGAGGAGAGCTCGGTGGAAAGAGCATTTCTTATCCCGGTCGTCCACTCCATTAGATTCACTGCATGACCTCTTCGAAATGGCCTTGAGTGGGCTGTTGCTGCGCGATGGTAACAGGGTGGGTTAGTAGTCGCGACGAAGGGTCGAACATGTCAAATGATCGTACCCGGCGCCGCGCCGTCTCCTCAGATGGTATTGTGTGAGTGCAAGCAAGCAGTTGGGGTTGGACGTGTCTTGTCCGCTGAGGGTTCTCTCTTCAGTATGGTACTGGTCGAGCATGCTTGGAGAAGGACAATGCAATGAGGCGCTGAACGTGCCCTTATGGTTACATGGCACGAGGCCGCAGCAAGTTTAATCGGACATATGTAGGAACTGTTCTTGGATCCAACGAGCGCTTCGTGGTTCTTTGGTCTTTGGGTCAGGAATGCTCGTCGATGATGATGTCACTGACCCCAAAGGGGCGTCGATGATACGGGTGATGTCATCTACGACGACAGGGATATATATTGCCACCAGTTGTGGCGGCGACGCTCGATAACTGCTGCCACCTTTGACTTATTATCATGACGAAACAAGATTTTGTCGGTGACAAGCCAGTCGAAAAAATTCCAGAGGATGCAAAGAAGAAAATTGCCGACGAAGAACTCATGAAAGAGGACCTCGAGAGACTCTCAAAAACAGACCATGAGCCTGGTGCGGCTGTCAGAGCAGGTGTTGCCACGCGCGATCCAAACGGTGAGGTCAACCCACGGTTATACTGCTCAGTACACTAGCTGAATCGTGCGCACGCCTGTGTGATTAATCACAGAATTTGACACTCGATCGCGTGGGTGGGGCGACCCCAAGCCAGTCCAAGGTAATTTTAACGTTGCTCTGCGGCAAGGTGTTCTCATCCATGGTTAAGACCCAATATTGTGAAGTAGGCTGATGTGCACGTACAATAGTGATGTCGTACACTGCAGGATTGGTCAATTACCCCGACGCTTGATGTGTAACAAAATATCACGCACCGTAAATTGAAATCACCCACCAGTATGCATTGTGCCAGAGAACAAGCTCAAGGTTGTCTCGTGTATTTTGGGCTCAAGTTGCCAGACGCCTTGACCAACGGAGCTAGAAATACGATTGTCGTATCGCAGGCAAAAGAGATAGAGAGGGATCGAATATCAAATATGTGACTGGTATAGATACAAAATCGCGTGGAAGACTGTTCGACCTCAACCGACCTCGTTAAGTATCGCCCATAATCCGCCTCCTAATAATGTCTGTTAGTTAGTGCACGTGTAGAAAAAATTCACAAACAAGGACAGGACAGCAGGAATGGAAAAACTCACAACGTTTCCGGAGCCTCTCCCAACACATTACTCCCGCCCATCATCTCCCTCGCCCACACGTCCCTCACAAACCAGCCCACGTGTCCAACCGCACATCCGATTAAGTCTCCGGCGGCAGCTTTCCATGTACCGCTAATTACCCATGAAAAAAGGACGAGCGCGAGGGGAAGGTAAGGTGCTGAAATAGTGAAAATGCCGAAGAGGGAGATGGGGATAGATGGGTGACGACGGGACCAGACGTAGATGGGGACAAAGGCAAGGGAGGAGGAGAGGAAGGGCAGGTTGAAGAGGGGGGAAAGCAGCTGCGGGATCAGCAAGTGAGAGACGAAGAAAGAGATGAAGCAAGTAATGAACGTACAAGGAGCATGGCGGAAGAAACGAAGAGTAACCAGAAATAATCCGCCTTCTTGTTTGCAAACGATGATTCTTCTAGCATTCGGCTATATCGCATGCTGGCGGATAATAGCATCGTTGTCAGTTGAGATGAGCAAAGGAGGGGAATAAAAACATTACAAGAAGAACAGGTGGAAGACAAAATCCAGTGAGAACGGTCCAAAGTAAAAAAACGTGGTGAACATGCGCCATGGCTACAAGTCATATCCGTTATGCCACGTATACATGGTACACGGATAAGCGGACGAGTAGGTATGCAGGTGCCCATGAGTCAACAGGACTTGCAATGACACAAACGCACGAGCTCACCTGGGCATTTGTAAATGCAGACCTGAACGAAAAGTAGAGTTGGAGAGGGGTCACGACCTGGCATTGCTAGGTGTAATCAGAATATTCAGTCCGTTTATGTGAAATAACCAAAGCGGGGGAGGGTTGTGGACGTAGTACACACCACTGCCAGACTCGTAGTGACGGCAAGGGCAAGCCATGCGCGCGTTATTGGTGGGACTTGCCACAGCCAAGCCTCGATCCCGACTGGCATCTTGACTTCGACGACGGGGAGCTTGATCAACTGGCTCACCAAGTGCTTGTGCGGGGAAACACGCTGAGTCATCAATTGACCATCTCTCACGTGACTCGTGTTTACCCTTCCCTGTCATTTCTCTCCTGACAGACAGACTCAAGCTTGACCAGTTTCACAACATGGATCTCGATCTACTCTGCTGTGTTCGCAGTCAAGACGCTAAGATGGTATTCGTGTTGGAACTTTGTCTTCGAACTGACGTTTAGGTTTGTGTACTGTACCTTTACAGCGCGGACACCAAGATCATCACGTGACGCGTATACGCATAGATGCTACGATAGTTCTCTCTTTCTTTCTTTCCTCAGTTCGTTATCCAACGACTGAGGTATGTTTACGATACGTTACGCGCTGCACCGGGACTAACTTAACTTTGATAGTCGCTTTTCTGTTTCTAGGTTCGCGACTCTCATGTAGATTAATTAGTTCGTTATCCAACGACTGAGTCGCTTTTCTGTTTCTAACGAACAATTCGAGGACAAGATTTCAAGGAGAACGGACGTGGGAGAGCTTAGGGAGCTCTGAAGTGCGAAAAATCGGCCACGTTCGGGGGTGTCGATGTACGACCACTTGCTCTTCTGACCTTGGAAAGTGGAAGTTTTATGGACAAGAAATAAGGTCTTGGGTACGGAACAAAGCTAGCTCAAGATTTTTGGATACTCCGGCAATCGGAAGTGAGTTATCGTTGTCACCCACTGTGCGCGTTCGGCTCTGCACGAAAACCGGACATTTGCACCATCTTCTTACTACGAGAACATGGTCCATTTCGGAAACTGAATTCGACGTGGCGCTCGACACGGTCGAGAATTAATTTTTATCGAATCCGCTACGGAATCGACCATACAGAGGTACGTTTCGAAACATCATTTACCTCGATATTCAAGGTTCGTCGATTGGGTTGTTTGGTGTTAGACGGAGGAAGGAAGGTAACTAGGTAAGTGACTTGAAACCCATCAAAGGCACTGATACAGTTGATTTGTCATTTAACGAATCAAACGGTTTCCCGGCGGCATGTGCGTCCGCCTTCTTACTTGCAGGAGGTACACTCGGTCCAAATAAGTGATGGTTTACTCTACCCCTGACATGTGTTTTTTGCATCCACACCAGACAAGTCCAACAAGGGCCATCGAGGCATTGAAATGGGATCTCGCGAGGAACTTTTCGAGCTCGAAATTAACTGTCACAACTGGATAAGCGAAGACCCTGATCATCGCCCAACGATGGTCCGGAAGTGGAGAGTTGTTTAACTGCAACGAAATTCGTAACGATCCCACAGGTCCTGATGTTGATACAGATAATTCACAAGACCCGAAAGAGGCGGAATTCCAGGCCACCACAGACGTAAATGATTTCAAGGGGGAGGTGTTTTATGAAACCTCAGCAACAGCCACTGGGGTGTTCCCATGGACTAACGCGCATTCAAGGCCGGACCTTGTCAGATGGTGTGGACGTCTGATGGCTGCGCGAACGTCGGACTCTTTGGGCACGGCCACTTCTGCCAGTCTCGCTTAGACCCGTTGCCTATTGTGCTCGCCACTTGTCCGGCCCCCCCTCCCCCGTCCAAGATATGTATCAACCTTCATTCGCTGAGCTACACGGAGTATTACTCGCTTCATCTACACGGAAGCTGTACCATTCTGCGGAGGGTCACCGACACGTGGTATGATCATATAACAGGGCACGACGAACTCCTCGTTCACCCATACCCGTACGTCTTATTTATCAATTGCGTCCTCTTACTGCGTATTTCGTCGCCGGCCATCACTAGCCAGTCTCTGGGCTAGCGAGATGTTTACTGTTGCCTGTACCTCGGCTACTAGGTAGCATGGCTGGTTAATACATCATCGCCGTCACATCTTGTTCAAGCTGGAGATGATACAGTGCGGGGAAGCACCTCGAAGTGAACCGCTGGATCGATGGGTATCATTACAAATAGAAAGACACGGGGAGTTACTCTGATGCATGCGATACTACGGTGCTCACTCGTTAGAGTTATGTCTTGGAAGACTGAAAAGAAAGCCCACGCAAAGCACTCGCTCTACGCAGTCCTCTCCAACGATCTGTAACTACTCGATCTTGCCAGTTCGTATCTGTAAACACTACCAGGCCGCCCTCCGAAACCAGAAAATACACTGCTGCGAGACCGCAAGTGCGATCTGGGCCGTTGATACTGTTGCTGCGGCAAATGCGCGATTTCTTCAGAGTCGGACGGCGACGGGGACCTCGACGCAATGACAAACGATGGGGAAGTCGAAGCGGTAGTATGAAACGACGATGAGATAGCGGTGGAGAGCGATGAAGACGCCCGCGCGAGGACAGACGAGCTGTGAGAAGACGCTTGCGTATCGAAAACCCCTTCCGTTGTATCACCCTCGTCACGGAGAAGATGTCCACGTTCCAGACTGATGGACGGTGTCCGAGTCTGGTATCTCCTCTTCGCTCCTAGGATAAGCCGCTTGAGGGGAGAGGAGGGATTCGGCCCCGACTCGGTCTTTGTCCATGGCTTTAGATCTGGGGTTGGATCGGTATGGAATGCTGCTGGCGAGGGGGGCGGTGCTAGTTTCGCTGATTGCGTAACACGACCACTGTGTGGAGTAGACTGCTCGTTGACGTCAATGCCAATGCTACATTCACCCCGCCCGTCTTCGTCTTGCATGCCTTCCAACTCCCGGAGAATCATCAACAACAATAGAATGAGAACGGATAAACCGGATAAAATCATCTGCGGAAAGAATCCTATACAATCTTCATTCCCACGATGATTAGATTTTCATCCACGGGCTAGGACGGAACGAGGATCATGACACACCTATCAACACACCATCATACCCCGGTGCATCTGGCATCGCATTCCTCAACTGTGGGATCACGAGTAACACCATCAAACTGCCTCCGAGATGCTTGAGAATCGGCTTCGCCGAACGCGGGACCTGCGAGGTGCTACGCTTTCGCGCGAGGTAGACGCTTATAAGGGTCGCATGCGTGAGAAACCAGGACAATGCGAACAAGAGAAGCGTGATCATACGGGCTTGGATAGGCCGCGAGACGTACAGATCGATATCGCGAGTTGGGATCTGGGAGGAGGAAGAGGAGGACACAACTTCATAGGTCTCCATATCGACGCTCTCGATCACAAAACTGGACACCTGATCGATAGTCGCCAGTTTCTGAATTGGGATGGTCGTGTTAGAAGCTGAGACGGCACGTAGGGTGCTAGTGAGGACGTAGTTGTCGAAGGGGTATAGCTGGTCGAGGTGGACGTCGAGAGTGTGGTCGCTGTCGAACTGGACGAGGTTTTGGATGCTGCAAGACGTCGGGTTTCATGGTAGAGTGAGAGAAGCGCGATGCACGTACTCGCGTCGCCGTCCCGACTGACTTACAAACGGGAGATGAGAAGGATCATATATCGCGGTAGGTTCGATTGAACTACGATCCCAACCGGCCATGAACGCGCGTTTCGATGCAGCACGAACGACGACGACTTTACCTATCGACATATATCTCAATATAAAAACTCGGTAACCCACACAAGTCGCTTCCATGGAGGCCAGCGCTCCCTTCGAGCAGGTAACCGTTCCCGCATCCGAGGATCGACCACCGGATCCCGATCGAGGGTTCGTCAACGTCGACATCGACGTTTTCGCCTAGGAGCACGATCTGAGAGCGTGGGACTGCATAAGACGACGGAGCGGGGGTATAACATGAGAGACGATGCACGCTTACACCGGGATTGGTCTCCGCGACGTTGTTCAAAGTTTGCATGAAATACGGCTCGTCGGCTTCATATCCCAAGAACGAGAATGAGATGGCGACGGTAAACAACGTGGAGAGGAGAAGCGCGAGCACGAGCAGAGTAATGGGGCGGATGGGGATAACCCCGTTTGTGCCGTGCGTTACGAGCCCCGATGGGGTTGCCGCTGTTGCTGTACGAGTGCCTGTGTGGAGCGACCCGTGAGGGGCATTGCTTGGTTTGCGTGTTTTGAAGGGAAGGAGCGGAATGGTACGGGACTGGAGGATGGGAGTCGTGCCACCCATCAGAGCTTGTGATGTAACTGGAGACTGAATTCGTTTGAGGGGGATGGAAGAAGGGGATCGGACACGACACACGACAAAAATCGTACGCTGTCGCTCCGTCTACGTACTTTGTGTATTCATAATCACCGCAGGTTCTGTCGAGGCGCTCACTTTTGCGTGGAAAATGGGTTCGTTGGACCACCGGAAGCGAATAGAGATGTTCCAGCTGAACTCGGCTTGCGAGGGTAGTGGTGGCATGCTCTAAGCGAGGTGGAGGTAGCGCGGACATAAGCAACTCCTGGTTGTGATAGAGAACAAGCGGGATCCACTTGTCATCGAGAACATTGCTCTGGCACATGACCTCGTCGGTTAAGAGAGAGATGTGCTATATCATTTCCTCTTTGACTAGTTCGTACTTTGCAATTACTCACATTTCCCGCGCACATGACTACGTGTCCCCGTTCAATAACCCATCCAACACCTCCAATTCCTTGGCCGGACCCTCAGGATCGCCTTCCGGCCCGATGACGTCTAGGATCTGCCGTGCCAAGTCGAGACATACACGTGCGCACTGCACCGGATCTGTGACGGGCATGGACGGCTGGGATATGATGTGAGCGTTCCAAGCTGTCTTGGACAGTTCGAGGAGGTGGAGACCTGCGGGTGCTGGGTTCAAAAGTACGATGGAAATGAAGATGGATGTACCGATCTGAGGATAGTTTGGAGGGTATATGAGCGTATATAAAGCGAGCGCTGCCAGACCGTTCTCCCATGCGACGTCGAATGGCCCCTCGTGTGATGCAGTGCTGAACCTGTCTGTGATCTTTGTCAAGAAGGATTCGTGTAGCGCTACATGTAATGAGGACGGGAGGGCGGTGAGGGAGGGTAGAGTGGATGGGAGGGTGATGGATATATCCGTGGGTGTAACGCGTGGAAAGACGTGGTTCACGAGACGTGTAGCGATGTCTGCCTCGGAGGTGGGTGTCGGTAGAGACGTCGTCCTCACGATGGAGAGGGTGGTGCATGAAGGACAGGTGCATGTAAACCCGTAGGTGAATCGAAATATTTGCCGACGAGTGTCTAGGAGGGCAGGGTCGACGTATGAGATGCAGACCTTCAAGGGGGCAGTGTGGGTGAGGTGGATAGTCGAACGATCGGTCGAGTAGATGATGCGCACCTCTTCGCCTGCCTCGATATCGCGCATGGCGACGATCGACATCTGGACTTGGTGTCGACGATGCAAGGTGTACTTTGGGAATGCGTTTGGGAGACAGGAGTGGTTGAAAAGACGGCTTGCGAGGGGGAATATGCCATGTGCGATGGTGGTGAAGTGGCTGTGAATGGCAAAGTTGTTATTCGCAAATCGGCTATACAACTCAGACGGAGAGAGACTGGGTTTGCCAGTCGACGTAAGAGGGCATGTCGGAGGGCACTGCACTGCTGCTGCGACAGGTGCTGGGAGAAGAGATGTGAGGGTGGCCACGTGGTCGACCCCGGACGCGTCGCTAGCAGCAGAGCATTCGGCGAGGAGGTGAGTGAGCAGGACGGCGTCGAGTTTCTGGTGGGCGTGTAGCTGTGCGAATGCAGGAGAACACGCGTATCGCGGAAAGTCGGCGCAGTATCGTTTGTGAGTCGGCCAGTGCGAACGCTGGCCTTCTGACCGGTCAGCGCGAATCAGTCGAGCGAGTCTGATGACGACGTACGCACATCGAACGTCGCAATACCAATACGAACCACATCCACTGCATCGACGCAAGCGCTGGCACTGATCAGCAGCGAGGCAGTGGTCGCATCGCCGGCCTTTTTCTGTGTCGAGGACGACCTTCGCCAGACATGGCACCGCCACAAGGACAGACCCCGCCGACGCTCGGATCTCGCTCACTGCTTTGTCTCGTGCGGTCGGATGGGCTTGCAGAACGATGGGCATTGCACACACTGCTTCTCGCACTGATCTGCACTGAGGTATGTCCATATATAGACAGTGCTGAGGTACCCAATCCCTAAAGAGCTCGTACGGAAAGCATAGTTTGCCCGAAGTTTACAAACATCAGCAAAACAGTTTGTGACTGTGCAGTGCTGTACAGCCACCACAGAGTCCCACAGTGTGACAGGAAGGTCCCCCTCTGTACAGTGCTGCACAGTGGCTGCCAACTCATTAAGAACTACATTTCAGACCTCAAATGTATTTTAGTATGAATGTGCATGTCCTAAATACATAGTTACATGCATTGGAAGTGCACAAAATGGTGTACTTAGAGCAGTATTTGCTCTGGAAAGTTGAACTGTGACACTGTAGTGACTGTGACCCTGTCCCAAAATGACTGTTTTGCTGATGGAGATTGAAATGCGGTTGACTCTCGATGACACTATGTCCTCCCCTCCCCATCTCTCCTATGCTGATACTCAACAGGAACACATCCGGCAAATACTAGTCAAACTCTACCACATCTTAGAGTCAAATGTCGCAGCACTGATGGGGACAGAGGATCCTGGAGCAGATCCTGAACCGAAGCACGCTGACTGGACCCCCGAGGAAGTTGATGCACTCGTGCGCTACTTACATGGACACCACGCAGAACGAGGTGATACTGGGAGCTTCTGTCAATCTACATATGCCAACGCTGCTGATCATATTCGCCCACTGCTCGTCTCTGGAAAGGTAAAGGATCACAAGAATGTCTCAATCAAATGGGGTGCAGTAAGTCATCTTATCTCTCCCTTTCCAATTTGTCTTACTGACATCCAACATAGCTCAAGCAAACCTATAATGCAATCGTGACTTATCGCAGCAAATCGGGTGAACACTGGGACAATGAACGTGGGGCGAACATTGGTGGGGCACTTGCAGCAGAGAGTTGGAGCAAATATGTTGCTGTGAAGGTACATACCCATATTGATGGACGATAAGATTTTCTGAAGCTCACTCAGGCAAATGCGCAAATGAAGCCCTTCCATAACAAAGGCTGGGAGTATCTGGAGTTCTTGGAGGACATTTTTCCGCAGGGGGGTGCCACTGGCGCCCATGCCTTTCATGCTGGGGCATCAAACCCTGTCTTCACTACAAATATCGATGGTAGCAGCATTTCCGGAACTACTCCCACCCCTGTTGCATCCGTCGGTGATCGTGGCGATTCTATTCCCATCTCTGTCGTGCCTGTTGGTAGTCTAGCTCTCGTTGCCAATCCTCCCACTTCTGACCCTCCTGCTACCACTTCAGGTGGAAAGCAATCGTTCAATGCAATGTCTGCTGATGTTACAGATACAGCACCCCCTTTGCTCTTTTCAAACAACCTTCCCCCAGCAACTACAATGTCATCCGTTCCCAAGACCAAGCACAGTCGAATGTCATCGAGCAAGGCCAAGGCCAATCCTCCTGCAAGTTCTCAAACTGTTGCGGTCATTGCGGTCGACAACACCATCCGGCGCTTTGGGGACCAGCTCTCGGCCACGTTCATGGATCCCCTTGTTGCCATCCAGACTGCCACTCAGCTATTGTACAAGGATGCAGGCTTTCCGGCTCACCATCATGCATTTCTGGTGCACCAATTCACAGCTAACTCCAACTGTGCTGCTGTCTTCATTTCACTACCCAACGATGAAGCACGGCGTGAGTACGCTGCAGATATGTATACCAACTCGAATGAAGCAGTGGTGTTGGTGAGCGGTGGGTCTGGAAATATTTTTGCATTGTAACGTCATCTTGCACTGTTCCCTTCGTGTCGTTTCATGTAGCCCAAAAAACATGTATGTGTAGTTAGTATACAATGTATTGCACCTGGCTACTATCACATTTGGGTGTGCTTCAAGTCACTGCATTGATAAAAGCTCTTGAAGATTGTGTAGCGTGCGAGGACAAGACAAAATGCTACACAGTGTGAATGGCTACAACGTACTTGTGACCTCCTCTTCAAAAAAATCCAATCCTGAGTCCGAGTCTATACTTCTCTGCACTCGTTCCACTAAGATAGCTTGATAGTTGTTCCACATTGCGACCGTGATATCATCCTGCAGCCTGCTGGCAGCAAGATCGTCCACTTGCATAGCACTGCCAGCAGCCGCCTGAGGACCGACCGGAGTGCCTGGCCACAACTGATGCTCATCTTCGTCATCGGTATCGAGTGTGATGTCACTATCGTCTTCCTCATTCTCATCGCAGCTGTAAATGAAATTGTGCAACGCACATAGCGCCATGGGGATGCACGCTTGCACATCGATGTCGTACTCTGGGGCCAGGAGGAGTATTTGGAACCAGCGCTTCAAGATGCCAAAGATTCTTTCTATAACGTTCCATGCAGACGCATGCCATAGGTTAAATAATTCTTCTTTGGTTGTGGGTCTGTGAAAATCAAATAAAAATGATGGAAAGAAAAAGAAAGACATGGTCTTACCGTGTGTTGGCACGGTGTAGGGAGTCCATACTCCCTAGGGCTGAATATATCAGTTATTAGCATCGTCATCACTGCCCTACACCACTTCCCGCAGCAGGCCGTCCCTCTGAAATCATCGCCACCGCTCCACTCTTGGCAAACTCAGCTAAATTCGACAGCTTCCCTCGCTTACTAATACCGCCACCGCCGAGTTTGGAAGGAGCCCCTATTGCCGACACTCACCGCCACGGCCAGTCGCTGCCTACCCCTATCCACGTCGGCCTTTGGCCCTTTGTGCATATATCACGTGTCTTCTGACCATTGGCAGCCCCATTCCGACACTTGTGACGTCGGCAACTCGGCCTCTATAGGCCCCACTCGAGTCTCTGACGCCCGCCACCACCAGTAGCACTGCCACACCGCCCCAGACCGCCGCTAAGAGTCCCTGCATCGTTGGTCAGTGGTCTACAGTCCCCTAGGCATGTTCTCCTTCGCCGCCTCCCTTTCCTTTTGGCTTTTCTTGCTTTCTCTCCCCCTTCCTTTCATACCTATGTTCTGTAGTGCCTTATTTTGGCACTTTTCTTTCATGTTTTTCTTGACATATGATGTCTCCGAAATTCGCCAAAATGTACCTTAGTTACAACCCCTCCTACGCTACAAAACACCGCTGTACTTAGGAAAAATATACCCACTTTTCTGGCATCACAATCTGTGTGTCTAAGAGTCATCCTGAGTCCCCAGAGTCGCTTTCAGAGTTTTCTTCGAGTCTTCTGAGCCCACTTCGAGTCCCCAGAGTTACCCATTGAGTTCTACCGACGATTTCGAGCCTCCTTGCGTCTTAAAAATTCTGCCAGCCCTCTGAGTCGTCCCCTTTGCATCTACTGATTTTTACTACAGTCTACAAGAGTCTACTTTCGCCGCCGACCGAGTTCCTAGCTTCCCAACACCGCCTTATCGACTAGAAAAATCCCTCTTTGCCCATTTTGAGGCGGAATTTCGAGTTCTTCACTGCCTACACTTCCCAGGCCTCAGGGAAAATTTCCCAGACCCACCAGTTACCTCCCCTCAGTCTCCTTCTGACTCACGACCCCTTGGGATGAGCCTAGGTCTACCCTACAGCTTTCCCCCTTTTCCCCTTTTGCACTCTCGCAAGAAGAGTTGCCCACATCATTTTGGAGCCCACCGCGAGGGGTCTTCAGATCTGGAAAGGAGATCTCTCTGACCTACCCGTCAAAGAACCAAACTAGAAGAGCTCTTAGAGCCCTTCCGCCAACTTTCTATCTCGTCTTCTGATTTATTTGTGCCATCTACTGATCTCAGAGAAATTTCAGAGCCTCATTCGTCAGACTCCGAATTACCGCTTGCAGAATCCCTTTCCATACGAGATCCACTGTCTCCATCGTTGCTCGATATCCCAGGCGGCTTCGAGATCGATGAACCCTTCGTTCCGCCGCCAGACTGTCAAGAACTATCGCCTTTAACCGACCTCTTGTCCACACCATCCCCATCAGCCTCCGCCTTCGCAGCGGAACAGCTTCTTATACCAACAGAATCAGTTTCCATTTCCCGCAGTATATTCCTGCCCCTAGTTCGAATCCCACCACAGACTTCTGCCCCGGTCCTGATTCCAGTTCGAAATCTCGTCTTACCACCGCCTACCCAGATACTGACAGCCATGTCTGCACCTACCGCTCACCGTGAAATGCCGCTGAGGGGTTCTAACAAAGCCCCTAAGTTTTCAGGCAAAACCAAAGATATATGTGCCTACTTCGAAGACATCAATCAGATCTGCACTGATGCAGGAATCACCGACGAGAAGCTTAAAATCAAATGGGCCATTCGTTATGCCGACTGCAACGAGTCCGAGCTCTGGTCATCCCTTGATTCAGCAGCTAATGATGACTGGGACGCCTTTGCAGCAGAAGTAATGAGTTTCTACCCCGGTGCTGATGTTAAGGGCCACCAATATACCAAAGCCGACCTCGAAACCCTCCTTCATCACCAAGTTCAGAAGCCCATGTCCTCTCTCGATGACCTCAGCAAATACGTTAGAGAATTCCGCCGCATCATCACCCTTATCAACAAAAAGAAGAGGCTGGCTGAAGACGTCATCAATGAGAAGTTCCTTGAAGGGTTCCCCCCCAGATTCCGTAACACTCTGGCTACCCGACTCCAACTTAAAGATCTAGATCATGATGTCGACAACCCCTGGCCCTTCGACGAAGTCTACAAGCAAGCCACCTATCTTCTAAGCAGTGCTCATCGGAATATCGCTCAAGTCGACAGTTCAGCTCTATTCCCTGAGTCATATTCACAGCCATCTGCCCCACCGACCATCCTTAAGCGAGAATACGTCCAAACCGCTGACCAGCACCAGGTGCCACCGCCTCGTCAGACCCAACCTCAAGATCAACAGTTTCGCCGCCCTTTCGATCCCCGCTGCTTCTTCTGTGGCAGTACCGATGGCCACAGGACCGCTGAATGCGAACTGTGCCAAGAATATGTTCGTCAGGGGAAATGTGTGCTGATAGGCAGTAAAGTCTTTATGAAGGATGGTTCTGACATCCCCAGGTCTGCTGCTGGGTGGAATTTCAAAGAAAAGATTGACAACTTCCTAGCCCTTAGAGAGTCCATCATGGCGTCGGCAAATCTAGTCTCTATTCAATCCCCAGGCGCCGCTTTGTCGTCCAGAGGCCGAGATACCCCTCCCCACCTCGTCAATACTATGTTCTTCGGCTCTGAGGACTCAGCTGAATTTCAAGTCGAAGTTCACCCCTCATCTTATCTTGTTGACCAGGAGATAGAAGATAATGCCAACGAAGAAGATAAGCGTGCCCTTGCTAGAGCTTATGCTCAGGTCGAGGAGCTCAAAAACGCAATCAAGAGGAAGAAACCTGCCCGCTTTGATGGAGTGGAAATCCCGACGCGTCATCCTCATAATCCCGCCCCTTCGAACCCTGCTCCAGTCAACAATACCGGCTCTACTTCCAAAAATCCAACTTCATCTAATGAAAATATCGCCAATCCTCCACCTAGAAACAATGGCACTGATGCTTCTAACCCTAAACCGCAGTCTAACTCTACCCCTCAGTTTCGCTACCAGAGCGGCTTTGACGAAGCTGCTGCCACAAAGCGCCTTGTGTCCCAAGTATTAGGAGCCAAGATCGAAATCTCGACTCAAGATCTCCTCACAGTCAGCCCTGAAATCCGCAAACAGATTAAGGAGGTGGCCATGACGAAGAAGATCACCATAGGGAGCCTCGAAACTGCGTCGGAAACTTTGTCCTCGTCTACATGGGCTTCATACGAGCAATACCTTGTCAAAGATACTGAGGGTAAATGCGTCGGCCTAGCCACTGCCCCTCTTCGTGCAGTCGATGGGATTTTGATGGATAAGCTCAGAGTCGAGTGTATCCTCGACAGTGGATGTCAGGTAGTAGCCCTTAGGCGCGAGTTGTGGGAGACCCTGGGTGCCCCCTTATGTTCCGACATGTGCATGACCCTTGAAGCAGCTAACCAGTCTAAAGAGAGTACCCTAGGTGTCATAGAAAATGCCTCGTTGCGCATCGGTCCGGTAGAAGCTCACCTCCAAATTCAAGTCGTAGACTGAGCCCCCTTCGACCTCTTGTTAGGCCGCCCATTCTTCTGTCTACTCAGCAGCATCCTTCATGACTTCCCTGATGGTGAACAATCTCTTGAAATCCATGACCCCAATTCGGGGCGGCAATTATTAATACTGACTCGACCTCGTCATCGTCTACATACCCAACCCTGCTTCGTCAATTCAGAGGACGAGGCCGAATATTTCTCCCGCCAAGAATACTGCTGTCACTTAGAGGGAGCCGAACAGGGTTTTTAAGGTTGGTCAATGACTCACCAGGGGTGCGAGGAGACCAAGAAGAAGTAGTATCCGTGTATTCCCTCTATGTTTCAGACCCCCCCTCTTTGTCTCCAGGTTTTACTGCGTCCCTTCCAACAGACTCTAAAGAGAATACCGCTGTGGCATTCCTTCTCGACTATAACATCCCTAGTGCGCCTTTTCTCGACCCTTATGATTCTAGCTTTGTTTCGTCCAAAGATCCTTTCCTATTCTCTACCAGTACTACCCTTTCACCACTGACACTTTCAGTACTTCGATCTACCTTCAAATTTGATCCGGTTTATCATGTTTTAAAATACAAGCCTGTAGTGAAGAAGGTTCAGCCAATCCCGACTGCGATGCCTGTTGAATTCCAGGTTGACTGTCGGGAGGTCAGTAACCCTCTCGCAGATCTTCCTGTATTACCATACTGTCCCCCACCATTCGTTCCAGGCTCTAGGTTCACGGTGGCACGAGCAGAAGAGCTCGACCTCGACCCGGCCAAGTTTCTATGGCCTTCGGAATTGGAACTCGTTCGCTGGCTAGTTCGCACTCACGAGACTGCCTTCGCCTGGGAGACCTCTGAACGAGGGACCTTCCGAGAAGACATGTTCCCCCCCCTTAAAATTCTGACGCTGCCGCACAAGCCTTGGGTCGAGCGCAATATCCCTATCCCGCCTGCTATATTTCGCGACGTCGTCCAAATCATCAAAGAGAAAATTGCCACTGGCGTCTACGAGCCCTCGACTTCGTCATACCGATCAAAGTGGTTCTGCGTAGTCAAGAAAGACGGAAAATCCCTACGTCTCGTCCATGATTTACAGCCATTAAATGCAGTTTCTATTCAGGACTCAGCCGTCCCCCCTTTTGTCGATTCAATTGCTGAAGCCTTCGCGTGCCACTCTGTCTATGGCATCCTAGATCTCATGGTCAGCTACGATCACCGCACTATACACGACGACTACCGCGATCTAACCACCTTCCAAACCCCTATTGGCACTCTCCGACTCACCAAGCTCCCTATGGGCTACACTAATGCCATGCAGATATTCCACGGTGACGTTTGCTGGATCCTAAAAGACGAAATACCTGAAGTTACTATCCCTTTCATCGACGACTGCCCTATCAAGGGACCTAAATCCCACTACCAACAAACTGATGGTACCTTCGAAACAATTCCACAAAATAGCAGCATTCAACGCTTCATTTGGGAGCACTTACAAAATACTAATCGTGTTCTTCACCGACTACGACATGCAGGTGCCACCGTTTCTGCCAAGAAATGCGTAATCGCCGCCCCATCTATCGTGGTAGTCGGGCACAAGGTTTCATACGAGGGGAGAATTCCCGATGAAACTAAAGTTCAGAAAATCAAAGACTGGCCTTACTGCGCTAACATCACTGAAGTCAGGGGCTTCTTAGGTCTATGCTCGTATTGCCGCATATTCATTAAAGACTTCGCCAAACATGCTCATCCTCTCGTAGAGTTGACCAAGAAAGATGTTCCCTTCGAGTTCGGTGACGAGCATCGAGCGGCAATGGAGTACCTCAAGACCGCCATCATCGCGTCCCCAGCACTTCGATCGATTGATTACAATTCCGCCTCGCCAGTAATCCTCTCCGTCGACACTTCGAATATTGCTGTCGGCTATATACTCATGCAGGAGGACGAAGGCGGCAAAAGATATCCCGCTCGTTTCAGCTCAATCACTCTCAACGATCGTGAGCGGCGCTACAGTCAAGCCAAACTCAAACTGTTCGGTCTCTTTCGGGCCCTTCACGATGTGCGGCTCTATATATTTGGCGTGCAGAACTTAGTAGTCGAAGTCGATGCAAGGTATATTAAGGGTATGATCAATAACCCTGATCTACAGCCTAATGCCACCATCAATCGATGGATCGCCGGCATTCTGCTCTTCGACTTCAAACTCATCCACGTACCCGCTGCTAAGCATGCCGCCCCTGATGGGCTATCCAGAAGGCCTAAAGCCAAAGAAGATCCTGAGGTTGATGAAGAAGAATATGAAGACTGGGTAGATGAGTGTGGAGCCTTCGCTGTCAAACTCATGAATCGCTGCGACCCAAAGACTCGACTGCTACATCCTACAGACATTCCACCATCAGAGTACTACTCACCTTACACCCTTCCCCAGGACGTAGCTGTTTTTACCACCGCCAAAATACCACCAGGAACCTCAGAATCCAAAATACCACGATCCGAGAAGGCGAGGCAGAGAGACGAGAGGTTAGAAGTCGTGAGAGGGTTTCTAGAGACGAAGAAGCCGCCAGAAGGACTGGAGGAGAAGGAACTAGAGAGCCTGGTGCAGCTGGCTACCCGATATTTCGTCAAGGGCGGAGAGTTGTGGAGGAAGGAGCCTCAGGGTCGTCACCAGCTCATTGTTTGCCACCACAAGCACCTCAGTATTATTCAGCAAGCCCATGACGATCTGGGCCATAAGGGTATCTTCTCCACCCACATACATTTACTGACCCGGTTCTGGTGGCCTATGCTTGAGCAGGATGTTCACTGGTACATCAGGACGTGTCACGAGTGCCAGATTCGCTGCCTCGATCAAATCCATATTCCCCCTGTGGTTGCAATACCAGAACCCCTATTTTACAAAGCTTATGTCGACACATTCATAATGCCGAAGTTGAATGGGTACCGCTATGTCACTCAAGCCCACTGCTCGCTCACCAGCTATCCCGAGTGGGCCATGCTTCGATCCGAGACGGGCAAGTTGGTCGGCAAATTCTTATTCGAGCAAATCTTATGCCGATGGGGAGCTGTAGCCGAAATAGTCACCAACAATGGCGCCCCCTATGTTCTAGCACTCGATTGGCTTTCGAAGACGTATGGCATTTGGCATATTCATATCTCGCCTTATAACTCGCAAGTGAATGGTGTTGTAGAGCGGTGGCATTTCGATGTCAGAGAGGCAATGGTTAAGAGCTGTGAGGGAGAGGCATCGAAATGGTCTGAAGTCACACCAACGGTATTTTGGGCAGAAAGAGTCACCGTCCACAAAGCTACGGGATTCTCTCCATATTATATGGCTCACGGTGTCCATCCCAGACTACCCTTCGACCTCGTCGAAGCGACATTCCTAGCACCCTATGAAGCCGAGTCCTATTCTACCGCAGATCTCATCGCCAATTGAGCTCGCCAACTACAAAAGCGGCCAGAAGATCTCCAGCTCATACACGATCGAGTCCTAAAATCTCGCTTCGCTTCGGCGAAAGACTTCGTATCCCGTTTCGAGAAAACTATACACAACTTCGACTTTGAACCTGGTACACTAGTCATTGTCAGAAATTCCCGCATCGAAAAAGAGCTTGACTGCAAAACCAAACTGCGCTACCTAGGACCAATGGTAGTGGTGCGTCAAACTAAAGGCGGCTCATATCTTCTCACAGAGCTCAATGGTGCTATTTCGAAATTCCGCTTCGCTGCCTTCCGACTATTCCCCTATTTCCCTCGCAATAAGTCTTGGATTGAGGTCACCCACCTAGTGGGCCTCGACAATCCCACCATCGACCGACTCGAAGATGACTCCCTGCCCGACCCAGAGCTCACTGGTGTCCTTAGGGACGAGTCAGATGAGTAACTATACCTTCTGTTTCATTTTCTCTCTGTTTTTCCTTTCATCTCTTTCGTTTATCTTTATAGACTCCCTACTCATACGAATATTCCGAAAGCAAAACTCACGAACACAAAACCTATAAAACCGAAAAATACATCTACTTCTTTCTCTTCTGTCATCTGACTTCGTAACCATACTCACTTCTTCCTCTACTTAAAAGATTACCGACAACCAAAACACCGTCAAAAATAAATATAAAATAAAATAAAGAAATACCGCTCGTTCGCTTTCATCTTTTCCTCTGTATCCAGGACGTTTCCTTACTGTCATCTAACTTATGCACTTTCACAGACACTTGATGTCATACCAAACCCGCAGTAGCGGCAATTTTTTTTTACATACCCTAGCCTACCTTACTGGTTTCTTCGATGTTTCGTCTGTTTGGAGCACGGACACTTGAATAGATTCTGCAGGACAAAAGCACAAGATACAAATACTTCCTACGGACCTTCCACAAAACTATCCCATCGCCACTTCTTCAACGACCACAGCTGGAGCTTCGCCCTTCGAAGAGCAGTGCTCACCTGCCCTGCGTCGGCGGTCACTTGAGCCATCTGCGAATATAGGTCGAGCAGGGTCTCCTCCCCCCACTCAACGGATTCCTCGATTGCGGCGATCCTTGCGTCTAACTCTTCGAAGGGAGACCGCTCACTTGAATCAGCCCGGCACTTACCCTTTCGAGCTCTTGGTACGTCTTCTTCGGGAAGTGGCGATGCACGGGGCGTGGTCAAGTCGATCTCCTCGATGTTGGCTGGGGTTTCATCGGTGCCCACATTACCTTCGTCCAGTATCCCGCCGGGGACAGGTACGAACGCTGCTGAAACGTCGATGGTGTCGTGGTCAACAGGTGAAGGTGGAGGAGTTGGGTCTTGAGGGTTTGGGGTAGGGGTAGGAGTGGTTGGACGACTGGAGGGGAGGAATAGCGGGACACCGGGTAGAGTCGAAACCGAAGCAGAGGGGATGTCTTGAGGCACGGGTAGGGAAGGGGCAGCCTCTGCGGCTGGTACGGCTCGACTGACGACTCGCAGACGACCCTTTAAAGTAACCTTTGGTGGAGCCGAAGACAAGGGAGGTGGGACAGGTGTCGTCTTCGCCCTCTTGCTCGTCGAGGCTGATGACGCTGGTGGAACATTGGGATTTTTGCGCTACTTACCCTTGTCACCGCTGAGCCACAAGAGAGAGACTTGAGACTCACCTTTCTGCCTGGTTTTCCAGCCTTGTCACACTTCTTCTTCCCAATGTGACATGCTTCACATGCCGCGCCACCCTCCCATATGCACTGGACACCTCGCTTGATGCATCGTTCGCAAGGCTCCTCGGTCCCTTGCAACGCCTGGGTTGCACCTATCACGCCACTCCTGAGCCCCTGCGTCACATTATTGATGACAGCGGCCTGCTCCTGCTCGACTGCTGGTGCTTCACGAGAGGATGCTGCCACTACCCCGATGGCTACCGAGTCAGCGGCATGACTGGTGTCCTGGATAAAAGACCAAAGTCAGACCATGGCTCTACAAAGACTGGTGTTACGATGTACCTTAGGCCCTTTGTCGGTCATGGCAGCTTTCTCTAGCTGGCGCTGTGACCGCCTGACTTCGCCGCCTACCTTCGGCCTGGCAGCAGCTCCTGGGGCTGGCTTGGGTTTTGACTTCGTTGCGTCTTGAGGGAACCGGTTATGAAGAGCAACCAGCGTCAGGAAACCCGACCCAATTGCTTCCTCGGTGTCCTCAGGATACTCGGGCACCTCAGCACTCATGTTGGCGGCGAACTTATGCAGCTCCTCAATCTGGGCCTATAACCCGTCTACAGTCAACGTGCTTGAACATTACTGGAGACTTACTGATACTTCCTCAAACCTCTCCATCCACTCCTGCGCTACATCTTCCTCTGCCACCTTGTCTGGGATCTCCCTCATCACCACCGCCAGAGCCTCCATGTTCTTGGCCCACCTTTTGGGAATCTCCTTACGGATGGCGTCGGGTGGGATGTAGACGGGCTGGCGAGATGTGGTAGCCTTGGAAGTCGACATGTCGATGGTGGATCATAGTGAGTTGCGGCGAGTACTAGCAGTGGAGGTGGGACTTAGAGAAAGAAGGATGAAGTGGCGGCGTTTGTTTGGTATGTTTGGCGGCGTTTGTTCCCGTGGAATCATTTTGCCACAGCATGTGCTCGAGAACCCCGTCTCGCTTGCACTTGATCCGTACACAGCCACATCACGTGCCTGACGGCATCCCATCATCGTTCCGTGTCATCGCATGTCTCTGACCAAGGACAGTCAGTATTCAAAGACCCCGGGAGGTGTAGGGAGTCCATACTCCCTAGGGCTGAATATATCAGTTATTAGCATCGTCATCACTGCCCTACACCACTTCCCGCAGCAGGCCATCCCTCTGAAATCATCGCCACCGCTCCACTCTTGGCAAACTCGGCTAAATTCGACAGCTTCCCTCGCTTACTAATACCGCCGCTGCCAAGTTTGGAAGGAGCCCCTATTGCTGACACTCACCGCCACGGCCAGTCGCCGCCTACCCCTATCCACGTTGGCCTTCGGCCCTTTGTGTGTATATCATGTGTCTTCTGACCGTCAGCAGCCCCATTCCGACACTTGTGATGTCGGCAACTTGGCCTCTATAGGCCCCACTCAAGTCTCTGACGCCTGCCACCGCCAGTAGCACCGCTGCACCGCCCCAGACCACCGCTAAGAGTCCCCACATCGTCGGTCAGCGGTCTACAGTCCCCTAGGCATGTTCTCCTTCGCCGCCTCCCTTTCCTTTTGGCTTTTCTTGCTTTCTCTCCCCCTTCCTTTCATACCTACATTCTGTAGTGCCTTATTTCGGCGCTTTTCTTTCATGTTTTTCTTGACATATGACGTCTCCAAAATTCGCCAAAATGTACCTTAGTTACAACCCCTCCTACGCTACAAAACACCGCTGTACTTAGGAAAAATATACCCACTTTTCTGGCATCACAATCTGTGTGTCTAAGAGTCATCCTGAGTCCCCAGAGTCGCTTTCAGAGTTTTCTTCGAGTCTTCTGAGCCCACTTCGAGTCCCCAGAGTTACCCATTGAGTTCTACCGACGATTTCGAGCCTCCTTGCGTCTTAAAAATTCTGCCAGCCCTCTGAGTCGTCCCCTTTGCATCTACTGATTTTTACTACAGTCTACAAGAGTCTACTTTCGCCGCCGACTGAGTTCCTAGCTTCCCAACACCGCCTTATCGACTAGAAAAATCCCTCTTTGCCCATTTTGAGGCAGAATTTCGAGTTCTTCACTGCCTACACTTCCCAGGCCTCAGGGAAAATTTCCCAGACCCACCAGTTACCTCCCCTCAGTCTCCTTCCGACTCATGACCCCTTGGGACAAGCCTAGGTCTACCCTACAGCTTTCCCCCTTTTCCCCTTTTGCACTCTCGCAAGAAGAGTTGCCCACAACGGCCCCACTCCGCAAGATGATATCGGACACCACGATAGGGGACAAGTAACTCATGACGAGAAGGGTAGCCAGCGTCGGCAAGAAGATATTTTCTGGGGGGGATTCAAAGATTGGCAGATATCGCGTCACCATAGACACGGGTGTCAGTCGCAGACCCTTCCCACCCTGTTAGCGCATAAATGAACTTCAGACCAAAGTCGCAGATGAAAAGACTGTTTTGCGAAAGAAATCCTTTGCGATTGTGGTAGTTCGAACGAATGATTGCTGGGGGGGATACGGGGATATGACATCCATCTATGGCGCCAATAGCATTCTGGAAATATGGCCAGAACTTGGGGTTGCGTCGTATTTTTGGATGGACAGATTCATCGTCTGGAAACCACACATGGGTGGAATAGAATGGCTGATCAGAAAATATAAAAAGCATCTTCTTGAAGTAGCTGTTCACAAATAAGATCAAATATCATACAACTTTCATATGAACTCACCGAGATATTGTGTTGTTTGAACGCTGAAAGCGCTCCGCCACATGCCTGCTTGTCAGGCCAGTCACACATGTGTACAAGAATATCGAGAGTTGTTCTTCCAAGGTGACAAACTTGGAGTCGCAGTGACCCATGGCTTGTAGCTCCCTGATGAGCTGAATGAAGTCCTCCTTGTACATACCAAGTTCGCAGTGGATACGTCCGGGATGACCACTGAGCAGTTCCTGGACCCACATTTCGCCGGAGAGCCTGGATGTGTGGTATGGTGTCGGTTCACTATGAATTCCTGAGTCAAGGAGCTTGGCCAACAAGGCCAGGAGCGCCTGGAGCAGCGTGCAGATCTGCCGTAGAAGGAGTTGGTGCACACTGTAATACTGATCGGGCGGCATACATGAATGGGGTTCAAACGTTCAATCTCCGACATACGTGATTGTGAGGCTCACAAACAAGACCAAGCCCTGCAGTTTGTAAACTTTGGGCAAACTACACTTTCCGTACGAGCTCTAATGTAGGTTGACAGGTGTAGCACAGAGGGAACTAGGAAAAAGGAATGACTAGGTAGGGTAAGTAATTGTCCATGAGATGAAATATAATAGTCTTACCTCAGTTTGAGTGGTTCGAAACTGAGGTAACTCCAGGCTCCTACACAGCCCTATCTACTTCGAGTTTGAGGGCATATTCCGAGTGTCAGTGTATTCCAAGGCAATGTCTGGATTTCAAACCCAGCATAACTTTAACTTGGGGAAGTGCTGCAGGTGGTGGCAGAAACCTTGCTTGGCCCAGCAGGGCAGTGCAGTCGAACACATGTACAATGTAAACTCAACAACATGTGATAAGAGTGTCAGGACAACCATGATGCTTATGAGTTGGATACAAATATACAGTCTTAAACACACATATAAATTGAACAGATTTAACCTGCTGGAAGGTGGTTTTGCTATGTCCACAATGAGATAGGGTATGGTTTGCCCCTGGGCCTGGTAATCTGTGAACATGTATGCATTTGTCATTGGAAATTGGTGCAGTTTGATGGTGTGTGTCATGTTCATGCCCTTGGAGTTCTTGTAGCAGATGTGATGGCTCTTTGACACCAGTTCTACGGGTACAACAGAGGGGTCAAGACCAGGTAGTGGTGATGTTCATGTGTGATCAAGTTTGACAAGCACAAAACTAAGGCAGATACTTTAGGTATTACTATTGGACACAGAGATGGCATCATGGTGGTCTCAAATCATGGGATCCCTTGGACTGTAAGCAAGGCAAGGCACATTATTGGTTGTCCCTCAATTGCTGCTCATTTCTCATGACATGTTTTGTTTGGACACAGAGAGGGCACCATGGTGGACTCCCATCATGGCCCCCCAATTGTAATGAAGACACAGTGGGATGCTACTTTCCATTTACATCAACTTTCAATATGTTTTCTTTTTGTGATTGCTTTTCATCAGTTGTTCCACATTTGTGATGATGAGGAGTGTGTGGCAGAACCTGCCACCAAGGACTATATGTGACCTTTGAGTGACATTGGCTTGACTGCAGACCTAGTAAATATGCTTGTATGTAGGCTTTGATAAAAGTGCATGCATGGTCATGATTGAAGACTGCAGACCCTTCAGTCACCTGTGGTCCTGAAACTGGGACACCCGACATGTACATTTTGGCCTAAACATGGGACTAGCCAATGTTGGCTGACTGACCCTGACTTGGCATTGGCTGGTTGGACCAACTGGTGGTGTCAGCTGACATGGCTGGGTGATGCCTCACCCCCCTGCAAGTGGGGTCGGCCAACATGGCTGGGGGGTGCCCCATGGTCCTGCAAGTGGGGTCAGCCAACATGGCTGGGGGATGCCCCATGGTCCTGGATATGGGGTTGGCTGATGTGGCTGGGGGATGCCTCATGGTCCTGGATGTGGGGTCGGCTGACCTGGCTGGGGGGTGCCTCATGTGGGGTTGGTTAGGTTATGAGGCACTTCAGGGCTTGTACCTACCACTAGGTAGTGCCATTCCAACCCTAATCTAGGGTTGGGTCTCCCCCTTTCCCAGCACACAATGGGGGAGCATGGCCATCCAGGATGGCCACCATGCACCAAGGGTCTCAGTCACATGACCCAGTGCCCATTCACTGCACATGGCTGTCCTGGGTGGCCACTCACACCAGAGGGTCCCGAGTCACATGACCAATTAACCCATGCACCTGCCTGGCTGTCCAGGACGGCCACTGTGCATGAAAGGTCATCAGTCACATGACCTAGCACCTGCCCATGCCACATGGCTGTCCAGGACAGCCACACTACAGAAGAGTCATCAATCACATGACCCAGCACCCACCCACCCCATATGGCCATCGAGGATGGCCACCATGCACAAGGGCTATGGTCACATGACCATACACCCACACCCACCCATGGCCATCTTGGATGGCCACCATGCATGAGGGTCATCAGTCATGTGACCCAGCACCCACCTGCCCTCCATGGCCATCCAGGACAGCCATGTGTAGTGGAGGGCATAGATTACTAATGGACCAGTGTTTACATAGTCAATCATATTCATTTCAGAAACATTATATTAGCAGCAGTAGCAGCTATTCATGGGTGAAGTATAACTAACTACACTACATGATTGAATTTGTTGTTACAATGCAATGTTTGGCCATCCAGGATGGCCCCAGAGCAATCTGATACCAATTATATTGTTAGTCATTCCATAAACATTATATTACAGCTGTTTTCAAAAGGATGCAGAAAGACCATTTTCAGTTGTCAGCTGTTGGAAACAGCCACATGAGGAGCCCAGAAGCAACTAAGCCTGTAGTGAATGCAACAAATGACCACTGCACATGGAAAATGGGATATCTTCTGAATGGCTGGGAGTATTGGTATGCAGATACTACCATTGGAGAGCTATCACTTGGTAGTATATACATGCAGAGAAGCAAAAAGTGAAGTGCAGAAATGAATGAGATGCATGGTCCAAAACTATTTACTTCCATTTGGGATGAAAAATACAATAACTCTGGAGTGAAAAACATGTGCATGCTGCCTTTGGTATTGTCTAGTAGGTAGTGATGAGTATACCAAGATCTGAAAAATGTGAAAGGTTTGGTGGAGAAATGGAGGAGGTACAGACCAAATACAAAAGGGGGGAGGGGGTCAATGGTGTATCAATGAACAACCACTTGTGAAACACTATAAAAAACGAGAGGAGAGGGTAGAGTCTGTGTACTACTTGCTGAGGGCTTTCAAATGGTGCATCTTACATTGCTGCCACCTCAGTCATTCTGGAGATATAGCCTATATATGGGACAGAGGCACTATCAGATGGTTTTTCAAATATCTTGGGACTGTGTGTATGTATTTCCTCCATTCTTTGTTCTTCATGTTCTACATACATCTCTGCAGTGTCCCCTCTCACTCTTTATAATGTTTCACAAGTGGTTGTTCATTGATACACCATTGACCCCCTCCCCCCTTTTGTATTTGGTCTGTACCTCCTCCATTTCTCCACCAAACCTTTCACATTTTTCAGATCTTGGTATACTCATCACTACCTACTAGACAATACCAAAGGCAGCATGCACATGTTTTTCACTCCAGAGTTATTGTATTTTTCATCCCAAATGGAAGTAAATAGTTTTGGACCATGCATCTCATTCATTTCTGCACTTCACTTTTTGCTTCTCTGCATGTATATACTACCAAGTGATAGCTCTCCAATGGTAGTATCTGCATACCAATACTCCCAGCCATTCAGAAGATATCCCATTTTCCATGTGCAGTGGTCATTTGTTGCATTCACTACAGGCTTGGTTGCTTCTGGGCTCCTTGTGTGGCTGTTTCCAACAGCTGACAACTGAAAATGGTCTGTCTGCATCCTTTTGAAAACAGCTGTAATATCAATACCAACTATTAGCCAATGGTGTGTAAGTAGCTATACTACATGATTGTAGTAATGATAGTGGCACTGTGTTTGGCTGTCCAGGACACCCACTGTGCATGACGGCCACCAAGTACTATGGGCTACAGGTCACATGGACCATATAGCCATGCCCGCCCATGGCCATCTAGGATAGCCACCATGCATGAAAGGTCATCAGTCACATGACCTGGTGCCTGCCCACCTCGCATGGCCATCTGGTGAAGAGAACAAATATAAGAGTGCCTCAGAGAGGCTAAGAGTGGTGGTACTGCCAGACTTGTTATGTCCCTAAGGGAGGTCCTTGAAACCTTGACAGCACAGGAATGAAAATAGCCTCGAAAAAGGGTATATGTTGCAGAGAAAAAAATGACAAAAGGCCTCTAGCCCCAGACCTGGGCTCTGACTCTACAAACTTGTATGGTGGTTGTTATGTTCAACTGCTGCCTGCATCTGAACTCTTGCATGAGCTTAGTCAGTGCCCAGCAATTCCTGCCACTTCTCCTCTTGCTCCTAAGTCCCCAAGGGCACCTCGCAACCTCAAAACCCTCTTCACACCTCTTGAACCCCTCATTTCCACCCTTGACCACCCTCCAGTGAGCCCTCAAATTCCCCTAGAGCCCTCTCACTACCCCTTCAAACCCTCAAATCACTTCTTCGAACCTTCGAACTACCCTTGAACCCTTGAACTACCTTCAAACCTTTGATCTACCTCTTTTCTCATAGTCAGGGCTTCACCACACCTACACCAGGACAGCCAAAGACACAGCAAGCATTTCACAATGTCTCTTCAGAAGACATGGTGAAAAAATGGAGGAAAGAGATACTCTTTTATTTTTGATGTTTGAAAGGGAAAAATGCAAAAATAATATTTTATGTTCATCCAAAAAACATGGATTGATGGTAGTGTCCACTAGCTTCTACTCTAATTGGAACTAGCATCAATTCATGTTCTCTGGAAGAAAATAAAACATTATTTTTGCATTTTTTCTTTCTGAACATTGGAAATAAAAGAGTATCTCTTCCCTCCCTTTTTTCAGCATGTTTTCTGAAGAAAAACAGTGAAATGCTTGCAGTGAGAGGTGCATGGGTACTAAGTCATGTGACCCTGCACCTGCCCACCTTGCATGGCCATCCAGGATGGCCACACATGGTGGAGGGCATAGTGTACTAGTGGACTGGAGTTTAATTAGTCAATCATAATTTCCATTCATTCTGGAAACATTAGGTGAGTACCAATCCAAGCTATGAGTGGATGGTGTATCAGTGACTACTGTACATAGTTGAATTTAAAGCATGTTGGCCATATAACAGACAAAACTGGGGTAAAATGATGATATATTAGTGTCAGATATGCAGGCATCATGGATGGCCACACCAGAAGTGAGCCCAAAGAAGAATGTGATAAATTACATGGTCAGCATGGATGGCTGTCCTAGACAGCCAACTGACATACAAGACCACAGGAAAATGTTATAAATTACATGGCCACCACACATGGCCATCTCAGATGGCTAAGTCATATGCAAGACCGTGGGAGAATATTATAAATTACATGGCCACCACACATGGCCATCTTGGATGGCCAAGTCATGTGTCAGATGGTGGGAAACTATTATATTAGATGGTCACCACACATGGTCATCCTGGATGGCCAACTGAAATAAAGGACAATGGGGAAATATTAATAATTACATGGCCTGTTGTGGCATAAACCACCACAGTGGTACACTAGACTTTGTGTGCGAGTTTTATCTGCTTACATAAGCACTTAGAGCGCACTTAGTAGCACTGTTTCTTGTGCTGTTCCCTCAGTAGTTGTGTCACTACTGAGGGTAAGTCCATATATTCATTCCCAGTACTTACTTACTGAAGTCCTGTAGCTGCCTACAGGTATACTAATATCATCAGTAGTTGTGTCACTACTGAGGCTGCCTACAGCTTCCTCTCAATATGGCCACCATGAGTGGCTGTCTTAGATGGCCAAGTTAGATGTGGAGATTTGGAAAATGTTATATGTACATTGTCCACCCACATGACATCAGGAAAATTTTAATGAAATGATAATGTTATATAAGACTTTATCTGTTATGCCCAAACCGTCTAACTGTGTGGCCGTGCTGGTTCTCACCGCACGTCGATGACCCCGTCCACACCGTCTTCTGCTTTTACTCAGTCCTGGCATGTTTCCTTTTCATCTTACTTCTCTTACCGTTGTATCTGTATCATAGCACGCGTGGTGGCACTGCCCCGGGTCACGTGTGAGACGCGACGCGACCATCACGTGACCGACGCGCTTCTACCTTTCCCCTGTCCCGGTATGTGATTACTATACTATGTATTGGTCGTCCCCTCTTTCCCTTCTCGGGGCGACCTCGTTTCTGTTGCCTAGGACATCGCTTTCCGTAGCCTCTCGGCTCGGGTCATGTCCTTGGTTCTATTCTTGCTTTATGACTCGTAGCGACTTGATTCCGCTTGGTAGCGCCCTTTGGGATTGTGCTACAGGTCGGTTCTCGTTACTACGGCACCGCCTACCTACTGCGGGCTGCGCATACCAGTGCGGATGACTCTTGACCGAGTCATTTGCCTTCTGTGGTATTGCTTTCGCTTGCTCGCCCTCATGTACCGTAGCAGTATTTAGAGGCTGGCGGAACTCTTGTGTTCCCCAGCTTTTAGCTACCTTGCAACGAACCTCCCTTCTCACATTTCTCTGTGATCTACTCTGGTCGACCGACTCGAGTAAGGGTTCGCCAAGTCCAGCTCAAAGTACCATCGCTGGCCAGGTCTCTAACTCTCGTCTTGAGGGTTTTCTTATAGACCACGACTCAAGTCACGTTGTCTGGCACGGACTTTCGTCGCGGCCTAACAAAAGCTAAAAGCTCTCCTCACCACTTTCCGCCTAGCTTCCGCCCGCACGCTGTCTGGCACGTGTAGCGAAAGCAAAGCACCCCTATTGACTCTACCCTACGTGATCGCTGTCTGGCACGCCACTAGGTCAAGTCAACAGACACCCTACTTGGATCTAACTAGGCAGCCACCCGGTACCTAGTCCGAGTATTGTCCTTACCCCTGCGTCGAGATCTTACCTCGCTATACTCTGTCCTTTGCAAGCCTCTAGCTAGGCCCGAGGTCTAGACGCCCCACACTAGCAGACAAGACGTCTTCCCCACGCGGAACTCCTCCAGTTCCTCCCCGACAAGGAAAGGAGCGTGCAGATCGGCCACCGCCGCCTTTGCCCCCTTCCCCTTTCAGCATAACCAGGAAGAGACGTCACCAGTCGGAACAACGAACCGGATCTCGATCCATCTTACCCCCGTATTACGTTCCGACCCCCTTATCCAACCCCACCTTTCTGCAAACTAGGGACCCGACCGCGGGCGACGTTTCAGATACCGATCAGGAACCGGATTTGCCTTCTGAATTAGGATCTGCCATCGGCGATCAGGACATCAGCATCCCCGACCCCCATCACGAAGAAGAAGTCGAACGCTTCGCTTCAGGCTTCGCTGACATGACGACCATTCAGGAAGGACAAAGTAGCGCGGTCCCAGATACCGAAATGAATCCCAATCCCGGACAGTCTGAGCAGCAGAGCGCTCCTGTCTCTCAACCTACCGTCGGTCTCCAACCGCGGCTCACTCGTGAGCAGGCTGACTACTGGCACCACTTCTATCACCCTGATGAAAGAAGTGCTCGTCGTAGCGACGTTAACGGAGGCCGAGAGTTCAACGTTAACAAGCCCGCAACGTTTTCCGGCAAACAAGGAGAACTCCGCCCCTGGCTAAACCAAGTAGCCACCTATCTAGCATTAAACGCTCATGTCTACACGAGCGATCATGTCAAGATCGGGCTGGCTCTATCTTATATGACGACAGGAGTAGCCGGAGCCTTTGCCTCCAACTATATTGCCAAATACGTTGACGGCTGGGACGATCATTATCCCGACACGTGGGGATCCTTTAAGGAAACCCTACACGCAACCTTCGAGGCCGGAGATCAAAAAGCCCAAGCGGTCATCAAACTTAAAGCCCTTACCCAAGGTGACCGTCCACTGGAGAACTATACCGCCGAGTTCCTGGGTCTTTTCAATCAAGCCGGACTCCTTCAGAGTTCGATCGAAGGTGGCGTTCTTTTCGCTCAGGGCTTGTCCCGAAATCTCCGAGATCGCATCCTTGACCAGCAACATCCGCCTACCAACGTGGGCAAGTGGGTAAAAGCCGCCGGTGAAGTTTACACTTCGCAGATCTCAAAGGATATCTATAACAAAGGCCCTGGCACCCACCGTGTCAACCCGTTCACTTTTCCCCGCGCAAGCACCGCACGCGACCCCAACGCTATGGATGTAGATCAGGCCCGTCGCTCTCCGCGACGCCGATCCAACGTCCGGTCCATTACTTGTTACAACTGTGGCAAGGAAGGACACGTCAAGCGGGAATGCAAGGAAAAGCCGCACGTCCCTAAATTTAACATCAAACGTACCGAACGCGGTACTTACGAACTTGATCCCAAAGTAGCCGAGGAAATCCTCCACAAACAATCCGGAGAACAGTCTGGAGAAAAGGTGTTTGAGGTTTCGGAAAAGACTTTGAAGGATTTTTAATCGGGCAAACCACCGCCACTGTGGTACGCCCTCATGCCGAAATTCTGTCGCTAAGATCTACCTGTACTAGTATCACAAATGAAGATGATATGTGTGCCGATTCCCCTACCGGCTCTCTTTATTTGATCGACAGAGAAAACGTGGCAATACCAACAACAATTGACTCCGGTGCGGAGATCAATTCGATCGACCCCCGCGTGGTCGAAAGGTATAAACTTAAAACCTACCCAATCGAGTATCCGCTCGGGGTTACCGCCTATAACGGAGGAGAAGGTTTTCAGATCAAACGGAAGGTCACTCTTCACGCCAAAATTCAAGATCGAGTAATGCGCATCAAAGCCTACGTACTCCCGCTTCGACGCGAATCAATCCTTTTAGGAATGCCCTGGCTGAAGAAGTTCCAACCGGATATTAACTGGAAGACCAGAAAGATTCGAGGATGGATGGATGAGGAGTCTATCCCCAGAGCGCCCCGAACGGAGGGCGCAGTAAGGAAGACTACCATCTCCACTGACCTCGAAGTGAAGGCCTCTGCCGGCAAAGAAGAAGTCAAACTCCCTGATCTGTATCGGGAATTTGAAGAGGTATTTTCCGAGAAGGATATACCATTACCCCCTCATTGACCAGGTCTCGATCACGAGATTAAAACCAAACCGGACTTTCCCCGGCAGAAGGGACACATCTACCCGATGTCCCAGGACGAGATGAAATCGCTCCGCGAATTTGTCGATGAAAACCTAAAGTGTGGAAAGATCCGTGAGTCTAAATCTGATCAGGCCGCCCCAGTGTTCTTCGTAGGGAAGAAAGATGGAAAACGTCGGCTCATACAAGACTACCGTCATCTAAACGAACATACGGTCGACGACTCCTACCCTCTCCCGAATGTCCAGCAGCTCATCGACGAACTATGCGAGTCTTGCTTCTACGCGAAGTTCGATATCCGATGGGGTTTCACCAATATCCGCGTTAAAGACTCCGACATCTGGAAAGGAGCTTTCGTAACACCCCTCGGATTATTCGAACCCCTCGTCATGTTCTTCGGACAAAAGAACTCACCGCCGACGTTCCAGCGGTACATGGACGTAACGTTCCGCGAGCAGCTGATGAAGCGCCAGCAAGTTGGGTATATGGATGACGTAGTCGTCCACGCCAAGACCCGCGAGGAGCTTCGTCGCTGCGTCCGCGAATTTCTCAACGTATGCCGTCGAGAACAACTCCGGCTAAAGATCTCAAAGTGTATCTTCGAAGCCGAAGAAGTGGAGTTCCTTGGATACGTCATTGGCAATGGACGGATCAAAACTCATGCGGTCAAGACTGACGCTGTCCAGGAATGGAAGGAACCCGAAAATCTGACGCAACTCCGATCATTTTTAGGGTTCACCAACTTCTACCGGAAGTTCATAGCCGGTTACTCCGCCATATCCGCTCCGCTTCATCACCTCTCAAAGAAAGACGTTCCCTGGAAGTGGGGACCGGACCAGCAGCAGGCTTTCGACAAACTCAAGTCCTCGTTAGGATCCTCCCCCGTCCTAAACATTCCCGATCCGACGAAACCGTTCGCCCTGTTTACCGATGCTTCGCAGTCGGCAACTGGCGCGGTACTCGCTCAGAAAGGAGAAGACAATGAGTGGCACCCGTGCTCCTACCTGTCGGAAAGCTTGAAAGGCGCCGAGAAAAACTACCCCGTGTACGACCTCGAGTTCCTCGCGGTCATACACGCCATCAAAGCCTTCCGGCATTACCTCATATCCCCCGTCGCACCCACTATAGTCTTCACCGACCACAAGAATCTCAAGTACTACAAAGAACCTCAAAAGTTCTCACAGCGGCAAACCCGCTGGTTTTCGTATGTACAGGGGTTCCCCCTAAAGTTCTCTTATACTCCGGGTCGTCTCATGACGGCCCCTGACGCCCTATCTCGATGCAGTGATCATTCCCCTCCTGAACCCGTAGTCGCCACTTTGCTCCCACCGAGCGTGTGGCTTGAGGGGGGGGTGAAACCCACCGTTCCGACCGTTTCCCTCCCGAAAACGGCCCCGATTTCGGCAAATTCCGCTTCGCCGCCCATTGAGGACAAAGTTAAAGAGCGAAAGCGCGGGATCTACGCCCTGTCTGCCGAAGTGTATGAGCACGCCAAAAGCGAAATGCCAAAGGACTCGACACTTTCTACCGACAACCCCGAAATCGTACCTCATCCCGATGGAACTAAACGTCGAAAGAACCGCGTCTACATTCCTCCCGGTGCTCGTAAAGAGTGCCTTCTATCCTATCATGATCATCCGTCCGCCAGACACCCCGGAATCAAGGCGATGACCCGCAAAATGGTCAAAGACGTATGGTGGCCTGGTATGTGGAAGTATATCCGCGACTATGTCAAGGGCTGTGCCATCTGCCAGTCCGCTAAGGTCATCACTCATCCCGTAACGCCGCCGGTGGTCCCCAACGACGTTCCGAAAAATCCCTTCCCTTTCCAACAGATCTCTATGGATCTGATCACTGATCTCCCCATGTCCAACACGTTCGATACCGTTCTCACAATCGTCGACCAAGGGCTTACCAAAGCCGCTATGTTCATCCCCTGTCGAAAGGACGTCGACTCACTCGGTATCGCCCGACTCTTCCACAAGCACGTTTACTCCCATTTTGGTCTCCCCGAGGCCATCATCTCCGACCGAGGACCCCAGTTCGCATCCGCGTTCACCCGCGAGCTCTACAAGTCCCTTGGGGTCCAGTCGAAGCTGTCCACCGCCTATCACCCGCAGACCAATGGAGAAAGCGAACGTGTCAACCAGGAATTGGAAACATATCTTCGCTGCTATTGCGCCGAACATCCTAACAGCTGGTCTTCCAAACTTCCGGATGCAGAGTTTGCGCATAACAGCCGTATCCATTCCGTACATCAGCAGACGCCGTATAGCCTCCTCTATGGCTATGACCCCTCCCCCTATCCCGAAGTTCGGCTAACAACAGCGCCCAGCGTTGATGAACGCCTGGAACGACTTGCCAGCTGCCGTGACAACGCCATACTCGCTCACAAGGCTGCGCAGGAAGTTATGAAACGCCGATCAAAGGGAAGCTACGTTCCGTTTAAAGAAGGCGATCGAGTTTGGCTCGATTCGGGTAATCTCCGCATTCAAGGGCAGTCCCCTAAAGTCACCCCCCAACGTTTCGGACCGTTTGAAATAGAACGAGTCATCTCCCTGGTGGCAGTTAGACTGCGCCTCCCTGATACGTGGCGTGTGCACCCAGTGTTTCACACTGGTCGGTTGCTCCCCTATCACGAGACGGCTGAATATGGAATCCCCGACCCTCCGCCGCCTCCCGAAGTAGTGGATGACGAGGTTGAATGGGAAGTTGAGTCAATACTAAATCATAAAAACACAGGTCGCGGTTGTCAGGCGCATCGCACGTACCTCGTAAAATGGAAAGGCTTTACGCATGCGGACAATTCTTGGGAACCCGAGAGCTCGTTAAAAGACCACGCTACTGAGCTACTCGACCAATACAAACTTTCCCGCCGCTTGCCCCTCACCTAACCGCCTTTCCCCCACCATTATGTGCGACGATGTACCTGACTTCCAGCGATGTGAAGGTTACAATGCCCCGCTCAACACACGCCCCTACGCGTTATATGACTCATCGTTCGATAACTCCTCCCCGTCACCTCAACTCTCCAGTATATCGTCCCAAGTCGGACTATCCTCCCTCGACTCCTTTGAGGAAGTCCCCCCGCCCAGGTCCTTCCCAGGCCAGTCGTTCACCATCCGTCGCGTCCCAGTTACGTGCGGAAGACTTGGCAAAGGAAAGGAGACCGAGCGAGGTCCCCCTCTTCACCAATCCGTTCTCTTCGCCGACGGCTCCCGCCCCGGTGGTGTGTCGGCAGCCTCTGCCCACTCCACCTATGGACGTGAACTGGAAGTCCCATCCCCCAGTACTACTCCAGAGGTCCCTCAGGTCCGAGTCATTCCCCCCTGTGAATCAGACCGCCTCTTCCCCTATCCCCGCGGGGAGCTGGTACCCGCATCGCCAGACTACTTCAACTACGTTTGGACGCTTGCTATCTACGACGGAGGGTACCCATTCGACGGGAAGACAGAAGAACAGAACGACCGCATTCGGGTGTTGTCTGAGGTCTACCGAGGAACAGACATAGCTCTGGACCATATCCCCGAGTTACTCAGCAAAACCCGCGTATGCCCCACCGATTCCATAGCCGAGTCTATTGACCGGCTCCTTGCCGACCTCACTGTCAACATCTCCGCTGTTCAGTACAAGCTCGTCCTTGAGCTGGCCGCCATAGTCACCGCCGATGAGTGCCGATCCTTTCGTAACCGAGAGGTCGACCGCCACGTCGCCAAGACCAAAGAGCAGCCTGGTACTGGCCAAGATACTCCAGCAACAGCAGGATCGACAGTGGGTGAGAAGCATACTGACGTAACCGTTAAGGTTGAGGAGGTCGAGCCGGACCCGTGGTCCCAGGAACCGATTGAGTTCGCCGCCGACGACGGATATAGCAAGAAGCGGGATGCCTCTTTTAGCGAAACGGCTAAGTTTCTCTCTGAAACCGTTCCCTCTGCCACGTCCGCCTTTCACTGGCGGCAGTTCTTAGACGCAGCTGCCTGGAACAAGGCCGACGAATCGCTCCATAATGCAATCAACACCACCGAGGCCATTCCGTCCGCTACCTTCCATCCCGTCGTCGTCGACTCCATGCTGCGACTCTACCTCGCCAGCCGCTCCCCCGTTCCCCTCTCCCACCCCCTCTATCAGTACTCCTGCTACGACTGCCGTCACTTCGGACATTGGTCCTGTCGTAATGGCCGTGGCTCCCGATGGACCCCCGCGTCCAACCTATCCGCCGAGGGCGAGAACGAGGGATCGCACCGCTCGACAACCCGTTCGCTTCGCTCCTCCCGCCGCCGCTCCCCGACTCCCGGGCCGTCTGTCAACCCTGGTCGATCAGGTGTTCGACGAGCCTGAGGGGGGGGTGATGTTACGCCCAAACCGTCTAACCGTGTGGCCGTGCTGGTTCTCACCGCACGTCGATGACCCCGTCCACACCGTCTTCTGCTTTTACTCAGTCCTGGCATGTTTCCTTTTCATCTTACTTCTCTTACCATTGTATCTGTATCATAGCACGCGTGGTGGCACTGCCCCGGGTCACGTGTGAGACGCGACGCGACCATCACATGACCGACGCGCTTCTACCTTTCCCCTGTCCCGGTATGTGATTACTATACTATGTATTGGTCGTCCCCTCTTTCCCTTCTCGGGGCGACCTCGTTTCTGTTGCCTAGGACATCGCTTTCCATAGCCTCTCGGCTTGGGTCATGTCCTTGGTTCTATTCTTGCTTTATGACTCGTAGCGACTTGATTCCGCTTGGTAGCGCCCTTTGGGATTGTGCTACAGGTCGGTTCTCGTTACTACGGCACCGCCTACCTACTGCGGGCTGCGCATACCAGTGCGGATGACTCTTGACCGAGTCATTTGCCTTCTGTGGTATTGCTTTCGCTTGCTCGCCCTCATGTACCGTAGCAGTATTTAGAGGCTGGCGGAACTCTTGTGTTCCCCAGCTTTTAGCTACCTTGCAACGAACCTCCCTTCTCACATTTCTCTGTGATCTACTCTGGTCGACCGACTCGAGTAAGGGTTCGCCAAGTCCAGCTCAAAGTACCATCGCTGGCCAGGTCTCTAACTCTCGTCTTGAGGGTTTTCTTATAGACCACGACTCAAGTCACGTTGTCTGGCACGGACTTTCGTCGCGGCCTAACAGTTGTTAGGCTGGTTGACAGACAAGAGAGTATGGCCTAGGGCTGTATAAGTGTATGATAAATATCATATGGCAACTGGGGTATGACAAATATTGTATGGTGACCAGGGTATGATGAATATTGCATGACGACCAGGGTATGATGAATATTGCATGGCGACCAGGGTATGATGAATGTCGTATGGCAACTGGAGTATGATGAATATTGTATGGTGACCAGAGTATGATGAATATCATATGGCAACTGGGGTATGATGAATATCATACAGCAACTGGTGTATGTCAATGGGGCAGATCTCACTGATTTCAAGAAGTGAGGGTGTGTCATCATTAGACATGAAAGGCAAGCTTAGAGTGGTGATGATGGAATGGGGGTTTTCAATTACTAGCAGTGAAGATGGTGCACGAAGTATGAACAAATGATTCACCTCAGCTGAACTCGAAGTGGCAGAAAAAGTGAGCAGAAGAGGGGTAGGAGGATGGATGGGGAGTCAACCCTGCAGAATTTTTTCCCTGTCATTGCCTCCAACGTGTGGTTATCGATACAATAATACAATGGTAAAAGAGTTTCTGAGGTGTAGACTTACTAGTGTTCAGTGATGTCCAGCGGCTTTGTGCATCATCTGCACATGAAGGAACATGTCAGTATCAATTGTGTCAACTACAAAGTGCTCACCAAGTCTTGTATGATCTGGATACAATAGTGCACCATGGATAATTGAATGTACAGAAAAGATTTCAGCTGATTCACAAGGTTGCTCACAGACCCTCCATAAGTTTAGATGCACGTCCTTTGCAAGTCAAGGTCCAGTTGGGGCATTGTATGGCTGCACAAGTGCTAGAGGGAAAGTTTCATCACCAACCACACACTGAAACAAAAAGATTAGCTGGCCAAAGATGTCTCACTGTGCTGTCTTGAGGAGCATGCAATCATAACAGCTATGTCCATGGAAACTCAGGTTACACTGTAGATGATCTGTGTACTGACACCAATCAGTCATAGACTCGAAATTCACTTTGATGTATCGGTATTCGGTAATCTTCGTCAATAGTTAGAAATCTTACCATTTATAAAGATGGGACTAGAGTCACATACCTCATTCTCCACTTGGAACTGGATGTGCTTGCCACCCAGGAGAGGTTTCCCTGTAGTTTCAAAGTACCTATTAAGCAATTCATTAAGCTTCACCTGGAATTGTGTGAATGCCTTGTCAATCATGCTCCCCTGCTTGACAGCTCCCAAGGCTAAAGGCTGTTTTACCCTACTGCCTAACCTGACATGGAAGAAGTCTTCCTGCTCGACATTGACATCGTCATTACCTTCAGAGCTTCATGTATTGATTTCCATGTTTGACAAGTATACATCATAGTCGGAAATCCTGCAGTGAATAAGTTCCAAAACTGCTTCAAGGTGATCGACATCAAGAATCTATAGTGTAACAAATTATTGTATGCCAACAACATGGTGATTGTTAATGGCTTACCTGCTGAGCAACGTTCTTGAAGTTGGTATGCTTTTGGTATTTCTCCTTCAAGGGGCCATGCATCTTCTTGTTTGGCTTAGTATTGAAGTTGCGAGTAACACCCTTGGCTTCAATGTTGTCAAATACATGCATATGCATATGGTTCTTCAGGAAATTCCAATTCTTCTTCATATTATCAGTTTTTTGAGCATATTTCTGGTATGAGAGTGATTAGAATAGTTAAGTCATAGCTATGAACTAACCTGCATCAATGCATTGAAAGTTGACAGTGATTCCCACCCAGCTGCAATCATATGCATCGTATGTAGTTCAAGCACTGTGTATAAGTCAAATTTGATGTATGCTCACAAACAATGGAGTAAGAGGTAGCCCTCCTTCTCCATATTCTGTAACAAAACATCATGACATGCAAACACTACTATCTGTTTGGGATATATCATTGTTTACAAACCTTACACTGTATGCATACCTTCGATAAGTCTTCAAACTTTTGGCCATCAGTGTATGAGATCGATAAGGCTTCATCAAAATGGTTCAACGTATGCCAGCATGGCATCTCACTAAAACTAGTAAATTGTCAGTGCACCAGCATTGTGCGATAGGATGGGACTTACTTCTTCTCAACCATAGCCATAGTTTGACATCCAGCCTTGTCAAGGATCCTAAGAAGTTCAGTCCACAAGTGATCACCAAACTTTCCTGAAAAATTGGCATGCAGCTGGTCCCAACTGAGGGTGTGATAAACATCCATGTTTGCGAGAACCGTGAATGTGCTCTACAAATATTAGAAGGTAGTGAAAGTGGTGGAACAGGCACTTACATCAACATCATGCAGACCTTGTTGTATCAAGATCTGTTCCTTTTTCTCTTGGGTATCTTGTGAGCACGTGTCCTCCAATACCTTCACAATGTTCTTGCTGGTTTGTAGTTCACACTGAGCAGGAAAATCTGATATATGGTTGCAGGGGATGAGACAAATAGGACAGGGAAAGTTAGATTTGACACCACGTATGAGGGCCATGACTGCCCTGGATGTGCACAATATTAGTGCAGTAGGTGACGATACAAGCAGGCCAATGTACTGTTCTTCATAATCAGTGGACAAGATGAGGACAACAGGGAAAAAGCAATGAGGGATGCCATCCCAGCAGTTTACCCAGCAACCTGTTTGTGATTCCTTCTCTATTGTCTGTAGAAGTTTTCTAAAAGACTCGTGCCAGACAGCATTCTTGAAATTTGCAAACCACATTCTGCCAGAGTGCTCCTTTGTCTCCTTTACCTATTATATTAGTGCACATGATAGTTATTGTTAATGTTAGAAGAGAGTGATGAGTAAATGAACACATACAATCAGCAGCCAACCAATGACGTGACCACCTCCAATACCTTCACCATTCTGAATCGATATGGGGAGGTTAGTGAGGCAAGCGATGATGGGATAACCTTTTTGCCACCCAAAGGACGATAGCTTCACCTTGTCAGCATACAAAATGAATGGGAGGACCTTTCCACCGGGAGGTAGTCAGCTCTGAAAGAATGGGGTGATGATTTTGGGGATAGTCTACTCATACAAACATACTTGTATGTTCCAAAATTCATCAGCCATCCATGGCTTGTTGATGAAACGAATAAAAGATGAGCCATCGAACTTGGAAAGATGCTGTGCATCAAAAACGAAGTGCGGTCTGATAGAGGGATGTTTAAGTAGACCACATGCCCAATCCCACAGCGAACGACAATACACTGTAAACTCTTGCAGCTCACCATCCATGTTATTTATACACGCTACTTCCTTCGTAAACTAGACTAGGCGTGATCAATAGATAGCACTTAATGATCATTTAAGTTAACTTACTGCCATCATGCAGTGCGAGGCAGCCTGCCAGGTGCTTTGAAGATCATTGTACTTGCTCAGAGTGAACACCTTGCCCATGCTGCAAACAGATTTCATCAAACAGAGAAGATGATTCACCTGCTCTGTGTTAAGAGCCACTTCAAGAGCCAGTTCTGCAAATTTGAAGTCGAGATGTGACTGGAATGGGTACCATGGGTCAGTGGACATATCAGGCTTGTATGCTCTCGGCCTGTGGCCTCAAGCAAACTCAGCAAATGGTATCTCTTGAGGTAGTATACTGGCATTTGGGTGGTACTCGATGTGAATGCCATTGACATTATTGGCAGCAACCCTGTCAGCAACTGACTCATCAGTTAGCATCCTATCACTAGCAAATATGAGTACTTACCATTTGCTTCTGAATCATCAGCTACGTTCATAGTGGACAGATCCAGGTCAGTGTGTATGGGCCAAGTCTCACCAGTATCTGTGAGAGGCAAATCAGCTTAAGAGTACAGCTAAAATAATAAACAAAGTAACCATCATGGTGCACGTCAGCACCCAGCGAGGTGCCTGATCCTGATACCACTGAGCCACCTACTTCGGGTGGCCCATGCAAGCCACTTGTCAACGAAATGGCTGTGAATAAAATTAATGAAAAAAGAGAAACAATCACAAACTAAACAGTTTGTGTGCTACCTTCACAAATCAAACCCAAATATGCAAGGTCTTCTTGCTCCTTGTGGTGTTTTTTGATGCATGATTTGCGATGAGGTCCGATTCCAGTCAGTTTGAAGGGCTTTCCACAGGATTCACATGCTACAGTCAGTTTTTGAGGAGGCATAATTGAGGGCAAGAAATGGAGCCTGTATAATATAATACAGATAGTGAGTATTACAGAGAGAAAAGACGATGGTGGTAGGCAGGTGGTTGATTTTGGAAGTCAAAGGCATGGCAATTGTGCTTGCAATGAATTTGCAATTCTGCTATCTTGTGATAATCTCATCACAATCTCACTGTTATTGTGTAAAAACAATATGTCATTGCAATGGGCCTAATTTTTTTCTGACACAAGTAGATGACTACTGAGTGACTACCACTACACTAGCAACTAGCAACTACTGATGATGACCACTAGCAAGTAGCAAGAAGAGTGAGACTACTAGCAAGTCATCAGTAAATTTACAGGCATCTTTTTTCAGCTTATTGTGGCTTATTTGTCTCTGCCAACTAAAATCCAACCACAATTTGCCACCTACAGCAGCACCAGTAAAAGGATTACTTTGGAATACCCTATCTTCATGTTCCTGTCAGAACTGGGTATAATAGTAACCCTCATATTGATATTTGTGATGAGGTGTAAGTTGAGTTAGCCAGATAAGCTCAAATAAGCTTATATAAGACTCATGTAAAATTTCTGATGAAGTAGACAGACCACTTCAGACCACTACCAACTACCAACTAGCCAAAAACAAAGCTGACCCCCCCCAAGTGAGTGTAAGCTAAGACCACTAGCAAAAGCAGCAACTACTGGGTACTACTACTACTAGCAAGTAGGCAGAGCAGCAACTAGTGAGTGACAACAACAACAAAAAAAAAAAGACCCCCCCAGTGTCTGGAGTTTTGACACCCCCCCAACAGCAACACTACTACCAACTACAAACTACCAACTAGTGAGTACTGACAAATGACAAGGACAAAAAGTGACCCCCCACTACTAACTATGTTGTGATATTCTTTGTGTGGCAAGCAAGGTTTCAGCCACCACCGCTGGCACTTCCCGAGTTTCATATTGGTTTCATATCTCGTCAGCTAGGGTCACACCACGTTATAACCAGTTTTCACTGGGGGTGACCACTATTTTGACCGCCACGCTGTGTGCATCATGCACAATCAAACTTCCACCCACAGGATTGCCTCGACAGATCGTCCGGCTGCGCAACGTCGAGATACGCGGAGGTAATTGCTTGCTGAGGACCCATTTCGACGTTCATTCATGTCCTTGAAGGCGGACGAGCGTCGCGAAGCCCCGCGCCGTCATTACAAAGATGGATACAACCCTCGTCCATGTGGCCAGCGGCAGTCGCAGTACGACCCATACGGGGCATGTACAGTACGAACAGAACCAGTACACTTCAGATCAACCTTACCATCTCTCGGACCCGTTATCGACACCTCAGACTCAACCAGTCTCGTGTTTACCAGCATCCGCTCATGATCCCTATGAAGTTCAGCATGATTCGTACACTCCTCATGATGCATATACACTGACCCCGCAGCTATATCAGCTAGCGACGGACTATGTCGGTGATCAGTACAATTCGTACGGTCCTGGCAGTCAACCTCAAGCATCCTCTCGTCCACAAGTTGGGGATTCTTACACAGGTGGTAGCAAAGTGGATGGAGAGGGTGAGTTGCCACTTCTTCAAAGCGAAACACCCTACCAGCGCGTAAAGATTCCTCGCATTCATGAGGAAGTGGCTGGTATCGACGAGGTGCCCCGGAGGTACAAGACGCTCAGAAGAGTTGAGTTGTTCCACGGCAATTTCGTAATGGACTTAACTGTGCCATCGAAACTCTTGGATATGTGTGCTCTGCGGAACGAACGGGAGTTTACACATGTGCGATACTCGGCGGCGACATGCGACCCAAACGATTTCAAAGATTCTGGTTTCACGCTGCGTCAGGTTCACTATGACCCGCCTCGGCGCACGGAACTATTCATTGTGATGACGATGTGTAACGAAGACGAGGAATTATTCTGTAGGTCGATGCATGGGGTCATGAAAAACATTGCACATCTGTGTAAGCGGGACCGCAGTAAAACATGGGGAAAAGGAGGATGGAAGAAGGCGGTCATATGTATCGTTAGCGATGGTCGACGGAAGATTAACTCCCGAACACTGAGCGTCATCGCAACAATGGGAGCTTACCAAGATGGAATTGCAAAGGTGAGCGAGCGACGTTCACAGTGCACTCAGTTTTTGACATTGCTTCAGAGCACTGTGAATGGAAGACCGGTCATAGCTCATATTTATGAATACACGACGCAGAGTATACATATTTCTCGCGTCTCACTTCCCGATTCTCATTATTATAGTCTCCGTATCCCCTTCGATGGAAATAGAGGGTGCCGAGAAGGGCATCGTGCCAGTGCAAGTCATATTTTGCCTCAAGGAGAAGAATCAAAAGAAAATAAACTCTCATCGGTGGTTCTTTAATGCCTTTGGGCCCATTCTACAGCCGAACGTATGCGTACTCCTCGACGTCGGGACCATACCGGGCACCACGTCCATATATCACCTGTGGAAGATCTTTGACATCAAGTCGAATGTCGGCGGGGCTTGCGGGGAGATCGCTGTGTTGAAGGGCAAGTACGGGCAGTACCTCTTCAATCCGCTTGTTGCGGCGCAGAACTTTGAGTACAAGATGTCAAACATCCTGGATAAACCATTGGAGAGTGTCTTTGGATACATCACCGTGTTACCCAGTGCATTCAGTGCATACCGCTATATCGCATTGCAGAACGACGCCACGGGGGAAGGGCCGTTGCAGAAGTACTTCTTGGGTGAGAAGATGCATGGGACCGGTGCAGATATCTTTACCGCCAATATGTATCCCGAGGAAGATCGGGTGAGTCGCCCGCGTGGCTTGTAGTGTAAACAATGCTTACAAGTAAGCCTAGATTCCGTGCTGGGGGCTAGTCTCCAAGCGAGGGGGTGCATGGGTATTGCACTACGTCAAGTCAGCTTACGCTATTACTGACGTGCCGGACCTGGTGCGTTGTTTACGCTAGTCTTCTGGTTTCCGTCTATTCACGTACGCAGGTCCCGGAGTTGATATCGCAGCGACAGCGCCGGCTCAATGGCTCCTTCTCTGCTGCCATTCACAGTCTCGTCCATTTCCACAATATATACCGCTCCTCACACAGCGTCGCTCGCAAGTTCTGGATACATGTCGAGATGTTGTATCAGTTGTACGATCTTCTCTTTGCGTGGTTCGCACTCGTAGGTTTCCTCCATATGTTTGTACTCTTTCCTCGCGTGGCTCACGGAATCCCTGCAAGGGAAATTACTATATTGCTTTCGTTATCCTTTCAGATGCCCTGGAGAGCTACGTGCCAAAGTTGCACATTCTCAATCTCATTCTTAACTACCTCTACCTCGGATTGCTTATCTTGTGTTTCCTGCTCTCCCCTGGAGATCGTCCCCAGGGACCCAAGTGGGGATATACGCTCGCTTTCGTTGGCTTCGGCTTCGTTACAATTTACATGACCGTACGTACCCCCATCCTAATGTTGTTTGTGAGGGACAAGTGCTGTGCATCTAACGATACGCCAAGTTCTCTACCATTTATCTCGCCGTTAAAGGTATAGAAGAAGTGGCAGCTGCAGACGGTTCTATCAGAGCAACCAATCTTTTCTCGAACTCGATTTTCAGAAATATCGTATTTCCACTTACCGCAACTCTTGGTCTTTACGTCGCTGCGTCGCTTATCTGCGTATATCCCCTCTCTACTTGAGGTTCCTTCGACTGCTGAATGGCTTACCATGGTTTCAGTTCGATCCCTGGCACATGATTACGTCCTTCGGGCAATACTTGTTGATGGCTCCATCGTACGTTGCGGTCTTGAACGTCTATGCTGTGCGTGAAACCGGTCCAGCTACGAGGTAGACCGTCCTCACAGTTCTTCCCTAGTTTGCCAACGTACAAAACGTGTCGCGGGGTATCAAGGGCGACAACAGAGTCTCCACTGACCTCGGAGCCGTTCCTGTTGGGAGGAACACAAACGAAGTTGAAGTGGCTGTGCCTACTGCAGACACGGATATCAATGCAGCATACGAGGATGCGATACGTATTCTCTCCACTAAGCCGCCAGAGGAGGAACGCAATGTGGACCCTGCTACGAAGCCAAAGGATCACTATAAGACGTTTAGAACTAATGTAAGGGTTGCGTCTTGCTAGGTCGTGGATGATACCCTGTCTCACGGGAAATTAGGTGTTGTTGGTTTGGACTTTGAGCAATGTAAGTTGGACAGTGTGATAGGGATGGATCGGCCCTAACAAGGTATCAAGGCATTGCTAGCAGCGGTCGTCATGTAAGTCCTCGCTGGTATGCAAGGCAGTTGTCTCTGGCTCATCACTTTCCCCAGATCTGCAACGCCGAGCCCGGAAAGTGGCCAAGTATCCAAGTCGGTGGATGGTTACATGGCGTTCATCCTATTTTCCGTCGTCGGACTCGCTTGTACGTCGTGCATCCCTGTCGGACATGATGTTAGATTTGTCTTCTGACTCTCCTTGCACATGCCACCTCCAGTCGTGCGGTTCCTTGGATCGATGACGTATATGTTGGTACGACTGTTTGTTGGAGAGTGATCGCGCGTCACGGCTCGCTAGGCGAGGTTCTCAACATACATGCTTGTTTTCAGACTGTCTCTGATGCAGCGAGTTGTGTTGGGCAAGTCGTAAGCACAGGTGATCCCGATATGTTACTCAAGGAGTTGGGCCCTTGCCGACTTCCGCAGTGCAGCGTGGTTTTTAGTAGCCGAGCGTCGTATCTTTTCTGTATTCTAACATGTTATCGTGTACGGTCAGCCCCAGAAACTCAACTGCGCGGTTGTGGGTCACCGCCAGCTTATTTTTCCGACGTTTGAAAATGTCGAGAACATCGAATTCTGTTGGTTCCATCCCGCAGCATCTCGCGAAAACTTCCGGGTCGACCACGTTTCCGTACGACCGATTGAATCTCCGGGCTCCCCCTAGTAGAGAACCATATCAGTGGCCCATGAACTTTGTTTTTCATTGCCACGCCGAATCAGAAGGCTGCATGATGACCGCAGGGGCTTTTTGGGTATGTAGGTGGCCGTGTTATGGGAACCACACCGCCGCTTGGCGTTTGGCCATACGTGTTCGTGGAGCCCCAGGTAGGATGTACATGTGTGGTATCGTTCGGATGATGGCGTAACGCACATGCGTATCGATGGAACGACATAGGTCAGGTACTTATCTCATCCCATCATATCATGGCCGTGCCTCTGACTTCAGGTTTTAATAACGGGGTTGTTCGCTTTCTGATGTTACCCCAACTCCTGTGGATTTTCGCTCTCTCCTCTGGTGTTCTTGAATTGAAGATCTCCTACAACAGCCTTCGAATTCGAAGCCGGTAGTAACTTTGAACACGAGCAAGAGCCCGCTGCTCTGGGACCAGTTTTCAAGCTGGTCTGCGTTTCATCATATATCCGCATTGTGGCAACGTGGTTTACCCACCCCTAGCTTGTAGATATATTCACACCACACCGTGCTAATTCCCGCCCCTCACCCCATCAAAGACAAACTTGTCCGAAGCCACCACCAGCGACGAACGGTTGCGACGGCGCCGTCGTGTAAATGCTCCTTACACTATCGAGCGAGAACGTTCGCAACACTACATTCACGTCTGACACCGGCCAACCTCTCTACGTCTGCTCGACTCCTTTCTTTTTCGGAAGGTGGACAACCAAAATTCGCAAGTACGTATCGGATGACTTCCAACTTGAGATGAAGGATCGGTTTGAAGTGGTGGGCAAGATCGGATGGTCTGTCTTTGGCTCTGCGGTGTTCAGAATAGGGGGGAAAGATCTCAAGTCGGATTCTTTCCTGAGAAGACACGGCATTACCGGACGGTGAGTGCTTAGGATGACGCGGTGGGTTTTCCCCGTACCAATTGTGATGGCACAGAAAGCGGACGTTCAAGGGCCCTGACGGCAGACGCTATAGATGGGACATGCATCGCCGTGTCGTCGTTGTGAGTGTCTCGACGGCGTATTCCGCGCTCCAGTTGCTTATGTAGCACTGCCTAGCTCTCTTTGGATGATCCAACTCGTAGGGTAGTGGCTCGCTACCGTCGGGCGACATCTGGATCCTTCAATATCCTTGGAATGGAGAGCACCAAGGCATGTCTGGAGGTCTCGCGAGAGGTCGAACATATGTTGGATTTGGTCATCCTCACGTTTACTTACGTGGAGAAGCTAAGAATGGACAGGGAATGGTGGGAAAAGCGGGGAAGGAGACGACGATGAGCATTTACCCCCTGTTTACTTCGGTGATGATGGGAGCAGCATATGTGGTGGGCCTTGTACGTATAGTCTTTTCCTTCCTCCTTTCCATTCATATAGACGTGGTGCGTCTCTATCAAACTCGTGTACTATAACTAATGTTTCGATCAATCTTACCGTGGTCGGTGATGCAAAAATAGTTCTGATGAAGGCAAGGACTCGTAGCTTCTTACACGCTATACCTGGCCGCCTCTTCGTCATCCATCCGCAACTTCTCTACATATATAAAAGTGAGTACGACCACGTCGAGCATATGCTCGAGTTCTTCGTTGACCTCGAGATAGGGGTCCCGCCTTGCACCTATGATACCCAGATTTCGTCGATGCGACCTGGCTAATTCTTGGCGCTCGCCATCTCTGGATAGCTGAAGAGATTGATTGATTCGCGTCAATCGCATTATATAACTTCATGAATTGAGAACCAAGCACACACGTGAACCACCGAGAATCCCGCCTCCCATCTGTACGACCGACCATCTGGCCCAGTAAATGTGCGTTTTCTGCAACGTGTGTGCGTCAACTTTGCAGAGAGCCCGTTGACAAGCGTGATCCTAGGAGCTCACTTTCTCAACAAACCATGACGGGGCATGAACTGCTTCGACTTCATTTCTTTTCCGTGGAGTCGTAACACAGAAGAACCGATTACGTGCCATTCTATCTCGCCGATGCTCTCGAAATTGTCTTGCATGTCCTCTGGATTCTCATTTGGGACGACCTTGTAAAGCGTGGTCGTCCGCGATCCGAAACGGAAGGGAGTAGAAGTCTTGTAGAGGACCTGACCATCCTCGTTGGTAATGACCGTATTGCGGACGCCTTCATCGGAGAGAACCAGGCGCATTTTGGAGTGCAAACATGCAGGGCTTGAGTTAAACTCATTTATGTGACCCACAACCCCAGTTGCGGTGCAGTTGGGGCTGTGGTCTTGGCATGGCTGCTGTGCCTGTTTAGTATGAGAGTACTCCTCGCCACGATGACAGCCAAAAGAGCTGCCAGTCTGTCAGTTTGATTGGACACTCCTGCGCACACACGAGCCGAGTGTTGGCACATCAACTGAGCACGTATTGATCATCCTTATGCGAGGCCCTAAGTCAAGAATGGCGTACAATATCTAATTACAGTGAAGTGACGTCATCTGTTCTTACTACACGTATCTCAAGGACCACCACCACCACCATTACTGCGCTTCGCTCGTTTTTCCTTGTCCCTCCGCAATTTTTCTACATAGATAAAAGTGAGTACGATCATATCAAGCATGTGCATGAGACTGGGATCGACGTCGAGGGAAGGGTCCCTTCTGGGCCCAATGACGCCGAGGCTCCGTCTGTGGGACCGTGCAAGTTCTTGACGAGTAGCATCATCGCGTGACAACTGTGCACCAATACCCAACCAAAACCTGTCAAAGCCGGGGTCTCGTAGAAGACCTTAGGACAAGTACACACCCTAACTATCTTGAAGTCCATGTCCCATCTGTAGGGGAGACTGTCCGGTCCCGTGAAGGTACGCTTTCTGTGAAGTTGGAACAACATAAGTCCTATGGATGCATGCGGTATAGACGAAGTGGGCACTACCTTCTCGTGATTCCATGCGAAGGGATGAATGTGTCCGTCATCATTTCTTCCCCACGGAGTCGCATCACAGATGAACCCATCAAATGCCATTCGATCTCCCCTATCGTCTCCAAGTGGTCTCGCATGTCATCTGGATCAGTGTTTGGGACAACTTTGTAGAGTGTGGTCGTGCGGGTTCCGAGGCGATAAGGCGTCGAGGTTTTGTACAAGACTTGCCCGTCCTCGTTGGTCATAACCGTGTTTCGTACGCCTTCGGAAGAGAGAGTGAGACGCATGGTAGGGATGGACATTCGTCCTTCGTGTGGGGGTCGAGTATTTACGTAGTGCGCACAGAGAATGGCGGTGTCCTCCCATCATTTGCATACAACTATTACGGAAATTCTCTCCGCGTGGTGCAAACACGCGCCAAGAGATGAAAAGAGCTCACTCACACTCGGATTAAGATCTTTCTGCTTGATAACTATGTCAGACAATTGCTCCGACGCCTTCGATGTGGATTTCGACACTGCCACCAAGGCGGTGATCGACTGTGTCAGCCGGACCCCGGAGCTCGAGTTCGTTGACGACAACTGTAGCCTTCGCCAATGATAATTGAGATGAGCTCGAATAGTCAACGGATGAGGATATATACCGATACGAGGTGGATTGGATGATCAGCAGCACATTGCCAGCATCCGTTACTAGCCCACCTGATTAAGCCCTCTCCAGCAGAGATTATTGCAGCCAAAAAGTCTACCTTGAAGATGTTCCTACGAAAAAGGGGACTCTCAAATCACAGTAGACGGCAGTGGTCGAGACCGGCTGGTCATGACATATGGTCAACCATTCACCAATCTCGTCGAGAAAAAGAGACAGATTCTGGCAAATGAGTTTATGGAGATCGCGTAAAATAGCTGCAACAAATGACCGCTCCACATGTCCATATTCTTCGTAGTTTTTAGCCCAACGGTTGACACTGCGGCTCGAGTCACCCAGTGCCTGCGTGACATCTTCCTTTCCAGCCATCTTCAAGCGGTCCTACTGCGTGCTGCTTCATATCGGGACCGATTTTGCGATATACCATAGTAGAAACTGGGCTCTGCACCGTAAGCAGACGAGAATTTCCGAAATAGTGATACAGCAAGTACAGCCCTGAAGCACTTGGGGTGGGAACAGCATCCTTTCACAGCAAAACACAGAAGTCAGGTTGCCAAGATCATAGTTATAGGGCACGTCGACGTCATCGCGTATTGAACACATAGTACGACGTTCCCGTGCCAATCTACGGCACACAGGTACGGGCAGCTTGACGTCGAACATTCGTCGAGGTCAAAAGAGAGCAGTCGCGAAACGTTAAACCTGTGGGATGCAAAAGACGCCGCTCAGACCATCTGGAGAGCCTTCGAGGTCAGGGAGAGAAGGATGCACGCGGTTGGAATCTGTCGAGACTAATCGCCAGAGTTAACCGGAGATAGATGGAGGTTTATCAAGCAGAGTAACAGGCAGTGCAACAGAGACAGGGTGGGCGATGTGAGAAGAGACCTGTTTGGCGGCGGAAGATGCATAAAAGCTATGCCAGAAGGAAGAGAAGACGTGAGAGAAACTCGTAGGAGTGTATGCGCGAAATGCGGCGGTGACTGAAGGAGAAGGCAGGAGAGGAAGAGAGAACAGAGCCCAGGAAACGTTTTCGTTACAATCCATCTCTGCACACAGGAGCCGAGTTTGGGACATCGACGGAGCACATATCGAACATATGTGAGTTTACAAGTATAAACGTACAACATCTTCCAGTGAAAAGCATGGAAAAGTGACGACCACCTGTTCCCCCTGCGACACAATGTCAGGTATTTCAAGGACACAACCTGCCACTATGGTTTCATCTCGATCGTCTCTCCTTGTCCATCCGCAGTTTTTCTACGTAGATAAAAGTGAGTACGACCGTATCAAGCATGTGCATGAGACTGGGATCAACGTCGAGGGAAGGGTCCCTTTTGGACCCAATGATACCGAGCCTTCGTCTGTGGAACCGTGCAAGTTCTTGGCGAGTGGCATCGTCGCGTGACAACTGTGTACGGACACAAACACCACCAAAACCTGTCAAAGCCGGGGAATCGCAGAAGACCTGAGGACAAAAACACACCCTGACAAACTTGAATCCCATGTCCCATCTGTAAGGGAGACTGTCCGGTCCCGTGAAGGTACGCTTCCTGTGAAGATGGACGAACGTGAGTTCAATGGATGCATGTCGGAGACGAAGTGTAACACCACCTTCCCCTGATTCCATGCCGAGGGATAAATGTGTCCGTCGTCATTTTCTGTCCATGGAGTCGAAATACGGATGGACCCATCAAATTCCATTCGATCTCCCCTATAGCCTCCAAATGGTCTCGCATGTCGTCTGGATCAGCGTTCGGGACGACTTTGTAGAGTGTGGTCGTGCGGACTCCAAATCGAAGAGGCGTCGAAGTTTTGTACAGGACTTGCCCGTTTTCGTTGGTCATAGTCGTGTTCCGCACACCTTCGGAAGAGAGAATGAGACGCATGGCGGGGATGGACATTCACGTGGGGGCTGGGTAGTTATGCCGAGCGTGTAGAGGTTGGGAGCGGTACGGTGAAGGAATCGACTGTAGTCCGTCTTCGCGTCTGGAAGGTCGCAGCCTCGCCTGTCATTTACATACAGCTAGTGCAGCCCTGAAGTATATGTGATGGGAACCGTATACGAATGATCTGTTCGCAGCAATGTACACAAGTTAGGTTGCGAAGATCATAGCCATAGCTCGCTTCTGTCAACGTCTTCACCACCTACGGTTATATCATACGGCGTTCCCATGCCAGTGCACGGCACACAGGTATGGCCAACTTGATGGCGCGTCGATCGTATGGATGCTGAAGTCAATCGTCAGATACTGATACGAGCATATCGGAATGTAGAAGCTTACCACCGTTGTCGCCGTGAACAAAGGCTTAGCCACAGGGATGTACGCGGCTAAAGACGGACGACTTGCAGGCGACTGTCGGTGCCTGATCAATATTCAATCCTCCCTTGGACGTGGCAGCTCGAATATATACATAGGGGGTATGAACATACAACAGGGGTTGGTATAACGGGAATATATCTACACCCATCCACAATCGCTTCATAGACGACCAGCATTCCCTCCAATTCCTTCTATCTACAGAGATAAAACGAAAGCCTATTGTCACCCGTGACCCAGCGCAGCGTTCAAACAAACAGAACGGTGAAAAAATTGCAACAAAAATGTACAACGAATAGCGAATGCGGACGGGGTACACGACACCCCATAACCGAAGGCCAATGACACCGGGCCACCGACTCATCGTTCGTGATGGAGCCTGCATCACTTTTCAATGTCAATGTGAAATAAACCGTCTCTTTCTCGTGTGCGACATCCGCTTCCGCTTACATGTAGCGCTTCCTGACGAGGGAGAGGGTGTACTGACTAGGATAGCAGTGTTGGAAGGAGGTGTCGTGAGGGGGATGGTGGAACCCGTGGATGCGGGAGTGCGGGAGCTAGAGGGTATATCGGAAGGACCAGAGGGGTTAGCAGCACTGGGTGTCGAGGGAAGCAGAGGGAAGGATAGAGTAGAGTTAGATAAAGGCGGAGAGGACGGCGAAGGTGTGGAAGGAGAGGCAGAACAGGACGGTGCAGGAGTGGATGGTGGAACTGAGTTGGACGCAGTTAGGGAGGATTGGTTGGGGGTAGCGGTGGGGGTATATGTACTGGGTGTAGCAGACGTGTTGGCTACGATCGGTGTAGAAGAAGCCGTAGCGGTAGTTTGCTCAGTCTGTGTTGCAGTCAACGGCGACGAAGTGCTCGGTGTCGAAGACGCATTCGTCGCAAATATATCGTCCTGCGCACCTGCATCACACATCGCGTTAGCGTCGCCTTGAGCGAAAAGGGAGAAACGATCTCTTACCGTCCTTAAAACCACACTTTGTATTATATGCTGGACTCTTAGGCATCCCGCTTAGATCGAGACCGCTGACCTCGATATTGTTGCCCTCAAGCTGATTCCAGATCATGATCTGCTTTGGTCCCTGCACGCATTGACTCTGATCTTCTTCGCACCATACCGGTGCAGATGGGGTTCCGAGGGGAGTTGTGGAGGTAGCATTAGTCACCATGCATTTGAAACCTTCCATGTAGATGTTGGGTTCACCACAACCATTTGGAATCTATGGAGCTCTAAGCGGGTGCACGGAGCAGGTTCTTGACTGAAGTTGACTTACCCAGACCCACTGTCATGAATTTGTGAGCGAATGCGTGGGCGAACAAACAAAAAAGAACTTACGGCACAAATACATCCTCCACTGGGGCAGGCTGGCATTGCAGAGGGAACATCGTACGACGTCAGCCGCTTCCATGGTGTGCTGTAGGATCCAACGCCGTCAGGAAACCAACTAGTCGGACCGGAAAAAAAGAAATGCCGCACTTGTACCGCACCGTGAACACCACCAAATCTTCCAACGTAACCTCGCTGAGCTCGGACTAACTCCACGATAAGGAACTTGCCGTGCCTCGAAACGAACGATGAGAGGCGTACCTTGTATGCGATAGCAAACGCCGTTCCGGAAGCCATTGTCTCGTTCTGAGTGTGTACTGACAGATTATGTTTGAGAGTTTTTTCAAAAGAACACTGGGGTCATGGATCTCACTGTTTGGAGAGGTGATACATCCGTCCGAAAAGGTAGCGTCGAGCAGAACGTCGGTGGATCCAGTGTGATTCTGGCCATCTGTCCATTCCGTCGCGTGTGTCCCGTTGTAAGATAAAGAAGTGACGCCTCTATTATCTGCGATTTCGACCGTGAATGACCCGCCTGCGGGTCTACGTGTGATGCGTTAGAAGGGGGCAGGTTCGGTTTGGTTCGGAGGGACGTACAGCTCTAGGAAATCGCCTTCAGCGGGTGGGAACTGGTCACACTGTAAAAGAAAAGGTCAGACGGTGGATATACGCGCTGTTTCGCGTTGTCACGCACCCCGTTGCTGTGGTGGAACCAATAGTCCGACTGGCTAAGCTTCCACAGAGGTAATACCGCGTCGTCGGTGTTGTAGTTGACCTGGCCTGGGGTCGTACCCTGTTTTCCCCCGTTCGTCACCGTAAGTGTGGATTATACCAATTCGAGGACGTACGTTCAAGCAGTACATGGATGAGTGCCATGCAGCCAAGTGTGCGCTGGTGAGTCCTGAAAGGGCTGCTACGAGCCATGCTATGGTCCACATAGTAGCTTGGTAGCTGTGAGTAGTTAAGGATCGGGTCGTAAAGAGAGCGTCACGTCGAGAGAGAGTGAGAGAATGAACGAAAAGCCTTGGACGTCTTCGCTTGGCTTCGTGTTTTTTATGGCCATTATTGAAGAGTCAAAAATACGTTGGTCACCAGGGGTATATTACGTAACAATAGACTTGGCGGATATATTGGGTAATGACCACGTGTCAGCCGTGTGAATTTTAATTCTCCCATTGTGTCGCAGCGCCTCTTCTCTCATTTCATTGGAAGACCACGAAGACGGGGTCAACAAGGGCCCTCGCAACCCGCCGGAGCCCACGGACGCGCTCGTATCAGAACTACTTCGCTACGATGGTTCGAGGATACATTATCAGACTGCGCGCGTACCACGCAGCCTGAGATGATATGTCCACCCGATAAGTTTGGCGAGTACAGGTGACTTGGAGGAAAGACGAGCTAAAGCAATCTTTAGCGCGATGCGTTCTGCTCGGTGATCCTTGGCCTGCTTCAGCAGAACACCGACGGAAATCGTCCTACAACGGCTCCTCGTTAGAGGGGCATGTTTGCCAGCACCTTACTGATGCCGTTCGTGTGGAACCCCGACGCTGCTGTGCCCTTACCGAGATGGAATACTATGGACCGTGCTTCTCTTAACTCGGGCGTCCACTCCGAGCAAATGTGATTGCACCCGTATCTTGACCGTCTCGCGTCTGGGGCTCCTGGCTCCTGCCATGAACTTAGAATGAATTCCTGGGACCTATAATATAAACCTCTAGTTGGGTTTTAACGTTCTGATGGACAATCACCGTGGGTTGCGGGTGGCTAGGCCCTCATGATTTGTTCATCTTCAATATTGCTAATCGCCTAGGAAAGTGACAAACGTCCTGAACATACATATGATTATAACTTTTCTGTCCTTTTAGAAGTCTATGCATACTCGCGTTTTCATCTATTCTTTGATCCGCACGAGTATGCAAGCAGTGCCGAGACTGGGCGCATCGTCAAACTCTTCGTGACGGCTACTGCATGCGCCATCACACTTATGGAAAATCGGGTACCTGAGCGAGGACATAGCTGTTCCATAGGCGAAGATGCGATAGTTTCCAAAGCCATTTTGCGTTAGGCCGATGAGAATAGGTGGGAGTTGGCATCCTTTGGCTGCCAAGCCCGGGCTCCGGCAGACATCGTGCCTCGGGCCGGTCCGGATACCGGGGACTCAAATGAAAATCGAAAATCGAGTTTATAGGTGAGAGAAGTCGACAGAAGATTAGGGAGTTGCCAGTTCGCCATCCGAGTCGGAGCCTTAACGCACAGAGCCACTTGTGGAGTTTTGGTCGTGCAGCACTGTACTCGACCTATGCACACATAGCTGGCACCAGTGGACCAAATCCATTCTGTGACACGGCTTGGACGACCCTGGGAAGTACACAAGGTGAATTTCGGAAGTCGCAGGTACGTGTGTGGTCAGATCTTTCAGGTTCCGACAGGTTGATTAACCCCGTCCTGGGATCTTCGGATGGTTGCTGTGCATGCGCTTCAAAGCTCGCTCGGATCCCCATGTACGGAAACGTCGAGCGTGCGGTTCGTTGTTTCCGCTTTCGGGTCACTCATCGTCCCATGTCCTGCAGGGAGAGCGCAATTACATAGTCGTGTGCGACGCAATTCAAAATCTTTCGATTGCTGTTCACATTGGAGCTTTCGAGTGTCTCGTCACGGCTATGGCCCTTTACTACGATGAGATGGCGTTTTACGTGGAGAAAATCTTTTTCAGGGTACGTGCGGAGGAATATCAGCGAGCTGATCCGCCGTTTTAGTTACTGTGATGGGCGTGAAACGCAGCGACTAACGAGTGGCTTTACAAGCTGTCGTGTTTTAGATTGCTGTATGCGAAGATGAAACCGAGCTTGCTCGCGAGGTACGCAAAGTGCGTGGCAGGGATATGTTGATTAAGCTGTCCGGATAAGGCCCCACTATTTCTTGTTGTTCAGGCCGCCGATTAAGGACGAACTTCCCGAGCTGGAGATGAATTCTTTGCCAAAGTCGCACTGTCGGAGGTCGTTCTCATCCTTACACTCCTCGCTCATCAGGAAGATGTCAACCATGTCTGTCGGCACTTGCTTCAAGTTATGGCCCAGGCCATTGCTGACTCCTTAGTCATACCTTTCGTCGAAGCCCACATCATGTCTCCCGATTGGCATCAGCGGGAAGCAGTAGTGATGAATATCCTTTGGTCCCGATTCAAGCATTTTGACTTTTCTCGTGAGTCAAGTGCTCCAACTTCTAATAGGCTAATGAGCGTTTCTAATCTACATGTAAGATATACGGTTGCGTCGTCGTTTTGGAGGATATGTGATGTGCTCATTGTCACTACCCTCCAGATGTAGACCGTCGTGGTCGTGGTCGAGACTATCAGTGAAGTAGTACTAGGTCTGAATATTCTACGGGTTACCGGGTAACTGGTAATCATCACGACACGACTGCCATTTCATTCCCAAACGACTGTAATTCCATCCATAATAAGAAATCCAGTTTGACACGATTGACACAGGTAAACAATTGAGTACATGCAAGGCAACGATACAATATACTACTTTATCCCCAGAAGCTCGTTCTTCCCAGATGTCTAGAGGTGTTTGTGGAAAGACGCAGATGTCCCAGCATCGGAGTCGTTTTCCGTACGTTTTCAGCATCCACATGCCGCTCAGCGGAAAGAAAGGAACGTAGATTTTGTTGGGTATCAAGGAACCTCAGAAGGGATTGAATAGAGCTGAAAAGGAACGGAGAGGCAAAGTTGTTCAACGCGAGCCAGCAAGCTGGTAAGAGGAAGTGGAAGAGAAAGCGCCGATGACACCTGGTCATCCTCGCCATGACCGCAAGGTCAGAAAGTGGTCACGGGCCTGTGCCTTGGCACCATGCGTTTACTAGACGTGCTTGTGGCAAATATGTCGGTTTGTGCGCCTACGCACCGCGCAGCCGCGGCAATGAAAAGATATGTATGAACATCGTGGAGCATCAACACTTATTCCCACACTTACCGTCTTGGAACCCACACTTAGCGTTGTACGCAGGGCTCTTCGGCATTCCACTGAGGTCATTTCCGCTCACCTCGATGTTGTTGCCTGCCTGCTGATTCCAGATCATGATCTGCTTCGGGCCCTGAACGCACTGGCTCTGGTCGCTCTCGCACCATACTGGCGCCTGCGGCGTACCGACCGGTGTTGTTGAGGTGGCGTTCGTGACCATGCACTTGAATCCTTCCATATAGATGTTTGGCTCGCCGCATCCGTTAGGGATCTGAAAAGAACGGTCGCTGAAAAGACAATAAGAGGTGATCAGTAGCGCACTCACCCAAACCCACTGTGACGAAGAGACCTTGATCAGTACTACCGGTATAACCATGTATCGAGCAAGACTTACAGCGCATATACAACCACTAGAAGGACAAGCCGGCATCGCGGAGGGAACATCATAGGACGTTACACGTTGCCACGGCGTACTGTAACCATGTCAACATATCAGTACGGAACAATAAGTAAGAATGGAATGGTCCGCACTTGTACCGCACTGAAAATACCACGAGGTTATCCAGCGTGACTTGACTCAGTTCGGACTGTTGTTAACGGGCATTAAATCAGAATGCGGCCGGTGATTGTGACCGGCATTTGCAAAGAGTACGTAGAACGGAGAGGTACTAACATTATATGAAATTGCAAATGCCGTCCCGGAAGCCATTGTCTCGTTTTGCGTATGGACTTATTTTGAAAAATAACGAGAGGACGGGGGTTCTGAAATTCCACAAGGAAACGACAAGGCGAGAACGTACTGTTAGGGGTCACAATACATCCATCTGAGGAGTATTGAGCTTGTGTGAGCGTATCGGTAGACCCAGGATGGGTCTGTCCATCCGTCCACTCGGTGGCGTACTGGCCGTTAAAGGAGAAACTGGTGACGCCTCTGTTTCCCGCAATCTCGACGGTGAATGATCCGCCAGCCGGCCTATACATCGTAGCGCTGAGAAAACACAGACAAGACTAAACAAATACGCACAGTTCAAGGAAGGTGCCCGGTGCCGGAGGGAACTGGTCACACTGCCATACCATCAGTAAGAACTTAAATCACCACCAAGAATAACTGTGAAACGTGCATTGTTGACATGATGAAACCAGTAATCGCTCTGTGCGAGGTTATACAGAGGGTTGACGGCGTCGTCCGTGTTGTAGTTCACCTGGCCTGGTGTGGTACCCTGACCACAATCTCAGCCCCTGCGGCCCACGCAGCTCGAAACACGGCACGTACGTTGAAGCAGTACATTGCCTCGTTCCACGCCGCCAAGTGTGCAGTGGCGAATCCCGCGAGAGTGAAAATGGACAGCGACAAGGGCAACATCACGGTTTGGCAATGGCGATAAGGACCAGCCACTCAAAAACCAAAAAGAGGGGAAGGAGTTGAAGACCAAAGACGAAAGTAACGTGAAGGGAATAGTTAGACTCAACTGGAGCTGCGACGGTCATCACGACCTCCTTTCTTATAAGGACGGCGGGAGCCTACACAAACAACCATCCCATCCAGGCGAGTCACTACGACTGAAGCAGGGACATCATGTCCGATTGGCTCACTGGGACGAAAAAAAAATGACGTTGCATCGATACGGGTTGATGGTCAGGTGGCCCCTCACGGGCCAACAAAGACGACCTATGATAAACGCCAGAGGTCTTAATTAAGAAGGCCGAGCGGAGGTTTCCAACCTCCATTTGCCATGTGGGAAGACTGGTGTCATGTCTGTCTTTGCGAGCCGTCGTCAGGTACGCGTTGTTAATAGTGCATAGGAGGTGCGTACGATAGCGGACGTCGAGTCTTGCAGAAGACACATGCGGGAATATGTCTCCGTTCTTCTCTGATCAGACAGGGCCCGATTGCGGTGGACTGGTGTCCGTCTTTCTTGAATCTTCCGGTGTTCTGAGTCCCATTGCTCGGATGCTCGAACCCGCGATACATCCTTTTATCGTCACCTACCAACCACAAACTATCCGCCATCGCCACCGCCAGGCTCGGAGATTTCCAGCGGCAAACGCAATCATTCCACAAAATACATACACACAACGTCTCGATCGGGGTACGGCCATGTGAGGCAATGCCGTAGAACGTTCTTCGAGGCCCTTACATGTAATGGGGAAGATTAGAAGTGCTACACACAACACATCGTACCTACCATCAGTTCATCACCGACGCGAAGTAATGGTGATGACTTCCCGAGGGGTGGAGGCCGGAATTCCGTTGCGCACGACGGGGAGGGTTGTCCACATTGATAAGAAGAGGTGTTTTTCATCATTTAGTTTATTGTTTCCGATGGCGGACATTGGGCTCATGCATACATGCTTCCAGACGACTGGAGGGTGAAGTTAAGGCTCGACGTACCCATCATATCGTGTCCGCGAGGTACGATGCCAGGACCGGAAGACACGCGCAGGCCTGCGACAGCGCCACGACAAGCTACGAGTTCCATCACATCTAAAAAGATGGACGTCCCAGAACGTTAATGGCACGGTCGTTTTCGCAGGGTGCACGTGAGGTAACAACCTAGGTAAGGAAACATGGAAAGCACGAGTTTTATTGCCAATTCACAAGTCGACCGCAGAAATGACCACACTCTCTAGAGGGTTGTTCCACTCTAGTTCGCATAGAAGTCCAGAAGAATCCATGCCCAAAATTTCAAAGGTGAACTTTAGCCGTGTCGGCTTGCACCTGCTATGACCTGACTAAAATTCCAGTGCAGGTCAGCAGAATAACGACGAGAGGACGTGGCTGGGACTTGAAATTCTTGGAAGATCCACACATGTCGGTGCCGTGCTGCGAGTGTTCACTGGTCGAAAGCAATTATTCAAGCAGGTCTGTTTGTTCAGTCCAGCCTCAAGCCCCAGGCTGGGTCGAGCTGAACCTTACTGAGCTGGGCCCATTGGTTGGCTTGTGGAGGCTCCTGGCCTGGGATTTGGAGAAGCTGGGCTCCTGTACAGCCCTTTGCACTGGGAGTGTGAGGGTGTCACATGACTGTCAGTGTACATCAGTAAATTAACAAAAGTCTATTTTAATCTTATTTGGTCTTATCTAACTTCAGTCTTCATCTGCAAATCCCAGATTCACTGTGCAATGCTGTACAGCCAACCACAGCGAGCGACAGCGATGACAGTGTGACAGATAGGTCCCTACCTGTGCAGCCGAGGTACAGACCTGTCACATTACCGTACAGCTTTACATATATTTTTAATTCCATTGATCTGCCGCATTTAGACACATGTATATATATTCGCTAGCCTCGGCATTGCCGAGAAGCTTCTCGAAGCCGTCACAACACTCGGCTGGGTTAGCGAGCCTTGACAGCGCTGTACAGTGATCAATGCCGCCACAGCGCTGTACAGTGCTACCCGGACCAGTACATGGGCGAGTTTGTTGGACAGTTCCATACAGTGCACGGAGTTACTACAATACTGGACAGTGCTGAGTAGAGGGTGGGGATCTGGCAAGCCCTCGACAGTACCTTGTAGTGCTCGAATTCGGGCCACAACTACATACTCGTGCTCAATCAACTGCAGAAATCAAACTGGATATCATTAGAAACGCGGGTGTAAAATACGTAGTCTACGGAAGAGGACACTATCGTATCTCGACTCAGTCCAGGATGGGAGCGAATTCATTCCTCGTACGCTCCGTCGGTTTATGTTTCGTAACATAACCAGTCCTAACGGACGCGAGTTAGATACTAGTAGTCAATTCGAACAGATACATACATTCCTGATTGAGCCCAGTCTGTGAGCATCGCATTCAGTTTCGGACCGTGGTGGGGGTGATCGAGAACATCTAATATCGTTTCGTTTAGCGCCGTATATGCTTCATCAACGTCCTGCGAATTGACTTGTGCTGAGTTGTCAATTCCATGTTTTCTGAACGACGACAGCAATGCATGGACCTGCAAAACCATCAGCAATGGGTTAAGCTTCGGCCGGTGGCTTACCATTGCGGCAACAAGTGCCAACGCTCTGTACGGGACATATTCCTGGAATTCCATGAACTGGCGGAGGCATTTAGACGAATTACTATAGTAGAATGCGAGGCATATGTTTTTAAGAGCCCTGTGGGCGAAGTTGCTTGCTCTGCCCTGCTGTCTGGGTTAGGTTATCAAAGAAGAGAGACGACGATTGGCTTACCTGGCCGTCAGGCTCCCCACGCAGATATCTCGCCGTATTTAAGAGATCATCGGCCTTCTTCTTCACCGCTGCGATACGTTGCTCCTCCGTCTTGGCAGTTGTTGGTGGGTAGAGGTCATAGTCAGCACGTAGGCTCTTGATCGCCACCTTCTTGAGGTCGCTGCGAAAGGTCAGAATATCATTGAAGAGCTTACGTTCTATTATCAGCCCTACTTGCGCTTCCTGAGACTTGCACTCACCAGCCTGCACATGTCGAGTTTGTGAGTCGGATAGTAGCCTACAAATTATCAGTAATATTTTCACAAACGGAAAGATACTTTACCAGCTTCGACCTCCCAGCCCTGGGCTTCGAAATGGGCAATCACCTCCATGAGAACCTCCCGGCACTGGCCACCCACCGCATCCTCAAGTCGGGGGAATGCGTTTTCAACAGCGACATACAGTCGCATGCGAGCCTTGGCGAGATTGAGAAGCTTCGCCCAGAGAGGTGGATAGAATGCTATGAGCGTAGGCTTAATAGGAACGGTGCCTTTTGCATTCCTAGAGTATCTCCCACGACGCAGTTGATCCTTGGTGCTATCACCCTTGGGATCGATCACGTCTTCTTCCGGCTGTTCTGGTGGTTCCAGGCATTGCCTCTTCGACGATTGAAAATCTTGTGAATCGCCAGTACCTGCCAGGAAATTTGGGGAGGGGGAGCGACGACGACGATTGGTGGTGTGATGACGTTCAAGCAGATCGTAACTTACTCCGGCCTGCAGTGAGGTTAGCCAACTGGAAACGTTGAGAAGATTAGGGACTCCCCCTCTCATCCCCAACACGGTGCGAAAGTTTCTCTGAGTTGCTACGGGGGAGATGGGGCGATGTTGGAAAGGGTTCACTAGGGGGGGGAGCTGCAGCGGCTTGGACCTGTGCACAGGAAACACGGGGAGTAACCCCGCGTTTCTGAGGGGGGGGCTGCTGACGGGAACTAGCGGCCGTCACTTGCTGGGAGCTAGGCGGTTGAAGCAGACGGATGGTCGACTGTTGGAAGCCAGATGGCGCGGCACGATTCCGGACGACAAATGTTTGGATTGGTTGGATTGCCTTCTGCTGGACGTAGGAAGATCGGGGGGGTGTTGAGTGGTACAGAGTGGTGCGTTGGGTCGTTTCAGGAACAGAAGCTGCCGCCCTCTCATCAACGTATTCTTGGAATCCATTCGCAGTAGAGTCACCACTGCGAGAATGCAAGCTGGCATTCTCAGTATCTAGTATGTCTTCTAGTTAGTATGTAACTTATCCTATTCAACAACACGTACCAGACCGAAAACCAATGTCATCACCATCTAGTAGGTTGGTATCACGATCGACATCATGAAAATGGAAGGTGACCTTTTGCTTACCTTCCCTTGCACGACGGTAGAGTTTCTCTGACTCCGATTCGGATAGGAATCCCTCCGGTTGACGAGGCGAATCAGGGGAGGGTGAGTTGCTGGGTTTCCGAATTTGAGGAGGTGAGCTGTTGACTATTTCCATCTCTCCGTCGTCCTCCTGACTCAGCACAGACAGAGGGCTTCCTGAAGGTCGTGCCGGCGAATGTTGAATTCCTTCAGCTTGTTGTGAGTTGACAACTGAGACGACACTTCATACACAGACCTTTCCTGGTAGTCACACTGGAATTCGTTTGACGGCCTTGGAAGGTATCGAGAGACTGGGAGCCAACATATGTAGGACGGGGAGGATCCCTCAGCTGAAAGCCGAAACGACCACCCCGCTCTGCCTGAACAGAAATCCGGGCTGGTTCTACTACGTTGTTATCCCTTGCACTGGCAGGCGCTGTAGTCGATCCCTAAGTAAAGTAGAGGTTAGCCTACGAGACGTATAAGATGACAAATTCCTCGCCTCCAAATTAGCACATGCCGGTGTGTTGGGCACTTTCTTCTTCCTTGGGCGACGTGGGGTAGGTGCCATAACATTGACCGGCTCATCGTCCGGAAGATTGACGGCCTGCTCCCTGCGCCGGAAGGGCGTCTCAATGGCTTGACTAACCTTCTCTAGTTGCTCCAGCCGGCCGCCAGTCCCGGCATTGGTCCGCTTTGAACGTCGCCTAAGAGTTTCCTCTGGGCGAACACGAGCGGCTGAATCGTCATCCTGCGCATCCGTAGGGTCTGTCGGAGCACATGTTTCGGGGATGGAAGGGAGAGGGTTACGACCAGAACGATGACAGCTACGAGCAACAGTCTCGGCGGCTGCGCTTTTCCCCCGAGCTTTGGGGCGTTGCTTCGAGGGCATGTTAGCTTAAGGAAACGTCCGGCCACCGCTTACTTACATTTCAATTGTCGCGAGTGGCCAAAGCTTGGCCATAACATCACGTACTCCACACCCGGACGGATAAGCCAGATGTAAATACCCACCAAAATCTGTAGGTCCAACATCAGGTGGTTGGCTGCGGGAGATGAAGGGATCTTTCAGTTCCAGCCTGGAAGATTGCGGGAAGTTCCGAGTCATAGCGTGAGTCGTATTAAACCCGATTGGCACAAAGTTACACCAAACACTACAAGTACTATCATACTTCATCTGCCTGTACCAGGTTCATCACCCACTTATTCACTGCCCTGTAGTTATTTTACGATCTTCAGGATTAAAGGTCCAGTGCATTCATTACATACGCTGGCATATGATAGCTACTACTCGCAATGCGATGCGTTTCAAATCGCTACCTTGAGGAGCGCGGGATCCTTCCTGAAAATGGTGGTACGGGTTGCTTGAGAAAGACACAACATTACGGTGAATGTGAGCACTATTTGAAAGATCCGGTAAATTGTCACCCACATCTTGGAGAATACGCAAGAAACTCGTAGCATTGAAGAAGATCTGGGTAGTTAGCAAGCCAGATTGGATGAACTAATCACGGTTTACAATATTTTGCGCACAACGGACAAAACGGACGTAGTACTCGGTGATGGAGGAGGGGGGAGTGCTGAATTCCTCTGCGGCGAACTTGCTATGTTGGTAACTCCGTGAGACTTCATACCGGACATGGATGACAGGAATATCGAAAACTTGCCAGTTGATGTCCTCGAACGGTCCTTTCCTTGTCATCACGGAAATGCAGGTCAAACGTATCCTGTTTTCTGGACTCGTATTTCATACTGAGCCACTTCGTACTGTCAGCTACCATCTCAACTGTATCGGCTTTGTGTTTACCCGCTCGGAATGGTAGTCTTCCACGTTCAATCGGGAGTATGCCGCGAAGAGAGCATTACGACGTTCGACAAGAGAATGATATTTCTGGCCAGATATATGTATCCTCTGCAGTTCAGCGAGACTGGTAAGATCGATTCGAGTGCGTATTTCTTGGGGGTTGAAATAAGAAATGTAGTCGCGCTTGTGGGTCCATATGCAGGGAACTTCTTCGTCCTCTTGACCACGTCCCGCTCGTTCATCGTCCCATATACGCCGGATGTCTTGAACCTGGGGTAAATCCTCGTCGTCATCCAGGACGTCTTCGGAGGACTCAACCACTTGTTTCCGCCTGGAAGAGGAAGAAGCGGGTGGAGACCTCCCATCACGGCCTCGACACAGACAAGTAAGACGATTTCTGAAGGGGGTACCCGTATTCTCCTCTAGAAGTTCGAGATCATCCTCTTCTAGAGCTTCTTCCTCTTCTATTGGGACTCAATGTTGAAAAGTTCATCGATCGTTTGTCTCAGAAGTGGGTCCTTCCCAAGCTCGGAAGCAAGTATCATTTGAGGACGACGAAGTGATTCTGCAGACGTCTGGGGGTTACGGGGTCAGGGTCGACAAACTGTTCTGCGAAAGTGGTCGGATTGAGTTCTTGATCCTCTACGAAGTTGGGTCTGTCCGAAGAAGTGAAGTTTTGAATAACGTCGTGTGGCCGGATCGCAAAACCCTGGTCAAGTGGAGTCAAGGGTACGTAGATAATGGTGAAGCGGTACTAACCTCAACAAGCTTGGAGATGACGCTCCGCTTGGCAATTTCGTAGGCAGATGCTCGACTGAGGGTTTTCGCCTTCGGTGGGTGATTTCCTCATCATCATGGAAATGCAGGTCAAACGTATCCTGTTTTCTGGACTCGTATTTCATACTGAGCCACTTCGTACTGTCAGCTACCATCTCAACTGCATCGATTTTGGGTTTGCCCGCTCGGAATGGTCATCTTCTGTGTTCAATCGGGAGTATGCCGCGAAGAGGGCATTACGACGTTCTACAAGAGAACGGTATTTCTGGCCCAAAACATGTATCCTCCACAGTTCTGGGAGACTGGTAAGGTCGATTCGAGTGCGTATTTCCCGGGGGTTGAAATAAGAAATATAGTCGCGCTTGTGGGTCCATGTGTAGAAACCTCAAATTCTTGGACGGAAAGAAGGCGGAGAGCATATGAGACCGCCAAGACCGGTGCGTCGCGATACGCACGGTACGGCCCATTGTCTGAGAAAAAGTCCCTCGTCTTCCTGGCGGACAAACGAGACGTGACCCAGGCAGTGGCATCCTCGATGTCCGACTCGGTAAGATTTTGATGGAGTGGAGAGAAAGGGTGGAGGACTTTGAAAACGAAGATGTAGCTAGCTGCATACGTTCGGGGATATCTTGAACACGAATGAGGTCGTCGTCTTCTGTCAACATGCGGGCTCGAATCTCGGAAGGCTCAAACACCTGGTGGTTGGGGTCAACTTTGCCATGTAAGACGAACCTACTCAACACTCACATCCTGATATTTCATCTCCGGCTTCTGAGCCTCTTCGTCGAGTCCGACTTCAGTATCTCCCGCCAAGGCCCAATCGTATTCATGTCCATCACCGAAAACATCATGGATTTCATCTCACGCGCTTACAGAGCATGATTAGGGTACATTACTGAGGGTATGGCATGAGACTCACCCAGCGTCGATCCCAGATAACTCGTGTATAGAACCCATAGCCCTCCTATGCTGCCTCTCCGGTTTCTTCCTTTCGCGCCGCCTTTCCTCCCATTCCTGCTCATGCAAACAACCAGCTTCTTCCTCATCCTAGTAATCTATGAAGTCATCCATATCTTCTTCGTCCTCTTGACCACGTCCTGCTCGTTCATCGTCCCATATACGCTGGATGTCTTGAACCTGGGGTAAATCCACGTCGTCGTCCAGGACGTCTTCGGAGGACTCAACCACTTGTTTCCGCCTGAAAGAGGAAGAAGCGGGTGGAGACCTCCCATCACGGCTTCGACACAGACGAGTAAGACGATTTCTGAGGAGGTACCGGTATTCTCCTCTAGAAGTTCGGAATCATCCTCTTCTAGAGCTTCTTCTTCCTCTTCTATTGGGACTCAACGTTGAAAAGTTCATCGATCTTTGGCCTCAGAAGTGGGCCCTTCCCATGCTCGGTAGCAAGAACAATTTGAGCACGACGAAGCAGTTCAGCCGGTGTCTGAAAATTTGGGGGGTCAGGGTCTGTTCTGCGAAAGTGGTCGGATTGAGTTCTTGATCCTCTACGAAGTTTGGTCTGTCCGATGAAGTGAAGCTTTTAATTACGTCGTGTGGCTGGATCGCAAAACCCTGGTCAAGTGGAGTCAAGGGTACGTAGATAATGGTGAAGCGGTACTAACCTCAACAAGCTTGGAGATGACGCTCCTCTTGGCAATTTCGTAGGCAGATGCTCGACTGAGGGTTTTCGCCTTCGGTGGGTGATTTCCTCATCATCATGGAAACGCAGGTCAAACGTATCCTGCTTTCTGGACTCGTATTTGATACTGAGCCACTTCGTACTGTCAGCTACCATCTCAACTGCATCGATTTTGGGTTTGAGCGCCCGCTTAGAATGGTCGTCTTCTGTGTTCAATCGGGAGTATGCCACGAAGAGGGCATTACAACGTTCTACAAGAGAACGGTATTTCTGGCCCAAAACATGTATCCTCCACAGTTCTGGGAGACTGATAACGTCGATTCGAGTGCGTACTTCTTGGGGGTTGAAATGGGATATATAGTCGCGCTTGTGGGTCCATATGCAGGGAACCTCGGAGTCTTCAACGAAGAGAAAACGGAGATCACACGAGACCGCCAAAACCAGTGCGGCGCGATATCGACGGTAGGACTCGTTTCTGGAGATGAAGTCCGTGGTCTTTCTGTCGGATAAACGGGGTGGGATCCAGGCAACGGCACCTTCGTTGACGCCCAGCTCGGTAAGATTTTGGTGAAATGAAAGGGTGGAGGATGTAAAAACGAAGGGATGACTATGTGCTGTGAAGAGGTCATTATGCCGCTCCAAAGAATGGAGTTTCTGGCGCAACGTACGTATCCTCCACAGCTTGCAAGGCTGATGCGCGTCGTGGGAGTCGAAATAAGAAGGATCGTAGCGCTTGCGCGTTTATGCGTAGAACTTCAAATTATTGAACGAAGAGAAATAAAGAGTTAACGGACAGCATACAAGACTACTGAAACCAGCAATATGAGCCAATCATCGGAGACGAAATCCCTGGTCTTCTTGGCGGGAAAAGGGACGTGTTCCAGGCAGCGGCACAGAAATCTCGCTCAGTAAGACTTCGAAAGTGTGGAAAAATAGGAAAACGAAGACGTGACTGGTCGCTGCCCTACAGGGAGACGTCGGGCATGAATAAAATCGTTGGCTTCCATCAGCATGCGGGCGCGATTTGAGAGGATCCAAATACCTGGGTGGTCACCAGATACTTTGTTCCTGCTTCCGAGTCTCTTCGTCCAGTTCGACCTCATCGTCTCGCACTCGGGTCCAAGCACGTCCGTGGCCATCGACGAAGACTTGTACATCGCATACCATGCACCGTGAATACTGTGGAACAGTGGGGAGTTGCATTGTACTCACTAGCGTTAATTCCAGAAAACCGATCTGTGTCAGAACAGCAGGCTGGAGCTGGACAGTACAAGGCAGGCAGATCATCGGTCATGACTTCGTCATGAGTGACCTTAGCAAGCTGAGTAAGCGACTTCACAACGGGTCGATACGTCGATAATCTGCACCCGTTGGCTCCACTCGTGAAGTCCTTAGCTACCAGGACATTTGTCGCTCGTTCGTGAAAACGCTCGCTCGCACCTGCCGCCGTGCCTGCTCGTGAAAGCGTTAGACGACATCTGTCGCTCGTTTCACCGAGCAGGCGCTCACTCATCGTACGTATTTTCCTTACTCGAAAGTGTGGGCTGCATTTGTAGATCATTTCACCTAACATTCCCTTTCCCTACTCGTCGAGGTCGGGCTGACCTCTGAGGCCCACTAGTGAGTAGGTTCCTGCGTATCCGGATCTCACTGACTAGCATTCTCTCCTTTTTTTTTTAAAAAAAAAAAGGCGAACTACATGGTCGCATTGTACCGACATGGGTGGGTGATGCTTCAATAACCGTTCACCTTACTGTCCTTGTATGCATGGGGAGATATCAATGTCATAATCCTTATCTTATAAAAGTCAGAAGTCTAAGAAGTAGCATAAAAAAAGTCCTTGTCAAAATATCTATTCAGGAAAAAGGACTGCGACGAGTGTATGCAGTTATCTGAAGTAAGGCGATTGTCTGCCTTCCGACCGAAGCGTGGAACGATGTGAGCATAAGACCTGAGCTGATCCAACGGAAAGATTTCCCCAAGCTCGGACCCTGATGCGCGCGTCGCTCTTTTGAGTACATGCAGCCCCGTCGTTCGTTCAACCGAGCTGTTCCCTTGAGGGACGATGTCGAAGCGCTGGGCATACATCAAAAAACGGCTTGAAAAGTGGTTGATACCATTGCTTCCTCTCGGCGCGGCGGGGCACATAATGAGACGGACTTGCACGACGGTGTGACCTTGTAATCCACTGGATGGCCACTGCCAACGGTCGTCTATGTTCATTATCGCTGCGTCGTACCGACCATACTTCAATGAACGATCTGGCGGGTGTGCGTGAACGGTGAACGTAGGAGTAATTTTGGATGAATCGTGGTAAGTTTTCTGCTGGAGACGGACCTTATACCATACATCAAGTTCTTTGAACGGAAGGTGTACGTCTGGCGGAGATCTTCTCTGGCCCCCAAAGGTATGGAAGTTCTGGGCAACGTTCCCCTCGCGATTTAGGTAGTCACCTAAGGCCCCACGCAGATCAGGCAAGCCGAACTGTTCCGCGACAGTGTCAATAGGAATGCGCTTCAACGACGGGTCATAGTTGAGGCGGATAGCGGTAGATCCGGCTATGAAAGTACGAGGCGGCCTGGGGACAGAGCCAGGGAGAGCAGCCAACAACTGTGCGGCAACATCGAAAAAGTTGGTGACCTTTCGTTTCGGAGTCCATATATCATCTAATACATTCCTGCATTCATCGCCGTCATAGGTGTCCGAATCATTGCCATCGGCGTCTTGACCAACTGGCGGAACAGGTATGGACTCGGTCGTCGACCCATGCAGTGCCAATGCAGTGTCAAAAAGTCGACACTTCTCGTAGCGATCGAGACACCGGCAGATTTGAGAGTCGTAGTTGTGATTATTAGTAGTCGAAGCGGGGTCTTTGATGACTTCAATATGCGCATGCTCCGTCGTGTCTGCTGACCACTGTAGTATAGAGCCGACCCGTTCGACACTGGGAATGACACTTTGCATCAGCTCGAGCTTGGGGATATGCCAATGCTTAAGAACATGTTTCGTTTTCTCACCACGCCGAAAACCGTTTTCGATGAGAGCATCCTTGTGGTCATGGAACTCTTGCAAGGAAGCTCGGATTTTGTCGCGCGTCGTCGAAGTTATAGCGGTAGCTTGGGAAAGATATCGGAACTCCATGAGGGCGCGAATTGCAATGATAACATCCGGATCTGTTGCACCAGCGATGACAACGATGATGTATCGTTGGACATCCCTTTGGACCCTTCCGCCCACTTGCTTCAATTTCGTGATGCCGTTAGAAAAATGGGGGATACCGGTGATACGTGGAATGATAGAAAATCGGAAGTCCAACTCAGCAGCCCCGAGAGCTTGCTTGCACCAGCGAACGTCATGGTCCCAGAATTGGCGATGCCACTCGTGTAGACTTTCAGGTGTGAGGAACTCGGAAGGTTCAGCAAGCAGCCAATCCCTCCAAAATGGGTGTGATACGCCGCTAAGTCGAAATGGTTTGCATGCTGCAAAATACTGATCGACATCGAGTACGTCACACTCGATAGAAGACAACTGTGCGAGTGTAGTTGTTGCAGTACGAGGCGGGTGGCGATATGGGTCACCAAAGTCCTTATACATGGCAGTTGTGACGGGCGAAGTGTTGCCGCGCACACATGCCAACATGCGTGCCTCAGGTGTGTCGACAATATACGACACCAAGTGGGTAAAGCAGTACCGCAGGTTTCCGACAGGGTCGGACATCATTCGACCGAAACGTGCAGCCTGTTTCAGAGGTTCGAGAACGATGTCGAGGCACTGGTGAAAAAGGCGCTCTTGAAGGACCGAGCACATTCTTGGGACCGGATGAATGAATTGAGGGATTGGCATCAAGGCCAAGAGAAGAAACGCGTGCGACGATGCCTTGTTCCTCACTTTCATTTTGATATTTGCAAGACTGATCAACAACGGGTGTGCAACCCTACCGCCGCACATATTGGTAATGTTCGTCTTGTCGGAGGATAGGATGACACCACAAACCGTACCGCCCTCAGGTATCTTAGACTACGAAGGTCCGTGAATTGATACCACGTAGTGTCTCGATGCTTACCTGCATGTCCCAGGCGCCATCGCTACTCATCCATTCGGTAAAAACTCGCACGACACGCTCAGCTGTGGTAAATAATCGAAAGGGTGTGAAGTCCATCTTGTCCTCAAAAAATGGGTGATTGAAGAGTGCCTCGACACAATCGAGAGCGTCCCGGAAGTATAGTTGAATGGGCTCCTTCGTAGAATGCGTAGTAGGAACGATCTGAAATTTCCATCGTGGACCAGATGGGAGGAGTTCCGCACGTGCACGTAGATCCTTTGCGGTCCAAAAGGACAGTGGCATGTTCTTTGTCTAAGTAGATTATCGGTTGCATGCATCTGAATAATCGTACCGACTTACTGCTTGTAAAGACAGGAACTCGTCGAGAGCCCTCATGCTAAGCCCCGAGGTCAATAAAAAGTTTGCTACTCTCCAGTCGTCGAGATTTGCGAAAGGGTAGAAAGGAACGAGACGCCGGCATACCGAATATGGATCCAACTCAAAACGAGTTAGGAATGTTTCCCCGCCTTCAAAAATCTCGGCAGCACGAGGGAAAGTAACCAAGACTCTTCCCAGGGAGTCCACTGGCACGGAGATGGGGGGAGAGAGTGATCGACGGTTATCGTTACCTTCCCAGGCGAGGCCAGGATCGAAGTCCATCGCATGCCCAGAGTCGGATGGAAAAGAGGCTACTGGTACATCGTCTACGTCGTGATTGTTTCGTTCGTTGGCAGGGGTGGTCGAGACAATCTCCGTGTCCCAGCCGTCGCGCACATTGCAGGCAGCTCGCGGTTGTGCTCGGTGAAACGTAAGGCTCCTCGCAGTCTCAAAGTACTTGAGACACTTGGGACAGACTGGCATTGAGCTGGTTGAAAGATCTGGATGGAAAGTAGGACGGCTTACCGCTTGTCGTCGAACGTGCCTACCACTGTTTGTGAAGAGGGTGAGTCGTGGCTCGGCAGTCTTATCGCATCCATGTCACACCCTGTGTATGTACGTCAGCATCACTAAAAACTGTTTTGCGTCTCGTTAGTATCAACAGTTTTTGCCCTTCATATCGTATATCCATGGCGAGTTCTGACCAGCCACAATCCCCGGCTGGCAACGACTCGATAGTCCCTTTTCAACAGGTCGATGTTCCATCCGCTCTTCCAAATCGCTCTGAGTTTCCTCACCAATCTACGCACGTGCCACTCACCACCCAGTATAATACGAGTACGGTTCCAGAAACGCCGGGCGCTGACTTGTCCATTTCTTTTCCTTCAATCAAAGCGGAGCCAGCCTCCTCTCATCGGGCTGAACCGGGTATGCCACTGAAAGGAACCCCCTCTGCCGTTGGAGCTCTCTGCGTACGGAGATCTATGGTCAACCTTCCATTTGCTGGGACGCCACTCCGGAACGCCTGGTTTGGACCGACGCCCGGAAGAATGCACGACCCGACCGCTCAGGTTCGCGCTGTCCTTGGAAAGCGACAGAAGGTATTCACACTTTGTAATCATCACGCGCTTTACGATTAACTGATTTTCTGAAAGACTGAACCGGATTTCTCGGACTCCGTTGACGAAGACCGCGAAGAATTCAATCAGCAAGAAGCATATCTACTCCTGGACATTGCGAGGGCACAGGCAACTGTCCGTCGCCTCGAGCGGCAGCTAGTGCATGCGAAGTTGGATGAAAACATTGCCCTAGGTAACCTCTACAAATGTCGAGCCCAAGAATCCGAAAGAAGATTGGAGAATGCAGAAGCTGAGCTTGGGTGCATCCGTAATTCCATTCGGATGAGTGGAGGTAAACTTTGTGATGATTCTGCACGCAAGCGTCGTCGTCGCGTCTCAGGCTCGAGTTCTGATGCCGGTACGTACTTCATTTATTGCTGATATTCCCTTCGATCTCACTTGTTACCCCCTGCCAAGGCATTTTACCTGGCGTTTGATTCTGCACTGACATGTATGTTGTAGTTCTCCTGTTCGTTTTACTCGTGTCATTCGCGCATACAATAGCATCCCCCTGCCCCGTTTTCCCTCGAGTTTGCTCGTTCCCGCTGCTTCAACTCCGTTGCCTGTTCGGCCGCCGTTTACAGAAAGTGTTGCCATGAGGGCATTGGCGATGAAGACGGGGACTAAGTCCATAAGATCATTACAAGCAGCGTGTCGAGTGCGAGCAGATGCGTCGTGTAGGGCATTGGGATGGTCACCACCAACTCGAGGATACTTTTGCAGCTCCAGACCATAAGTCGAGCAAGGTTTCTCTCTATGCCAATTTTTTGTCTATTCTCCTAGTATGCCACTTTCTGACCAAACTCCCCCTGCAGATGTTTCCACGCATTCCGTACCACACACATTGGCAAGGTATGCTTCGCATTTTCTTATCAGTACTTCCATGTCAATGTATTTATCTAGCTGTTGCTCGTTCCCTCGTTAGTGCTAGCAATTTCTATCTTATGGTTGACATCTCCGCAGGCGTGAGACTACTCTCCGGTCCCACCGCCTCGACCCCATTGCCCCTCCTGTACGCGCTTAGCAACCAAGTTTGCTGAAGCCTTGATAACATCCAGAAGGAAACGGCGAGTCTTCACCCTGTTATTCTGCCCAGCTGTGCTGCATCCTGGACTCCCCCATTGTCATGAGTCGGGAAGTCTTGCGTGCCATGAGTCACTCATGCCATCCCCGATGTCACCTCATTCCACCCTCGATCTCCCCGATTCGAAACGTACATTTCACCGAGAAAGGCACCGAAGGCTCGGACCGCGACTTTAATCTGGCCGAGCTCTTTCGTCGCCCGTCTATTTCACCATCTAACACAGCCTTCGATCCAGCTAATCTGTGCCCTTCATCCATAGGTGACGTACGTTCGCTACTAGAAAATGAAAGTTCTCATTCCAGTAATACAATTTCAGGCCCGTCTTCCACGCCCGGCGATGGAGCATCCTTGCTCCTCGAGATTGATGAGGTCCGCCATAGAGGTGCACTGTTCACGGTACGATATTCAGTTCAATCCCACCCGTCAAGAACGCAGCACCGAGCGTGGCCTCCATACAGTCCTGTAGACTACGACGAGGGAACGACCTCTGCACGGCATGGTACGAGTTTAACATGTGCGACAACACATCTTCTCCTTCGGGTACCGTGTACCGCCATACGTGTACGTTCTGTCCCTCCGAAGTCAGGAACCGCTCAATCTCTGTAGCGCGTGCGAGAAGGGCTCGGTTCGACATACTGCTCTGTCGCAATTGCGAGAGTTGTCCTTCGTGGCGGTGGGGACACTTGTTCGTGATACGCACCGTGGTGATGAGCTTCAACACCGAGTCACCCAACGTTTCTAGGTTCCAATTCGCATTCGTCGTCGGCAAGGCGGTGCTTTCGATAAGGAGATCGTCAGCGATAGGAGGCAGGCCAAGTTGGAAGCGAGCCTCGCGGGCACGGTAGACGTCCGTTGCGCGTCTGCACAAGCGTGGAAGGAAGAGAAATGCCCGATACACTCCCTCCGAAAAATGCGTCCGTCTACAAGCACCTTGGGGGATGATTGAGCCAACGGGAGCAGTTTGCGTCCTGATAGCATCTACGTCCAGCAGTCGGCCCTCAGGCCTCAGGGCGGTATAAACCCGACGGACGTCGCGGGAGACTATGAACTTCAATCAGCGGGCAGTCAGTGAGGACATATGCCTCGCGGTTCTTGCGCGTCCAATGTTCCACAAAATAGTCCTCATAAGTCGCATGCGTCGCCTCGCGCGAACCGGGAGGGGGTACGGAACGTGCAGTGAGATCCTTTCGAATATTGTGCAATATCAACGCTCGTCCGTACTGGTTACAGTTCATCACCATCAGGTGGCCGTAGTTATCCTTGGATAGAGCCCATACTCCATATGTACCATCTCTGTTGCTGTATGTGATGATCGGGAGATTTTATCCTCTCGACTGGCTCGTCACATGTCCCTCCTTAATGTGTGTACTTGTAATATTTTTGATACCCTCCAAGTTTATTCAGGCCGGGCCGAGTTCTGCATATGACGGATTCTCACACACATTTTACTTATCAATATGCGGCATTCTATGCCGCTGTAGGCTGCTGCAAGTCTGTACTGTGGCATTGTATGCTGCTGTGAGCCTGTACCCGACTGGGTGGCTGTGCCAATGCAGCACTGTATGCCGCCGTGAGCCTGTACCCGACTGGGTGGCTGTGCCAATGCGGCACTGTATGCTGCTGCGGGCCGCCATGGGCCTGTACCCAACTGGGTGGCTGTGCCAATGTAGGTCTGTGACTCCTGTGACACGCTGTGTGGCTGAGGGCCTGGGGCCTTGCCGAGCTGTCATGCTGTAAGATAATGTAATATGCTGTCACGTTGCTGTAGTTACTGTCAGTACTGTTCCGAAAACAGGGATTTGCAGATGTTGAGCCAAGTGTGATACACCTTGGGCACCACATCTCAGTAGCAATAGAGGTCTTTCAGATAGGGTTCTTTTGACATGAAGAACAGGTCAAACAGATCAGCCATCTGCACTGGTAAGTTCTGAAATATTTCTAACAATAGAATCACTTGTCCACACCACTTGCCATGCTCTTGTATCTATGCTGTATCTACACATGCCTACTCTTCCATCATTCATTGATGGTCTGCTTGTGCTCTGGACAGCCCTCCAGTGATCTTATTCTCCTCTGGAGAGCATTCCCAATGTTCACAGTAATTCTCTGTGCAGGTGACATGCCACTTGCCATGCTCTTGTATCTATGCTGTATCTACACATGCCTACTCTTCCACCATTCATTGTGTTGGAGATTGAATCACCCCTGTGTGATACTTATTATGGTGCGCATTTTTGGTTGCTTACATAAGCACTTAGAGCGTACACTTAGAGTACATTCTGGTACTATTCCCTCAGTAGTTCACAGCCTACTGAGGGTAAGCACATCTATTTCACAGTATATTCCTTACTGACATCCTGTAGTAGCCTACAGGTACAGTAATCTACTTAGTAGTTCACAGCCTACTGAGGTAGCCTACAGATTATATTTCAAGAGGTTATGAGCCCCGCCTAGCGCGGAAAATTTTCCTCATAGGCATAACCTGGTCGAGACTACTCAATCTTGCTACGAAGTGACTCTACTACTCGAAAGTAATTGGAAAGTATACTATGGAACCCGAGCTCGCAGCAGATGGCTGCAACTGGCACACCTATGGTAGTTGGGTGCTGAAGGCCCTCTCGGAAGACGACTTAATGGGTTACCTAGATGGGTCTGAAACACGACCTACGAATCCAAGATTACTACTGGGAGATGGTGATGGTTGGACACCACGAACCGACGAGGAACGAGAAGCTGTCATGGTCTGGAGAACCACTGACGAAGTGTGGCAACAGCGGGCTGCTATGGCCCACTACCTTATCATTTCCGGCATACCCGACTCTATCCTAATGCTTGTTATGCATTTAGAAACTCCTCATGAGACTTTCACCTACCTCGAGAACCGCTATGGTTCAATTCTGAGACTCGAATACTCCAAGGTTGTTGACAAAGCTGTGCCACGGTGCGACACACAGCCCGAGCAAGATGCAGCTGGCGAGACTGCTCAGGACACTTGCAACAGCAATGACGAGCCAGAATACTCACCTGGTAGTCAAAGTGAACTAGTGGACAGTCCTAGCGACTGCGCCGAGATCACGGCTGGGCACTTAGAACCCGAGACGGAGATCATAGACGCACAGCAGGTGGACTACCTACCCTTGGTTGAAGTTGGGGCTGTGGACTCGGAAATGCTAGATGAGTGCACGAACACACTCGATGCACCTGGTGAGGGCAGTCAGTGGGCAAGTGACGAGGCTGCGGAGAGTCGAGACTTACCTGAGTCGAGCTCTAAGACTCTCGACTCGGTGGGCAATGCCATTCAACAGGTCAGTGTACGACAGCAAATGCCTATCGAAGACAGTCAGTGCCTCGTGGTGGACAATGAGACCATTGCCAACGTACCCGATCCACCCACCACTCACTACGAACTTCCTACCTCGCGAATCAAATGCCCTACATCAGTGAAGTATGCGCCAACACGAACACATAGTGCTATGAGCACGAAACCCATCCTACCCGTGTTGGGACTGACCCCGAATGAGCCGGACAAGGTGGAGGGTGGTGATTGGCATGATGATGGAGCTGGTGGTGGATGCCCCAACTCACACCAAGTCAGGAAATCAATGCCGACTGGAAATAGAGGTCAGGATACCAAGTGCAAGGCAAAACGACTGGACCACTCACCTGCACCACCCATGCCACTTCCAAAGCATACTGGGCATGTCATTAGACCCTACAGGGTACCCCGTCGACGTGGAAGATTGAAATCGAGCACTGAAAGCATCAGTGGTACTCGTACGAGGCAAAACGCCTACCACACTCATGCAGGCCCCATGCGGCTTCTTCTACCTCTCTCGACATCTAAAAAGCGAATTACCTTCACTGCGGGAGGACCCCAGCAAGGTGCTGGTGTTGAATCGAAGATGACGAAGCTAGGGATAAGGGCCATTAACACCAAAACGAGCAAAATGCGAGGAAACCTACCTCTTTCAGAAATGCAACCAAAGGAGCCTGGTAAGACCAAGGAAACCAGTGGAGGGGGTGATGGCACAGTTAGCAGCGAGTTCACCGACTCGCATAGAATCAAAAAATCGATGCTAGCTGATATCAGGAGTCAGCAGGGAAAGCTAGAGACAAAACGACCAAACGGCTCACCTGCGCCATCCAAACCCACTCGAAACGACTTCACGCATGCTCCTAGGAACCTCAGGGACCCACACCGACATGGTAGGATCAAGACGAGATCTAAAAACGTCAGTAGATCCGAAACGAGAGGCAGCAAAGCCTCTATACTCACCATTCCCATTTCGCCACCTCGCAAGATCACGAAACGCCTCTGGAATGTTGCTGATACATACTGGCGGCATGGGATACCCCCCGGATGGACGTGCAATGTCAATATACCTTCGTTATTCGAAACGGCTGCCTTGCAGCAGCGGCACAAGGCAGAGGACGAGTGCACAGCAAATGGATTCCCGAAATGGAAGTTGCAACAACGCGGCGCGTCAAACACGACCAAACATCGCACGTACTCACATGGACTCGAAGCTCTACTAGCAGAAGATTGCACACTCATTTATTGGATTTATTATTGAGTATACATTCATTTGAGCTATATTTTTCTGCAGTCTACTTATCACACAGTGGAGCTTCAGGGGGTGTGTTGGAGATTGAATCACCCCTGTGTGATACTTATTATGGTGCGCATTTTTGGTTGCTTACATAAGCACTTAGAGCGTACACTTAGAGTACATTCTGGTACTATTCCCTCAGTAGTTCACAGCCTACTGAGGGTAAGCACATCTATTTCACAGTATATTCCTTACTGACATCCTGTAGTAGCCTACAGGTACAGTAATCTACTTAGTAGTTCACAGCCTACTGAGGTAGCCTACAGATTATATTTCAAGACATTGACAGTCTGCTTGCACTCTGGACAACCCTCTGGTGATCTTATTCTCCTCTGGAGAGCATTCCCAATGTTCATGGTGATTCTCCATGCAGGTGACAGCCACTGCTGTTGCAAATCCTTCTTAACCTTTGGTGCACAGCTTTTCTCGATTCCTTTTTTTTTGGCCATGACTCCCAAGCCAACTCCTGGCACATGGGTGGCCCTCTCTAGTACAACAAAGGGGATGGGCCATCATTTCACCTCTCCTCACAAAGTTAGAAACCCACAGAAGACTCAATCTCATGTTTCTTTCCCAGGTGAAAGCAGCAAGTGGCAGCACCTTCTTGCCCACCCCAATGACCTTCTTAACCACAAGGTTGCATTGACACCCTCTGGTGAACCAACTGTTGATACCCACCATGAAGACCACATTGTGGATGTTGAGGCAATGGTCATTACTGATTCTGAAGAGACCAGTGACTGTGAACATCCTGTCCTGCAGTGCACCTGCCACAATCATTTCTTTAGCAGCTGGAAGTCAGTCATCCCCACCATAGTCCATCCTTACATGCAGTACCTTTCAGAGATGCTTGGAAAGCTGCTTGCCCTGCAAGTTTCCTTGCTTTCTGCATGCTTGCAGAGCTGCGATAAGAGGCTCACAAACATTACTTGTTTATACTTTGACTGTAAGCTCATCATTATTCTGCATACTGAAGTGATGCTAAGTTCTCCTTAGCATTTGCATCTATTCCTGTCTGGTGCTGCAAATGCATTACCCTTCCCCAGCTACTTCTTTGCAATGGCCTACTTCCTACTGCCCCATCGCAACCTCACATGGCAGTATCCATTGAACTCTTAGATTTTACCATGCACTATTTGAGTGGTCTTGTGATGCCATCAATGCTCTTGCATCCACACTGCACATACAGTACACTTGATGTGGTTTCCATGTAACCAAAAAGGATGTGCATTACTAGTTGTTGGAACAATCTTATTGTACCCATTGTCAATCCAGGGTTTGATTATCCTTGAGCCATTCCATCAGAGTCTGGGTCATGCCATTCAGTGGTATGACATATTACAAGTCAAAATCAAGAAAAACATAGAGGCTACACTACAAGAATGTCAGGACACTGCTGCAAGTGCCAGGTTGCATAGAGAACCACTTTCCCCCTCATCACTTCTGCTTTCACTGACTAAGCAAAACCTTTCCTGAGGTTTGTGTGCACACATTTTAGTTCAGTGCTGTCCTGCATGCTTCAGAGGCCAAAACTTTGGGTGCCTTCTGGACAATGGTGGCAATATTCACATTGCCATGGATGGTAATTTCCACCATTGTCACTGGCACTCTGCAGGTGACTGTCCACCATTCTATGACCCTGTCTATTTTCTTCCCAAATCACAAGTTGATGAGATTGGGCAATGGATTGACACTGCATGGAAGCAGCCTGCACAAGAATGCAACATGCTAGTACCAGATGAAGCCATTGACCAATGCAAAATGCCATATAAAGCAGCAGATGGCAAAGAAACAGAAGGCAGTGATGGATAGCTTTGATGATACAGGTATTATGGCACTCATTTGTCATCATGATATCCCACTGTTCTTTGTGAACATTGATACTCCTGGTGAACAGCAGAAGTATAGTGTAGCACTGATTGATCACCTATTTTCTCTTATCCCTGTTGAGGCTAATGTAGTAATCTTGTATGACATTGGTTGTGTGCTGGCACAATCACTGATGAAGGTATGTAGACTTGTTTTATTTGTGAACTTCCTACTAACAACTCTCAGTATGATATCCTCTGTCCTAACCTCATCTCATGCATCTGGTTTGCTACAACTGCAATGCATGCTTATGGGCATGAATGGGTGTGCCAACTTGTCTACAATCCTTGACTCATCAAAGGTTTGGGTTTGTCAGATAGCAAAGGCACAGAGAGGCTCTGGTCTTGGTTTATTAGACTTATTGGTATTGAGGATTCATCTTCAGTAAGCTCTACTATGAGAATACATGCTCAAACATTCACTCACCCCTTTCTTAGCATCAATGTCACACATCAGGAATTTAACTAATTACTTAACCTAACTTTTTCAGCTTAGCTACAGTAGAAAGTAAAATAAGACCCATTAAGTAAGTGTCTTAAAATTTTCATACAAGTGCAGCAAGTAGGCATGCACTGATAAGCATAGCAAGTACAGTTCAGCCAACTAAGTGGAATGTCTGAACAATAAGTGGTTGCTTCTAAATACAAGGCAGAAAAAGCAACAAAAATAAAGGACTGTCCTCCTGTTCTCAATGGTTTCATATAGTACTCAGTCTGTAAATGCCTGAATTCTGTGTGTGGCCCTTCAAGATGGCAAGTGACCAATCAGGATGTGGTCCAGTCACAGGCAATGACTTGGGTGATGATGCCAACTTCCTAAATACTAGCCTGCAATCTTGAAAGCATGGTGGTTGGCATACTTGTTGACATAGAACACATGGAATGCATCATAGGAATGATGAGGTTGAATATCATGAGAAATAAATTGATTTTCATAGATGGGGATCAAGTGAATGGCATGGTAGATCACATCTGTATGAATGATACTGAAATTGGGTGAGCAGTTCAGCAGGAGCAATGGGTGGACAATCCACATCCCAGTGTCTACATCTGGGCCATCACCAATCTTGTCAAACCAATGAATAACTGCACAAGGATAATGAACACCCTCTGTGAGCTGTTTGTGAGGAGAGGGTTGAAATGTTGAGTGCTGAGTAGTGAGGGTGGCTGAGCCAAACTGTATAGTTGTTGCAAACATTGACAAACATCAATTTCTGGGTGCAGTGATGTCTGGATGCCACCTGCAAATTTTCTTGCACTAACTACTGTAGAAATGAAATATGACATGGGGCTGCTCAGTGATCCTGCCAGCTCAAAGTTGCAGCAACTAGCAATGCCACCACAGATAATCGTGGTGAATCCTCATGCCCTCCCCTGTAAGTATTGCTCTTCTCTCTGTCACTGTGTGGTTGATACACTTTTCCTGTCCAGGAAATTTCTACAAGTATTATTTACCTGCATCTAATCATATCCCCTTGCCAGTATCCTGTGAGTAACTCCAGTTGTCTAGTAAAGGTGCTCACATTGACACTTGTTTTTCTCATTCCCCAGATGGCATGACTCATTTCTGTCTTTCCCATTGGTGAGCTTCCCACAAATGATCTAAATGAGTCTTACTGATTTTTGTATGTACTTTGTGATAGCACTTGCTCTTGCACCAAGTTCAGGTTAATATACCCACACCACTACATGCTACTCCCTGGAAATCATACTTGGCCTGGACTAATACCCCACATAACATTGCTCTTCAACCCCCTACATGTGCATATACACACCACTTCTGTCCTGCTCTTCAACCCCCTGTATTGTGCATATATATGCTCCTTCTGTAACCCTTTTATTTATAGCATCTGGTGACCACATATACATCTTGCAGTTGGCTTGTTTGCACACCTGATTCTCAAGCCATTCCTTATTTGTCTTATACAGTCACTACAGTGTGGCAATTCAAGTAATTTTCAGTGGAGACAAGTGTGAAAAAGCATGAAAAAAGCATGAGTTCAGAAGACAAGTGGTCTGAATTTGACCTTAATCTACTTATTGCTCCATTGTCTTATTCAAGCTTAATTCTGGGTAAAAAGTTCATTTAAGCTCAGTTAAGTAATTAGTTAAATTCCTGATGCATTTGGCTAATTGATTGGCATGCTGCCTCCATTGCTAATGAGATGGTTAATGACCTTGGTGACTGGCTCAGGCATTGGCTGAAAAGAGGCATCCAGGAGCAAGGTTCTGCTGCACAGGAGGTTCTGGACCATTGTGAGCATGATGTATCTAAACTTTGGAAGCAATGGTCAGATCAATGTGTTGCTCAACTATCCATTCAAGTGTGTAGGTGACTAATTTACCTCACATCCATAGGCTGATACATTACTACAGATGCACCCGCACAACTGAGGAAAGAGCTGGATACTGTTCTCACTCTCCAGACTGAACTTGATGGTTCTGAGAGAGTGTTGCAAGGTGTTCAGGCCATTGTCAAAAAGGGTCCAGCATCCCAAGGTGCTCTTGATGCTCTAGCTAGCCTTGAATGCAGTCATGAGCAACTCTTACACAAGGTTGATACTCTTTATGCTTTGCTGAACATTCAAGACAGATTTCCAGAGTTGGATGGTGTGAGTTTGGAATTTGTCCAGACCCTTCTTCTGGCCCAAGACCTCAAAATCAATATTTGCAAGTGGGCAATTGGAAGTTTTTTTTGAGTGGGACAAGCTTGACTACACTGTTGGTGGTAAACAGAAGGTGTTAGGTAATTTTCTTCTGAAGTTGCAATATTAGTCTTCTTGACAGTAAACTCTAGGCACAAAGCTTCACCAACAGATGCAGAAGGCCATCACCAGATGACAGCTGGCATTGATGTCTGCCATACACAAGTTCAATCATTACTGCATGCGACTTGAAGAGCTTTATGACCCATCATATGCTGTACTGTTACCAACATCACTCCCAACCAAACTTGCTGAACTTTGTAATGATCAGACTCTTCTACAAGATGTTTGGATCACATGCTCCCATGGAGAAATTCCACCATGGCTTGAGGATTGTGATGTTAGAGATGGAATCTGAGCACTCTTAAAGTGGGAGTGTTGCTGTAAGGAGCAACACTGCCTGGGGATAGAAGCTGACAACATGTATCTGTGGTTTGGATGTGAACTTTGTGTGGTCAAGTTTGCTTTGTGGCAGCCACAGTGTAGGTCTGTCATCATCACTAATACCATCAGTAGCTTATTTCTGTTAGACTCCACATATTTTCTTATTTTAAAGCAATGGCATGAAGCTGTGTGTGCTCTGCAAGATTGATGGCCAACTCCCCTCCTTTCTGCCACCCATTATACCAGTGAGGTGCATGCCACTACTGATCTTGCTGCATTGTTCACTGGATCCCCAAACATACAGACACTACAATGGCTTACCCTGGTCATGTGTGAATTGCCTTCTGATAAACCTACAGATATGGATGGGCTGGAGACCATAATGGATGCTGAACCCAAAGACTTGGGCCAGATCATGCTGACCAATCATCTCCTCAAGGACATAAGTAATGATATGGAAGGTTCCTCAGACAAGGACAAGATGAGGAGCCTATGTGGACTTGTGTGGACTGGAAGATCCCAGTGGTGGAGATCCTGATCTTCACCCCAATTTTACTAATAGTACTTCTGTAGCCCCTTCAGGTGGACTTGAGCATCAATGATCCATCAACCATCATGCATCAGCCACTGGGTGGTTTGCACCATTGATTTTTCTTCCAGGTGATTACTACTCTTTGACAGCCTTGCTGAATGCAAACCATGGAGGAAGGACATCCAGGTTTTTTTTTGATTTTTGGGCTGGGTTATAACTGATGTATAATCAGGACATTGCACAGCTTATTGGCCAGTTGTCACACATTGCCTCTGAGAGGGCCATGGCTCCTACAAGAGACCTTGATGCATGGTCAGCACAGCCAGTCATTGTAAGTTCTCCACCCTTGCATCAATGTGTTGAGACTAATATATGAAGACTGACCCCATTCAGAGCAATGATTATGACTGTGGACTATAGTGTCTAGCACAGATAGCTGCTGTTATATGAGGGTTTGATTTCACCAGTTTGTATGAATAAGACATGCCTGCATTTCATCATTATCTACATGAACTAATAGCCCATATCCCTGTTCCTAGTCATTAACTATGTGCAATATGGATTTCTGCCATTGTTGAGCATCTTTGCCTCCCTGGAAATTGTGAGAATCTCCCAAGCCTGCCAACACAGCCAGCACTCTGCCATATCCCTGTTCCTGCTGCCCCCCCATCTCTGCAACATGTGAGGCTACAGTAACCCACCTGTGAATGTGCCCATGAAGCCCATTGAGTATTCCAGTTAGGACCTCCTTTGCCTTTCCATCTATGAAGTGAAGTGCATGCTCACCCCTTGCTGCCTTAAGTAACCTCCAGCACTGAACATGACATCTACCATTTTCTTAGTGTACCATACTTCATGTGCCATCATGATGGGTTTGGGATAGTCATATGGTGGTTCCTGCTCCCAGATATAGAGATCTGATTTGTCCAAAGCATTTGTGCTGCATGATGCTTTGTGAAATAAACTCAATGTGGGCAATGGCATCACAGCAAAAGATAAAAGAGATGGTGGTAGATGAGGAACTGGGTGTGTCTTGAGTTGGTCAGATGTTGAGGACTTGCTTGTATGTCAACTGCATTTCTTATGATATGCCTTTGAGTTCTGGTTTTGTTGCTTTGAGATACCTCTAGGAGCTGGGTGAGCCAGATGTGTAGCAGTATGAAGGAAATTATAGACTGTACCAAGGACTAGTTGCATAGTGAGCTTTCCTTGCATGCTCTGCAACCTGCCTTTCAGCAAGACTACATCAGTAAATCCCAAGTCACTGTACAGCACTGTACAGCATCCAACAGCCTGCTACAGCACCAACAGCACTACAGATAGGTCCCCCCTTGTACAGTACTTTCACAGCACTGTACAGTCACTACTCTGTAATACTACATCTTCACAGTCTCATCATGGTGCAGAGCCTACACTCCATACTAAGCAAGGCTACACTATACTACCAAGCCATAACCCATCAACTTACTAGTAGTAGTGCAAGTCTCTGACTACTCAATAAACCAACTTAGTTCACAGTCCAGTCACCTGACAACCAAAAGGATAGTAAACTTATTTAGTATTGCAATCAGTAGTACTACTACACTTTACAGAACAAGTACTACAGTACTAAACCTACACTCTCATAGCATAGTAGTATTAGAAAAAAGCATAGTAAACATGCCAACTACACTTTTTCCTAATCTTACTACGCTTTTTTTCCTAATACTACTACCACAATTGTTTCCTAATACTACTACACTTTTTCCTAGTACTACTACACCTTTTGCTAATACCACTATGCTTTTTACTAGTACTACTACACTTTTTACTAATACTACTATGCTTTTTTCTAATACCACTACACTTTTTGGTAATCAAGTGCATGGTAGTAGTGGGGTAATGGCATACACTACCCCATAGTAGGAATTGGCCTTTGTTTGGTCAGCTTTGGCTGCTTGTGCAAAAGGTGTGGGTTTTAGTGTCCACTACATCACATTTTGGGGTATTTTTGTGACTTTGCAAAATTTTGAGGCATTAGTGGCTGTGCCCGCTACACAACAATCCTAATGATGACTACACTTTTTTGCTAATCAATACTACTGTACGTTTCCTAGTCACACTACAAATACTTGGTAGTCAAAAAAGCGGACTCTACTACACTTTTGGTAATCAAAAGTGTACACAAGATTTAACTACTCAAACACTAATCAACACTATGCTTTTTGGTAGTCAAAAAAGCGAACTTTTACTACACTTTTGGTAATCAAAAGTGTAAACAACATTTAACTACTCAAACACTAATCAACACTTTGCTTTTTTGGCAATCAAAAGTGCAGACTTTGCTACACTTTTGGTAATCAAGAGTGTACACAACATTTAGCTACTCAAACACTAATCAACACTACACTTTTGGTAATACAAATCTACACTACACTTTACTAATCAAACACTACACTTAATTGGTAGTCAAAAATGTGCCACATCACTACACTTTTGGTAATACAAATGAACACTACACTTTGCTAATCAAATACTACAAAACACTACACTTAATTGGTAATCAAAAAAGTGCCACAACACTACACTTTTGGTAATACAAATCTATACTACACTTTACTAATCAAATACTACAAAACACTACACTTAATTGGTAGTCAAAAATGTGCCACATCACTACACTTTTGGTAATATGTACAACTGTACACTACACTTTACTAAATAATACTAATCAACACTACACTTACTTGGTAGTCAAAAAAGCGGAGTTTCCTACACTTTGCTAATCAACTTTTGGTAGTCAAAAGTGTACACTATTCCTAGCACAGCCACAGTGAAAAACAAAGTTGTAGCCTGTGTTGAGAGGATCATGGTAGTATGCTTACATCAGCAGGATCTTTATTTTGGGATGAGTTAAATGCAAAATACTGAAATTTTCATGAGTCTTTGACTTGGGGAACTTATATGATCATCCTTGTATATTCTGATCCTCAGAAGATGCAGATTATCAAGCACCAGATATGTTTTAGAGTCAGTACAATGGCTATTCAGTTTGTGATTGGTTTGGGATTTTCCACTGCTGGACAACTGACATGCCCACTGAGTAACAAAACTTTCCTCCAAACAAGTGAGGCAACCACTTTTCCCTTGGCCTATTGACCCACAGAGAGACCTTTCTCACAGGAGATGGAGCTTCTTGAAGAGGTACATATTCTTCTTACCCCATTTATCTTAACCCTCACTTAGGGAAAGGTTCTTACTGTATCTAGCAGACCATGCTATCCTCATTTCTTCTCTTGAAGGACTTTAGAAGCTCACCTAATGGAGCTCCTCAGCTCCCTGACCTAGATAAGTTGCAAGTTCAAATGCCCACCATCACTTTTTCCTGCCCTGTCTTACCTCCCTCCACTAGAAATGTCTTCCCAAAAACAATAGGCTGAGCATGGAGATGAGTGCAGTGTGGACCCAGTTATCATATGTAAGTGTTTTGTTGGTTGCTTTCTTCATACTCACACCTCACACAGCTGACCTGATCAACTTCCTGTCTGGGCTTGTGCTCAATCTGTCAACTGCTGATGCCATGATTTTGGAAATCCAGGTGCAGGCCTGCCCACCTTTGTTTGGGATGCCACCAACTTTGCCAGTAACTTTGCCAGTTTCCCCTCAGTCCAGCTTTGGTTCTACAAGCCCTCCAGCCCAAAGATTATACCCTTTGATCTGCACCCCTGTGCTGTCACCGCTGCCTCTGCCTAGCCTCTTGTGCAGATGATAGGCAGACTGACAAGTATTCAGACCACTCAACACTTCCACTGCAGCACACACTGGTCCTACTGTTGTCCACTGCAATTCTATCCTGTCTGCTCCATCTACCCTGCACTCTGCATCCTCAGCATGCACCACTGCATTTGGTACCAATAGGACCACAGCAGCTCAAGCCACTTCTACCACAGTGTGCACCAGTCCTGCTATTGTCAAAAGTAATCCCACCCTGCCTGCTCCCTCTACCCTGCAGTCTGCATCCTCAGCATTCACCACTGTGTTTGGTGTTGATAGGTTTATGCCTTCTGGTTACACCCATTTTGAAGGTGTCCCCAGATTGTTCAAGTCAGTCCCAGAAGTTGGTCATCCTATGCTTCAAACTTTCATTCTCAAAATGGCCAGGGGAGAAATGCAGTGGCAACAATGTCACAGGGGCATTTATTTCGACATTCCTTCCCCTGACACACCTTCACCATACTATCTAGTGACCAAAGGAGCTCAAATCAGCATTCTTTCCACATGGTAAGTTTATTGATTTTTTTTTTGAATTCTCAATTGTACTTAGAATGTTCACAAGGACAAGAACAGCACCTTATGTCATTAGAGTCAGAGGCTCCTGCTATGTTGGAGTCCTGTCTGTCAATGAAGGAATCGAACACATGATGTGGGCCATTGAACTGGGTGAGGCCCAGGTTCTCTGAATGTAGATAAACACACTGTACACTGTTGCTGTAATGTTTTTCAATTGCATTCATATATGTCCCTTCTCATGATGATAGCCAAAACCCCTGTGTGAAGCTGGTTCTCATGGTGGATTGTAGTCAGCTCTGAGAGACTTCCATTTCCACTTGCTGGCATCAGCAAAACAGACCCCCTCTGTCCAGATCTGTGCAGGTCTGTACAGACCACAGACCCACAGACAGGTCCCCCTTTGTGCAGATCTGGATATCTGTACAGATTCTAATTTCTGTACAGACCTGTACAGACTTTACCCCTGACTGTTTCAGTATACAGATTCCCCCCACCTAACTTAACATGTAGAAGTTAATTAGTAATTGAATTATATTACCATACAACTACTTTAATTACTTGCCTGGTACAGGGACTACATATCTATACTACAGCTACTACAAATCTATGCTAAGTGAGCACAGCCTCACAGGGGACCCACCCCCCTCCCTCTGCCACCCCCCCCCCCTCTGGTGGATCATCAGTGGGAGGGATGACAATGACAATGAGGGGAGATGGTGGTGGTAGAGGAAAGAGTTGTGTTGCTGGAGTGAGTGGGTTTATATACACCCCCACAAAAATTTCAATCAGAGTAATTGTACAGCCATGATGTCATAACAAAAGTTGTAGCCCATGATCACAGGACCATGGAAATATGCTTACCTTAGCAATACCTACTTTTTTGGGTGAGATATTTGCAAAGTTCTGCTGGAGACCCAGTGTGTCAAAAAATAAAAGTGGCTGTACAGTTATGATGTCATAATGAAAGTTGTAGTATGTGATGTCATGATCATGTCAGTATGATTATATTTTCAATATGTCCATTTTTGGATGAGATATGGGTGAATGAATGATTACACAATTCAAACTCCGATTGACATTGCCACAGCACATTGGTGCAGACTCAGAGAGTCATTGTACAGCCATGATGTCATAATGAAAGTTGTAGCCTATGATCACAGGACCATGGGAATATGATTACCTCAGCAATATCTCCTTTTTTGGGTGAGATATGGGCAAATTAATGATTACATCTATGGGTCTGTAGGGTCTGTACTTGCTCTGTGGAAAATCTGTACCATCTGTGGGTCTGTGCTGCTCTGTGCCTCTGTACCAAACCTACTGTTTTGCTGATGTGGCACCACACGATCTGAATCACTGACCACTCCGAAGTTGCTAGACAATGCTCTGCTATGGTATCTCAGGTTGCTTATATTGTGCAGATTACATGCCCATCCCCTGCAAATATGCCTGGAAAAGGCCCTGCCACAAGAAAGCCCTCTCATGGCCCTCTTGAAACCATCATTCCTTATCTCCTTGGGGCTCCCTACCACCCATCAGTCTCCCTTGTCACTGCTACTCCAAGGTGCCTCTGAAGTATGTCTCTAAAATGGTCTTTGTGCAAGCTAATCCTCACATATCATCCTTGCTGTCAAAATTTTGACCTTCTATATGTTTGTTTCATTGGCTAGGAAGCAAATCAACTGTCAGGTCCATCACTACTTTGTTTTGGGTCTCAGGGATGTCTCTCAATTGGTATGTGTATATACCAACCCTCACTCATTGTCATCAGCAAGCATTTGACTTCTTTCTGCACTTGGTTTCTCAGCATGCACCCAAAGTGACTGTCAGACCTGATCTTTCACACCAAATAGTTCCCTCATATCAACTCTGAGTTGCATCTCTGGATGGCTTATTTTTTCCCCTCACATCATTTCACTTCCCTGTGTGCCCTTACAGTCGGTAAGTCCAGTTATCTCTTTTGCTATGTTTAGATACTACAAAAGATATTCACAGATGGCCTCTGTTCCTGAGGAAAGACAGAGTGGCATTCTAGAATGCTCCATGGGGTTGGACATGTTCACCAAGTCTGATAGTGTGTCTCTTTTTTCTTCTGATGACCACATTCAAGCACAGATTGGTGGTGGCCATCATGAGCTGTTGCCTGTCATTGTTACACCCACACATTTGTGCCACAAGATCAAAGCCACAGGAAGGGATACTGGTCTTGTTTGAGAGGCTTCCTTCCACTGAAGTCAGCTGCCAAAACCAGTCACTCTGCCATCAGCTAGCAAGGATATTACTATAGATGACAATCCTTTTCTCTTTTCCAGTTGTGATGGAGGTATGTATTGTAATGATCATTTCATGCACTCAATGAAAAAATTTTCTGATTATAGATTGCTCATCTGATCTCCATCATCAAGTTCTGGAGAGTATGAGTCATCATCACATTGACAAGCTCTTTAGTGACACTATGCTGTCTGTGACCAATGGGTCTCCCCAGGGACCCAGTGAAGAGACTCCTTGGCCACACCAGCCACCAGTGATGAAGAGCATTCCATCTATAAAAACTGTGCCTCCATTGTTGGCCCCCCTTTTTCACCCAGATTCTCCTTCCCTGAATAGGGCACTGCCTTGTGGTACCTCACTTATTTCTGGTGGCTCCTTCAGTGTTGACAACACTGATATCCCTGGTGACAAGGGCAATCAGACTTCTATAGTAGGATGCATCCCTGACTTAGTCCTTGCCATCCTTGCCAAAGGCTTTAACAAGATTGATGAAATGTTTAGCAACCTAGCTGCCCATGTGAAGATGCCCTTTCACCAGGTATCCAATCACTACATTTGCCTTCATTCCCACAGCCATGGAACCAACCTATGGAATGCAATCTGGCTCGCCTTCCCAAAGGTGAGCTACTCACAGGGACTCCAATGGCTGATATTCAAAAATGCTGCTTTTCTCTCTTCAAAGCAGAATACAAGGATATGTATTCATCAATCCTCAAGACATGGAAGGAAGTGAAAGACATAGAAAACATGGGTGGCATGCTTGCTCAGCAGCAGCAGCTTTTTGACAAATCCAAAAAGAATCTCAATCATATGGTAGGTTGGCTTCTGTGTGCCCAATCATTGTTCACTGGAGACTTTTTCCAGTTCACTGCACTGAGCAAAGTGCATGGCTTAGAAGGTGCCTATCTCCTGGCTGGATGAGTTGTCAATCAAGATGGTGGACTTGGCCATGTTTTTATGACCCCTGGTGCAGAGAAAGTGAGTCATCTGTGTCATCACTTATCCAAGATGTTCAATGGCAGTGGAGTTCTTTGCAGAACAGTGTTGCACTGGTGATGATGAAATTATTGGCCACTTCAAAGCACATGTCTAGTAAGGATACAATGTGGTCTAGCTTCACTGTTCCCTAACTTGCAAATCCAGCAATATGGCTTTGCTTCAAGTTATAGATGAGGTCTTTGAAATTGCAAAGAAAGATAGTGTTGTCAATGAAGTAGAGGAGATTAGTGATCCAAGGGACAGGACTGCCTATGATGGCTGTGAGGAATGAGAGGACCATGCTTGGGTTAAGCACTGTCTATGTGGCTTATTTGGTGCATTGGGAGTGCAGTTCATGGCCTTCCACTTACATTGTAACAGAGGAACATGGCAAGATGTGGGGATCTGGGAAGCTTTTCCCATGGAAGCAAATGCTTCGTCACTTAGCCTCGTCTGAACTCATCTTAGTCAACTGGCCTGAGGGAGTGGTGTTTCCAGGTGAGGAGAGAGCTCCCACACCATGCATAAGGGTATCTCTGACCTCATGCAAGCAGAATGTTCAAAGCTTCTGGTGGCCTTGAATGACACAGAAGACAGCCATCTATGCATCCAATCTGTTCTGCAGCACAAAGGTTAGTATATATTTTGTATGGGTACACAATCAGACAACTGACAGTAACAAAGCTGCATTAATCAGCTCTGATGAGCCAGTTATAATCAGCACTGCCCCTCCTTCAGACTCTAACAAGAGTCAAGGAAAACAAATGTTCTGCAACCTCAAGACTGACTGGCTTGGCCCTAAGTGTCTGGTTAACAAAGCTGCAACTCAGGTCAAGAAAAGCATTACCATTGCTGGTAGTGTCAAGGGCCCTGATGAAGTCAATTCACCTGAAGGTGTCAATGAGAACACACTCCAGAAGGAGACCAGTGGTACAAACCAGCCAAAATGTAACCTTGCTTGAGTTGTAATTACCACCACTTGGTCCAAGAAGAAATGACCTTTGGTCATCGAGATTTCAAGTGATTCTACACCTGTGTCTGCATCTGACTACAGGCCTATGGAAGGGAGCAAGACAAAAGGTAGTAGCAATGAGGATCAGGACTTGCATGTCAGTTCTGCAGAATCTGAGTATGAGCAACCCTCTTTGTCTGGCAAATGCAAAGCAAAAGTAATGACCTCCTCCTGCAAGTGCAAGATAATTGTTGCTGATGATTTGGGTGATGAGCCACTGCTTGTCAAGGTTGTAAGAGGGAAGCAGCCTGCCAGACATGCCTCAGTAGTTGAGCAAAAGTGAAGCAACCAGCATATCATGTCCTCCCAATCAATGGTCATCACCTCCTCAGATGAGGAACCAGCATGATGTGAGGCACTCATACAAGAGACATCCCCTTCCATGGAACCACATGCCAAACCATTGGTAGAGCCCAGCAAGCAACCCTCTACTGAGTGGCATATGCAACCACCTGCAGAGCCTTGCAACAAACCCTCTTCTGTTGAAAAGCCAATGCAGTCCTGCCCTGTTACCTGCACTTCATCACCTGATGGTACTTCAACCTTTTTTTGATGTTTTTATATATATAATTAAATGTACACCAACTATAGTGACCATGAAGGAGCCTGTCAAAGAATGCTCCAACTCAGTGCCCACAGAAGAGTGAACTATCAAGCATTGTGAGACCTCTGAGCCTCATTGACTGCATACCACAATACTGTCCCAGGAGCTGCTATTTGTTGGGAACACTGGTTCCAAGCCTTCTGACCAAAAGCAGTCTTCTGTGCCAGAGGTTGAGATGGCAGCTGGACTTGGAGTGGCTGAGCAGAAAGTTGCAGAAGAGTCTGCTGACTGTCCAGGGGATACCCAGATGAGTAAGTAACCATTTGTCTTTTGTCTGAGGTTTTGTGACAGTCATTTCAGTACCACCCAACAACAACCCAGGTAATCAGCATCAACATCCCAAGGCCAGACCAGTGCACAGTGTTGCAGACCAGGTGCAGCAAAATGACATCAATGCTTTCAGCCTATGTACAAGGTACTATCCAACTTACACTCCTGCCATTGACACAAGCACTACCTTATCTGCTGCATCTGCACAACTACTAGCCACTGAGGAAGGTCTCATTGGTGGGTATCAAGAGGGTTGTCCTGTGCCTGGAGATGGTCATGATGTGCAGCATTTGAATGCACCTCTAGAGGTGCCCAGCTGTAAAACAATACATTCTCCCAATCTTCCCCTTCCCTCCTATGATGCAGCCAATCCTTTTGCCCATCCACCACAGGCTCAGCTACCTCAGTGTGTTCTGGACTGACTTCCTTTTTATTCACAGCAGCCAGATGTAAGTCAAGGGGACAACCACATGCTGTACAACATTGATGGCAATGCTGGCTGGTATACCATGCAGCAAGGACTCTACCCACTGGTTTCATATATGTTGCAACTTCACTGACCCACATACCCTTTGCCTGACCCTTGTGGCCCTACATTAACATTGCATTTGCAGGTGGAGCATGTGGCACACAGTAATCATAATGGCCTGCTTCACTTCCATGACATGTAATATCATGCTATGGTAAATGGCAGTGAACAATACCATGCCACCTATTGAGAGCCTGCCTACTATCCTTTCCATCCACCTTGCCCTCCCCTGGCACACCCTGACTCCACCTCCCATCTGGATGGTAATGAGAAAGCTCCACCTGGTGAAAACCATCCTCAAAATGTCTTTGGAGATGGCAAGGACATGTAGGAAAATGAAGCTTGATGTTTGTCTCATGGTATGTCCTAATCTCCCATTCCCAGCTTCCAACTTATCACTTGTAGATTTTACTGAATTGACTATGCATGACCCTTTTTTTGCCACTTTCACTTTCCCCCTCAAAAGAAAAGAAAATAGTAATAGTAAAGGAAAAACTCAATACCTTCCTGTATACTGCAAGTCCAGAGAAATATGTTTAGTGAATTTACATTGTGAGATCGAGAATGAACTGGCTGATGACACACATACACCACATAGCATCACTGATGACCTGTAATTAAAACACCATAATGAGATACATTCACCCAAAGATGGTTTGGAAATGGTGGTGAAATGGTGGCACCATGCCAGAGGATGGCTTTGAGAAGCCCTTCAAGCATGGTACTACTGGTAGGATAGCTCATACAAGGCTCTCAGAAACCTCAAAGGAGGCTCATAAAACCATGATAGTGGGTACTTACTTGCAGCATAGTTCACACAAGGCTCATAAGGAGCTCAGAATATTGATTGGGAATGCTGCCTGTGGAGGCATGAGGGAAGACCAATCCATATTTGGAAATAGCAGGGACACCCAAAGTAGAGTGGGATCTACAAGATGAGTTCATTCCTGCAAAGAAACTATGTCTAAAGACTGTGGGAACAGACAAAAACTGGTGCCAAGGGTGGTGTGATAAGCCAGATTTTTCAACAAGGTGAAAAAGTCATGTTCTTGAAAAGTGGACTTGCCATGCTTTACAGCTTATGGAACACATGGAACTTACAAGGTAGTGGCAAGTTCAATAAGATTGCAAAGATGGTGCTAGGTACAGTGTGGATCAGGGTGATAACAGTGACAAAAAACACAACAGCAAGCAGATTGGAGTGATTTCAGAGGATACAATTATCTGAGGAGCAGGGACACAAAAGCAACACTGTGGCATGATACAAGAATCAGTAAAACAGGAAAATTGAAAGAAAGAAAAACATACAGCAGCTGATCAACAGAAAGCAAAGAGATCTTCATACTCAGTATCTTCTTCTCCCAAATCCACTGTACTGGATGTTGCTGTACCCTTCTTCACATACTTCTGGGTGTCATCAACCACCAGGGCAAAATTTTTGTTGGACAGTCCCTTGATTGGCTCCAAGTAGCACCTTGTCACTGTTGAGAGGAAGCTGTAGGCAGCCTCAGTAGTGACACAACTACTGAGGGAACAGTGGGAAAACACACTACTAGGTGCGCTCTAAGTGCTTATGTAAGCAGCCTAAACTCACACACAAAGTCTAGTGTACCACAGTGGTGGTTTATGCCACAACAGTCACTGCACCTCAGATGGTATTGTTAAACTCATACTGGTTACCTTTCAGAATGATGGCAGTCCACATGCTTGTGGAATTGGAAGATTTGAATGTGATATGATTTTCAGCAACCAATGTGAGGGTTTGACAAACCTATAAATGGTCCATATCAATATAGTTTGGTGAAGAGTGGGGGCAAGTCACTGCTGTGCAAGACAATGCAAGTGCTGTACAAGGGCCAGCTAACTTGCCATTTAAGGCTGGGACTTCCATTTGGCCCTGGATGAAGTTGAAGTGGTGCACTGTATGGAGGGAATGCTCCCTACCATGGTATTTGTTATATTTCACTGTTTCTACTTACATTTTTGTTTTTATCTTTACCCTACCATTTCTTTTACTTGGTGTTTGTACGAGTTTTGGCTTATGTAAGCCAGACTCGTACTTAGAATTGTACTGTACAGACTTAGAAAATTAAGAGACACTTTACCAGAGATGAAGTGAGACAGAATTAAGATGCTGAAGGCTCAGGAGAATATTTCTCCACCCCCAGACTCTCATTAGACAAATCTCAGCCATTCTTGGGACCTTTAGGGCATGTTTTCTGTCTGTTTACCACTCTTTGACCCCCTACCAGGCAGCCCTAGCCCCCTTGGGTCAAAATGAGACCCACCTATCCAATGGGAGACCTCTAGGATTCTCCCCCCACCTTCCTTCATCCATCTTTACAGCACAAAGGTCTGGAGCATGAATGGTGCCCTCCACAGTCCAGACCATGTCTATTTTTATGATTCTTTAGGTTAATGATATATCCATGGTTAAGAGATATTTACCATGTTGTCTGTCCCTCTATTTTGACTGAACAAGAAATGGTTCCTCTTGAGCATTGCCTTAGCAAATGCAACACATTGCTCAGGATCCTCACAGTTGATATCATTGGCAAAGAGTGTCATGATTGTTAGGCCGAGACGGAGGTCCGTGCCAGACAACGAGACCGAAGTCGAGAGCCTAATGACAAACCCTCAAGACGAGAGTTTGAGAGACCTAGCCAGCGATAGTACTTTGAGCTGGACTTGGCGAACCCTTACTCGAGTCGGTCGACCAGAGTAGATCACAGAGTGTGAAGAAGAAGGTTCGTTGCAAGGTAGCTAAAAGCTGGGGAACACAAGAGTTCCGCCAGCTCCTAAATACTCCTACGGTACCTAAGGGCGGGCCAGCAAAAGCAACACCATGTGCGGTAAATGACTCGGTCAAGAGTCACCCACACAGGTACGCGCAGTCCCGCAGTAAGTAGGCAGTACTGTAGGCGACGAGACCGACCTATAGCGATATCCCGACGGGCGCTGCCAAGCGCGAGCCGCGTCGAGACGAGTCACTAAGAGTCAGGAGGTAAAGATAGAACCGAGGACATGACCCGAGCCGGGAGGCTGCGGAAAGTGACGTCCTGGGCAACAGAAACAAGGTCGTCCCAGAAGGGAAGAAGGGGACGACCAATACATGGTACAGTAACCGAGACATACCGGGATAGGGGAAAGGCAGAGACGCGGGTCACGTGACTGACGCGACGCGTCTCACACGTGACTTGGGGCAGTGCCACCACGCGTACTATGATACAAATATAACGGTAAGAGAAGTAAAAGGAAAAGGAAGCATGCCATGACCAAGTAGAAGCAAAGGACGGTGCGAACCGAGTCACCGACGTGCGGTGAGAACCAGCACGGCCACACGGTTAGGCGGTTTGGGCGTAACAATGATGACAGCCATAGAGGCTGCGGTGAACCTGCCATGCCAATTATTGAGACTTTTTTTAGCCTTGTATGAAATGAATGTGTTAGCATGTGTGTTGGAAAGGGCTGTAGGCAGCCTCAGTAGTGACTCAACTACTATCATATTAGATGTACCTGTAGGCAGCTACAGGAGATCAGTAAGTCGTGTACTGGTAGGAATACCTAGACTTACCCTCAGTAGTGACTCAACTACTGAGGGAATAGCACCAAAATGTACTACTAAGTGCACTCTAAGCACTTATGTAAGCATGTGAAAAAGCATACCAAAATGGACATCACACAGGGGTGATTCAATCTCCAACAATGTGGCAGTGTGCATGTAGTGTAAATGCATGGTGTAATGAACTTACAATATGGAAAATTGGCCTGCTGATGGTGACAGCATGCTCAATCTTACCATTATAAACTGTATCCCAAATCACTTGCAGGACTGATGTGAATCTCTCACTAGGAATGGTCCAAGGGTTGTCATACATTGCAGCAAAGTGTGCCAGTGCAGAAATGAAGACTCATCTCCAAATATTGTGAACTGTGGAGCCAGGAGGAAGGTCACCCTTGACATACTTGTTGTTAACTCCACTGCCTGAGCACTGGGATGCAGAGGTACAGCATTGTGAGGTCTTAGATTGCTTGGACAGTGGCACACTTGACCTGGACTCCCTGGCATCTATCTGTTGTGTATGTTAGTCAATGCAAATGTGCAGTGAGGCACCAGCCCTACCTCATTTTGCTGGGTTCATTTCTTGCCATCTGAGATGGCCTGCACAGTTTTTCCACCAACACCACCATTCTTGGCAGATGGCTTGGTAATGACAAGTGGAGGCAGTGTCATACACCAAAGGTGTTTGGTGACATGAGCATGGACCCAAAAGCTGAATGATGAAGAATGGAGAAGCCTGGCCCTAATGTGCAGAATGACTGGAATGTCTAGCAGTCATCTATCACACAAGAACCACCCTTAACATTAGGGAAGAAACTGCTCAAGTGCTGAATAAAATTTTCAAGCACCAGTTTATGGCATTCCAATTTTTCAAATATCTTGGGCATTGCTAAAGATATCAACATCATTCCCATGCTCACAGAAAGCTCTTGACAATGCCATTCTGCCCTCCATATATGGTGACGATCCTCACCCTCCATGATTTTCTGCACCATTTCTGCCAATGAACACCCCTTTCACCAATCTTTTTCATAATGGCCACCTCTTCAACCATCTCTTCACTTGTGCCCTATGCTATGGAGCATAACTATGAGTATTTGCCAGGAATCCCCACTAGCTTTTGCCCTGAAGCCTCCTGGTTCATCCCTCCCTTGTCCATGACCTCCCATCCTATCACTTTGGGACAGTGTGTTCTCCTTGTCAGTCTGGTATCAAGGAAGACTTTCTATGGTCATCTCAGGTCTGTTGTCAGGCTTGAAAAATCATATGTGGTTGTTTTGGTCTCTCCAGTTGAAGCAGCATATGGATCCTTCATTCCTGTGCCCTGCAACATCTATCTCTCAATCTCATCCTTCATTCTTCCAAAATTGTGACAGGTTCAATACCAATTACTATCATCCACTCTATCTGATCACATTCATGATGATTTTGAGACACTTCTCCCTGCTCTCATTGGAGAAGACAGCCCCTCATCCTCCTCAAACCCTCCAGAACACTAGCTGCAATTAATGCAGGTCACTTTACAGAGAGGAGGAAAAGGGGGAAAGTTGCAAAATCCTATGCCCTGACTACCCTGGAGACCCCCAAAATTGGTCCCTGGCAGAAATCCCCACCATTCTTCATTTGGACACACAGCAAATCACCCCAATCCATCTAGATCTCAGATCTAGGAGTCAACTTGACTCATTTGCAGTCATATCCCTTAATCAGCAGTGACCAGTGTGCTTACTCATTCCCCTTTTGCATTATTCATCCATTCCTTTGATGATTCATCCCATTTCAAATTGATTAGTGATAATCTTTGTCATGCTTACTGATTTTGTTTACCAATTGCTTACTGTCCTTACTCATTCTTACCAAGCCTTACCAATCCTTTACCAATCCCTTTACCAATTGCTTATGAACCCATGACAAAGTATTGCTCTATGTTTACCACAGGCTATGCTACTCTTTTGTATATAAAGTACAATACATCAACAGCAATCAAGCAGCTACTTACCCCCTCAATTGCCTACTCATCTGCCTACTCATTAGCCTTGTCATCAGCTCATTCATCATCACTTCTAAAGCTCTCAATCATCATCATCATTCTTGCAGTAATTGAGGCTCCATCAAGGGTCTAATTACTGTCACTATCATCATCTTACATTGCTTCCAGGCTCACAGGAGCCCACTGTCTTCACTTTTCAGCCCTTCTCCTGCTCCCCCTTCATCAGGAGCACCAATCCCCTCTGCCCTAGCCTCTCTAGGTGCATGGAACCCCTCCCCTGTTTTTATTTTAACAGATCCCTCAAGCCAAAGCCTGTGTAGGAAAACCACCAACTCAGCATTTGTCTTTGTGTTGGGTTTTTGGTGTTTTTGCCATTGATCCACATGTTGACTCACAATGAATGTGCTCATGTCACATATTACCAATTCTGCTGGGGTCACTTGGAGCAACAAAGGTCACAGTGGCCAAATGGAAAATCTTGAGACAACTGGTAAAGGGAGTGACAACACATGGAATGATTGGAGTTATGGAGTCTGGTTGAAGTTGCTTGGAAATAAAATAGGCAATAAGCTTTGGCAGTGAAGGGATACCCAGCTTGATTGCAAGTGCAAGAGTATTCCTGGCACAGTTACAAGCTTGACAAGAGCTCATGTTACTGTGTACTCTCAAAGATGTGTGAATGTGACACCCACCAGGAGAGCAGGCAAGCTTCACATATGAATGTGCAAGCCCCAGACATTCATCTACAATTCCTGCATTCCCATCTTCATCCAGGCTGGAGATCCCCCCATCTTTGCACTGTATAACACCATTCTCCCTGCCCCCAATGCAAACAGTGACTGTAGTCATCTGGGAAATGGCTACAGGCTGGTCAGAACTGTGACTACTGCCTGAGATAGTGAAATAAAACTTACCATCTGATTGAGGAAGATATGTGAAGCATGATACTGGCAGCATCCCCTGGGCTTCAAAGTCAGCACAAGCTGCAGTGAGCTGAGAAATACATTGGTTGGTCTGGAGGATTTGACCAAGAGTGTTGTGCTTGTTTGAATGGAACCAAGGTTTCTTCACCACTGTAATATGTTTTGATTCAGTACTTGACATGCACAAGCCATTGGGTGCACCAAAAAGGCAAATCAATGCCTCATAGTGAACCAGAGAATGCTGGCACAGAAGGGAGAAGCCCTCAGGATGGATGTTGATGTCTTTGAAAATCATGCATTACTGATGGAAGTGGTTCAATGCATCCTTCAACTCCATGAGAGTGTCATCAGTTATGACATTATGGTGGACAATATAGCAGACCTCTAAAAATGCACAGAATGTGTGAATAACATCATCAGGAGCATGGCCCTCGATGGCAGGCAAGTAAACCTGAGCAAGATGAAATGGAATTGTGAGGGAATGAGCCAGGGTATGGACCTTCATGAGTGCCTTTGAATTGTCCCCTGTCTACTGGCTGAACCCATGCCTGTCAGGAAATCTTTGTAAACCTGGAAATGGTGGCACTGCAGCAATACTGACAGTGCATTTATCAAATACATTACTCTACTGCATCAAATTAAACCTACCAGTGATCAATATCCACTAATCTCTCCTTGGCACCAGCCTTTCCATATTCCAACTCAAGATATTTTCCTACCCACTCAACCAGATGGTCTTTGAATGTTCCTTTCACAAGTTGATGGAGGATGTCCAGTGTGAGAAGTTGATGAATGTCAGTGCAAGGGAAATCTTCAGTAAATGGCTACATAAAGATTGATGACAGTAATGTGGTGATTTGAAATGTGATGACTTACTATAACATTTCCATCAACACCCTACTCATCCCAAAGGACACCAAGAGGATATTCCTCAATCAGCACTTGGGTAAGTTCAGATGTCCATGGTGCCCTGCCACCATCAAGGTCAGTTGGGAAAGCAATACATCTAGTGAGCAGTGTTGAGTATGAGAGTACATTACAAATACAGAACATACCTTCCACACCAGTTTTGAATGATTCCCGAGAGGAGGACCTGCTTGGGGTAGTCAGCAATGTATGGGCCCAGGCCAAATATAATGGGATGAAAATGGTGGTCAGGGCACTTCATGACTTGAGGTATTGTCATGCCAGGCTTGAGGGATGCCAGTATTCTTGACATGGCAGTGTGGAATAACTGTTTGTTAAATTGTTGAAATATGGGGTCATCAACATACTTCTTTGCCACTATGAGATTTACAAGTTAGTGCATAGCTGTGAGTCTGAAAACAGAGATAGTGAACCTTTTGGAATCACAAGGAATGCAAGGAGTTTGACACCATTTCAGTGAGCATGTCAGATGTTGTTATGGATGTTGCCAATGGAAATATAAACTGGCCAGTAGTCATCCTGGCCTGTTGCCACTGACACCATCATCTTGTCACTTCTGAGTATAATTGGAACAAATGTTCCACCATGTGTTGATCTGTCCTTGACTATCTTGTCCTAATATACATGCAAGCATTCAGTGTGCAGAGAATTGGTGATAGTGAACTGCAATACATACTGCTTGCATCCATGCCCAATCCCCTGACATGAAGTTCTGGTACTGTCACTTCTCATCATCCTCTGAAAAGTCCTGGTAAGGGACATAGTCAAACTCACCATTGAACTCCATATTGGCAAGCATGTTTGCTATGAGAGAATGAGCCAGGCAGAACCAAAACTCATACATCTGGTCCATCCAAGGAGGGATGTTGTTCTTCAGATGGTCACCACTGTATTTCAACTTGAAGCTGTCCCATGGAACATCCCCAAGTGGCATGGAATCAATGGTTTTATATAGATGTTTATGATCTGCAAACAGTGGTGCATAACCACCTTCCTCAGTGTGCAGTGAGCCACCCCATAGATCACAGAGTCTGTTGTTGCCAGCTGACATTTCAGCATTCTTGAAAAGAAACTCTGTGGTTTTGAACTGTGTCTGGTTATGGTACAGAGCCCAATTGTTAGGGTCCTTCTCAGAGATGGGCAGCAGAAGAGTGCTGGGATTGATTTCCTGGCCATTTGTGTCACATATGTCACCTACATCAGCAAACTAGACATCACCTGGCCAGAACTGGCCAGAGCTGGCCAGACTCCCAGCTCACCCAGAAAGGTCCCCCTCTGGCCAGGACTGGCCAGACAGGGTTCCAGAGTTCCCAGAATCCCAGCCCATCACCTCTGTCCATACTTTTACTATGCTTTTTTGCTAATGCCACTACCATTTTTTGCTAATACCACTACTACGCTTTTTTGCTAGTCCCACTACCATTTTTTGCTAATACCACTACTACACTTTTGTGCTAATCCCACTACCGTTTTTTGCTAATACAACTACTACGCTTTTTTGCTAATCCCACTACCATTTTTTGCTAATACAACTACTACGCTTTTTTGCTAATCCCAATATGCTTTCACACTAATAGGACTATCACTCCATCACACAGAAATCAAATCAAAGTAGTAATATATTCAAATCCAAGTACTACCACATGATAACCTAATAGTACTACGCTTTTTTGCTAATAACACTACCTGCTACACTTTCCTAATACTACTATCTACTACCCTTTCTCCTAATACTACTACCTACTACACTTTTTCCTAATACCACTAGTACATACTACGCTTTTTCCTAATACCACTACACTTTTTTGCTAATACTACTACCTACTACGCTTTTTCCTAATACTACTACGCTTTTTTGCTAATACTACTGCCCACTACTACACTTTCTTGCTAATGAAATAGTTGGTAGTAGTGGACTAATAGCATACCCCCCCCCATCACTGCAAGCATTTCACTGTTTTTCTTCAGAAAACATGCTGAAAAAAAGGAGGGAAGAGATACTCTTTTATTTTCCATGTTTGGAAAGAAAAAATGCAAAAATAATATTTTATGTTTGTCCAAAAAACATGGATTGATGGTAGTGTCCATTAGCTTCTATTCTAATTGGCATTAGCATCAATTCATATTCTCTGGAAGAAAATGATACATTATTTTTGCATTTTTTCTTTCCAAACATGGAAAATAAAAGAGTATCTCTTCCCTCCTTTTTTTCAGCATGTTTTCTGAAGAAAAACAGTGAAATGCTTGCAGTGCATGGTAGGAATTGGGCTTTGTTTGGTTGGCTTTGGCTGCTTGCGCAAAAGGCATGAGTTTTGGTGTCCACTATATCACATTTTGGGGTATTTTTGTGACTTTGCAAAATTTCGAGCTATTAGTGGCTGTGCCAACTACACAACAAAGCTAATCATGACTACGCTTTTTTGCTAATCAACACTACACTACAATGCCTAGTCCCACTACAAATATTTGGTAGTCAAAAAAGCGGCACAACACTACACTTTTGGTAGTACAAATGCACACTACACATTGCTAATCAAACATTACAAAAACACTACACTTTTGGTAATACAAATGTACACTACACTTTGCTAATCAAACACTACAAAACACTACACTTATTTGGTAGTCAAAAATGCGGAGTTTACTACACTTTTTGTAATACACATCTACACAACACTTTGCTAATCAAAAACTACATAACACTACACTTACTTGGTAATCAAAAATGCGCCACAACACTACACTTTTGGTAATACAAATGTACACTACACTTTGCTAATCAAAAGTCTACACAACACTTTCCTAATCAAACACTACAAAACACTACACTTACTTGGTAGTCAAAAAAGCGGACTTTACTACACATTTGCTGATCAATAGTCTACACAACACTTTGCTAATCAAACACTACAAAACACTACACTTATTTAGTAGTCAAAAATGCGGAGTTTACTACACTTTTGGTAATACAAATATCTACACTACACTTTGCTAATCAAACACTACAAAACACTACACTTATTTGGTAGTCAAAAATGCGCCACAATACTACACTTTTGGTAATCCAAATGTACACTACACTTTGCTAATCAAACACTACAAGACACTACACTTATTTGGTAGTCAAAAAAGCGGAGTTTACTACACTTTGCTAGTCAACTACTAATCAACCACTACACTTATTTGGTAGTCAAAAAAGCGGAGTTTACTACACTTTGCTAGTCAATTACTAATCAACCACTACACTTATTTGGTAGTCAAAAATGCGGACTTTACTACACTTTTGCTAATCAATAGTCTACACTACACTTTACTAATCAAACACAACACTTATTTGGTAGTCAAAAAAGCGGAGTTTACTACACTTTTGGTAATGCAAATCTACACTACACTTTACTAATCAAAGCACTACACTTATTAGGTAGTCAAAAGTGCGGAGTTTACTACTTTTGCTAATCAATAGTCTACCCTACACTTTGCTAGTCAATTACTAATCAACCACTACACTTATTTGGTAGTCAAAAATGCGGACTTTACTACATTTTTGGTAATACAAATCTACACTACACTTTACTAATCAAACACAACACTTACTTGGTAGTCAAAAAAGCGGACTTTACTACACTTGTGCTAATCAATAGTCTACACTACACTTTGCTAATCAATTACTAATCAACACTACACTTATTTGGTAGTCAAAAAAGCGGACTTTACTACACTTTTGCTAATCAATAGTCTACACTACACTTTGCTAGTCAATTACTAATCAACACTACACTTATTTGGTAGTCAAAGAAGCAGAGTTTACTACACTCATTAGGTAATCAAAAATGCGCCACAACACTACACTTTTGGTAATAAAATGTACACTACACTACACTAATTGTATCTTGCCTGTATCTCAACCATTTTTGCAGGTATGGATGGGATAGGCATACCTCTGGGGTCCTCTAGTCAGGCACTACAACTTTTATTATGACATCTTTGAAATTTAATTTTTGAGATGTCCAATTTTTTCGGTATTTTGCATTTTTCTCACCCATTTTTGGGCATATCAATGAGATAAGCATATTCCCATGATCCTGTGATCCAGCCCTACAACTTTTGTTATGACATCATCACTGTACAGCCAACTGAACTTTGCAAATATCTCACCCCAAAAAGGAGATATTGCTGAGGTAATCATATTCCCATGGTCCTGTGATCATGGGCTACAACTTTTGTTCTCACTGTGGCTGTGCACCTGGAGGGTTGGAGGGTCTGGGAGGTCTGGAATCATTTTTCAAAGTCCTGGGAGCACTGGAAAGCTGGGGGGGAAACATCTGGTTTGCTGATGTAACAAGTAATGAGAACAGAGATATCTTCTATGCAAAGGTGCTAACTTACCAGTAAGCTCATTGTGGTAGTCACAAACAATTCCAGGAGCCAGTTTGGTCAGGACCAAATAGTCATGAGGATTATTTGCAGAGGCCATTGAGTTGAAAGAATAATTGTGGGCCAATGAGTGGTGTTGCTTTAAGCCAGAAACTGATTTGAACCAGCAGCTGCAACCCATGTGAGGACATGGAATGCAGAGAGCTGTAGATGCATGCCACAACTGGTGTGACCAAGGAATGAACTGAGGCATGCTGAGAGAGGGGGAGTTGGCACTGGGTTGGTAGCAGGAGATGAACTGCCAATGCTGGAGGCTGTCCAGAAGGGGTTAGTATCCACCCAGCTTGGGTAAGCAATACATACCTTGCAAAGGAGAGCACATACCTGGAAAATAGTCCAGAGTTGGATGGATTTTCACCCTCATTCCAAAGTGTTTTATCATTGCACTGCATGCCTACCTCTGCTAAGATGTCCCACCCTGTAACCCATGCCAAGAGTGCTGATCAGTGCTCTGGACTTATCATACTTGAAGGGAGGCAGAAATGATGCACCTCAGAACAGAAACAAGCTGATGACACCCAAGTTGAACTCAAAAGACAAGAGCAAGTTGCAGCTCAAGAATGTGGTATCAGGCAGCTGGCCAACATTGTAGAAGAAGCAGACTACCAGGAAAAAAGGTTACTCACTGATCCTCCAAGGCCCAGGCCTAAACCACACATAGTGTTGAAGCTGCCAAATGATCCCTCTATGGATCTCAAGAATCCTGAACAGGATTTCAATGCTGGAAAGGACATCAATGGAGACAGGTTGCCAGGAGAAAGGTCTTACCTGGAAAACAATACTGGCAGTCAAGATGATAAGGTTGGCAATGAAGACAAAGCCTCCACCCAAGTGGTTCTGAAGAGGCAGCACATGCAGAAAACCTTGACATGCAATGCTGTTCAAGCAGCACAAGGTGAAGGTGAGAATGCAGTTAGTGCTGATAAAAATTGGTCCAAGAAAGGAAAGCAGTCAGTGCATTCATCTGTCTTTTCCCATCTCACAACCATGATTCTGCTTACTGAAACCATTCTCTTTTACTGGGATTGTCTTGACCTCTCTTATCATCATCACAGCCAAGTGACAGCAAAAAACAATTTTGTTGGTGCTGGAGAAGTCAAGGATTGGGCAGATAAACTCACATCATCAAAATCACTCCATATGTTACTCTCTCAGCAGTCACTTTCCACTATTTCTCATCACCCAAGGTCTACCTCTAGTACCAGCACTGGCTCTGCACTCAAGGTTCCATGTTCAACTCCAGTTTCCTCTGGTGCTTCCCATGTCTCCCATGTCTCCCATGCCTCCCTTATCACCTGTCCCACCTCTCCAGATGATCTTCCTGCCTGGTCTCAACCTTGTGATTTCTACTTTGATGGTCTTTATATTGATGGCAGTGATGGGGTTGAACATGACACTGTACTCAAACCCTCCAAGCAGCATATCCAATGGACAGAAGCTATGGTAAGGTTTACTTTGCACATGCAACCATTGTATTAAACCTCCATGTAGGATGTCACCAAAGTTGTTAGTGGCTCTGAGGTTGATGAGTGGGTATCACTGCTGTGAGTCAACATGTGGATCAATGGCAAAGACACCAAAAAACCCAACACAAAGACAAATGCTGAGTCAGTGGTTTACCTGCATGGACTTTGGCATGAGGGATCTGTTGAAAATAAAAAGGGGGTCTGTGCTCCTAGAAGGCTAGGGCAGAGGTGGTTGGTGCTCCTGACAAAGGGGGAGCAGGGCTGAGATTTTTTAAAAAAAGTGAAGATGGATGGCTCCTGTGAGCCTAGATGCAGTGTAAGATGATGATAATGACAGTAAGCAGACCCTTGATGGAGCCTCAAATACTGCAGGAATGATGATGATGATTAGGGGCTTAGAAGCAAGGCTGAGTAGTCTGATGATGAGGCTGATACTGAGCTAATGAGTAGGCAGTTGAGTGGGCAAGTGTATTGTACTTTATATACAAAAGAGTAGCATAGCCTGTGGTAAACATAGAGCAATACTTTGTCATGGGTTCATAAGTGATTGGTAAAGGATTTCTGAAGGATTGGTAAGGCATAGTAAGGCTTGGTAAGAATGAGTAAGGACAGTAAGCAATTGGTAAACAAAATCAGTAAGCATGACAAAGATTATCACTAATCAATTTGAAATGGGATGAATCATCAAAGGAATGGATGAATAATGCAAAAGGGGAATGAGTAAGCACACTGGTCACTGCTGATTAAGGGATATGACTGCAAATGAGTCAAGTTGACTCCTAGATCTGAGATCTAGATGGATTGGGGTGATTTGCTGTGTGTCCAAATGAAGAATGGTGGGGATTTCTGCCAGGGACCAATTTTGGGGGTCTCCAGGGTAGTCAGGGCATAGGATTTTGCAACTTTCCCCCTTTTCCTCCTCTCTGTAAAGTGACCTGCATTAATTGCAGCTAGTGTTCTGGAGGGTTTGAGGAGGATGAGGGGCTGTCTTCTCCAATGAGAGCAGGGAGAAGTGTCTCAAAATCATCATGAATGTGATCAGATAGAGTGGATGATAGTAATTGGTATTGAACCTGTCACAATTTTGGAAGAATGAAGGATGAGATTGAGAGATAGATGTTGCAGGGCACAGGAATGAAGGATCCATATGCTGCTTCAACTGGAGAGACCAAAACAACCACATATGATTTTTCAAGCCTGACAACAGACCTGAGATGACCATAGAAAGTCTTCCTTGATACCAGACTGACAAGGAGAACACACTGTCCCAAAGTGATAGGATGGGAGGTCATGGACAAGGGAGGGATGAACCAGGAGGCTTCAGGGCAAAAGCTAGTGGGGATTCCTGGCAAATACTCATAGTTATGCTCCATAGCATAGGGCACAAGTGAAGAGATGGTTGAAGAGGTGGCCATTATGAAAAAGATTGGTGAAAGGGGTGTTCATTGGCAGAAATGGTGCAGAAAATCATGGAGGGTGAGGATCGTCACCATATATGGAGGGCAGAATGGCATTGTCAAGAGCTTTCTGTGAGCATGGGAATGATGTTGATATCTTTAGCAATGCCCAAGATATTTGAAAAATTGGAATGCCATAAACTGGTGCTTGAAAATTTTATTCAGCACTTGAGCAGTTTCTTCCCTAATGTTAAGGGTGGTTCTTGTGTGATAGATGACTGCTAGACATTCCAGTCATTCTGTGCATTAGGGCCAGGCTTCTCCATTCTTCATCATTCAGCTTTTGGGTCCATGCTCACATCACCAAACATGTTTGGTGTGTGACATTGTGCAATGCCATCATAGCACCAAGGTCCTGCACAGTATGACTGCATCTTCATGAGCATGGACAATACAAGGGAAGGAATGCTTAGTATGGATGTCACTCAAGTTCACTGTTTTCTTTCTCTTGTTCACACCAATGGGTGGTGTCATGCACCAAAGGTGTTTGGCAATGTGAGCATGGACCCAAAAGCTGAATGATGAAGAATGGAGAAGCCTAGCCCTAATGTGCAGAATGACTGGAATGTCTAGCAGTCATCTGTTGCACAAGAGCCACCCTTAACATTAGGGAAGAAACTGCTCAAGCACCAAATAAAAGTTTTTGAGCACCAGTTTATGGCATTCTGATTGTTTGAATATCTTGGTCATTTCTAAAGATATCGACATCATTCCCACACTCACAGAAAGCTCTCGACCATGCCATTCTGCATTCCAAATATGGTGATGATCCTCACCCTCCACAATTTTCTGCACCATTTCTGCCAATGAATGCCCATTTTGCCACTTTTTATCATAATGGCCACCTCTTCAATGATCTCTTCACTTGTCCCCTTTGCCAGGGAGAATAACTACGAGTACTTGCCAGGAATCCCCACTAGCATTCACCCTGAAGCCTCCTGGTTCATCCCTCCCTCATCCATGACCTCCCATCCTATCGCTTTGGGACAGTCAGTTCTCCTTGTCAGTCTGACATCAAGGAGGACTTTCTATGGTCATCTCAGGTCTGTTATCAGGCTTGAAAAATCATATGTGGTTGTTTCAGTCTCTCCAGTTGAAGAAGCATATGGATCCTTCATCCCTGTGCCCTGCAACATCTATATCTCAATATCATCCTTTGTTCTTCCAAAATTGTGACAGGTCCAATACCAATTACTATCATCCACACTATCTGATTGCATTCATGATGAATTTGAGACACTTCCCCCCGCTCTTATGGGAGAAGATGGCCCTTCCTCCCCTTCAAACCCTCCAGAACACTAGCTGCAGCTAATGCAGGTCACTTTACAGAGAGGAGGAGAGGGGGAATGTTGCGAAATCCTATGCCCTGACCACCCTGGAGACCCCCAAAATTGGCCCCTGGCAGAAATCCCCACCATTCTTCATTTGGACATGCAGCCAATTGCCCTAATCCATCTAGATCTCAGATCTAGGAGTCACTATGACTCATTTGCAGTCATATCCCTTAATCAGCAGTGACCAGTGTGCTTACTCATTCCCCTTTTGCATTGTTCATCCATTCCTTTGATGATTCATCCCATTTTAAATAGATTAGTGATAATCTCCATCATGCTTACCGGTTTTGTTTACCAATTGCTTACTGTCCTTACTCATTCTTACCAAGCCTTACTATGCCTTACCAATCCTTCACCAATCCCTTTACCAATCCCTTATGAACCCATGACAAAGTATTGCTCTATGTTTACCACAGGCTATGCCACTCTTTTGTATATAAAGTACCAATACATTGACAGCAAAAAAGCAGCTACAGCCCCCTGTGTAGAGACCCAACTGCTCACCCATCATCTGCCTCATCATCAAGCCTATTCATTGTCACTTTTTAGCTCTGATCCTTCATCATCATTCCTGCAGTATTTGAGGCTCCATCAAGGGTCTACTTACTGTCGTCATCATCATCTTAACATTGCTTCTAGGCTCAGTGCAGCCCACTTTCTTCGCTTTTTTTGACTTCTCCTGCTCCCCCTTCATCAGGAGCACCCATACCCTCTGCCCTAGCCCCTCTAGGTGCACAGAACCCCTCACCACTTTTATTTTAACAGATCCCTCAAGCCAAAGCCTGCGTAGGAAAACCACCAACTTGGCATTTGTCTTTGTGTTGGGTTTTTTTTGGTGTTTTCACCATTGATCCACATGTCAACTCACAGCAGATGTTTCAGTGCACATTGGTTCATTGGTTTGGCTGCATTGCTGATGAACCTGATGAATTGACAGGCATGTGGATGGTTGCACCATCATTCCTTGAAGATGGCTCACTGCACCATGCAGTTATACATATTGATAGCATCATTTGCAGCACACATCTGCCAATGTTGGCAGTGATTATGTATTGCCCTATGTTAACTGCCATAACTTGTCAAGTTCAGTCCCAACCCAAGGATTCTCAGGGGCAAGGAGGTCCTGAAAGGGTGCCTGAAGGTCGACTGACATCAGAGATTGAAACTCTGACACTAGTCCAAAAGGTAGGGGACAAGTTATGGGGCCCCAAAGGGTACTGACAGAACTCCAACAAGTGGAGTGGGGTAGGGGAAGGCCAAAAGGAGCCAAAGGGTCACTGACCAGCAGAGCAGAGGGTCAGAGGAGGGCTTTGGGTTCAGCTTGTGTGCTGCCCCCTTGTACAATCTCAGCCCTTGTATTTCAGAGGTGGGCAAAGTACCGAGAGGTTGGAGGGTCTTAGAGACAAGAGGTGGGGACTCAGAGTGGGGAACTTATGTTGATATTTGTACTGAGGAGACATTGGGGTACTGTACAAGTACTTATACTCTATGGAAGCACTGAGGCAGTACAGTAATGGGACATCAGGATTAACATACAGAGGTAGGGAAGTTTTCAAGGGGGACACATGTCAGAAAACTTCAAGACGGAGGGGAGTCTAACAGCAGAGGAATGGACAAGACAAAGACTACATCTACAAACAGACAAGACTGTGACAGACAGCCAATCACAAGCTGGGCCAAAATCTAAAAAAGCTGCTTGACCCTTTGGAGCACCATGCAGTGCAAGAACCAAAGCGTGCCTCCTTGGCCCAGTGGTCCCAAAAGGATAACACCCCCTAAGAGTGGTGATAAGGTCACATGACCCACCAAAGGTTGGCCCAATGCAGATTAAGGGTAGTCATGTCCAAGAACTGACAGTGGCTGACAGTGGCAATTGCTTGATTGCTGCAGCAGAGTGATCTGCAGGCTTAGTAAGCATCGGACTTGCTCAGGAATGGGTTGGAAGGTGTTGGCAGGGTGGGCAGAGGTGTCAGAGGTGTTGTGGAGGCATGGGAAAAGCATGGGCAAGGCATGGTTGTGACATAACTTGTTTGAAGTATTCTGAGGATTTTATGTCAATCATTTTGCTGGCCATCATGCTTTTGAGCTAGCTTCATAAATCTTGTGTCTCACTTAGACTTGCACAGCTAGCATATAATTTGATAACTAAATGGGCTCAAGAATCTTAAAGTGGGAGCAGCTGTAAGACTTGTGAGATGCATCAGACAACAGAAGGTTAGCTTTTCTATCTTAACATTCTTAACAATCACAACATGCCTAGCCTGGCATCACAAGCAGATCTGAGTATGGTAAGTTTAAGTAAGCAGCATTTAAGTTGAAATGAGACTCATGTTAATTTACTGATGTATTCTGAGGCAATGGCTGAATTTCAAACCCAAGACAACTTTATTTCCCTCACTCCCAGTGGGGGTGGCAAGAAAACACTGACAACCTCAGCCATGGTGGTGTAACATGTGGACCTCTAATAAAACTACAGAACACTGAAACTAGGGTTACTACTTATACTTAGGAGTATCTGATATGGGTAGCAGTACATGTCACACCTTGCATCTGCATGTAACTAACATGTACTGTTTGTGAACCTAGTAACTGAAATTGGCTATGGTTAGTACTTCAAAAGCAAACATAAAGTTGTTTTTGGTTGCAAAGGTCATCAATGGAAAGAGCATGTTGTAGCAGAGCTCCACTCAGCATTGAATAAGTGGGTGGATGCTGTTCCTGATCACCTTCATGGGTAGTGTTGTGCTGGGCCCAGCCTCAAGCCCTGAGCTGAGCTAAGCCATGGGGATGGCCTGTGGGGGCTCATGGCCCAGCCTAACATTTTGGAAAGCTGTGAGCTGCAGCCTGAGGCTGTGGCTTCATGGCTGTGCTGCATGGTGGTTACTGGGTAACTATACAGTAGTAAAGTACTGTGAGACATGTCTCCCTACCAAGTGTAACATCAGGGGGGCTTTGATGGGCTGGTATTCCCAGTTAATTATGGTAAGTAGTTATCAGTCTGATATGAATTGGATAATGGTGTATAGGGCATGATCATCTATAAATCATAATGATGATAGTCAGATAATGCATTAGATAACCTGGCAGACATTTTACTATCTGGCCAACTGCATATAGGCCTGATATAAGAATTACAATACTTTTGTCATCATGATATAATGATGACAAGAGCTGATATGCCATATATAATAATACTATGTAGTTGACAATACATTATAATTGTTCATCAGATAATATCATCATCATATCAATGACAATAATCTTTTCAGTCTGATTTCACTTTGATCATCAGTATCCAGTCTTGTCATCTATGTCATTTATGGTCATTTGAACAAGTCTTCACCAGCCACAAGTGTGGGAGTGCTTTGTAATGACTGTATAGTACACATTATATAAACTCATCCTCTCTCCCCTTCTCTCTCTTCTTCACTCTTGTCTCTGAGTTCTACCTCAGGGCAAGAGTCACCCTAAGACTCTAAGTCTTAGGGGTTCATATCCAGGTAAGTGTACCCTTCTGTGAAGTCATCTGTGAGTGTCCTTCTCTGCTATATTTTTGCTTTTTTGGAGGTTTAAGTAGTTCATCATACTTAGTAGTGTACTCAGTAGGTACTCATTATGTAACTGATATTGAATGAAATTGCTTTCTTGTAATATCATGATTGATAAGTTCAATTGAAGGTTGCTATAGCAATTTTTATTTTTATTTTTAAGCTGTTGATTGTGTCAATGACAATTATTGGTAATGTCTGATAATGAAAGACATATATGATCTACTGTTCACACTCTGATACATATGATCCACTCTACCAAAATGATAACTTTTGACCTATGCTGCCAAGGCTCCCAGAGTATATATAGCACTATCAATGTGTATGTCATTGTGATATACCTTATAGGGTTTTACAGGGTAGATAAAGTCTTATATAACATTATCATTTCATTAAAATTTTCCTGATGCCAAAGTCTGTATGGTTGCAGACAACAAAACACAACAATTTTGAGGGCTGATTTTTTCTACCTGTGATGAACATTGGATAAGATTATATTTGATACAAAGACACTATTTATGTAAGCTTAGTTCTGAAAAATTGCACAAGCAGAATTCTCTCAAATGGCAATTCAACCCTTGCCTCCCCTCAAAAATTTGGCAGTCCTGAAAAAAGATAGGTAAAAATATGAAAAAATGCAGAAAAAACTCCATTCACTGACCTAGAGCTGGTCACAGTCATGTTCAGGGTAGAGGCTTGCTTAGCATAGTGGAAAAAAGAGTAGAACACTAGAAGACAAAGACTGTGGCAATGCTGTGTGGCCATCCCAAGAAGAAGTCAAAATGTGACATATCTGGCCTGTGTGGTCAGCAGCAACCCTCTACAGTATCAGATTGTGCTGCAGATACCTTGGAGGCTGATGAAGATCTTGTTGACTCAGAATTTGAGAACTTGGAGTTGAGGCATACTGTTGCACTGGATGGCCTAAAGTCAACTTTGAGAGAGTCATATGAATGGCATTCCACAACAGATGGTGTCATGCACCAAAGGTGTTTGGCAATGTGAGCATGGAGCCCAAATGCTGAATGAAGAAGAACAGAAAAGCCTAGCCCTAATACACAGGATGACTGGTACATCTAGCAGTCATCCTTTGCACAAGAACTGCCCTTAACATGAGGGAAGAAACTACTCAAGTGCCAAATAAAAATTTTCAGCCCCAGTTAGCATTCCAATTTTTCAAATATCTTGCTCATTCCTAAAGATATCAACATCATTCCCATGCTCACAGAAAGCTCTCAACCACACCATCCTTCCTTCCAAATTTGGTAATGATCCTTGCCCTCTATGATTTTCTACATCATTTCTGCCAGCAAACACCCATTTCACCAATCCTCATCATAATGGCCACCTCTTTGACAATCTCTTTGCTTGTGTCTTATGCTAGGGAGAATAACTATGAGTATCTGCCAGGAATCCCCACTAGATTTCACCTTGAAGCCTCCTGGTTCATCCCTAGTCCATGCCCTCCCATCCGATCACTTTGGGACAGTGAGTTCTCCTTGTCAGTTTGATGTCAAGGAGGACTTTCTTTGGTCATCTCAGGTCTGTTCTCAGGCTTGAAAAACCATATATGGTTGTTTCAGTCTCTCCAGTTGAAGCAGCATATGGGTCCTTCATTCCTGTGCCCTGCAATGTCTATCTTTCAATCTCACCCTTCGTTCTTCCAAAATTGTGACAGATTTAATACCAATTATTATCATCTACCATTCTTACCAAGCCTTAGCAATTCTTTAGCAATCCTTTAGCAATTGCTTATGGACCACTGACAAAGAGTTGCTCTATATTTACTGAAAGCTACACTACCTTTTTGTATATAAAGTACCATACATTGACAGCAATCAAGCAGCTACCAGTTCAGCACCTGCCTACTTGTCTGCTCACCCATCTACCTACTTATCATCTAACTCATTATTGCTGTAAAGATTGATAAAAGAGAGTGGGGGCAGTGGCCAAGAGGGTCTCCCTTTGGAAGAAGGGGTCAGTTTGACCCAAGGGGGCTAGAAGTGCTTGGAGGGGAGTCAAGGAATGCAGTAAAAGACTGAAAATGTCCCAAAATCCCAAAAGAAGTCTGAGGTATCATCTAAGGGGTGTCTAGTGATGGAAGAACCAATCTTCTGAGCTTCAGTCCTTGAATTCCATCTGATTTCATCTGGTGGTGATGCATCTATTATTCTTCTAAGTAGATACAAAGTACTTGAAGCATGTGCAGGCTTACATAAGCCATGATGTGTCCAAATATTACTCAAAATACTAAGTAAAAGATGAAATCAAAGTATAGGAATGAAAACATAAGTAAAAACAATGAAATAACCTAGTAGGGAGGATACTCTCCCTACATTACTTCTAAGCTCTCCTTCATCATCTTAAGTCTTCCAGTAGTTGAGGCTCCATTAAGGGTCTATCTACTGTCATCATCATTGTTCTTACATTGCTTCTAGGCTCACAGGAGCCTACTTTCTTTGCTTTTTGAGGCTTCCCCTGCTCCCCCTTCATCAGGAGCACCAACCTCCTCTGCCCTAGCCCTCTAGGTGCATGGAACCCCTCCCCATTTCATTTTTAACAGATCCCTTGAGCCAAAGTCCACACAGGTAAACCACCACTCACCTACTTTGTCTGTGTTGGGTTTCTGGTCATTCTTGCCATTGATCCCCATTTCAACTCACATCATGCAATGAACCCACCCAGGCATCAGCTCCACTGGGACAAAGTCATTGAGTATGCATTCTTATCTGAGTTTGATCTCCTAAGAGATTTGTGACAAGATGTTTCCCTTCAAGAAATGCTGTGCATTAGAAGAAGTCCAATGCCTAAACATTGAGATACATTGCCCTATCACTTATATACAAGATAGAGGTCAGTACTTATGTAGATGTGAGGAGCAGGTGAGGGCTACAAATGGTGTTGCTATGGTTTGGTTTGGAGGCCCAAACCATTGGGCATTGAGCAGCTTAGTCAGTGAAAAAAGTACCCACAATTGTAGCCCCATATTCAAAACCCCCAAAATAGAATTATCTTAATACTTAGTAAAACAGGTGAGCTATGGCCAATGGCTTGAGGCAGTTTGGCAAACCATGGCAACACTAGCTATAAATACCCTGCTGGCACACCAGATTTCAATTTGTTGCAGTGTACATGGTCACTTCAGTGCTTTACACATCAAGTATCTCTACAACATATCACAGCTCCCTGGATTCACTGGAATGCTCACTCCTGGCATAAGCACACTCAAGGCCATTGGGGATAGTGTGGCAACTCCTTCTGTTACAATCCCAATGTGACTGGCCTCCTTGTGACTTCCATAGCCCTTTTGAACCACAAACTATGGAGATGGTGGATGAGCTAGAAGAGGATGAAAATGTAGAGGAGAATGTGGTGCAGGCAGGCTGTGCACTCTAGGATGTCATCCATCTTACTATGGACCTTGAGCACACTAGTGGAGAGGTAGACATCCATAGCACCATTTAGACTATGTCATGTGTTATTTTTACTGGTGGAATATGACTCTTATTGATGTGCGGAATATGTAGCAAAAAGTCCAGTGTCAATTGGAGGAGAAATGGGTGGGATACTACTGCTTGACATGTGAGACAGCAAGCATGCATCAGCAAATCACTGATTTACTGTGCAGGGCTGTACAGCCACACACAGTTGCCATAGTGCCACAGATAAGTCCCCAACTGTACAGTGATCAAAAAATCATAAAATACAGAATACAAATTTATTTCAATTAGGATATGCTGTGGCTAAGCAATAAGTCTATGTCATTAGTACAGCAGTATAGGCTCTAATAAACTGCTGTGTAGTCTGTAAGTTTGCCTTGTGCTGCTGTGTGACACTGTAGCCACTGTCACACCATCCCAAAAAGGGTGGTTTGCTGATGTGGGTGTGTACTCATTGAGTCATATGTTGGTGCCAAGTCAGGTGTCATATGTCATGTGGATGGCCCATCCCTGATGTCAAGCTTATGTCACACAGTCTATTCCATTATTCTAAGTAGATTCTAAGTGTAGACAATGATTGAGAAATATTGCAGGAGGCCAGCAGGGGACTTTATCCCCTCTAATTTGACTGATATACATGCCAGACATCCACCTTCAATTAGACTACATCTGTGGGAATCACAGGTGACCACCACAGTGGTGTAATAGACTTTGTGTATGAGTTTAAGCTGCTTACATAAGCACTTAGAGCGCACTTAGTAGTGTGTTTTCCAACTATTCCCTCAGTAGCTGTGTCACTACTGAGGGTAAGTGCACATATTCATCTCCAGTACTTACATATTGAAGTCCTGTAACTGCCTACAGGTATACTAATATATTTAGTAGTTGTGTCACTACTGAGGCTGCCTACAGTTTCCTCTCAAGAAAACATTGTGTGAGGTGCTTCTCAGATTTCTGATTGGAGGAATTGTTGAGGAGGACACATATGCTGACAAGAACATGGAACAGAGATTTGAGGTCATGGAACAGTTCATGTACCACTGGCTGTCCAGCACCCACCAGCACAAGTTGTGTGGACATCCATGATCATGTTCCCTAATGGAGTTTGTTCTGTGAAGTTGCTTAACATATAAGGGGGATTGAACATACCATGTGGTAGAGAGGAGACATATCAATCATATGGAATAGATATCTCTCTGTCTTGGACTGAGAGCCCATGGCAAGGACAATATTATGGTCCCTGGACAGGTCTGGGACAGAAATCAACTGAGGCTCAGCATTTTGCAAAGATATGGGCACAATGTAGACACAGTTAGTGGTCTCATTTGCCATTGGAGACAGCATTTTGATTGGTGGAGCAGGAGGACCAGCAGTATCAGAAACCTCTGCAGAGTTGGTGGTGGTAGTATGCCTGATTATTGGCACTGAACAGCCCCAGTCACCAAGTATGCCCTGTTGCTTGAGTTTTGCTATCCTTTCACATAACTCAACCTGTGCTTCTGCAGGCAGATTGGGCACCTTTTCTGTGAATTCCTTATGATCACTACTCTCAGTCACAGACACCAGGAAGAGGTTGAAGAGGCTGATGTCATGGTGCAATATCTGACAGCATTCTTATGGGCTATCAATACACAGACCATTCAGCCAGTTACTGTGTCCCAAATTTATTCACTACCATTATCATGCCATCAGCTTCCCATAATCTGTCATCACATTACAACATACATTACCATGCCCTTACAACTGAATGACAGGCTCATACTATGGGTCACATGTATAATGTAATGTGGTGCTTAACATTGTTGGTCATTGAGATAATCAGAGATGCATTATCATGTCAAGATAAGGCTGCCTTTCCCATGCAAATTTAATTATGTAACTATCAGCATGCACAATATGAGTTGTAGTGCTTACACAAAGCCACTACAACTACATATGGTCCAAAGTCTAGCAAGGCTGTTGTATCACTAATTTCATCTCACTGTCTGGTAGCATCAAGAGAGATGGACAAATAGGATAAATGTGTAATGTTGAAATTAATGGCTGCTCCAGTCCAGCACTGTGCAGGTTCTGTCACCCCCAAGGTCAGTTGTACCATACCCCTCTTGTTAGGTTAGGCTTAACTGATTCATTTAGGAGATGGGATGGGACCCTCCTGCTGCTTATAATCATGGGCACCCAGTATTATGCATGGAAGGAACACTGTCATGTTGATCATTACCCCATAATGGTTGCTCTACAAATGATGGATCATGCATACCTACTAACAGAAGACAAGTGGATTTGGTGTATGCTGACAAGTCAACAGACACGAGGACTTCCACAGGAAGTTCCTGGTGGAGGGCTATGGCCACCTAATAATCTCCATTCTGAAATCAAGCTTGATTTTGCATGCAACCCCTGCAGATCTTCACCCATATAAGGAAGTTGCATTCATGCAACCTTGACCACCAGACATAAGTGAGTGATGCTTGGTAGACTTGGAATGGTAGTGCTGAGGTTGCATGCATGCAACTTGTGCCACCAGACATGTGACTCTGATGCTTGGTAGACTGTGGCTGTGCCAAGGTTGCATGCAGGCAACCTCTGACCCCCCCAAAAAAATAAGCAATTGGTGTCATGGACCAAATGACTGCATGAAGAAGAACAGAGAAGCCTAGCCCTAATGTGCAGGAAGACTGGCACATCTAGCAGTCATCCTTCACATGAGAACCTCCCTTAATGCTAGGGAAGAAACCACCCAAACACTGAATAAAGATCTTGAGTGCCAGTTTATGGCATTCCAATTTTTTGAATATCTCAGTCATTTCTAAAGATATCAACATCATTCCCACACTCACAGAAAGTGCTTGACCATGCCATCCTGCATTCTAAATTTGGTAATGATCCTTGCCCTCCACAATTTTCTACATCATTTCTGCCAACAAATACCCATTTTACCAATTCTTTTCATAATGGCCACCTCTTTGACAATCTCTTCACTTTTGCCCTATGCCAGGGAGAATAGCTATGAGTATCTGCCAGGAATCCCCACTAGCTCTCACCCTGGAGCCTCCTGGTTCATTCCTTCCCCATCCATGCCCTCCCATCCTATCACTTTGGGACAGTGCATTCTCCTTGTCAGTCTGACATCAAGGAGGACTTTCTTTGGTCATCTCAGGTCTGATATCAGGCTTGAAAAGTCATATGTGGTTGTTTCAGTCTCTCCAGTTGAAGAAGCATATGGATCCTTCATTGCTGTGCCCTGCAATGTATATCTCTCAATCTTGTCCTTCATTCTTCCAAAATTGTGACAGGTCTGATACCAATTACTATCATCTACACTATATGATCACATTCATGATGAATTTGAGATGCTTCTCCATGCTCTCATGGGAGAAGATGGCCCCTCCTCCTCCTCAAACCCTCCAGAACACTAGCTGCAGTTGATGCAGGTCACTTTACAGAGAGGAGGAGAGGGGGAAAGTTGCAAATTCCTATGCCCCAACTACCCTGAAGACCCCCCAAAATTGGCCCCTGGCAGAAATCCCCATCATTCTTCATTTGGAAGCACAGCAAATCACCCCAATGCATCTAGATCTCAGATCTAGGAGTCAACTCAACTCATTTGCAGTCATATCCCTTAACCAGCAGTGACCAGTGTGCTTACTCATTCCATTTCAAATTGATTAGTGATAATCTTTGTCATGCTTACTGGTTTAGCAACTGCTTACTGTCCTTACCCATTCTTACCAAGCCTTACCAATCCTTTACCAATCCCTTTACCAATTGCTTATGAACCCATGATAAAGTATTGCTCTATGTTTACTGCAGGATATGCTACTCCTTTGTATATTAAGTATTATATGTCAACAGCAATCAAGCAGCTACCAGCTCAGTATCTGCCCACTCATCAGTCTAAAGTACCTGCATACTCATCAGCCCACTCATCATCACATTTTAAGCCCTAGCAGTCCCCTGTGTAGAGACTCAACTGCCCACTCATCATCTGCCTACTTATCAAGCCTAATCATCATTGTTTCTAAGCCCCTCTTCATCATCATTATTCTTTCAGTAATCAAGGCTCCATTAAGGGTCTAATTACTGTGATCTTCATCGTTCTACATCACTTCTAGGCTCACAGACACCATCTATCTTTGCTTTCTCAAGTCTTCCCCTGCTCCCCCTTCATCAGGAGCACCAACCTCCTCTTCCCTAGCCCTCTAGGAGCACAGAACCCCTCCCCTTTGATTTCTTACAGATCCCTCAAGCCAAAGTCTGTGCAGGTAAACCACCACTCAGTATTTTGTCTTTGTGTTGGGTTTTTTGGTGTTCTCACCATTGATGCACATGTCAACTGACAATGCATGCATCAACACTCAGCTGCATCTCTTTCTCCCCACCTCATGCCTCCCCTCATGCCATCTTACCACTGGAAAAACCTGTTCCAACAGCAAGACAAGGTCCTGCTGAGTCCTTATGCTCCTTCCACTGACCTGGAGTGTTACGGCCTTAGACTAATGCCACAGGCTCGCTACACCAAACACTAGACAAGAGGAACCGATGAGAAAGAAGAGGAACTTAGAAGCAGGTTTTAAGGTCGAAACCCAAATGAACTAGCTTAGAGCTAGCTGGGCTATTGAGACGAGTATATATACTAGGGTACATGAGGACAAGGTGAGGCATACACGAGGACAGCACAAGGCATGATATCACAGTGACATCACCATGACATCATAGTCCAGACCAGTCTAGCCCTTAGGCCACATGGCAAGCACATGGTCATGGTCCGGACAAGTCCATAGATAAGAGAAACGACAAGATAACGAAAGATCAGATAAGACAAAGAAAAAGAAAAGCAAAAGAAAAGAAACCACGTATCGTAACACTATCCCCTCCTTAGGGGTCGACTTCCAGGCGACAAAAGACAGAACGGCAAGAAGTGAGGTTTTCGTAAGGAGAGAAAAGGGCAGCAAAGCGTGTCGAGTCGATTCCTCGAAGCTTTCGTGGAGCCGAAGAGTGAGACTTGTAAAATTCGCGAAGTACGTCAGGAGAACTCTCCAGATTTGACTCCGGTTCCCAAGTACGATCCTCATCACCATAGCCCCTCCAGTGAACAAGGAACTCCAGTCTATTGCGCTTGAGGCGAGAGTCCACCACGTACTCCACCTCAAACTCCTCATCACGGTCCTCCGCCCCCACCACTGGTCCTGGTCGAGTATCCTTCTGTCCCCCAAGGGGTCCCTTATACGGCTTTACCCGAGAGACATTGACCACCGGGTGGATTCGGAGAGTTTTAGGCAAACGAAGCTCCACAGCATTGGGTTTAACAGACAAAACCTTGTAAGGTCCAATCCACTTTTCCGTGAGCTTTCGTGAAGGATGACCATCAACCCGAACATGGGTGGTGTCTAGCCAAACCTCTTGACCGACTGAGTACTCTGGGGCCTCTGAGCGTGAGGACTCGGCATTCTGCACCATTCGCTCTGCTGTGCACTGAAGAGCCTTCCTTGTGGACTCCAGGACGGCTTGAACGTTGGAGGCGCAAGCCGTGGCTGCCTCTGCCTTCGAAACTGCTGGCTCTACCCCCAAACGAGGAACGTAGGTACGTGTGATAGAAAAAGGAGAACGACCAACAGAATCCTGCCTCTTTGAGTTGTAAGAGAACTGGGCAACCTTCAACCAAGAAGGCCAAGTGTGCTGCTGATCGTTTATGAAAAGACGGAGATACTGCTGGATCTCCTGATTAAGTCGCTCCGTCTGTCCGTCAGTCTGGGGATGGAACGCAGTAGAGAGTTTGGGCCTGATGCCAAGCATTTTTGACAAGTCAGTCATGAAAGTGCTGGCAAACTGCGGGCCTCTATCAGAGATGACGGTGGAAGGAAGACCATGCTGGGTCCACACATGATCACGAAAAAGCTCCGCCGTGCCGAGAGCCGAGATGGTCTTCACCGTGGGGACAAACACTGCCTCCTTGGAAAACCGATCCACCACTACCATGACGTTGTTGTAACCCTTGGTCTCTGGAGCATCCATGAAGTCCACCGATATGTCCGTCCAAGGCCTCTCAGGTACTGGGTTCGGACGAAGTCTTCCTGCTGGAGGTTTTCGAGTTCCCTTGGACATTTGACACCGATGGCAGGAGGACACATAGTCCTTTACCGACTGAGACATGGCGGGCCAGACATAATGCCGAGAGACCAACTCGAGGGTTTTGCTCCAACCAGGGTGTCCAGCAACTGGAGTGTCATGATGTGCCTCGACTACGGGAAGAACTGCTGACGGAGGCACGTAGACCCTTTTGTCCCTGACATAGAAGCCGTCCACCAACTCGTAGCCCTTTGGTGGGGCCGTGGCCGAGGTCGCTCCCTTCAGAATGGCTTCAAGAGTTCCATCCATTCCTACAGAGAGAGCGGCGACCCGAGCGGGATCAATAAGAGTTACCCCCTTATTGTCTCCCCTGACCTCATGGTCCTCCCTCCGCGATAACGCATCCGCCTTTGCCATGGAAGCACCAGGCTTGTAAACGAGCCTATAATTGAACCGCGAGAGATACTGAGCCCATCTAGCCTGTCTCCTATCAAGATTCTGCGCAGTCTTGAAATACTGGAGGTTAGAATGATCTGTCCAGATTTCAAACTCGCAAGGGGTGGCTTCCAAGTAATGACGCCAGGTTTCAAGTGCTCGAATAATGGCAAGCATCTCCTTGTCAAAGACCTGATAATTTCGTTCGGAAGGTGTCATAGAATGGGAGTAGTAAGCCACTGGGTGCCACAACCCATCAGGGGCCTCTACCGAGAGCACTGCACCAGTGGCAAAGTCCGAGGCATCGGTTTCGAGCCGAAACCTTCTATCCTGATCTGGAAACGCAAGGATAGGTGCCGAGGTAAAGGCCTCCTTCAAGGCATCAAAAGACCTCCGTTGCTCCTCCTGCCAAGTCCAAGGCTGATCCTTCCGAGTAAGGTCATTGAGAGGTCGAGCGATGCGAGCGAAGTCCCTGATAAACCGACGGTAAAAGTTTGCCAACCCAAGGAAAGCCCTGACAGACTTGACCCTGGTAGGAGTCGGCCAATCCCTGATGGCCTTTACCTTGGACTCATCCATCTTTACCCCATCGACTCCCACCACCATCCCCAGAAACTCAACTTCCTTCCTCCTGAAGAAGCACTTTTCAGGCTTCACGAAGAGGTCATTCTCCTCCAGTCGTCTAAGCACTTCCAACACGATCCGATCATGCTCCGCTTCGTCATCCGTCTTGGTGAAGACCATGATGTCATCAATGTAAACCACAACGACATCCTCCATATCCCCAAATATGTCGTTCATCATGTTTTGGAACGTCGACGGTGAGTTGCAGAGACCGAAGTACATGACCAACGGTTCAAACGAGCCTTTATGTGTGACGAACGCTGCCTTCCACTCATCTCCCTCCTTGATGCGAACATTGTTGTAACCCCATCGTAGGTCCATTTTAGTAAAGAGTCTGCACCCCTTGAGTCTATCGACGAGTTGGGAAATGAGGGGAAGAGGATAAGCATTCTTTACCGTGTGCTCATTGAGGTACCGATAGTCCTGTACCATGCGCTTTCGACCATCCTTCTTGGGAACGAAGAAGACAGGAGAAGTCTGGGGTGACTTTGAAGGGCGAATGTACCCCTTCCTAGTTTGGTCGTCGACAAAGTCCGAGACCTCCTTCTGCTCGTCAACCGAGAGCGGGATGAGACGACCTCGCTTTGGAGTAAACGTATCCTTGAGCTCGATGGCATGGTCCCAGGGTTTCCTCAACGGCATGTGCTCCGATGACTCCTTTGAGAACACCTTTAGATACCGATGGTACTCCCTTGGAACCAGTTCCTCAACAGTGCCCGACCGAGACCAAGTGGACCGAAGCTTTGAATGCAAATACTCCATGTCGTTCGCCTCCTTTTTCTCCTGTTTAGACAACGGGGCAAGATCGTGGCACTCACGAGGACAGCGAGTCATCTTGACAGTCTTGTCAACCCATGAGACCACCGGGTTATGTCGTCGAAGCCACGTGTAACCCAGAACGAGAGGATGAGATCCGAGCGTGGTTACCTGAGCCCAGATATGTTCCCTATGGCCGTCGAAGTTCATGACAAGAGGTGCCATGTGGGTAATATCCCCATCTCGGTTCCTGGTTCCATCGACATTATACACTGGGACCGACTTGTCAAGGGGAAGGAGAGGAACTCCGTTTTCATCAGCCCATCTCCTGTCCAGGAATGTGTCCGTAGCCCCTGAGTCAACCAACGCCTTGGTCTGCCACTTCCTGCTTCTCCCTTCCAACGTTACTTCTAACTCCAACTCTGGCCTACAGCCCACCGATCTAACTTTAGCGTCCTTCGGGATTTGTGGTTTCGGTTGGTCACATTTCTTTGTACTTTTATTGCAAGAGGAATTAAGCACCACTTTATTAACGTGTGTGGCCGAGCCATTTCTGGACTCCTCTTCACACGAAGTAGAACCTGACGTATTAAATATATCCTGTACGTCGTAAGTGTCCAACACCGAAAACCGATTACATGCCTGGCCAGTAGGTACCCGAGCTTCTACTGACCGAACCCTTTTCCCTGGGCCTTCATCTCGTTAACCTGTTTGTCGTAGAAGAAGGCCTGCATTTCTTCAAACGACATGCCCTGCAGTTGTCGTAACTGAGGGTCTTCCTGCGCTTCGGCCTGACGTGCCGCGGACTGAGGGGAGAAAGGAGTACGGGGTTGCGGAGGGAAGCGAGAACGTTGCTGCTGAGATCGAGACGTGCAGTCTCGTTTGAAGTGGTTGCCCCCACACGAGAAGCACTTGATGTGCGAGGGGACGGGTCGGGAGGTAGATGCAGCTCCGATCTCCATAGGGATACCGGAACCACCGAACGTACCAGTGGAGGGAGAGGGGCGAGATGAGGAAGATGGGAATGCGAACCTTGAAGAAGTATGCATACGGGCGGCTTCAAGAGCACCACCTACAGCTCGAAGTTCTGTGACATATCCGGCGAGGTCCGGCTTCCTTCGCCCCTGGACGAATATCTGTTGTAAAATATCAGGGCGCATGGCCCTTTCCAACATGAATATGGCGTAATCGTCAGACGCCCCTGCAGACATGGCTAACGCCCCGAACTTGGCCACGAATTCCTCTGTCCTCGTGCCTCCTTGGCGTATTTTCTGTAGTTGGGCCTTGGCCCAGTCCTTGTTGTTTATAGGCCTAAACTTGGCCTCAACCTCTGCCTCCAAGGCTGCCATGTCGGGGTACGTTGCCGACGCCTTGCATGAATCGATCCTGGCCCTAGCGTAGGCACCAGCTACTGGTCCTTCCAACCGGGTCCAGACCGCGAGACAATCTTGTGCAGAAGTGGCAAAGTTAGCCAGCTGCAGGTACGCCTTCATCTTACTCCACCATTCCTCAAACCTTGAGATGGAGCCATCGTATTTTCCGGGGTCGGCTGCCCCTTTCTTTGCCGGGTCACCTCGTGCAGCACGAGCGTTTGCTTGAATTAGTTCCTGTGCCACCGAAGTAGACACATGTGCGGTTATTGCGCCAATGAGCGCTTGAACGTTGGGGTCGAGGAGGAGAGGATTCTGTTGACTACCACCTTGGTCCATAGCGACCAACTATGACGGGACGGCGGTAGGGTTTGTTGATAAGATGGCGGGGACGGAGGTTGTAACGGCGAGGGGGAGGAGGAAAACCGAAGATGTCTTCGTAAAGTTGGTCGTTGAGGTTGTCAACGTACGGAGGGTTGAGGGGATGCGCGAAGACACGAGCCTGTTCTTCGTTTGGTATCCCGAAGTTGGCTGGGAGAGGCGGGGGTGTTCCGAGGTTTGGGTCCTCAGACGGGGTACGGGAAGGATAAACGAGTCCGGGAGTAGGGGACGGAGAGTTACGGGGTGGTTTGGGACGATAGATCGACCCTTCTCGGTAGTATGCGGGTGAACGTGGAATCGTGAACAAAGATCCTCCTTATGCCTGGAGTCCGGCAAACGTTTCTCCTTAACCCTGGAGTCCGGGTTGCTCAGCGAGCGGGTGGCGAATGAGAAGCTAGTTCAAGTGTTACGGCCTTAGACTAATGCCACAGGCTCGCTACACCAAACACTAGACAAGAGGAACCGATGAGAAAGAAGAGGAACTTAGAAGCAGGTTTTAAGGTCGAAACCCAAATGAACTAGCTTAGAGCTAGCTGGGCTATTGAGACGAGTATATATACTAGGGTACATGAGGACAAGGTGAGGCATACACGAGGACAGCACAAGGCATGATATCACAGTGACATCACCATGACATCATAGTCCAGACCAGTCTAGCCCTTAGGCCACATGGCAAGCACATGGTCATGGTCCGGACAAGTCCATAGATAAGAGAAACGACAAGATAACGAAAGATCAGATAAGACAAAGAAAAAGAAAAGCAAAAGAAAAGAAACCACGTATCGTAACATGGAGCCTGCAACACCCCTCCCAGAAAAGCCACCACTTCAAAGACTGTTGGGTAAGTCCCCCCCACTCCCTGGCCCTCCCTGTCTCACCCCTACTCCCATCTAACTCCTCTAGCAGCAACAACCACCCACCTGAACCCTCCTGCAAGGTATGTCCTCCCCTCCCCTTCTCCACCTACATATTGCTGCCCATTCCCTCTCCCCATCCAGCTTTGACATAGATTTACCACTTTGTAGAATGATTTGCACATATTGTAGACACTGCTGAATGAATTTCTTGTTCCTTCATAAAAAGTGTGAGCTCAAAAAGCAGGAAAAAAGCAAAAAGGGCAAAATTTGTAATGCTTGGGATGATGACATTGTAACTCTATTTCACTATTTATCCTCTTTTTTGGCTATATCTGTCTATATTTCTCTATATTTAAGGGGGATGGTTGAGGTGCCATAGATGCTATAGTTGTCTCTCTTGCATGTTTGGTGATAAATAGCAAAAAATGGAAATATATAGTGATAAAGAGCTAAAAATGGCATTGTCAGTTTTTCCTGATGGAGGACTGAGTTTATCTAGCATATACTATGGCAGTATGTTCACCATATCAACAAATAATGCATAGCAACTCTAGCAGGACTACCAGATTACACCTGCCTTGCAGGAGGTTTATGGGCATTTTTTTGCTTTGGCTAATTTTCAGTTCCTGGCCTGCTCTAGTCTTGGTTGTTCCAATAACAGTGCTTTGCTACTCATCAGTTCTCCATACCCAGCATGCTCCATGAGGTCCATGTGGACCCTGTTCCATGACTTGACTGCTTGAGAGATCTTCCTCCTGGCTGGACACTGTTCCCCCTCTTTGGAGATTCCCTTGATCTTGTGGAACTTTTGATTGGTCACTGGAACCACCCTCTCATCCTCCACTCTCCATGTCATTCCAGGAGTCTTTGCACTTCCTTTAGTAGTGTCTGGCAAGGTTTGCAGAAGAGAGAAGATCTTTGCTAGATGATTGGTGACTTCCAATTGCTCCAGTACAGTCCTGTCCTTCATCAACCCATGGTACTCTGAACGTACCTGGGCTTTGTCCAAAATATATTCCAGGGAGAGCTCTGTGCAGGCTTCCCTTGCATGACTTCTGGAAAGAACATGCTCATCCTGTCTGAAAAACTGGGCTGCCAGCAACCTGTCCCATGCTCCCAGGTACTTCTGTATCACAGGGCTTGAATGTGCAGGCCAAAATGGTCTTGAAGGTTGTGTTCAAGGTCCAACATTTGACAGCATCCTCCAAGGACATTGGCTCTGGTCTCTTCTCTGGATCCATAAGCCAAGCATCTTCCATCTGAATCCACAGCTGAGCACTGACAGGTGAACTGAACAAAGAGCTTTCCCACTGCTGGTTCCAGATAGGACAGCCATCTTGACCATGTCCAGGAGCACATGACCAACCAAGGCTTATCTCAGATGGTCTTGGTTAATGTTGACCATGTAGGCATGTTTCTGATGGGGAACCTCTCCTTGTCATCATCCAATGTTATCCTTGGCCATGCTGGTCATCCATCCAGCTTCATCAACTTGGCTTGCATGAGCTTCAGCACCTCCAAGTCATCATGTTTCTGGACTTCTTTGAGGTGTGGTGCCTTCTACATGTCTAGGTCAGACAGGAAGAACAATCCAAACCTTTCACAAACCCTGGAGAACTGAAGAAGAGCCATGGATTCACAGACATGATAATCAAGAGTGATAGGTTTAGAGGAGGTGCACTGAATCATATGACAGATGATGCCTGTCAGTATTCCCAAGTTGGGTGGATCCAGTTCTTTGAAGGAGATCTGGACCATCTGAAGTGCCCTGACTCATCTTGCCTGTAACTCAAACCAAACCCTGGAAGGTATCCACAGAATTGCATTGGATGCCAGAAATATTTCCACCTGACCAAGGAGCTTAGGTGGCACCTTTGATGGAATGCTGGGTGTGACTCACCCTGTGTGCCAAGTCATCCATGATCTTCTCCATAGCCATCCCACCCATCCTATACTCATCTCTTACCCCATATGATCTCTGCTTGGCCTCTCCAGAGTGCATATTGATGGCCTCCATGCACTCCTGCATGAAGTCACTGTTCAATGCATAGGCATCCTTGTCCATGACAAATGTAGGCAAGTTGTCATTGGGTCAGATTGCCTCATAGACAAGGCTGTAGGCACTTCTGAATGCTACATGAGTCTACCTTGCTCTCTCCTGAGACATCTCTGCTTGCATCACCCCATACCTCCCAAGAGTGCATGTGTGGTGTATGTTCCCTTGCAAATACCTGCCAGCCCCAAAGGAGGCTTCCAGACAAACTGGTCTCCACAAGCCCACTAGGTTCTCATCCCATTTGGGATGGATGCCAATGCCCAAGTCCACCAGAAGCTCACCATTGTTTCAGTTGACCATGTATGGCCAGTCTAGCACAGGGATCCCATTCAGGAGGGCATGGATTGGGGATGAATCTTCTTGAAACAAAAGTGCCTTGGCCCACAGCTTGATTCCCTTGCAATCAATGAAGAAGAAGAAGAACCCATAGTTGGCATGGTGTGAAGGATCTCCCTGGATGATCTCCTTCATGGTGTAGTTGATCTTATTCAGCACATCCATTGAAAAGGGGACTGCCTTTGGACCACCAGGCCTTTTCTTGGTCCCCTTCTGTGCCTTGAACCACACCTCACCCAAAGTGAGAGACACATATGGGGCACTTCCAACATCTGCACATTCACTGATGGCAGGAAGCAGAACATGCTCCCAAAAAAAGTCCAAAACCTCTTTAGGAATATGGTTAGCATGCCTGTGCATCATCTCATCCCTGTGTATCATCCTGGGGAAGCAGATGTAGATGTTCATGCTGCCAGAAGCATTGCTCAAGGTACCAAAGGTGGTGTGAGGTATCTCACACAGGGGTAATGACATGGTCAACCACTCAGTGTGACCACCAATGTCCATTGCATCCTCCACTGACTGGGGTATGAGGATGTTGACACAGACATGATTGTTCTTTGGTATTAGGGCCTTTTCCTCCAAAATTGGACCAAGGTAAACTTGCCAGTGGTGTGTGAAACTGAAGATCATGGGTCACCCACACCAGGTTGTCAATGTCCACAGTCACCTCTAGCTGTTCTGAGGTCAGGGGAGCCTGATCCAATTCCAGGTTGAGACAGATGTGACATCCATCTTCATGTTTCCCACAAACAAAGGTATTGATGAGGGTACTGGAGCCAGCTGTGCTCATCTGAATCATATCAGAGGCACTCAGTAAGATGACATCCTCAACAAGCACTTGTGATGTGGAAGGGGAACTTGGAAGTGGAATGTGACCCAGTGAATAGTCACCTAAAATGACTGGTCAGAGACATGTGCAGGTCAGACAATGTAGTAACTCACCAGTGACATGATCACTGATCTGATGGGAGGAATCACAGCCATCTGGAATGCCCACAGGAACTATGTGGTTGGCAAGTCTGATAGGAGGGTCCAGATAGAACATCTGGCTGAAGGAACTCAGAAGATGATAGTTGTAGTCTCAGAAGGATGTCCATATTCCAGGATGATAATAGGGCTCCTCCACAATCTCATAGTGGTTTTGATCCTGATGTAAACTCTCTAACACTGGACCACATTCATACTCATCATATTTCCTATCAAAAGGCTTCCACTGACAACCTTGATATGCAGGAAGGTGTACTGCAGGAGTTGGATGTGGAAAGCAAAACATGGATCCAGCAGTCCAGTCCTTCACATGTTTATGTGTCCTGGTGATTGCCAGAGGATCCTCAGTGGTAGATTTGTCCTGTAGATATGTTCCATGTATGTACTGCATGTGGAGCCCTGGAATCCCTAGCCCTTGCTTTGCTCACATATGGGTAGCACCTGAGTAGATCTCTAAGTCACTGGACGTTGGCATCCAACAAGGGAGGCTGGTCCCCTTTGGGGATGTCTTCATCTTCATTTGGGAGGTCATCATCAGAGTGAGTAGGGGAGTGTTCCTCCATTCCAGCATCAATCCTGTTGCAGACAGGACAGTTGGCACCAGCCACATTCAGTTCATGGATCATAGAGGCATCTCACTGTCCTGAGACTTCATTCTTGATGTCTGTAATGACATCCTCAGTGAGTGCCTGTGCTCACAAATTTGTGTTGGATACCTTGAGGGATCTTGTGATGTGAGAGACACAGCAATGGGGAGCAAAGTCCTCCCTTACCATTTTTTGTAGAATGGACATTGGATTGAAATTCCTACCCAATGGACCTTCACAATACTTTGTGAACAAGGTTGAACAAAGCCCAACAACAAGTGGTAGTATCAGCCAAAACTTCTTGTATTTCTTCTGGTTGAGATGGTGATGGAAGGTCTTCACCAGGCCAATGTAGGGATAATGTTTCCATAGTAAATTGTGGGCATAATTATTGTAGTATGCAGGGATGAATGTGCAATGTTCAGGCATCAGATTACATTGATGCAGGCTGATCATATCAATCTTCAATGCATCTGGATTGTCATTGCTGTTGGTTGAGCATCTGATCTGTGTAATGTAGTCAAGATGGAGTGTTGTAGGTGGGTACATTGGCCAGTAGTAATTGGACATGGCAATGGTGGTGGATCAGGAGAGTTCAGGAGAGTTCAGTTTGTTGGCTGGAGGATTAGGCAATTGTGATGATTGTGCCCACTCAAGTTAGTAGATTCAGATGATCAGAAGGATGAAAATAAAATTGTAACCTTGCCACAGAAATATTTTGACTCAGGCCACTATTGGCACTGATGGCATTCATGGAAAATGCAGACAAATATAACAGTGCAGAGGCAATGAAGCTAATGCCATGTACTCCAGATGTCCAAAGGGATGTGATGGCATGGGAAGTGCATGTGGAATGGTAAAGGCAAATGAGACTTGATGAAGGGTCTTGGTCAGATCCAGGATCAGTGTGTGACATCAAGATGATATTCAGTTAGAGAATCATTATCATAGTCATAGAAATGTGATTATAATACAATTCTCCTCCTGAATCAATGCCTGAAAGATAGTGTCCATACATGGAGGGTGCCATCAGAGAAAGTAGGGCAAGGCCTTCTAATATTCTTTTGCATTATCTGCCACACTCCACTTGACCAGTGCTATGGATTGAGCTCAATGCCATGGCATCACAAGGACAAGCCTCTGATAAATCTGTAATGAACCTTGGGTGAACCTTTGACAGACATTCAATGAACATTTAGTGAACCACTGATAATCCTTCAATAAATGTTTTATGAACTTTCATGATCCTTAGCCAGATTCTGAGCCACTTACAATGCCTTGAACAATTTTTAATACACCTTTACTGAACCATTCACAAGCCACTGACAGACCTTTAATGAGCCATTGATGAAAATCTTGAAAGTGAGTCACTGCTAGTCCTTCAAAACATGTTTGATGGTGTTTGGACATGGTTGGCCATCCTGCCAGCACCTGTTGTGGACTTTAAATTGTGTATGAACATGATTGAACATAGGTTTAGTGGTCTTTGGTCTTTGACCAGGTTCAACTGTATGGGTGGATGTGGACCATGTGTGGACAGCACAATAATTTGAAATGGGCATTGGTATGTACCACACAAGAGGTCAGGATGGCAGGTCTTGTTAACAAAAAAAACAGATGTGGGTATGGATACTATCTTTCAGGCATTGCTGATTCAGGAGGAGAATTGTATTCTAATCACATTTCTATGGCTATGATAATGATTCTCTAACTGAATATCATCTTGATGTCACACACTGATCCTGGATCTGACCAAGACCCTTCATCAAGTCTCATTTGCCTTTACCATTCCACATGCACTTCCCATGCCATCACATCCCTTTGGAAATGGTCCACAAGCTGATGCCCATTCCCTCTTCCCCATCCATCTCAGACATTGATTCATTACTTGTAGAATGGTTTGTATGTATTGTAGATACTGTGCTAAATGAGTTTCTTGTTTCCTTCATAAAAAGCATGGGCCAAAAAAGCAAAAAAAGGCCAAAAGGGCAAAGTGTGCAATGTTTAGGATGACAACATTATGACTCTATTTCACTATTTATCCTCTTTTTTGGCTGTCTGCATCTATATGTCACTATATTCAAGGGGGGATGGTTGGGGTGCCATAGATGCTATATTTGTCTCTCTTGCATGTTTAGTAATATATAGTGATAAAGAGAAAAAAATGGCACTGTCAGTTTTTCCTGATGAACATATGGAACAGAATCTTTCAGGCTTCCTGACATCAACTCAGATTGCCCTTCTAAAAACCCAACAAAACATCTTCACCAGTTTGACTAAGGAGATGGATGGTTCTTCTTCATTGTCACTACTTTCCACTTGCTTTACTTTCTTACATTGGGTCTTCCCTTTGTTCATGCACTCTTGAAAGAGGTGTCCTTTCTGGCCACAGCCAAAGCATAGTCCATTTTTCATGTGTCACTCTCTTGCCTCCTGTGACAGTCTAACCACATCAACATCCATGACATTGGAGTCCTCTTCTTCCCTTTTGAAGTAGGGTTTAATGTAAGACTTTCCCTTGCCCTTGTCAATTTTGCCTCAGCCTGTGATGGCCCAAGCCTTCTGCCACTGACTTTTGAAGTGCATGGCCCTCTCATACCATTTATTGATTTTGGTGGGTACACTGTCCATCCCATAGATATGGGGGATGAGGGCAGGTTTGAGTCTGGTGGCAAAGAACTTGATCAAGGCAGCATCTTGGGTAATGCCACCATGAGTGGCAGCAGTGCATAATTCAGAGATGTATGGAGTCAGCCAGTGTGAATGCTGTTTTGAATTGTTTCTGAAAGTTGTTGAAGGTTCTGAACCTTGGGGTGTTCTTTTTTAAAGGCAGAAGAGTGTGGTTGCCCATGCTCAGGCCACACATTTCTTCATGTGAGACAATGCATAGATGACTTGCTTGCTGTCAGTCTCATATATTTCTTCATTTATTAAGAGATATACATATTTTCCCTGACTGTGTACAGCCAGGATATTGCTGTTTTGCAGTTCCCATCACATTTGACTGGGACACCAATCTTTAATTTTGTAGTTTTAGCTGAGGGGTGGCCACCCCCTTTCCAAATTTCAGGCCTGATCCACATCCCAACATAACAGGTGGTTGGGTGAAGGAGGGTTCTGGGGTTCTGAGAGGAGAAAGGTGTTGATGAAAGGTGTTCTGTAAAAAGCCGGTGTCATCCCAAGTGGGAGATGGGGCAGAATCAGTTAATGTGTGTGCTGCAGAGGTTCATGTTTCATCTTCAGAGATCAACTGCTTGGGATCAGGTTCTTGGTGGGCAAGTGGGTTCACCCATGGTCAGTTTATTCAAGGGTTCATGGTATCTTGCTGGAAAGTGGACATTTGACACAAAGGAAGCAGACTGGAGCTTTGGTTATGCCAAGACCAAAGTCAGCATTGTAAAGTCAAGCCCAAGGAGTTCATTCTAGTTTCATTCAGTTGATCATTCATTTACATCATGGCTCACAGCAATAGAGCTGGACGGGGAGGTTGAAGGCCCCTGCACCTTCTGCTGGTATGGTACTACTTGGCCCTTTCCCCTGTCATGTCCATCCTTCTACTGCTTTTGCCTTTCCCTTGCAATCCTCTGCTGCACTGCCATTCTCCTCCTCAAAACTCACTGCATCAGAACTCAACAATGAGTAGGATCCCTCCCTATGCTTTTGGCCCAGTTCCTCTCCTTGCTGCTGCTCCTGTGATATTAATTGACAAATATTAACACCAGTGGAAATGATAGATCATCTACTAAGTACTCACCTGAATGTTGAGGGATTCCATGGCAATATCACCCCTGACAGGTTCAGTGGAAGGAACAGAGTGCATAGCCTAAGATGACCAAACAGCTATAGTAACTATGGATAATAGAAGTGATAACTTACTGCATCTCCTGGGGCAATCCATGGAGCCTTAACTTGGTGAAGATGTTTCTGAAGGCCATCTATAGTAGCATATTCTTTGGGAGAAGATGGGTTGGTTAGAGCAGTTACAGTAGAATTTACCATTTTGTTGAGTTGGTCTGATCACCACCCCCAAACTATCTTCTACTGTACCAGTCTCACACCCTTGTTTTTGGGAGCACATTTCCTCCTGGTGGGGAATGACTCATTGCAGATGTTGCAAGTGAAGTTGGGCATGGTGGTGGTCACCAATGACATGCACCAAAGGTGTTTGGTGACATGAGCAAGGACTTAAAGCTGAATGATGAAGAACAGAGAAGCCTAGCCCTAATGTGCAGAATGACTGGTACATCTAGCAGTCATCCCTCACACAAGAACCATCCTTAACATTAGGGAAGAAACCACTCAAGCACCAAATAAGATTTTTGGGCACCAGTTTACAGCATTCTGATTTTTCAAATATCTCAGTCATTTCTAAAGATATCAACATCATTCCCATGCTCACTGAAATCTCTCAGCCACACCATCCTTCCTTCCAAATTTGGTAATGATCCTCACCATCCATTTTGCCAATCCTCATCATGTTGGATATTGTGGCAACCGGCCAGTGTTGGCACGTGTTTGCACGCTTACTTAATCACTTTGCATCGCACTTAGCACTAGACAATTTTCCTAGTCCCTCAGTAGCTTGCCAGACTACTGAGGGTGAGTACATTCGTTACTTAGGTCTATTCCTATCTCACTGGTACTCTGTAGTTACCCTACAGGTACATACTAATATAATAGTAGCTTGCCAGACTACTGAGGTTACCCTACAGGTTCCCTCTGCCAATAACAAGAAACTCCTTTACATCATACATCAGGAAAATTTTAATGAAATGATAATGTTATATAAGACTTTATCTACCCTGTAAAGCCCTATAAGGTATATCATAATGATATACACATTGGTAATGCTATATATTCTCTGGGAGCCTTGGCAGCATAGGTCAAAAGTAATCATTTAGGTAGGGTGGATCATATGTATCAGAATGTAAGCAGTAGATCATATATGTCTTTCATTATCAGACATTACTGACAATTGTCGTTGACACCACTGACAGCTTAAAAATAAAAATTGCTATAGCAACCTTCAATTGAACATATCAATCATGATATTACAAGAAAGCATTTTCATTCAATATAAATTATGTAATGAGTACCTACTGAGTACACTACTAAGTATGACAAACTACTACAACTCCAAAAAAGTGAAAATAAAGCAGAAAAAGACACTTACAGATGACTTCACACAAGGCTACACTTACCTGGATATGAACTCTAAGACTTAAAGTCTTAGAGTGACTCTTGCCCTGAGGTAGAACTCAGAGACAAGAGTGAAGAAGAGAGAGAAGGGGAGAGAGGATGAGTTTATATAACATGTACTATACAGTCATTACAAAGACTTTCCCACACTTGTGGCTGGTGAAGAGTTGTTCAAATGATCATAAAATGACATAGATGACAAGACTAGATATTGATGATCAAAGTGAAATCAGACTGAAAAGAATATTGTCATTCATATCATGATGATATTATCTGATGAGCAATTATAATGTACTGTCAATTACATAGCATTATTGTATATGTCATATCAGCTTTTGTCATCATTATATCATGATGATACAAGTATTGTAACTCTTATATCAGGCCTATATGCAGTTGACCAGATAGTAAAATGTCTGCCAGGTTATCTAATGCATTATCTGACTATTATCATTATGATTTGTAGATGATCATGCCTTATACACCATTATCCAATTCATATCAGACAGATAACTACTTACCATAATTAACTGGGAATACCAGCACTTCAAACCCCCCCTGATGTAATGGCCACCTCTTTGATGAGTTCTTTGCTTGTGCCATATGCCAGGGAGAATAACTATGAGTATTTTCCAGGATTTCCCACTAGCTTTTTCCCTGAAGCCTCCTGGTTCACCCCTTCCTTGTCCATGCCCTCCCATCCTATCACTGTAGGACAGTGAGTCCTCTTTGTCAGTCTGACATCAAGGAGGTCTTTCTTTGGTCATCTCAGGTCTATTATCAGGATTGAAAAATCATATGTGGTCATTTCAGTCTCTCCAGTTGAAGAAGCATACAGATCCTTCATTCCAGCACCCTATAACATCTATCTTTCCATCTCATCCTTCATTCTTCCAAAATTGTGACAGATTCAATACCAATTACTATCATCTATGCTATCTGATCACATTCATGATGCATTTGAGATGCCTCTCCCTGCACTCATGGGAGAAGACAGCCCCCCCATCTTCCTCAAATCCTCCAGAAGACTAGCTGCAGTTAATGCAGGTCATTTTACAGAGAGGAGGAGAGGGGGAATGTTGTGAAATCCTATGCCCTGACTACCCTGGAGACCCCCAAAATTGGCCCCTGGCAGAAATCCCCATTGCTCTTCATTTGGAAGTGCAGAAAATCACCCCAATGCATCTAGATTTCAGATCTAGGAGTCAACTTGACTCATTTGTAGTCATATCCCTTACTCAGCAGTGACCAGTGCACTTACTCATTCCCCTGTTTCATTATTCATCCATTCCTTGGATGACTCATTCTGTTTCAAATTGATTAGTGATAATCTTCATCATGCTTACTGATTGTGTTTACCAATCACTTACTGTCCTTACTCATCCTTACCAAGCCTTACCAATCCTTTTACCAATAGCTTACAAACCCCTGACAAAGTGTTGCTCCATTTTTACTGCAGGCTACACTGTTTATATAAAGGACTATATGTTGACAGCAATTGACAGGAAGCAGACCCCTGCATAGGAAGCAGTACCTGCCTACTCACCTGCTCATTCATCATCACATCTGATGCCCTTCACCATCAGCATAAGTCTTACAGTAATTGAGGCTCCATTAAGGGTCTAATCCCTGTCCTCATCATCAATCATCCTATGTCACTCCTAGGCTCACAGGAGCCTAATATCCTTGCTTTTCAAGTCTTCCCAGCTCCCCCTTCATCAGGAGCACCAACCCCCTCTGCCCTAGCCTCCCAGGTGCATGGAACACCTCCCCTTTTTATTCTCAACAGACCCCTCAAGCCAAAGTTCACATAGGTAAACCACCACTTGCCTACTTTGTCTTTGTGTTGGGTTTCTGGTCTTTTCACCATTGATCCACATGTTGACTCATGCTGTGGTATGTATGAAGTCAAGAAGGAATTAAGAAATTCTCAACACTGACAATTTGGTGCTTGATATATCCCAGTCCAGCACTCATGTGAATGCTACCCACTTCCTCTGTCATATTGCATCTAATTTGTTTGTTTCCTATGTCTTCCAGATATCAAGCTGCACAACCCAAGGAAACTGTCACTAATGGCAAGGCAACTATGACAACACATTGACAAGGTGGGTTGCCAAGGCATTCCAGGGCTAGCATGCCAAGTGTTGTTACTGGGTCTTCTAAGGTAGCAGATGTAAGAGCCAGGTCAAAAAGCATCATCTCTTGCAATTTTGGAAGAGTGACATGGTTGGACAGGTCCCACATACTGACTTGACATCAGCAAACCTGATGTTCCCCCCCCAGACCCTCCAACCCTCCAGATGCACAACCACAGTCAGAACAAATGTTGTAGCCCACAATCACAGTACCATGGGAATATGATTACCTCAGCAATATCTCCTTTTTTGGGTGAGATATTTGTGAAGTTCACTTGGAGATGCAGTTTGTCAAAAAAGAAAAGTGGCTGTACAATTATGGTATCATAACAAAAGTTGTAGGGCTGGAACACAGGACCATGGGAATATGCTTATCTCATTGATATGCTCAAAAGTGGGTGAGAAAATTGCAAAATACAAAACAAAATTGAAGTCTCAAAAAATTAATTTCAAAGATGTCATAATGAAAGTTGTAGTGCCTGACAACTAACACTGGGGGCATTATCTAATGGTTTCACTCTACACATGTTAAAATCATTGAATTTAGCAGATACTCTTTTCATGACATGTTCCAGAATAAAACATTGATCATCAATGGATAACATGATCTGATCTAATGTTCTAGGACTGAAAATGTGATAGTGTCATGTATAATGCTTTTCATAGGAACATGCATAGTATTTATCCTCATGATTATTGGGTAAATCATTGTACAGATATTTTGACTGTTTAATCACATGTTCCAACCATGATTTTAAGCAAAGCATTTGAAATTTCCTGCCTTCAGAACATATGGTGTTACCCAAGTTAAATCATCTTACAGAACATAGTATATGTTCCACCCCATTAGTCAAATCAAACACCAATTCTGCCATTGGTGGAACGGCTGATTGGTCCAATTGGAGAATGGACAGATGGTTTGATTGGAGAATGGGCAATTGCCAAATATGTCCAATGGAAAATGGCATGGCCCATCCATACTCTCAAATCAGCTTCTTTCACAAAAGTGAGGGATGATTCCATATTCTGGTGGTGACAAGGAGAACATATGTGTGGTCAGCCAGGGACCATTCAGACTCTTAAGTAGTAGGTACACTCTGTCAGTGTTGCACTTATGTTGGAGTTGTACTTGTGTCAGAGTAGTACTTGTGTCAGAGTTGGACCTGTGTCAGAGTTGCACTTGTGTCAGTCAGAGCCATCCTGTCCCTATGCTGGAGTTATTCCCCATAGCAATTTGTGGTGTTTTCACTACATAATGGTCAGGTTTGTGTGAGGAATCAAGTTTCAGATTTTCAGATCCAGTCAGATTACAATATGTACTACTCCAAATGGGAATGCAAGCCATGGGCAGGGGTGAGTCAAAAGGACCATGTGAGTTTTGCTTGCAATGTAGGTAGTGTTGCCCAGGCCCAGCTCAGCTCAAAAGCCACAGCTTGGACCTGGCTTTTGAGGGCTCATGGCCCAAGAAATCTCAGGCCAGGCCCTATTGGGGGCTTGGCCTGGCCTGAACAAGTTGAGGGTGTAAAAATTATTACAAGTATGTACATGTAGGTACAGGTCAATGAGAGAATACAGCTATGAACTTGTGAGAGGATGGGAGAGAAAGCAAGGGAGTCAGATATGATGCCAGTAGCCCTGGACAAAGAACAGTAGATATCTTGAGAAAAACTGAGCACATCACCATAGATAAGATATCACCAGATAGCTGTAAATGAATGGTACTACCATGCAAGAAAGCAAGAGGCCCAGCATGAAAATGGGAGAGATATACCATTTGAAAGATCTTGTCAAGTAGAACTTGAATCCAGGTTTGCAAGAGGGATGGATGGGTGGAGGTCGAGATATTGTATGGACAGGGTGGGGAACAGTGGGCTGTCTGTTGACTGAGAGTGTCTGTAGCACAGCCACACAGCTGTGGCCTCAGGCCACAGCTCATGGCTTTCAAAAAGTCAGGCTGGGCCCTGAGCCCCCACAGGCTGTGCCCTCAGCTCAGGGCTTCAGGCCAGGCCCAGCACAACACTAAATGTAGGGTGTACCCTGGTCAGGACACAGTGACATCCCCACCCTCACTTTCTTCAATGATGGTGGGAGTCATGCTAGCAGTAGTGTTGTCACAACAGTGAGAGACCCTGCTACAAGAACAAGGGTGTTGATAGTACACAGAACTGTAGCATCAGCATCTCCCAAGCAATTGGCAGTAAATTCAAAGATTGCCAAGGTGGGGAATGTCATCAATGAGTTGGGCCTGTCTATGTGACATGTCATTTTGAGACCAATGGATTTGACACTGCTTGGAGCTGTATAGGTCAATGTTGTCATTGTCCCTGGTGGTATTGGGACAAGTGCCTGCACTGTGCTATTGCAATATCTGTAATGAACTTGTTCATGCAGATGAAAGTACTGACTTCCCTTAGGAGGTGCACCTGTGATGAAGTAATAAAGAAGAGCACAGGAGCCACAGTTCATGAGAATGCAACTTGACAATGTGCTGGCATCTGGAGATCTGCCCAATGAGGTAGGACATATTCTGACCTGCATCAGCAAAACAGACCCCCTCTGTCCAGATCTGTAAAGACCTGTACAGACTTACCCCTGACCATTTCAGTATACAGATTCCCACCACTCAACTTAACATGTAGAAGTTGATTAGTAATTGAATTATATTACCATAAAACCGCTTTAATTACATGCCTGGTAAAGGGACTACATATCTATACTACAGCTACTACAAATCTATGCTAAGTGGGCACAGCCTCACAGGGGACCCCCCCCCCCTCTGGTGGATCATCAGAGGGAGGGACAATGATGTTGACAAGGGGAGATGGTGGTGGTAGAGGCAAGAGTTGTGTTGCTGGAGTGAGCAGGTTTATATACACCCCCACAAAAATTTCAATCAGAGTTTGAAATTGCCACAGTGGATTGGCACAGACCTGGAAGTCAAAAAATCTACAATATGGAGTAATCATACAGCCACAATGTCATAATGAAAGTTGTAGCCTATGATCACAGGACCATGGGAATATGCTTACCTTAGCAATATCTCCTCTTTTGGGTGAGATATTTGCAAAGTTCTGCCAGAGACCTGGTGTGCAAAAAATAAAAGTGGCTGTACAGTTATGATGTCATAATGAAAGTTGTAGCATGTGATGTCATGATCATGTCAGTATGATTATCCTGTCAATATGTCCATTTTGGATGAGATATGGGCAAATGAATGAGTACCAAATTCAAACTCTGATTGAAATTGCCACAGCACATCAGTGTAGACTTGGAGAGTCATTGTACAGCCATGATGTCATAATGAAAGTTGTAGCCTATGATCACATGACCATGGGAATATGATTACCTTAGCAATATCTCCTTTTGGGGGCAAGATATGGGCAAATCAATGATTACATCTATGGGTCTGTGGGTCTGTAGGGCCTGTACTTGCTCTGTGGAAAATCTGTACCATCTGTGGGTCTGTGCTGCTCTGTGCCTCTGTACCAAACCTACTGTTTTGCTGATGTGCTGCTGTTCTCCCACCCTCCAGCTCACACATGCATTTTCTTGTGAACCATCATGCCAGACCTCTTGCAAACTGCAGGTCTAGTAGAACTTGACAAGACATTCAGGATGGCACCCTTTTCATCCCACCTGCATCATTACTTCTGGAGATATTGTGTGTTTTGTGCCAAAAGGCCCTATCAGACCATTTTTCAAATATCTCAGGATTGGGTGCATGGTTTCTCATATTTCCTTGTTCTCCCAGCTTCTATAGGACCCTGTTACCACCCCTTGAAGTTCTGTAGTGTCACACTCAGTAGTTCCTTGCCAACTTGCTGCTGTACTCCTCCCCTGCCACAGCCTAGCTCCCTGGCCCCATCCCTTGTGTTTTTCATTCAATTTTGTGTTGTAGGATCCATTCCCCACCTGCTGTCATGCACCAAAGGTGTGTGGTGATGTGAGCATGGACCCAAAAGCTGAATGATGAAGAATGGAGAAGCCTAGCCCTAATGTGCAGAATGACTGGAATGTCTAGCAGTCATCCATCACACAAGAATCACCCTTAACATTAGGGAAGAAACTGCTCAAGCACTGAATAAAATTTTTGAGCACCAGATTATGGCATTCCAATTTTTCAAATATCTTGGTCATTTCTAAAGATATTGACATCATTCCCATGCTCACAGAAAGCACTTGACCACACCATTCTGCCTTCCATATATGGTGACAATCCTCACCCTCCATGATTTTCTGCACCATTTCTGCCAATGAATGCCCATTTCACCAATCTTTTTCATAATGGCCACCTCTTTGACCATCTCTTTGCTTGTGCCCTATGCCAGGGAGAATAACTATGAGTATCTGCCAGGAATCCCCACTAGCTTTTGCCCTGAAGCCTCCTGGTTCATCCCTTCCTCATCCATGACCTCCCATCCTATTGCTTTGGGACAGCCTGTTCTCCTTGTCAGTCTAATATCAAGGAAGACTTTCTATGGTCATGTCAGGTCTGTTTTCAGGCTTGAAAAATCATATGTGGTTGTTTCAGTCTCTCCAGTTGAAGCAGCATATGGATCCTTCATTCCTGTGCCCTGCAACATCTATCTCTCAATCTCATCCTTCATTCTTCCAAAATTGTGACAGGGTCAATACCAATTACTGTCATCCAGTCCATCTGATCACATTCATGATGATTTTGAGACACTTCTCCCTGCTCTCATTGGAGAAGACAGCCCCTCCTCCTCCTCAAACCCTCCAGAACACTAGCTGCAATTAATGCAGGTCACTTTACAGAGAGGAGGAAAGGGGGAAAGTTGTAAAATCCTTTGCCCTGACTACCCTGGAGACCCCCAAAATTGGCCCCTGGCAGAAATCCCCACCATTCTTTATTTGGACACACAGCAAATCACCCCAATCCATCTAGATCTCAGATCTAGGAGTCAACCTGACTCATTTGCAGTCATATCCCTTAATCAGCAGTGACCAGTGCACTTACTCATTCCCCTTTTGCATTATTCATCCATTCCTTTGATGATTCATCCCATTTCAAATAGATTAGTGATAATCTTCATCATGCTTACTGGTTTTGTTTACCAATTGCTTACTGTCCTTACTCATTCTTACCAAGCCTTACTATGCCTTACCAATCCTTCACCAATCCTTTACCAATCACTTATGAACCCATGACAAAGTGTTGCTCTATGGTTATCATAGGCTATGCTACTCTTTTGTATATAAATTACAATACACTTGCCCACTCAACTGCCTACTCATTAGCTCAGTATCAGCCTCATCATCAGACTACTCATCATCTCTTTTCAGCTCTTATCCTTCATCATCATTCCTGCAGTATTTGAGGCTCCATCAAGGGTCTACTTACTGTCTCTATCATCATCCTACATTGCTTCTAGGCTCCCAGGAGCCTAAATATCTTCACTTTTTTTCAGTCTTCCCCTGCTCCCCCTTCATCAGGAGCACCAACCACCTCTGCCCTAGCCTTCTAGGAGCACAGTACCCCTCCCCATTTTATTTTCAACAGATCCCTTGAGCCAAAGTCTGTGCAGGTAAACCACTGACTTGGCATTTGTCTTTGTGTGGGGTTGTTTGATGTCTTTTGCCATTGATCTGCATGTTGACTCACATCTGGAGCCCACTGTGAGGGGTGGTTACATTTGCCTTGAAATCCATCTTGTATTCTTTGTAAATGACTCTTACATCATCTTCCCTATTGAAGTACTCATCCTTGCCAATAATCATCCATTCTACCTTGCTGAAGCTAACCTATTTGACCTCCACTTTCCCTCAACATAATCCCACAAATCCCCCACTATGTCTTCCACTACTGCAAACACAACCATGCCATTGCAAGCTCTGGCAGCTGCAAATGTTTGTCCCATTTGTTCTGTCCTCACCATGCCACTCCATGGCACCAAATCATCTCCAGAACTCTTCCAGGGCAACTGCTCTTGAGTCCTAACCTTCCTAGATCACTATGAGCAACTCTGCACATTCCATAATGTCACCTCTGACCAGGAGATGGTCACCTCAATCCTCCAATACTGCAATACTCAAGTTAGAGAGATTATTGAAGGAATGCCTCACTTTCATACTCCAAACTGGGTCAGATTGAAGGCCAGTTTGCTTCACTATTTCAATGCAGACATCTTTGATGAAAGGTTCTTTGAAAGGGACCTCAAATTTCTTGTACTGTGATTCAGGAACCAGCCTATCATGTCCCTGCACAATTTCTGAGGCTATAACTGAGAATTCACTCGAGTTGGAGGCTGGATGAAGCACAAGGGAAAGCTCACTGAACATGAACATGATCACTACTTCTGGGCTGGACTTTCCCCTTTGTTTCAAAGCTCTGTAGAAGGCAGGCTCAAGCAGAAGGACCCCAACCTTGATGTTAGCATACCTTTCCCCTATGATGAAGTCTGCAAGGCTGCAGAAGAAGTCCTGCATCAAGATCACTTTGATGCAGATGATCTTGACCTCCTAGGCTCTTGATCCATCTCCAGTCTTTCAGAGAAGGAGAATGTCCCTCCACAGCAGCATGATGCGAGGGGAGGGAGTGTTTGACCACTTCTACCTTCCCAGGAAGCCAGGAAACACTTGGAGACACTGGGGAGGGAGGGAAGCATCACTCAGAAGCAAGATGAGGTCAAAACCCTGATAAAATCCTTATCTCATATGTCCTTAAATGATCCTGATTACTCATTGCCCTATTATCAAGCCATCAAGATGGATCCCAATGCTGCAAAGGTGATTCATCCCCCAGCACTCCACTCTGCCCCTGTTCCTAGCTCCACTGTGCCCCCTATCAGTCCAAATTCATCCCAAGCATGTCCCCCAAGGAGACCCATTGTCTGTTTTGGCTGTGGAGTCACTGGACATGGCCTAGACAGCTGCAATGCAATCAATGATCTTGTCAAGAAAGGTTTGTTGGCAAGAGATGACAACCATCAAGTCATATATCCAAATGGGCAGTGCATCTATAGGAATGGAGATGAAATGATCCTTCAGGCTTATGAGAGATCTGTGAATGCGACCCAACCCACCAACACTGTCCACTTTGTTATCCATGAAGAAGCTGATGAATATCTTGGAGCAGAAATCTATGAATTGGAAGATGAAGCTGTTGTTGCTGCTGCAGAAAGAAATGCCAAAATTTCAAAGGATAAGCACAAGGAAGTTTTCGATGGAGTGCTCCTCCCACCTTGGTCACATGGGAAGGGCAAAGAGAGAGAATTTCTGAAGCGATCTACCTCATTGACACCTGTCAATCAGCCCCAGCCACCTATTAAGCCATCATCAGCCACTGTCAATCCCCCATCAGCCCCTATCCATCAGCCATCAAAGCAAGCTGATCTGACACCTGTCACACAGCCACATGCCACCATTACTGTGCCACAGGTCCCTGTCTTTGTCCCTGTCTTTGTCCATCATCATGGCTTTGATGGGAATGATGATGCCATCATGGAGGATGAATCCATCAATAAACCTTCACATCAAGCCTCTGACTCCCCTGCTGACAAGGGGAGGAAATCCAAGCCTACTGCTGCCATGACTTCACCACTATCTCAGTCTGCAGACCCAAAGGCCATTGTGGATCACATTCTAGCTACCCCTATGACTCTTTCATTGGGGGAAGTTATTGGAGCATCAAGGGATGTATCCCATCATCTTCCGGAACTCATCAGGTAGAAGCATCAACCCATCATTCAATCAGTTAGAGCTGTCAATGGGACACCTCCAATCACATCTTATCTTGCTTTGACATCTAGCCCCTTGATCACAATTAATCTCACCTGTAATGGTTGACAGGTGGCAGCTGTCATTGACTCATCAAGTATAGCACAATCTGTCATTCAGATGCCCATTGATGTTTCAAGAAGCATCAATATGAAAGATGCTAATGGTGGAGTATCAATGCTCACTGGTCTAATCAAAGATGTACTGCTCTTCTGTGGTGCTGCCAGGACCTGGACCAATCTATTTGTTGCCCCTAATGTTGATGCAGGCTTTGATTTGCTTCTAGGGTGCCCCTGGGCACATGGGAATGCTGTCAGCATCATTGAGAGAGGTTCTGCAACTTTCACAGTCTTTGGATCTGACAAAGATCATCCCCTCAAACTCTGTGTCACTGAAGGGCTTGCTGAACCAACTGCCACTGCCCTCATGGCCACTCTCCAGCCTTCTAGCTTCAAAGAAGACACTGGGACCTTCACAGATCAGTCATCACTTGGTTCTCCTGCTACTGGATCACCTATTACCTTTGCTCCACCTTCACCACCTTCTGAGACACCCACATCAACTCTCCTGCATCCAAACTTGACCCCAGATGGCATAGATGGTGCCTTTGGACTTCCAGAGTTCCATCCTGTCCCTATCATCACTGTTGCCCCACCATCTAGCCCTCTGCCTTCCAATCTTCTGCATGCACCCACTGAGGAGTTAGAGGCCACTGAGTTGAATGGATTGGGAGATGATCCTGTTGTTGCTGCACTTTGATGTCAGATTAGGAGGCAAGAATGTCAGTCCCTCACTGCACTTCTCACAGGACTCACTTGTCAATACCCTAACTTCTTCCATGTCTACTTTGACTTAGATTATGCCCTCACTGGTCAAAGAGGCATTGATCAGGATGACCACTACTATCAGGATTTCCTTCTCCTGCATACCTACTTTGTGCAGTGCATTCCTGGTTCCCCATGGAACAATTGTGATGAATTTGGTGGCTCTGCTTATGTTCATTTCTATCCCAATCCTTGCCCTGATCCTGCAGATTGAAGTCCACCTCCCAATGATCCCATCCTATCCCCTGATCTTCCTGATAATCCAGATCCTTCATCCCCTCACTTGCAGTTAAATACCAGGTCCCTTGAAGGCCAAGATCCTCCACCTTCACCTCCTGCTGAACTCACTTATCTTGAAGTGCCTCCAACCAACTTATCTGAGCCTTCACTCATGTTTCAGGTTGATAATCCACCCCCTGAGCCTGACCTATCAGATTCCTGCCCCCTTCAGTGCACCTCTCATTGCATTGCCTCTGAAATGTTTGACAACTTACCTGGAGAATCTATATCTTACAGTAAGATGATGCTGCATCTTACTTCAACTAATCAAGTATCCTTGCCTGATGGTCTTGGAGATGATGAGTTGCTCAAGTTGGGCCCTGTTTTCCATGGATGTCAGTTTGTTGATAGGATTGTCAGGGAAGAAGTGGATGAAGAACCACAAGGTCTGGACCTCCTCATTTTTGTGAGTATTATTGGTTGCCCCCCATATGTTGGTGCATCCTATTCCCCATCCTCACATTTTGACCATTTGCCTGCCACCTTGTCTCCCATTCTATCAGACATGTTTGTGTTGAGTATAAACTGCCCCTATTAATATTATACTTAGGTGCGAAGATTTGTTGCTTACATAAGCAAAAATTCGTACATACAGTAGGGTAAATTTTCTCCCTCCCTCCTCAGTAGCTTGTGGTTACTGAGGAGTAAGTCACCCATTTTACTTAGCCCTTATTTTTACTGACTGCCTGTAGATTAACCATCTGACAGGTACATACTAATATAGTAGCTTGTGGTTACTGAGGAATTAACCATCTGACAGTTTGAACTGGGTGTTAACTCACAATTCCATCATCCCAATCATCCACTCATCATGCCAGCACCACCTGCAGATCTAGTGTTGCCACAGCTTAGTAAGCTGGATGAGTGCCAGCTATCTCACAAAGTGACAAGTGAAATTATGCCCACTAGTAAATGAACCCAGCTGTATCTGGCAGCAAGCCGCAGCTAAGCTGGGCCAAGCCAGGGCTCAAGAAGACAAGGGCACAATACAAGATTACAACAGACTATGTAGGAACTAATGTACTATGACACAAGGATCACATAGTCAGGTACGACTCAAGCATCTGTCCATACATGTGTGAAAATCATGAACAAGGCTGTGAATGTAATCATAGTCGGGCTGACAGTCAAATGCCAAAGTGCAGGTATACTCAAGGAAAGTCACAAGTGCCGCAGGCACACCACCTTGCAGAAGAGATGATGGTGCCCTCTCCTTTGCTTGGATAATCTCTTCAATAGTGAGGCCATCATCCTGCCAGGGAATGGAGCCACAGAGCAAGTACATAAGTACATAAGCAAGGGACTCCAAGTCATCCTGTTGTGACTGTTCCCTACCACGAAGGGTCCTAATAGATGCAAATGCTGGCATGCCAGAAAAAGTGAGTTGCTTCTTGTTGGGGATGTGACGGTGAGTTCCAGGGTGACAGTATGCACGCGCAAGTGCGAAGTCAATGAGATAGAGACTGTCTTGCTTTGCACCATAGCCAAACAATAAATGGGAGGGCTTTATGTGACGATGGATAAAGTTATTCGAGTGGATGTGCTCAAGGATGGAGACCTGCGAGAATCAAGAAATCAATCTTGTATCCCTCTGTGATAAACTAGTTGCATACAGCTTGTAGAGCTATCTTGATAACAGCTCCAATGGAAAACATGCACGAGGATTGTGTCACATCCATGATGCGTGACTACCATCCGGGTCGAACTCCGGATAGTGTTAGCTAAGTTCTAGGCCTTCGGTACTCCGTTCCGTGATGGCACTCCGTCCTGTTCTTGTTCTTTGCCCTTTGTTCTGTTTATAGTTTCTATGTTTAGTAATAGTTTCCCTCACTTCGTTTTTAGTTACCGTTCCGGCCTTTGATGACTAATTGTCCCACTTTCTGGTTGACCGGTTACTACCGGCTTAGCTTACTAATACCTTACTAATATCCTCAGTCATCCGCATTGCTCTCCAGTAGTCCATATGTTCCGGACATTGCCTTCGAACGTTCTCTGTAGTATAAAAGTCCTGTACATACTTCGTTATACCTCAGTTTGAATATCGAATAAGATACTCTTCTTGATCTCACTCGATTCCAGTAACCTTCTGGATAGATCCGACCCCCAGAACTCTGCAAGTCTAGTATACAAGGTTGTGTACTAAACTCCGACATTCCGGACTTTCGACCTAGCATCACTCCCTGACCTCAGACCCCCTCGGAGACCGTAGAGAACCGGTCTTGACAGATTGCTGAGAGAGGCAGTCCTCCAGTGATGGGCCCAACTGATCTATAATCAGTACTTCAGCACTGTCATCCACTCCCAACCACCACACATGAGGGATACCCAAACCGCCAGCAAGGGCTTTTTGGATGCGATATTCATATAGCAGGGTCTGACCATGTTCTGTGTCTTGAAGTTTGGCAACTACGTCACTACCCGAGAGAATGTTCCTAGCAGCGTATATGACACCTGGGCTAGTGAGATTGATATGTTCACACAGCCATATGTACTTACTGGAATGGCCCCTCCCAATCTCTTTCAATAATTTGAACCATCTGTCTATAATGTGATAGCCCTCTGAGTGGAGGAATGCCTGGCCAGCACCTTCAGACACCTACATGGTCCACAGAAAGGACTCAGTAAACTAGTACTTGTCTGATGAAAGATGGAAAATTTCTCACAAAATCCATGGAATCTGTGTCACTCACTGATCCTAGCAACTGTTGAGAAAGCATATTGTATGTAACATGACGGTGCTGGGTGGTGTTGGCAGAAGTTCAACATTGAAATTCAAACTCAGTCGTGGTATCTTTGTACTTAGAGTTAGTTGCTCAGTCATAGATCAATAACATGCACAAACAAAAATCATGCGATATTCAAAGCATATCGAAGTACATACTGGCATGATTATTGATAAGGTGATATCGAAGCTTGACCGAACACAGCCAAAGTCCAAAGTTCTCTGTAGGGCATAGCTTAAGCAACATTCCCCCCAATGTCACTTTTGTCCTGGACCTCTTCACCTTCGGCGTCATTCAGAGTATCAATAAGGTCATCCATGCCATGGGCTTGTCCCAGTTGCTCTCCTTCTTCTGAGTCTTCAGGATCTGAGCCATTTGCCACATGATCGTCTTCACTGAGGGCTCTCAAAAGCCCCTCCAATGACTCCTGTGCATGTTCCGGATTAGTGGCAAGAAGCATCCCAAGAGCATCTTCGCCATCTTTGACCAAGTCATCTTCATCGGGTAACAGTCCGTAGGTGAAACTAAGGCGAGACTTCTTTCGGTGGAACTTCAGCATTTGAAGTGCTTCCATTAGGGCTGGTCTGATCTTGTTCCGTTTCTTGGTGTTGGTCTCCGCACTGGACGAGAAGATCCACTCGCATGGGACAGCACTCCCTTGGATGGGAAGATAGTCCATCGCCATATGGTAGAGTGTCGGGAAGAGCTTTTCTTTCCCCTGTAAAACCATATCAAGAAATGCTAGTGTTTCCCTGTAGAACCACACTTACCTGCCAAAATTGCAATGTATCTGACCGTTTCTCCACATAACAAGAATCGTATGAATTTAGTTCCTGTTCAATGGAGCACAGCATCACATTGGCATCTTCCGGCCCAGAGGATTCATCATCGCTGTTGAGACTGTAGCCAAGGCGACATGTGAGTGTTGGCTGTTTCGAGGGGGCAGCAGGAATGGGCCCAGGACAGACTTCCATAAGCCTGGTGCTCTTGCAATATTCAGACATCTAGACATGGCTCACTAAGTACACATCGACTGGGGTGATAGGAGAACTCACCAATGCAGTGACTACTTTCTTCGCCTGCTTGTATTCCAGTGCATCCCAAGACTTTTTAATCCACACCATTCGGCGGCCGGGATTCAGCACTGGCATTCCACATTGTAAGTATTAGTGATCTTGCATTTCAAACTAAAACCCACCCACCCAATGAAATAATATATGCCTTCATGTTGCCCATGTGACGATAATACTTATCGACCCATTCCAAGCCTCTCAGAACAAAAGGACGAAGCTGGGGGTTTTGTTTGTCATTGCTGAGTCTACTCCAGGTACTGTAGAACTTCTCGAACATGGCCAAGTACTTGCATAGTGTAGGAAGGCGCTCATGCAATAGCACTCGAATAGCCTGGTGTGGGATCTGATAGATACCATTGTCATAAACCCCCATCAGATTAGGAGGCTTTTCAGGGAAAAAGAAAAGCATACCTCAAGGATGAGTTCAAAGTCTTGCAAGACTTTCCATTGCATCTTCGATAGCTTATACTTCTTTAGATCTTTGTTGTTCAGGCGCTCGAAAAATGTGTCGATAGGCTGTGCAACCATGTGACGATAGTTAGACGAATTGTCCAGGAGTAGGTGGTGGGATTAGGACACATACCTGGCGAAGGTAGTGAAGACGGTGTATCATGTAGTATACAGAATCCCAGCGAGTTGTTACATCATTTAGGAGTTGGAGGACATCAATCTGCATTTTCTCGCCAGTGAGTGTGCCATTTGTGTCTTCGGTGTCCCAGTAACCATTCTGATTACCCTCGATAATGTAAGCCTCGAATGCATCTCACTGTTGACCAGATGCATGCAATGACTGGACAATGCTGCGACCCAATGAGATCGGATCACTCTCCAGAGCTTCCTTGTAGGTTTGTCGATCTTCCAGGCTTGGATCTGAGAAGAGAGCACCTGCAGCATCGATGAGCTGATGGTCTGTTAGTGCACCGATAACATGACCAGAGCAAATGTTCAGAATGTGGGGGAGACATCATATGTGTCTGTCTTTCTTGTCAAATGGGATGTCACGCTTTGATAGCAGGTCTTCGAGCACTTCCATCATCTTATTGTTGTTCTTGGCATTATCCATCGTAAAATGACTGACCTAAAGGTCAGAATATCAGGTTGAGATCCCAGTCCACAATATCATGTACAATACTACTAAATTACGGGACTTACTTTTGTCATGATGCTGACATGGTCCAAGAGTTGAAGTATCACCTTCGCCAGATTCTGCCCATCATGAAGGCCAAGTATGCGGTGAAATGCAATCAGAGCTGTCTCCAAAGCTAAGTGGCCACTTGTGAGCTTCTTGATCCAATGGGCAGTCACTCCTAGGTACGGCCGTCGATTACGGTCTGACCATATGTCTGCTGTGACCGAGATGGCTCCTTCCAAACACTGATCAAATAAATGGGACATTAGTGCTGACTCTTCAGTTGGATGGTGAGATAGGAAAAACTTACTGAAAGATCCGCTCTGAGCACGTCCATATGCTGTTTCCAAGATACAAGGATCATTTCACGTAGTTTCGTCCGCTTGGGAATGTCTGACTGCAAAAGATCTCCTCGAAGAAGGAGGAGTAAATTTCTGAATTCATAACACTCAATCACATTCAAGCTCTGAATTGGAAGTGAGCATGTTCACATGACATATGAAATCAAAAGACTTACCTGATCATGTGCAACTATAAAGTTGACGAGTGCCTCTTTGAATCTTTCCTGGGTAAACTGCAGTCGTTTCGGAGTCACATTGTGAATCTTCTTTGCAGCCTCTAACATCTCTTGCTTTGCCTTGCCACAATTCATCCTGTCCACAGTTTGAGATGAGTGGCACCATCGCTCGTGACTCTCCTGATGGTACTTGAGATGTTCTCAAATGACGCTGGTTGAAGTCTTATGGCTATAAGTGTAACTTGGAATAATTGTGTTCGGGTGGTTCTTGGCTTTACGGCTGGCACAACAAAATATTAGAACAGCTTTGTGGACCTAAAACCTTCACGTTCACCTGCATTTCTTACATACCCAAGTCCCAGCGGCTGTCTTTCGGAAGAAATGCTTGATATTGCTAACTTTGATATTCTTGTCATCCGGTTCCATGTCCCTGTTGAGTTCCGAGCCAGTAAGGAGGGCACAGTCAGAGTTACCACCACATATAGCTTGACTTGTAGTGCTCATAGGCACAGGACTCTGTCAAGCATCATGAGATTGTGGGGGGGGTTGTGAGGGTGACCATGATCCAGTTTGTTGAGCTTGGACTCTGAGTTTATGTGGCCCCTGACTCTGCACTGTCTTCCCCTGCCAGGGCAGGGGTTCGGAATCAGAATCGTCTGTGGACACATCGAGGTCAAAGATTTCTTCGGAGTCCAAGGATTTATTATGCATCCAAATCGGAAGGACATGAGGCAACGGACAATTGACTGCTGGAACAGGCCAAGCCATCCTATGCACTGACAGAGATATTAGCTGAGATGTTGAGACAGCGTGACACTGTTACCACTTATGAGTCTTACCTGCAGTTGTGCTACCATCATCTATGCTCGATTGCACAACTTCCTTCTGCTTCGAGTTGGTGGCAGTCGCTGTTGCATTAACCTGTGTAGGCAGCAACTTCGGGTCTGGATCTCAAAGGCTTATCAATGTCTGAGCATGCATTACAGGGACTGCACTGTTCTCACCTGTGAGTACCATGGTGGGTTCTCTTGGAGAAGTTTGAGTACTTCGTGCCCCTGATCTTGTGATTTTGGGTTGCAGCATCAGCACCAGTGCAGGTTCTATGGGCTGGGCAACTGGTGGTGCAGCTATGTGTGGCGGGACCAGATGCTGGGGAGACTCGATGTCAATGGGCATCGAAGACTGTGAATGTGCTTGAATTTGTTTCTTCTTCTTGGGAGGCATCTTGCAAACTTGAAACTAAGGGCTCTCCAGTGCTAGTCCTACCTATTTAAGCTGCTGAAAATTGAAATAAGATACGCACCAGGCAGGAGTCCTGGACCCTGAATTCTAGGCCTCAGGCAGTGGGCAGCAAACTTTAGAAGCCGTCGGATGATGTGGGTGTTGCTTGCAGTGATTCATCTCGCAAGTGAAACTTCAAACAACAAATTGAGGTCTGGTCAGGTAGTGGGCGATGCCTCAAGGTTGATCAGCATAAGTCTTGACACACAGGGGACACTAAAGGATGCAGTTGTTGGTCATACTGGAGCTGTTGTGGATGATACCCTTCAGTGCTGTGAATGGAAATTTCAGAAAGACTGATGATTGAGTATGGATCGGAAGACTGCAATACACATGTAGATGATCCCCGGCCAGCACCACCAAGCACCACTACTTGCAACGGCACAGGAGCAGGGTGTATTTGCAGCGTCATTGGCGGTAATTGCGTGAGGTGTAGACTGAAATGAAACATCTGGATAGAGTGGCCATTCACACATTGACATCTCTTGCATGTACTCCAGACCAATCGTGGAACTGGGCTGTAGCCTGTCGAAGCCATGTAGAACCCGACTGTTCATGACTATACAACTGCAGCACCACAGGCTCACCTCCATCTTACTTTTGCTGCCACTTGGATGCTGAACTGCTCAACAGCTTCATCAACCCATCGACATCCAAACACTGCCCTGGCATTCCATTCGTCGCCTGTCCTTTAATAGACTTCTTTTTGTGCCATCTGATTACGAGACTATGCTTTTGAAGAAAGAAGGTGAACATCATGAAGCTCTTCCATTGTGCTGGAGGCCATAGGTGACCATTGGCCATGCATCACAATTGTTCCAAACATGACCTACCATAATCACCAAATAAGCATTGAGATGGCAAGAATATTAAAACTGTGGACCACACCTTGACTGTATGCAAAGTTGTCAAAGATACGCTGCCAGGAGGGAAGGCCTGTGTGGATTGTTCAGAGGGTTGATGGAGCTTGCACAAAAAAACTCCAGTGCTGTGGATGTAAAGTAAGAAGTTATCATTGTCAGCTGCACAAATCTTGTCAAAAATGAGTAGAAACGACTCACTGACTCCCCATGAACTGGACACAACATACCAACCCCCCACCAAACACGATGTCCCTGTCTGCAGGTCGCGTTGGGATGGTGCCAGGCACAGCAGCAGCAAAACCTCCAACGGCTTCAGGCACAGGGAAACTGCATACTTTACAGTCAAGCTCGAGGATAGTGGAGTAACTCCACGAATCGGAAGCCAGTGTTCGGATGCCAGATGGTGACATTTGCAACGAAATCCAATGCAAGCCAAAACACTCAAGAGCCATCTATAAGACTGTAATCGGTATAAATATCGGATCGGTGAATAGACATGCAAACTAACAGAAAGATTGTCAGTTGGAATCGATATGGATCTTGTCAGGTGGCAATCTGCCACCAGGGAACTGGTAATCGATGTTAGTATCAAGCAAAGCACCAATCGCAAAAACTAGGAAGAAAGGCCTACACTTCACAGGTCTCTGCACTGCATGGACAGTAGTGTAAACCCGCCACATGCTGTACCGCTTCTATAATATCAACACAACTCAGATAAGGGTCGAAGTGTTTTTGATGTGATGGCTTTCTCAAGAGAATCCCTCTCCACTGCAGCATCATCAACCCATTCCATCTTCCTCTCAATGTCCTTTAGTGGAATCTTGTGAAGCCACACAGGACCTCTTCTCCTGCAGCCTGCAAGTCAATTTCGTCCACCAACAAAGGGAGAGCACTATGTGGTTCATGGCCATGCCATGGGAGGATAGAGCAGCCTGCAATGAGGATGAGTGACGAGATGGCGGGCAGAGCCCTGTAGATGTAACCAGAGGTTAGATTTTCTGGGGTGTCCGAAGGATCGCAAAGCGAAGGTGTTGTAGGATAGCATAGGACTCGCCAACTGTCTCACTTGTTGGTACTCACCGTTGCTGGTAGGATTAGAATAGATGACAATGCTGCAAACTGCATGAGGAGTGAAAATGATTATGACATAATCAACCTGGCTCAGGCTGTGGCTAAGAGCCGGCTCAAGCCAAGTGGTAAGGCTGTGCAATATTTCCTTTTTTGGACATTAGCTGGAATGAGCTGGCAAGCAGCCAAGCTGCAGCCAAGCCAATTTGCTGAGCCATGGCAACACTATGCAGATCTCCAAGCTGCCCCAGACATTGTGGCTGATGGAGAGAAGATTGCCATGCCAGGGTCTTATAGCCAGGTTTCCCTGCATTGTGCTCTGAGTGGATGGGTAGCACAACTTCAAGACCCAGAAGTGAATGAGCTAGGAGACTCATCTACCCCTGTTGATGTGTTGCAATCCTACACCCCACCTGGTCTTCCTCTCCTTGCCAATGTTATTCACCATGTTGCAGCCAATCATCATCCACCTCCATTCAAAGCAATTTCCTACCCACACTACCCCCCTATTCCCTCAGACACAGCATCTATCAGTACCACTTGCCAACTTCACCAGAATATCTTTGGTTCTGACTCCTTTCAATTTCAGACTTCATCCTGGCTCTCTGATGAGTCTATTCTCTGAATTTTCTGGATTTACTTACAGCTTCTCCATTGATTCATATGCTTCACCTTATACTTCTTGTCCTACTCACTTTGACTGAGAAGTCATTAAACTCCTAAATTCACAGACAATTCTTCAGTCTGATACTCCCATACCACCACCTACTATGCTCTCTTCAGTTCAATGCTTTGAAAAATCCTTTTACTGTAATGTTTCATGTTCTCCTTCATTATCCAGACCCCTGACATCCTCAGACTTGTTATCAAGAGGAAAAACTTTTTTGCCACATTATGAAGCTAAACAAGCATGCACTAGCCTTTGATGAAGCAGAACAAGGCAATTTCAGGTCTGACTACTTCACACCTTACATAATCCCTGTCCTCCCCCATGAACCATGGGAATATCATAACATTCTAATCCCCCCTGGTATCCAAGACTGAGTCATACAGCTTCTTTGGCATAAGATTGCAGCTGGACTCTATGAACCGGTGTGAGTCAATGTGTGGATCAATGGCAAAAACACCAAAAAACCCAACACAAAGACAAATGCCAAGTTGGTGGTTTTCCTATGTGGGCTTTGGCTTGAGGGATCTGTTAAAATAAAAATGGGGGAGGGGTTCTGTGCACCTAGAGAGGCTAGGGCAGAGGGGGTTGGTGCTCCTGATGAGGGGGGAGCAGGGGGAGATTGAAAAAAGGCAAAGATGGATGGCTCCTGTGAGCCTAGATGTGATGTAAGATGATGATAATGACAGTAAGTAGACCCTTGATGGAGCCTCAAATACTGCAAGAATGATGAGGATGATTGAGAGCTTAGAAGCAATGATGGATGAGCTGATGATGAGGTTAATGAGTAGGCAGATGAGTAGGCAATTAGTGGGCAAGTAGCTTGGGGGTGAGCTAGGCCAGTAGCTTCTACACAGGGGACTGCATCCTATGCAGGGGGCTTGGTAGCTGCTTGATTGCTGTCAACATATTGTAATTTATATACAAAAGAGTAGCATAGCCCATGGAAAACATAGAGCAATACTTTGTCATGGGTTCATAAGTGATTGGTAAAGGATTGGTGAAGGATTGGTAAGGCATAGTAAGGCTTGGTAAGAATGAGTAAGGACAGTAAGCAATTGGTAAACAAAATCAGTAAGCATGACAAAGATTATCACTAATCAATTTGAAATGGGATGAATCATCAAAGGAATGGATGAATAATGCAAAAGGGGAATGAGTAAGTGCACTGGTCACTGCTGATTAAGGGATATGACTGCAAATGCATCAAGTTGACTCCTAGATCTGAGATCTAGATGGATTGGGGTGATTTGCTGTGTGTCCAAATAAAGAATGGTGGGGATTTCTGCCAGGGACCAATTTTGGGGGTCTCCAGGGTAGTCAGGGCAAAGGATTTTACAACTTTCCCCTTTTCCTCCTCTCTGTAAAGTGACCTGCATCAACTGCAGCTAGTGTTCTGGAGGGTTTGAGGAGGAGGGGCTGTCTTCTCCAATGAGAGCAGGGAGAAGTGTCTCAAAATCATCATGAATGTGATCAGATGGACTGGATGACAGTAATTGGTATTGACCCTGTCACAATTTTGGAAGAATGAAGGATGAGATTGAGAGATAGATGTTGCAGGGCACAGGAATGAAGGATCCATATGCTGCTTCAACTGTTATGACCTTAGACAAATGCCACAGGCTCACTACATGAGAGACTAGACTAGAGAGATGGACGAGAGGAGAAGAGAACTTAGAAGCAGGTTTTAAGGGCAAAACCCAAATGAACTAGCTTGGGGCTAGTTGGGCCATTGGAGCAGGTATATATACTAAGGTACATGAGGCTAAGGTGAGGCATACATGAGGAGGACACAAGGCATGTCATCATAGTGACATCACTATGACATCATGGTCCAGATCAGCCCATAGATAAAAGATTAGACAAGATCTTGAGATAAGATAAGGAAAGATTAGATAAGACAAAGGAAAAGAAAAGAAAAAGAAAAGAGAACACATATCGTAACATCAACTGGAGAGACTGAAACAACCACATATGATTTTTCAAGCAAGGAGAACACACTGTCCCAAAGCAATAGGATGGGAGGTCATGGACAAGGGAGGGATGAACCAGGAGGCTTCAGGGCCAAAGCTAGTGGGGATTCCTGGCAGATACTCATAGTTACTCTCCCTGGCATAGGGCACAAGTGAAGAGACAGTCAAAGAGGTGGCCATTATGAAAAGATTGGCAAAATGGGCATTTGTTGGCAGAAATGGTGCAGAAAATCATGGAGGGTGAGGATTGTCACCATATATGGAGGGCAGAGTGGTGTGGTCAAGAGCTTTCTGTGAGTGTGGGAATGATGTCAATATCTTTAGAAATGACTGAGATATTCAAAAAATCAGAATGCCATAAACTGGCACTCAAAATTTTTTATTCAGTGCTTGAGTGGTTTCTTCCCTAATGTTAAGGGTGGTTCTTGTGTGATGGATGACTGCTAGACATTCCAGTCATTCTGCCCATTAGGGCTAGGCTTCTCCATTCTTCATCATTCAGCTTTTGGGTCCATGCTCATGTCACCAAACACCTTTGGTGCATGACAACACCTTGCTCTTAACCCCTGATGGGGGGTCTCTGATGAGCAATGGGGGCTTGTGGAGCCCCAGGATTTTTGACCATTAAATGGTCATGAAGGGCAATGATGGGCCTCTGTCCCATCTCTGGCAAGGGAGTGGCAGGGTGACCCTATAGCTGCTGTTGTAAAGCTGGTTGTTCACCAGCAGGCTGTGATGTGAGGGCTTCCCCCTCCCTCTGTGCCTTTTCTTTTTCTCTTAGTGCCTCTCTTTTCTGGTGTGCCTTTTTGGAGGCTCACACTGGTGGCCTCCATTCTTTAAGTGCAAGGCTCATAACCTCATTTGTTTCTAACCTGCATTTTTTCCACAGGTTAATATATGTAATCAATTCTTGCACCCTATGGATGCAAGGAGCCTTTTCCTCAGGCTCTTCATATGCCTGTGCATACAGTTTGCAGATATCCTCCATGGTGTTAATGAGTCTGATGGGACCCATAATCCCTCTGTCCCATCTAGTGATGGGAACAGCAAACTGTCCTCATTTGATTGGAAGAGGAGGGGGGGTCCCCTGCTGAATGTTGGTGAGGGCAGTGCCAAACCTCTCATCACCGTAGGTGTAGAGGTTGTTGTTGACCCTCACAAAGAGGATCTTCCTCATGCCGTCCTTGCCTTGCCCAAGGCAGAGTATTCTGAATGGGTTTTCATGTCCCATAAATTCAGGGAAGAGAGTTCCCTGGACAGTGGTTTTGACAACCATAGGAATGTTGTCATATATTTCAGTGGAGGTGATGTCCTCTGCAACTGTGAAATCATATCCAGGTGCTACCTGGTCAGCTTCTCGGGGCACTCTCTCTTTCCCCTTTCTTGACACTACAGGTTCAACCTGTGATGCAGGTTTAGCCTGTGCCCTCCCCTGCAAAGAAGAGGAGGGTGGTGCAGCTGGTGGGGGAGCCACCCTGAAGGAACCAGCCTCCTGATTGTAATCATAAGCACCTCCTCCCAGGGAGGTGATACAAGTGCATTCCAGGTCATGCACAGCTTGCTCAACTATAGTGGGAGCAGGGATGGTGGGGGTGGGGGGCGTGTCAAAGGTCATTGACCTTGTGAAGGGCACAATGAAGGTCGTGTGAGGTATCTTTGAGCTCTCACTTGAGATGACTGATATGACAACATAACTTGTCATAGGGAGTATGTTTGATGAGACGTGCAGTCTTGTCAGCAAGGTTGACAATAGCAGGCATGATGCCTGCATTGGACAAGGCCATGCCTTGTGAGAGATGAAGTGTGTATGACACACAGGTTTCACAAGTGCCATGATGGCACAAGAAAGGGAACTGGGGATGGCATTCCCAGTATGGGCAGCAATGTTTGTCCCTGCAGCATTCATGCTCGAGGGACAGTGAACATGAAGTGGAAGGGGATCATGGCCACTTCTGGCCACTACTGACCATATGCAAACTGCATTGGTCAATGGGGGACAGGGAGTAAGAATGAGAACATGATGGCAAACCATCAGAGTACACATCTGAATGCACAGGAGATCTGCCTCACTGAGGTGATGCAGACCTCGAGGGGTCGGGACTAATAAAGCCTTGTGGGCTCAGGAGTGCTTTATGACAGTGATCATGGTGGGACATTGTAAACTATGAGAACATTGTGAGCATTAAAGAAAAGAAGAAGAAAGAGACAGAGTAATAAAAAGAAACACATGACTAGTAAAGTCAGTGCATGTGAAATAGTGAAAAAGTGATCAGAAGAAAGTATATACTCTAATTAAATTTGGTAACTATGCTGTGCTCGAGGCCAATGGTATTATTTCTATTTTTGTTTTATTTTTATTTTTATCCTTGTTTGTTTTTATTTCTGTTCTTTCTGACTTGTCCATTTGCTTCTGATAGTAGTCTTCATACTACGTTTAACCACTTAGTGGTTACCATATGCTTATGCATACTTTTTTGCCCTTCAGGGCAATTGGCATATATCTTGTATGCCCTGGAGCTTGAGGTACCTGTCAAGGGCCTCAAGCTCCTTACAGTTAGACACTGGCTCCCATGTCATGTCATTGAGATTCCACCTTACAAGGAATTCAACCTTGTTATTTATCCACTGGTGAGCCATTATCTCATCTACTAACCATTCTTCTTCATCAGTCATACCAACATCATAGAATGCGTGCACATCATGCCTTGGGAACAGAGCATCATTGTTCTGTTCATACTTGCACAATAACCCAGCATGGAATGTTGGGTGTATGTGCCGTTGTCACAACTGTTCTGGTAGTTCCAGAGTGTACATATCATTTGTGCTATCACACATCAGTAAAACTGTCTTTTTGGCACAGAGGCCACAGTGCCACAGTGATGTCACAGCATCCTACAGTGCCACAGTGTCACAGTGTCACAGTGCACAGTCAGGTACAGTGTGACAATTGTGTGAAAATACCATGTCACACAGCCCACAGTTCCCCACAGGCTCCCACAGAGTGACAGGCCTACAGACACACAGTGCTAGAGAGATAGGGGCATCCCACAGATGTCACTGTACAGCCACAATGTCATGACAAAAGTTGTGGGCCTGGATCACAGGATTGTGGGAATATGCTTATCTCATTGATATGCCCAAAAATGGGTGAGAAAAATGCAAAATACCAAAAAAATTGGACATCTCAAAAATTAAATTTCAAAGATGTCATAATGAAAGTTGTGATGCCTGACTAGAGGACCCCAGAGGTATGCTTATCTCATCCATCCATGCAAAAATGGTTGAGATATAGGCAAAATACAATTAGTGTAGTGTAGTGTACATTTTATTACCAAAAGTGTAGTGTTGTGGCGCATTTTTGATTACCTAATGAGTGTAGTGGTAATTGTTTTGATTAGCAAAAGTGTAGTAAAGTCCGCTTTTTTGACTACCAAATAAGTGTAGTGTTGTGGCGCATTTTTGACTACCAAATAAGTGTAGTGTTGTGGCGCATTTTTGGTTACCTAATGAGTGTAGTGATAATTGTTTTGATTAGCAAAAATGTAGTAAATTTCGCTTTTTTGACTACCAAATAAGTGTAGTGTTTTGTAGTGTTTGATTAGCAAAGTGTAGTGTAGATGTGTATTACCAAAAGTGTAGTAAAAGTCCGCTTTTTTGACTACCAAATGAGTGTAGTGTTTTGTAGTGTTTGATTAGCAAAGTGTAGTGTAGATGAGTACAGTAGAACTTCTCATAATGCATCACCTCATGATGCATAATTCTCATAGTGCATTGGCTCACTGCTCCGCCCACGTAGGGCGGCAGGAGCCCTGCATAATGCATAATGAATAATTATTTTGGGGTGGATATGCATTATCATTTTATCAGGGGTAGGCCAAGAATGGTAATAACAGCACTGGTGCTGTGGCGCAAGCTGTTAACTGCTGTGAAAATTTAGAAGTCTTTCTGCTGCTTCTTTTCCCCATGCCTGCAGAACGGACTTCTGACAGGCCGGAGCTCAAGCAAAAGCCTCGCCTTGGTCATGCACCTTACAAGCCTCAGAAGCTTGGTGGAACCACAAAATCAAATGATAATCCTAGGGGATCAGTGAAAAGTCTGGAGGGGAACCCACAGTCAAATCTCACTCTTCATGACTGGCTAACGGTGTTCGCATACATTGATGCTCATCCAGACATGTCTCAGGAAGCTGTTGTTGAGCAATTCAAGAGCCGTCATGATGGTGCACTCATTTTTACCCAGTCAACTCTGTCTCGAAAGCTTCGAGATTGCAACAAACTTGAAGCACGCATTGACCAGTTTCCGAATGCTCTCTCCTCAAAGCGACCCTGTGTTGTAACACACCCTGATGTTGATTGAGCATTGTTCCTGTGGGTCAAACATATGGAGGAAAAAAAGGAGACAGTGAATGGCCTGATGCTTGTTGCCAAGCGGGCTAAGTTCGAGGAGCAGTTCAATGTTCCTGATGAAGAACACTTAAAAGGTGATGGATGGCTTGATAACTTCAAGAGAGCCTATGGGATTCGAGAATATCATCATCATGGAGAGGCTGCATCAGTTGATTTAGCTGCTGTGGAAGCAGAGCGGACTCGCCTCAAGGCCATCTTGGCCAAATATGCCCCGAAGGACCGCTGTGAAATCAGTAGATAGAGAGTCGGGGGAGATACCTTGAGGGTCTCCCTTTGGATAGGTGTGGGGTCAGTTCGACCCAAGGGGACTGGAGTTGCCTGGTAGAGGTCAAAGAGAAGCGAAGAAAGACTTAGAATGCGCCCTAAAGTCCCAAGGAGGTCGAGATAACGTCTAACGAAGGTCTGATAATGAAGAAATAATAGTCCAAGTCCCTCGGGCTCGGATTCTCGTCTTCTCATCTCTAGGGGAGTAGTAGTTATTATTATGCTATGTACAAAGTATCCTAAGTGCGAGTCTGGCTTATGTAAGCCAAAACTCGTCCAAATAGTAAGTAAAAGGTAGAATAAAAACAGAAGACAAATCAGTAGGTAAAAACAGTGAAATAAAACAATTCCCCTAGTAGGGAGGCTTCCCTCCCTACACCGCTTCAATTTTGATGAGACAAGCTTGTTTGCATTGTAAGCCTCTCTAAATATTGATAAATACTGTTGACGAACTTACATTAATAGTGCCCCACCCGATCATGGCCTTGCAACTGAACAGATGAGTGGCAAGAAGCAGGATAAGTTCCGAATCACAATGGGACTTGCTTGCAATGCCGATGGGAGTGAGAAGCTCCCCATCTTTTTCATCGGGAAATATGCCAAACCCTGATGCTTCAAAAATGCATCACCAGAATCCCTTGGACTCTACTACTGCAGCAACAAAAGTGCCTGGATGACCATGGTCTTATTTGAGGAGTATGAAGTTACCAAATCACAAAGGTCCTCAGCTGATATTCTATCCACCAGATGGCTCCAAGCGCTTGACATTCAGATGCGCCAGAAAAATCAGAAGATCTGTTTGCTTCATCAGGAAAAATTCTCTTGACAATGTAGCTCTATGTAGGCTCTGTAGCACTCATAACTGGATTGACAAGTCCCCAATATGTAGTCAATATATCTAGAGAGCAACATTACATAGTACAATATAGCTTGAATAGAGCAAGGTTCTTGCTATGTAACCAGCTGCTATGGATGATCACCAGACTGTGTAGCTGGACATAGGATTCAAACCTGTTGCATACTTTCTTGCTACTATCTCAGGATAGCCACCCGTAGCTGACTCCGTCACATGCAATCATGGCTCCAAAAAATTGGTTGGATTAAATGATACTCATACTGGGTTACGTATTTAACGGGAACTGTCTGGTCCGATGCGACTTCCCTCCCAACGACCCTAGATGGCAGTAGCAAGTGCCCATGATTTCAGTTGTGACGGCACGAGGGTTCGGACAGCTCTCAATCAGACTCATCTTCTGTCGTCGAGCCCTCATGATGTTCCTGGATAGCCGCAGCAACAACCCTGGCAGATAGCTTGCATTGAGACTCCATAGTGAGAGCACCGGCACCGGAATGAACACTATTGAATGATTAAGGCTGGAGCGCCCTAGGTACTTGTGGATGATACGTACCAGCCGGCCTCATAGATCCTAGAACAGATTGCCCGTAGTACTCCGACATCCTTGGTAGCATCATCAAAATCTTGAAGACACTTGAGGTATGCCTCGTAGACTGAGCGATATTCTTGTGCGGTGAAGGATATATCTCCCCGTTTTCCTGTCGCCCACTCGTCAATACAACACTCGATCTCCATTTTTGGTCAGTACGAACATAAACCACTAAGCCAGGCAGAAACTTACCGCTGTAAGGACAAGCGCCAAAGTCGGGTATGGGAAAGGTTTGAAGTGTTCAGGGAACATGACGCCCTCGTCATGTTTGTTGGCAAACCACATGGTGTTGATGATCTTTTGAATGATTGGCGCCTTGAGAAAGCCTCGTCGGTCCTCTTCCAGGAGTGCCATGTGCTAGTTCATGCATCAGGACAACGTTCGCGATGGCTGAAGAGACCACTGACCTTGAAAGCAAAGTTTGTTCCTTCTTTGAGCCCCTCGGCTAATGATCGATTCTTCTTGATGGCAGACTTGCTCTGGCTGCTGTGGAAACCGAACATGACCTCGACAAGGGGGCAAAGCTTCGTCTTAAGCTCGCCATGGACCTGTGAACCACGGCTGGTGATCTATAGGACGTGAATGATGGCCATCCGCTTATAATAAGTATAGTAACCCACTTACAAGTTTAGATAAGTCCGGAGTGCGGGTGAGGTTCACTCCAGTGAGTTGACATGCCTTGGCCCAAGAGGCTGCCAATAGCGTGGTCTCTTGGCCATGGTCAGGCATAGGTGATTGAGCACATAGGCGTGCGCGATACTCTGCGACTGCAGCGGTCACAAATTCTTGGGTCACGTTGTCGTAGTCCTTGGCATGGGGGCGACCTTCGTGTTCGGTGAGCTTTTGTGCTTTTACAGAGATTGAATCTTCGTCTTCAGGGCCTGTTTCATGTTGCCTCTTCGGCCCTGCACTGCGATAACAACAAATGATGTGCGCCACAAATACAAAGTCAGATGGACTCTGGCTCACCATTCACCGGTGATCTTCACTCCCTCGGGCTCACTTGGGGTGGTCTCCTTGCGCTTATCCTTCATCCTCTTTTGCTTGATGGATGCGCTCGAGCTGATGGTGCGGTATTCATCATCTGTGTCGCGATCGGAGTCCATTAGAGCCCATGGAGAACGTCAGCACAACACGACATCCGTATAATGTGGTGTATACTCACTTCAAGAGCCTCTATGGCGCTTGCTGAAATATGTGGTGTCTTGGGTACTTTGTTGTTACGAAACGCGAGTGGTTGCTTGGTCCCGCCACTAAGTCTAGTAGGCACGATCCGGTTGGTAAACTAAAGGGTAGCAGGTCAGAATAGCCGCACTGAGTGACAGTACAAGTAGAATTTACCAGTGTGTCACCAGAGCTGTTATTGTCGTGGTCTTCATCGACGATGCCTCGGTCATTATCGTCCTCATCTTGTGTGCCTTCATTCTCGCTCCCGATGTTGGCCAACTGCCGCAGGTGCTCACGGGCACGTTCCCTTCGCGCTTTGGCATCACGGCACTGGGTAGCCTCATGCTGGTCATCAACCAGCTGCCGCTGTTTCTCTGATGGACGGCGGATCCGACCACCGGAGGTTTCTGTGCCATGTGATTAGGACTATGCTCTTGCCATCGCAGCTCAGAGTTCTTACCATCATGATTCTCTTTATCATACATGCGACGGCCCTTGTCAGAGCGTTGCATAGTGCCAAAAGAAGCGGTAACTGTTCAAACGTCAGCGACTAACACGTCTCCTTGCCTTTTATCTTCCAGTTGGGTATGGTGTTGTTTGGCGTAATCAACGAACCAGACATGCATGTGGATGCATTGGTCACAAGGGCGCTTGCATATGATATGAGGGAAAAAAAAGGGCAAACGTCGTCGACATGGCAGACAACCGACTTGACTGACAGATCCCTAATATCGAAATATTATTGAGGCATGTCAGTGTTTTTAAAAAATGGTAGAGACATATACCTCATAATGCCCGCCCACCGCTGCGACTACTGTTTGAAACCTATATCGACTCTAGCTGGAGTCAAGCGGCACATCGCCCAGTCGGCTGCCTGCCAACAGCAATGGAACCGGGTCCTCGAGCACACGGCAAGCACGGCATCTGTTGACGACCATCAGATTGGTGATGAGATGGATAACGCACCAGGTATAGTATCCGATCAGTACGACGAGTCAGATGGGAACGATTCTGGGCGTGATAACCTCGATATCCAGGAAGGGCCCTTGGTACAGCAGTTGCAGTCCTATGCAGAACCCGAACCTCTAAATCCTCCATCTAGACATGCATCGGTTGGGGATGATGTTGAGGATGAACCTGCGTCGGCTAACGGGGGGCGCTTCGTCGAACAGTACACGGGAGCAGCAGCTCACATTCTGGGCTCATGGCCTACAGTTTTCGAGGACATGGAGAATGCCGAGAACACCAGCGGTGGTAGTCAGTGGGCTCCTTTTCAAAACGAGGAGGAGTGGGAGCTGGCCCGCTTTCTGATGAAGAATGTTGGTCAAACGAAGATCGATGACTTCCTGAAACTCTCGCTGGTATGTACACTCACCGGTCTGGTAAAAACGATACTTATTCACTTCAAGGTTCGCCAGAGTGGGGTCAGTTTCGCCAACGCACATGCCTTTCTCAAATACGTAGACTCACTTCGAACTGGTCCAGCGTGGACATGTGAAATGATAGATGTTGTAGGAGACGCGGTGGCCGAAGACGGGAGTACAAGACGGGAACAGCTGGAACTGTGGCGTAGGGATCCTGTCGAATGCGTCATGGAACTGATTGGTAACCCAGCCTTCCGAGACGCTATGGCGTATGTTCCTGAGCGCGCATATGCAGATTCTGAAGGAAAAAATCATATCTACGACGAAATGTGGACAGCAGACTGGTGGTGGGACGTGCAAGTAAGCTCTCACTTTGGAATCGAGGCAGTACGAACCTCAAGACACTTGTGCCACAGGGAAAATTACCTGCGGGCGCTACGGTTGCACCCGTGATCTTGTCGTCGGACAAGACCTCCCTGTCTGTATTCAGTGGCGATAAGAAAGCATGGCCCGTATACCTAACCATAGGAAACATATCGAAGGACATCAGATGACAAGTTTCCAGACATGCAACGATCCTGATAGGGTACTTACCTGTCTCTAAGCTCGAGTGCTTCGAGAAAAAGACCTGCTCACTCGCCGGATATCACCTCTTCCATCATGCCATGTCACTACTCCTTCGACCTCTGGTGGACGCCGGTCGCAATGGGAAGGTCATGGTCTGCGCCGATGGTTGTCTGCATCGAGTCCATCCGATACTTGCCGCATATGTCGCTGACTTCCCAGAACAGTGCTTGGTAGCTTGTAACAAAGAGAGTCGGTGTCTGTGCTGTCTGGTTCAATCAAATAAGCGAGGAGACAAGGAGGAATGTGCATGGCGCAGCATGGCAGATACTCTGAAGATGTTGCGCCGTAAACAAAGGAATGGGCGGTCAAGAAAGTTTGATGACGAAGGTTTGCGCACTGTGTACGAACCATTTTGGAAAGATCTTCCCTTCACCAACATCTTCGCTTGCTTCACTCCCGACATTCTCCACCAGCTTCACAAGGGCGTCTTCCATGATCATCTGCTCCAGTGGTGCATCACTATTGTTGGGGAGAAAGAGGTTGATGCACGTTTCCAAGCGATGAGCCGATATCCTGGCCTTCGCCACTTTGCAAAAGGAATATTGACAGTCTCCCAGTGGACCGGCACAGAGCACAGAGAAATGGAGAGGGTCTTCGTGGGTCTACTTTCTGGCGCTGTGGAAGAACGCGTCCTCGTTGTTGTCCGCTCACTTTTAAATTTCATATACTACGCTCAGTGTCAGCAACATACGGACTTATCACTGAAAGCGATGGAGGACTGTTTCAAGACTTTTCATGACCACAAACACGTCCTTATTGACCTGCAGATTCGTGAGGACTTCAACGTCCCAAAGATTCACTCATTGCGACATTATGTATCGTCGATTCGAGCACTCGGAAGCGCTGATGGATACAACACCGAGTACCCGGAGCGATTGCATATCGACTACGCCAAAGATGCTTATCGAGCGAGCAACAAGCGCGACTACGTAGAACAGATGGCGTTGTGGCTTCAACAGCAGGAAGCTATCCACCACAAGTCCGCTTACCTGGCTTGGAGACAGCTCAAGACACCGCTGCGCAGGGACTCTGTAGATGACGATTCTAGTGACATTGGCGAGGCCGGTTCTGTCTCTGAACCGGGAGAGCAATCAGGAAACACCTGTGGTCAACTCAGAGACATTGCATCTAGCACCACCGCTCAGCAGCAATCAGGTAAGATGTCCATCTACTGGCGTACGCCGTGGACTATACAGTCGTCTAGGCCTGCAGGTCAAGGTCCACTACAAGGTCACTAAATATCCGTCCCGCTGCAGAGTGACTGTGGACCAGATTCACACTGAATACAAAGCCCCCAACTTCATCCTCGCGCTCAAGCAGTTTCTCGCTTCGTCTTCATCTCGATGCTATGTCATACAACCCACCGAATCTGATCGCTTCGATATATTCCATAGTCTCAATGTTGTGGTTGGCCCCAGCACTATCACAGGGCATGACAAGGGCATGCAAAGAGTGTGGGCGACACCTATGGTCGCTGCCTGTGGTCGCAAGGCCGAATGCCCTGGTCGTTTCGATGCTGTGTTTGTCTTAGAAGACAGTCATCAACGCTCCGAAGCCCTCGTTCCCGATAGTGTGTCCCATAATTTTACTCTGACAAGTAGGTTACATGGCACTGGTAGGTGTGTGGGTCGCTCAGATTCGAGTCATATTTAAGCTTCCCGATCATTTGGGCAACCACCCACATCCTCTCGTTTACGTGGAGTGGTTCACCGCACTCCGTCACAAAGATCAAGTCTCTGGCCTATATGTGGTGAGCCGTTCTACATGCCACCATCGTCCAAATGCGTCAATAATCAGCGCTGATCGCATTGTATGGGCCTGCCACCTTCAAGCTCGGTGTGGGAAGCAGATTAGTGGTGACTGGTCGTCGGATAGTGTGCTGGACATGGCCTCACATTTTTACATCAATTCCTACATTGACTTAGATACGTTCATCTCGTTTGAGTAGTAGTTTGTGTGTCTGTCAATGCAGAGTATATACTGATGAGTTTGCACACACAATGGCGAAGGGTGCAGAGTGAGTAGCATAACTATGTTGGCTGTCAAGACTACATGGATGAGTACTGTGCTAGCAAGCCTATGATATTCTACAATCTTTCCACTGTCTTCTATGACAACTATGTCACTGGCTGATTAGTGAGTGATGCGTGCCTGATACGACATAGTGCTTTGATGTCTATGGCTGTCAATGTACCTATGTGGCTATGCTACATATCAAAGTGGTTTTCCTGATGTTGTCGACAATTTTTCAGGGCACTATGTCAACTATCAGCCCCATAACATTCACGTCGAATACTTCGAGCCAAACCTCACATCATATGACCAGCCCTGTGATGCTGGAATCATCCGTACAACAAAGGCACTTTACCGAAGTGCCTTCTGCTTGCGAGCAATTGAGATTGACGATGCAGGGGGACGAGACATCTACAAGATTGATTTACATGAAGCTATGCTACTCATGGTTGAAGCCTGGAGCAAGGTGAAGCCATCAACGATTATAAACTGTTGGAATCACACAAAAATCCAACCTGATCCTCATCCGGACACGAACCTCTTATCAATCTGGTTACCACTGCAGCCTCAACCGTCACACCCCTCACTTGCCAGGGCAATGACCCAATGCGGAACCCTGCTGCTTGGATTCTCATTCAAGAATTTGCAATGTCAGAAGAAATGCGCTTACCGGAAATTGAGGACCAGCTCCAAAAATTGCTTGGCAATTCATATACTGGACACGACTGGGATCCTGTACTGAAAGTTATCATGGATGCTGAAAATGACATGGACAAGGCATTGTCTGGGCTCAATCAGCTTACCATTCCTATCTTTGGGTGCCCAATCAACGAACTCTCTGCCTCCAACCAGGTTCCTTGTGTTCTGACTCAAGTTACCCTGTTCCCGAACCTCCCACAGCTCACTGAGGCTGAAAAGAACCTTGTAGATGCTGTGGGTAGTCTCCAGAAGCACAAACGTATCATTGGAAGACCACTCACCCTCGAAGAAATGCTGAATCCAGTGGAAGAAGAGGTGATTGGTGATTCTGCCTATAGATTTGAGGGGGGAGATGGAGAGATAGTAGCCCAAGTGAATCACGAACTGGCAATTATGCAAGGTGAGGTGGTAGAAGTCAATGATGGGGTTGAGGAGGAGGTGGCAGACACAGACAAGGAGCCAGAGATGGAGATAAGTGAAGTAATCCATCTGTGCGAGCAGATGGAACAGATTTCCATCAAGTATGGGTCACCCGAGACATCACTCGACCTCTCTCGGCGTATACGGAGGCTCAGAATTGAGGTTCAATGCATGGAAGGGGCAATGTTGAAGCAGTCGACAATAGACCAGTGGGTCAAGGGCGCAGGGGCATCACAGTAGTCACACTGTCACACATGTCATGGCTACTCACAATGCATAACTCTCATAATGCATAGGTCACAGCTACTGCCCGACATCATGCATTATGAGAAGTTCTACTGTATTACCAAAAGTGTAGTAAAGTTCGCTTTTTTGACTACCAAATAAGTGTAGTGTTTTGTAGTGTTTTGATTAGCAAAGTGTAGTGTAGATGAGTATTACCAAAAGTGTAGTGATGTGACACATTTTTGACTACCAAATGAGTGTAGTGTTTTGTAGTGTTTGATTAGCAAAGTGTAGTGTACATTTGTATTACCGAAAGTGTAGTGTTGTGGCGCTTTTTTGATTACCAATTGAGTGCAGTGTTGATTAGTGTTTGAGTAGTTAAATGTTGTGTACACTTTTGATTACCAAAAGTGTAGTAAAGTCCGCACTTTTTGACTACCAAAAAAGTGTAGTGTTGATTAGTGTTTGACTAGTGAAATGATGTTTACACTTTTGATTACCAAAAGTGTAGTAAAAGTTCGCTTTTTTGACTACCAAATATTTGTAGTGTGACTAGGAAATGTACAGTGGTACTGATTAGCAAAAAAGCGTAGTAGTGATTAGCTTTTTTGTCAAGTGAGCACAGCCACTAATGCCTTGAAATTTTGCTAAGTCCAAAAAATACCCCAAAATGCAATATAGTGGACACTAAAACTCACACCTTTTGCACAAGTGGCCAAAGCTGACCAAACAAAGGCCAATTCCTACTATGGGGTAGTGTATGCCATTAGCCCACTACTACCATGCATTTGATTACCAAAAAGTGTAGTGGTATTAGAAAAAAGTGTAGTGGTAGTACCAAAAAGCATAGTAGTATTAGCAAACAGGGTAGTAGTATTAGCAAAAAGTGTAGTAGGTAGTGTTATTAGCAAAAAAGCATAGTTGTATTAGGCTATTATGTGGTAGTACTTGAATTTGAATATATTACTACTTTTGATTTGATTTCTGTGTGACTGAGTGATAGTCCTATTAGCTTGAAAGTGTAGTGGGATTAGGAAAAAAGCATAGTAGTGTTATTAGCAAAAAATGGTAGTGAGATTAGCAAAAAAGCGTAGTAGTGGTATTAGCAAACAACGGTAGTGGGATTAGGAAAAAAGTGTAGTAGTGGTATTAGGAAAAAATGGTAGTTGGATTAAGAAAAAGCATAGTAGTGGTATTAGGAAAAAATGGTAGTGAGATTAGGAAAAAAGCGTAGTAGTGGGATTAGGAAAAAATGGTAGTGGGATTAGGAAAAAAGTGTAGTAGTGGTATTAGCAAAAAATGGTAGTGAGATTACAAAAAAAGCATAGTAGTTGTACAGGACTGTACAGTGCTGTGACAGTACTGTACAGGGGGGGACCTTTCTGTGGCACTGTGGGCACTGTAGTGGGCTGTTGCAAGCTGTACAGTGCCATACAGTGACTAACAGTTTTGCTGATGCAGTGCAATACCTTCATCAGGCCAATGAATTTTGGCACAAGCTTTCATGCACATCCCTTTGGAACATTCAAGTTCTGCATGGAGAGATACATGAGGTCCCCCTCTTGAAGGTTGAACCCTTCTTTTTGTTTCTTATTTGCATGGTACATCTGTATTACTCTGCTCTCAATGATGGCATCATGAGCCATCTCTAGATTTTCTAGTGCTTGCCTAACAAAGGTCTTCACTCCTGGTGCCATTGAGGGCATTCCCCCTCTGATGTGTTGCATCATCTCAGGTATATACCCATAATTTAGCTTGAAGGGTGGAAACCCTGTCAAGCTACTTATGCTCGAGTTGATCGCAAACTCAACCATTGGCATCTTCAATGTCCAATCTGTTTGGTCTGGTCAGACCATTGCTCATAGCATTTGCACTACATTCCTTATTGCTCATTCAGATGCTCTGTCCATCTGTGGATGGAAAGCTGTCAACATCAGGAGCTTTGCTCCTAACATTCTGTGTGTTTCACACCAGAAGGCCAACATGAACTTTGTGTCTTGATCTGGGACTATTGTCTCTGGCAGTCCATGCAGTTGGGTGACTTCTCTTATGAATATTCCTATGAGCTCTGATGCTTGTATCATCATAGTCACTGGTACTAGGTGTACCATCGATGTTAGATGGCACAAAACTACCCACAGGTAGCCATGCCTGTTGCTTGGTGGGAAAGGTCCCACAAAGTCCATTGCTATCAACCCCCAGGGTCTTCATGGCACAGGTAAACTGTGCAGTAGACCCTTTGATCATTGATTATCATTTTTCATCATCTGACATATTGGACATGTTTGACAGAACTTGTCCACTTCCTGGCCAAGTTTTGGCCACCAATACCATCTGTGGATATAATCTGCTGTTCTCTGGGGCCCAAAGTGCCCCAGCATCCTATGTGCCTGATTGACATCAGCAAACCAGACGTTTCCCCCCCAGCTTTCCAGTGCTCCCAGGACTTTTGAAAAATGATTCCAGACCTCCCAGACCCTCCAACCCTCCAGGTGCACAGCCACAGTGAGAACAAAAGTTGTAGCCCATGATCACAGGACCATGGGAATATGATTACCTCAGCAATATCTCCTTTTTGGGGTGAGATATTTGCAAAGTTCAGTTGGCTGTACAGTGATGATGTCATAACAAAAGTTGTAGGGCTGGATCACAGGATCATGGGAATATGCTTATCTCATTGATATGCCCAAAAATGGGTGAGAAAAATGCAAAATACCGAAAAAATTGGACATCTCAAAAATTAAATTTCAAAGATGTCATAATAAAAGTTGTAGTGCCTGACTAGAGGACCCCAGAGGTATGCCTATCCCATCCATACCTGCAAAAATGGTTGAGATACAGGCAAGATACAATTAGTGTAGTGTAGTGTACATTTTATTACCAAAAGTGTAGTGTTGTGGCGCATTTTTGATTACCTAATGAGTGTAGTAAACTCTGCTTCTTTGACTACCAAATAAGTGTAGTGTTGATTAGTAATTGACTAGCAAAGTGTAGTGTAGACTATTGATTAGCAAAAGTGTAGTAAGGTCCGCTTTTTTGACTACCAAATAAGTGTAGTGGTTGATTAGTAATTGACTAGCAAAGTGTAGTAAACTCCGCTTTTTTGACTACCAAATAAGTGTAGTGTCTTGTAGTGTTTGATTAGCAAAGTGTAGTGTACATTTGGATTACCAAAAGTGTAGTGTTGTGGCGCATTTTTGACTACCAAATAAGTGTAGTGTTTTGTAGTGTTTGATTAGCAAAGTGTTGTGTAGATGTGTATTACCAAAAGTGTAGTAAACTCCGCATTTTTGACTACCAAATAAGTGTAGTGTTTTGTAGTGTTTGATTAGCAAAGTGTAGTGTACATTTGTATTACCAAAAGTGTAGTGTTTTTGTAATGTTTGATTAGCAATGTGTAGTGTGCATTTGTACTACCAAAAGTGTAGTGTTGTGCCGCTTTTTTGACTACCAAATATTTGTAGTGGGACTAGGCATTGTAGTGTAGTGTTGATTAGCAAAAAAGCGTAGTCATGATTAGCTTTGTTGTGTAGTTGGCACAGCCACTAATAGCTCGAAATTTTGCAAAGTCACAAAAATACCCCAAAATGTGATATAGTGGACACCAAAACTCATGCCTTTTGCGCAAGCAGCCAAAGCCGACCAAACAAAGCCCAATTCCTACCATGGGGGGGGGGTATGCTATTAGTCCACTACTACCAACTATTTCATTAGCGAGAAAGTGTAGTAGTGGGTAGTAGTATTAGCAAAAAAGCGCAGTAGTATTAGGAAAAAGCGTAGTAGGTAGTAGTATTAGCAAAAAAGCGTAGTGGTATTAGGAAAAAGTGTAGTATGTACTAGTGGTATTAGGAAAAAGTGTAGTAGGTAGTAGTATTAGGAGAAAGGGTAGTAGATAGTAGTATTAGGAAAGTGTAGCAGGTAGTGTTATTAGCAAAAAAGCGTAGTACTATTAGGTTATCATGTGGTAGTACTTGGATTTGAATATATTACTACTTTGATTTGATTTCTGTGTGATGGAGTGATAGTCCTATTAGTGTGAAAGCATAGTGGGATTAGCAAAAAAGCGTAGTAGTTGTATTAGCAAAAAACGGTAGTGGGATTAGCAAAAAAGCGTAGTAGTTGTATTAGCAAAAAACGGTAGTGGGATTAGCACAAAAGTGTAGTAGTGGTATTAGCAAAAAATGGTAGTGGGACTAGCAAAAAAGCGTAGTAGTGGTATTAGCAAAAAATGGTAGCGGCATTAGCAAAAAAGCATAGTAAAAGTATGGACAGAGGTGATGGGCTGGGATTCTGGGAACTCTGGAACCCTGTCTGGCCAGTCCTGGCCGGAGGGGGACCTTTCTGGGTGAGCTGGGAGTCTGGCCAGCTCTGGCCAGTTCTGGCCAGGTGATGTCTAGTTTGCTGATGGATTACCTTGGCAATAGTGTCATCACCTTCATACTTTGCATGCAGAAGGCACAACACCTTCTCTCCTCCATGGTTTTTCATGTAGAGGAGACCACCTTCCTCTTTGAATTGGGGATAATGCGATGGCTGCACCATTACTTTTGCAAGTACAGAATTGCTTTTATACCCTTTATGGACAGCACTTAAGAAGCCTGGTGCTTCACCAAATGTTATGGTAGAGGCTCTAGTGGCCTTAGCAGACTTGAGTATTGTAGGGTCTTCCTGTGCACTTGCACCAGGGGATTCCTTGTTACTCTGCTCTGTGGCTGAGGCCATCCCTCTAGCCTCTTCATATCATTTTTCTATGCTTTTGTTTAAATGGTTATTTTTCCAAGGGATACTTCCCTCTCTCATCACTGATAACTTCAGCTCTTGCCACTTGTCTTGAGGGAGATCATCTCCTTCTGGGTCCAGACATATATCTGTGTCTGCCCATTCAACTTCATCATTGGAGGCTACATCCCCTCCTTCTTGTTCATAGTAATGAGAAAGGCAATCCGCTATGTGGTTCTCAGTGCCTTTTGCATAGACGACGTTTGCATTGAATTGTGACATATAGTCCAACCAGTGGACTTGTCAACTCAACAATTTTCATTGAGTTTTGAGGTAGCCCAATGCCTCATGATTGGTAATGATTGTAAATTTGAAACCAAGGAGTTTATCCTCCCATTTCAGAAGTGCTTCAGTTATTGTGAGAGTTTCTCGCTTGAATGTTTGATAATTTTGTTGAGTGTCACTCAACTTTTTTGACATAAACCCAGCTGGCCAACAGGTCTTCCAATTGGACCCCTGCCCATACAGTGCACCTACTCCATAGAGTGACATGTTGCACACAAGCCATATTGGCTCTTCCTTTTGTGGGTCGACAGGCTGCAAGATTGGATATTTGCATGCAGGATCCTTGATCATTTGGAAGCATCTATTGTGGATTTCTCTCCACTGAAACAGATGTTCATTCCATTGAATACCAGTCAGGGGTGTAGTATACACTGATATTTCTGGCATGAACTGTGCCAGATATTCTACTAGTCCAACGAACTGTTGGACCTCATCAAGGTTCTTAGGAGTCCTCCAGCTCCTAATTCGAGACGTCTTGTCTCTATCTGCATGTACACCCTTGGTGTCTATGATGTGCCCTAGGCAATCAAGCTTTTCTGTGTAGAGGTCACACTTCTCCTTCTCAAGGTAGAAGTCAGCCTTTTCTAGTGCTTCAAACACTATTCTGAGGTGTTGTTCATGGTCCTCTATCATATCACTGTAGATGAATATGTCATCAAGATAGATGTATACAAAGCATCCTATGTGATCTCTAAAGATCACTGTCATTAGATGTTGAAACATCACAGGGGCATTACAATCTCCCTGCTGCATCACTTGACTTAAGAAAGTCCCATACATTGTTGAGAAGGCTGTCTTCCAGATGTCTTCAGGTTCTATATGAACTTGTTCATATGCATTTGACAAGTCAATCTTAGAGCGATACTTCACTCAAGCTACATCCATTCATATTTGATCTTGATCTGGGAAGGGGGTGACATCCTTCACTGTATTTTCATTTCTTTTGCAGCAGTCAATGACTGTCCACAGTTTTCCATTTTTCTTGGGGATGCATAGCATCAGAGCAGCTTGTGGGACACTTTTCAGCACCCACCATTCTGCATTGGTATACAGTTGGATTTTGTCCAACAACTGTTGTTTTAGTGCATCAGCACATCATGGCAGATGATATGCATACTGCTTCTTCTCATCAACCAGGGGAATCCTGTGGTTTACCTCCTGTAATGGGGGTAATTTCAGGATTACCTGGCTAAGTCTGTGCTTATACTGATCAAACCATCAGTTTTGTAGTTGAGGTATATCCTCATTTTTTAACAGTGTCTTACTAGGTTTTATTATTGTGAGGTGCTCCTCACTTTGTGAGCCACCTGGCCCTTTTAATCCATCAGATCCCCTCCCCCCTTTAGAGCCCTCATGAGGCTGAGACCTCACAGGGCACAATAGTCAATTATTATGACAGGATTTACCTGTCATCAGAGCCTCAGGCTCTGTGAGAAGAGGCACACACTCGCCTGCTATCTCTATTGTTTTCCTTGTGAAATTCAAAATTGCTTTAGTGTGCCTTAGGAAGGGGATTCCTATTATACAATTGTAGTGATCAATATTTGCTACATCAAAGTATACCTCCACTTCATAGTTTCCAATCTGTATTGTGGATGTTCCACCATGAGTGATTTTTGACCAGCTGCCTATGTAGCCTAACTGCAGCCTGTTCAAGGGGAAATACCCTCATCTTTGTGACCTTGGTGAATGCTGGGCTCACAGGGTTTCCTGTGCTTCCAGTGTCTATCATCATATACACTGTGCACCCATTGATAATACTCTGTAATGTTGCACATGTTTGCAGTTCTGGATTTATTTTGGGACAAGATCCCACTATGTTATTCATATGCATAGCATGCTGAAATGATCAAGTTAATGACTTTGTCATCAGTTCAATCTTTGCAGTGAGATTCATTGCTGCCAGCTGTAGGTTATGATGATGCTGTTCTTCATCATTGCTGATAATCACATCCCCATGGGGCATTGCTACTATTGTATCATCGGGGTATATCCCAACATGATTGTTGCCTTCAAATGCTCATTGGAGGCGAGCCTCCATTATTCCAAGTGCTCTTCACATTTCCGGAGTTATGCACTGCATTCCCCCAGCATTTCTTGGATATCTGCAATCACCTGAAGCCTATCAGCTTCCATGGACCATATTCGGTCTGCCATGGTTCACATTGCACAATGCATATGGTCTAAACTCATACCATGCCCTTCCATTTGCACTCAGTCGCAATCATCCCAGCTGTGGTTGTATTCCCTGTGAGCTAGTTGCTCTGGATAATGTAATGCTACATTCAATGTAGTATTTCCATCAATTGCCAACTCAGAAACATGCTCTATCCTCTGAGTGCATTCTCAGCATGAGACTTCCTCATGAATAGCACTGTAGATGGAAGACCAAGTCCATTGGCCTGTTGTAGATGAACTATCTACTGCACTTTTGGTCTCTATGGAATCTTCCATTCAGAAGTCCATATCTTCGTCCTCTACCCTTAGAGATGCACTCCACAGGGGTCCTCCTGTACCTTCCATGACATCTGGTCAGTACTCCACTGTATTATCTCAGTTGACCCAGACTTTACTCCACAGGGTACTTACTACTACCATGTTGGGGTAAACTCCAACATTACTTCCTAACATGCCTTGACAGCATATGTCGATTATAGCACTGTCTAGGCATTCATGCAAGACTTGATTGTGTCCTGGCAGTCATTGCATGTTTTCTTGTGCCAATATCATTTGTCTAAGGGCATTCATATGATACCCTTCACACATTCTGAGATGGAAAGCCATTGCCTGTATGGCAGTCTGTACATGCATCGTACCACCACCTGTATCCAACAGTTGTATACAGTTTCCATCATCCATACCTCTGTGGTACTCACACCTAGCATGATTTTCTGATATTTTGAGTGCCCACATCAGGGATTCATCTCTACTAAGTAGCCCCTTGGCTACATGGTCAACTCTATGTTGACATTCATCACACATTCCTTCATGCACTGCACTGTATATCCCAGACCATTCCCATTTTTCTTCTTGAGATTCATCCTCATATGAATTTTCTTCATTCACTTCCAGGGTGTCACTCCCTGATTTGGAGCAGTGCTTTTCTTCTGATGAACCTTCGTCCTCATATATAACACACATCATAGTGCAGGACACTACTTCTTCAGAAGTAGTGGATTTGTCTTCTTTTCACATAGCCCCAAAATATGCAACAGGTTCATCATCATCATCAACTTCCAAGTACACCTCATACTCCTTGATGAGACTTCCTTCATCATATTGTGATCCTTCTTTGTGATCACTAGTTTCTTTGTGCTCATGATTGCCATTCACAATCTTTTCTTCATCAGGTTCCTCTGACTGTTCTTTTGTGAGGGTAACCTTCTTCTTGGACTTCTACTGCATATAACCATGGCTTTACTGCTGCTTTGTTCTTGTCCCTTTGAGGGTGAGGGCAATCAGGGGCCATGTGGCCCACCTCTGAGCAGTTGAAGCATGTTATGCCTGGCATAAATTTGTGGGGTTGCTTCCCCTTCTGCTGTGAGTCATCTCACTCTTTGTGATGGAACCTATGGTCACCATCCTTATGGTGGAACTGTCCACCTTTCTTTCCAACCTCAGTGCCTTTTGACAAGAAATTTGTCTTACGTCGATATAGTGTATTTCCTTTCTGGAAATACTTAAAGTTATCTTTATTCATGGAGCTTCCTGTGCTCCTATTTCCATGTGGGTGTGAGCCACTTCATCCCTGGGAGGTCTTTCCTCCAGAGCCAGCATGGCTCGTTCTCACATGCATGTTCACTGCTTTCTGTGCAGTCTCCATGCACCTCACTTCTTCAAGGATTTCCTCAATTGTTGAATGTTCTGCAGAGATACTGCAAGCTTCAAATATAGATTTGTTATAGAGTGCAGTAACCCCTGCAAGAACTTCCTCCTGAATGAGTAATCATTGGGAGGTTGCACCATTCAGTGTGCATGACACTTTAAATTGTTATAATACACAAGGGCTCCCTTATCATATTCAAATCTGGTTTGATCATACTTGTCAGCTGCACTCTGCACCGATGCTTCATGGATGAATTGCTTGAATAGTCCACAGATTAATTCTTTGAAAGTCCAATGCTGTATCTGTTGATTTGGAGAATCAACTTCTTGATCATACCATTGGGAGGCTAGACCCTCCAAGTACAATCCAGTGTACAAAATGCAATCTTCATCGTGATCAGGACCAGTGACCTTGAATGTATGGAAGTACTTCAATATCTGGCCCAGCCAGTCATCAAATTTATCCAGGTCATCCTGGCCTCCATATTTTCCAGGCTTTGGCAGGTTCATCACCTTCACCTCAGGTCCAACCTGCCCTGTCAGTAGACCAATGTAGGGAGTCTATACTCCCTAAGGCTGAATTTACAATAGGTGCACTCAAAGTTGGTGCACACGGTTTCGCTCATGCTCACACTTTTGCTCATCACCCCTCACACTGTTTTTTTGAGTTCAGACTTATATAATTATATAATATACATTTTTTACACAGCTGCAGCTTGTACATGCTGCTGACATGAGGCTGCTGCATATCATCGCACATTTCGCAGCAGACTCTTGCTTCCCCCCCCCCCTCCTTCAGTCATCCCTGGGTACTCTACGTACCTCCCCCCAGCTGGCTACCATGAAAAATGGTCAAAAAACAGGCTCAAGGTGATCCGATTCCAGAGGTAAAGTGGACAGAACCCCTAACCTGGAAATTACTGGACGAAATTGAGCAGGATGAGAACCAGATTGTCCTGTTGGGAAAACGGAAGAAAGGGGAGGTTAGTACCAATACAGAGGCATGATAAAACATACTGACACCTCACAGAAGTCAAGTGGTGATAGGAAAATTACAGTATTTAAGCATATGGGTGCTGTTGTCCTCCCAGATCTCTTTGCTCTGGATCCAGCAGCCTGTGGTGACTGAGTGAAGTGTAAATTTGAACAGTAAGTCCATGTAGCATCTATAATGACTTCCCTATGTATCATATTTTATTATGCTGCAGTTTGACAAAGCTGTATCAGAAGTTTGTCAAGCATCTTCAGACCACTGGTGAAGGAGTTAGGTCAGATGATGGAGAGGGCTCAGATGAATCAGACAATGAGTACTTTGACTGCTATGTTCCAGCATCTGGCCCAGATGAGACAACTACTGAGAGGGCTAGGTCAATCTGGGGTAAGTGAGCTGTCCTTATTCATACTGAAGATTAACATTATTTGATAGATGAGATTGTCCAGGAGTGTCCCTTCTTTCCAATACTCCATCATATCTTCTCCTCTCACCCCAATATCACTCCTATTGCTGTCACAACTGGTGTTGGCCCCCATGGCAAGAAGACTGTTCATTTCCAGCTACCCAGTGATGATGAGGGGAGTGGTCCAGTACTCAGTGGAGACCAAATGTCCCAGGTGTGCACTCTACAGGATGTTCTCAATGCTGAGATGGCCCATCATGGAGTCTCACCATCCTTTGAGCTGCCTGAGGATATGGGTTTCAGTGAGGATCCATCATTTGGTTGGGAGCAGGAGAAGGAGAATAGCCCAACCCCACCCCAGCCATCTGCCACTCCCACTGGCAAGCACAAGCCAAGTTCTTTCTCTTCTGGGAGCATTGACAAGGCAAAGCAGCACATTTCTCTAGTGCCTAAAAAGCGCAATTTTGAGGAGACACTTCTTGATATGCAGTGGTGAGCCACCTAGGTATCTAATCTTGGTGAATATACTGAAATATTACAGTGCCAATTTGGAGGCAATTAATTCCAGGGCCAGGGCCGAGATGTGCATGCAAGAGCGTCAAATGCTCCTAAAGGAGTTTGAGGCTGGAATTTGGACTAGGGAGGAGTACAAGAAGAGACTGATGGAGTTGAGTGGAGGACCCTCCAAAAAAATTCATCTGTCATCTGAGAATGAAGAAGAGTAGGTCATTTCTTCTGGAAATTATACCATTTTTTCAGGGCAATAGCTTTCCACCTTCTCCTCCCCAACTTTTCTATATCACACTTTCTTTTTAATCTGCCACTCATTTAATATCATCCCTTCATTTTCACAAGTACATTTGCTACATGCTAGTAGTACCACATTCTTTGATTACATTTGGTGAAATGCCAACAGTTCTTCAATTAATTTGTGTCGTTTTGCCTCACCATCACCTTCATCTACTTCCCATGCCACATTTGGTGCCCCAGGTAAGCCTCTATCTTCCTCCTCCTGAGCATGTGCATGCAGTGATGTGAATTGTGCACCTTGACTTGCCCCCTCCACCTCAATGACAAGATTGTGCAGTATAATGGCAATAGCCATCCACCTGCATGCTTCTAGGTGCTGATGTTTGGAGTTGATGTTTACCCAAAGACCACGTAAACACTGCCAACAACCTTTCAGAGCCCCCATGCAGTGCTCTGATCGTACTCGAACATTGGAAACAGTCTTGTCAAAAACAGCATTTTCTGGCAACTGTGAAGCTGGCTGTTTGTGGACTGGGATGGTGTGACGAGTGAGGGGATATGCAGAATCAACCCAGGCAAACTCATCTCCTTGGAAGAACCACTCTGCATGCTTCACAGCAGCTGTATGCTGAAAGGCAGAAGCATCATGGGCTGAACCAGTCAACCCATGTGCATAATCCACAATTCGCAAATTAGATGGTAGGTTTCCAACCTAATGCATGTAGGGAGAAACTTGATTTTAGCTCCACAAAACCAAGATGCTCTAAGCTTACATACCTGGAGGTTTAGTCCATAATTTCCCTTCCAAGTAAAATAAGCATCACCATTGAGCCCAGGTTTGGAGTAGAGAACAACAATTGTTCCATCATACATCACCCATCCTTCCCTCCAGGCCCCCCTAAATCCCAGGTGATTGTCCATCCAGACCTTCTCAGCCTCCTTTTCCTCAGCTGTTGGGATGTGCACAAAGGCATCATGGAGAGACTCTATGGCCTCAAAACATCTCCCTGTAAACAATTCAACTGACCCTTCAGAAATCCCAGCTTGATGAGCAATATCCTCCAGTGATGCCCCATTCCCATAACACCCCATACAGAAGAGAGTGACTGCCAGTTGAGTCTTAACTGGAGTCTGGGGGTTATTAGAATTATTGGAGAATACTGGGTGGTCCTGAATTAAATCCAGGATAACTTCAAAGACAGTAGGTGAAACATGCAGCATGTTGGTGTAGCGATGATAGTCAGAAGGGCTCTGTGCATACTCCCAAGCAACATGAAAGTTCCCTGCCCTGGGAACAGAGGATCGACCTTGGAGATAATGAGTTTGCTGGATAGCAAGAATGCAGGAAATATCCAGATTAAGCTGCTGAGCTGCCTCTTCAATGGTCATATGTGGTTGATGCAGGTCCCTGAAGGCCATAAAGAGCATAGAGTAGTGAAGATACTGCTCATGTAGGCTGGGCCAGGGCATAGTTGTTGGATTACAGTGATTTTTATGTAGAATATGAAGATAAGAGCACATCGATGATTATGTAAGTTTCCTTATATATCTAATTGTGGGGTGATGAGCAAAAGTGTGAGTGTGAGCAAAACCGTGTGCACCAACTTTGAGCGCACCTAATATACAGTTGACTCCCTCATAATGCATACCCCCTCAGGATAGGCCCAAAGGTATGTGTTATGAGGGAGTATGTGTTGTTGGGGAGGTCAGCCATTAGTGACTCAAAATTAATTGATTGACTATGGACATTAAGCTAGCACTTCTCTAGCATAGATGTACTATTCATGAGTGAAATAATCAGTTATTTTACTGTTCTCCATCCCTTGCATACTGAGAACTCGTGTCCTGTGTCCAAATGAACACAACATCACCTCCAGATTACAGGCAAATGGACTATCCATGTCACTGACAAACTCCCACAACAGCAATGATGCCTGCAGTGCCTCCTTGCATGTTGGACCCAGTTCAGCAGGAATAGCCAAGTCATTGCTGACCTCATCACCTTCCATGTTTGTTTCCTGTGCCTTCTTCACATCCATCACTGCTGTGAAGATGTCCTTGTCACTTGCCTCATACATGTTGTGTGTCTCCATGGCCAGGTTGAGAAGCTCTGTGAGAGCCATACAGTTTGACTTTTGGAGGGCACTGTGGCCTCCAATTCATCCAGTGCATTACTGACAAGTTTCTCTGCTTGTAGAACTGGATCAGCATGTGTTTTGGAGGTATGGATGAGGGAAGAAATAGGAACAGAGGGACTGGTGGATGATGAGGATGAGTTGATGGTGTCAGGTAGGAGGTTGGCCTTGTGCCAACAGTTCTGGATTGTTGTTGTATCCACATCATTCCATGCTAGGTTGGCAAGTTGCATGGCATCAAGTTGATTGATGTCATAGATTTGTGAGGGGGTGACACCAGATTCATATAGATCAACAGCACAGTGAATAAAATTTGCATGGTACTTTGCCTTGAAGCAACAGATAATACCTTGATCATTGGGCTGAATGTGTGCAGTCAGATTTGGCTTGAAATTTTCAATGTGAATATTTGTCAGCAACTCTGGGACAGTATGACCAGAGAAATTATCCTGCAGAAGCAGAATTTTTCAACTTTCATTCCTGAGTGCCCTATCCCAGTTCAGTAGCCACTCCTGATAGATAACAGATGTCATCCAAGCCTTTGCATTGTTCCTGTACAGAAATCCAAGCTCTGCAGCTGTCTTGTTCTTGAATGCCCATGGCTCATGTGCCTTCCCAATGATGAGTGGAGGTAGTTTTTGTGAACCATCCGCATTCATAGTGAATAGATAAGTGAGGTGAATTTCTTTCCCTTTGATGCCCGATGTTTGCTTGTTGGATAATCCATGATCAGGTGGCATACTACCCAGTGCATTTAGGATCAATGAGCATTCACAGGAAGAGAAAACTCACACATAGAACAATGAGGACTCATCAGCATTGAAGATATCTCGTGGCTGATAGCCATGCTTCTTGATGAGCTCCTGGATATGCAACCACTCCTCTTCAACAATTTCAGAGGCTGCAGAAGCAGCCTCACCATGTCATTTCATTTCCTTCAAGCTGTTTCATACCTTGAACCAGCTTAACCACCCCTCACTGAGGTTGAGATGTTCGTCATCAGGGACACCAATGAGGTCAGCAAAAGTCTTCCATTTTTGGCAGAGGACTTTGCCAGTGAGAAGGATATTGTCAGCCATGGCCTTGGAAACCCAAAGGTCCAACATCTCCATAACTTCAGGATGTTGGGTCTTGCAGACTTTTTTGGCAGAACGAGACAAATTTGCATTGCCCTCATACTCTGCTTGCCACTTTGCTTCGTCTTGGAGCCATACTGATATTCTCAGCTGCTTCAAATAGAGGCTAGGGTAGATTTTATTGAAATGAGCAGCCATTTGCTTCTGATTTTTGCCATTGGCATGATACCAATCCAGGATTTCAATCTGCTGTGCAAGAGTTGCATTTTCTTTCTTGTGGAATTTAGCAGATGGCTTGCAAGAGGGGGCCATATCATTTGTAGACTCAGCTGCATTAGGCCCTGTATTTTGGAACAGGCTCAGTACACTGACATTGCGAACAACAAAAATTTCAAGATCCTTATGCTTATGCTTTCTTGAAGGGGCATCTCCTCCTCCAAGCCTCTGTAGCTTCTGCACAATTCCTTTATCCTGGGAGTTCAACCTTTCAACACCCCAGTCATAATCAGATGCATTGTCCAAGGTTTCCACCACCTGTTCTTCATCAACCAGATTGCCATCATCATCTAGCCACACCTCATCAACCTCAGAGATGGGCTGGCCAGCCTTTAACTCAGCAATAAGCTTGGCCTTCCTGGATTGAATTTGGTCTCGAAGCTTTGTTAAGCCCCTTTTTAGAATACTGAATAGTTTCATAATGATAGAAGTTGCGAAGTTGAAGCTTTGGGTCGCTCCTGCCATCCACAGATTCTCAGATTACATAAGAAAATTTCCTAATTTGGTAATTATTTCGGATGTTGTATGGGTTTTGATCACCCAAAAGTGTGTGGGTTATGCCTTATGGGAGAGTTATGGGTTATGGGTCAGAAATCCCTGCATACCAACTTGGGAAATCAAAAAGTGTATCTGTTATGAGGGAGTATGGGTTTTGCCACATATGTGTTATAAGGGAGTCAACTGTACCACCATCATTTTGCCACCCTAGCCAGTTCCTGCAGGTCTACTGTCCCTCAGGCATCCCTCAGGAAACATCACCACCACTCCACTCTCAGCATCTCAGCTAATGTGACAGCTTCCCTTGCTTACTAATACTGCTGCTGCCTAATTCAGGAAGAGCCCCTATTGCCAACATGCACCACCACAGCAAGTTGCCACCTACCCCTATCCACGATTCCACATGATGTCCACCCCCTATCTACATTGGCCTTCAGCCCTGCGTGCATATATCAAGTGTCTTCTGACTGTTGGCAGCCCCACTCTGACACTCGTGATGTCAGCAACTCAGCCTCTATCGGCCCCACTTGAGTCTCCAATGCCCACCACTGCCAGTAGTGCTGCCTTGCCACCTCAGATCATCTCCAGGGATTCCTGCAGCATTGGTCAGTGCCCCATGGACCTTAGGTGTGTAAGTCATTGCCACCTCTCCTTTCTTTTGGTTTTTCTTGGTTCCTTTTCCCTTCTTTTCATGGCTGCAATCTGTAGTGCCTTACTTTGGCACTTTTCTTTCAAATTTTTCTTGACATATGGCAGCTCTGAAGTTTGCTAAAATATACCTTAGTGACAGCTCCCTCTACACTACAAAACACCGCTGTACTTAGGAAAAATGGAACCACTTTTCTGGCATCATAATCTGTGTGTCTGAGAGTCATCCTGAGTCCCCAGAGTCATTTTCAGAGTTTTCTTCGAGTCTTCAGAGCCCACTTCAAGTCCCCAGAGTTACCCATCGAGTTCTACTGATGATTTCGAGTCTCCCTGCATCTTAAAAATTCCACCAGCCCTCTGAGTCATCCCCTTCACATCTACTGATTTTTACTACAGTCTACAAGAGCCTACTATTGCCACTGACCAAGTTCCTAGCTTCCCAACACCACCTTATTGACTAGAAAAATCCCTCTTCACCCATTTTGTGGTGGAATTTTGAGTTCTTCACTGCCTACACTCCCCAGACCTTAGGGAAAATTCAACTCCCTGACCCACCAGTCACCTCCCCTCAGTCTCCTTCCGACTCACAACCCCTTGGGACAAGCCTAGGTCTACCCTACAGCATTCCCCCTTTCCCCCTTCACACTCTCACAAGAAGAGTAGCCCACACCAACTTGTTCCCAGATATGCTGAGCATATCTGTTCTGCATAAAGTCCATGTACCTTGTATTACCTGGGGTAAATCCCCTTAGATAGTTTGGTCAATTTCCCTGGATGATACATCATCCCCCAACTATGGGAGTTCTCCCATATCCTCAAGGACCATCTTCATCCTCCTCTTCAGGATCTTCACTGCCTGGTGGTCCTCCTCCTGGAGGGCCACCATCAGGGGGACCACCCCCTGGGAAACCTTGATCATGGAAGTTTCTTCCATAATTGTTTCACTCAGGAGGACCACCTCCATCTTCAGGTCTCCCAGGAGGCCTACCTCCATATATTCACTTCAGCCATATAGATCATCAACTGTTCCAATTCTATTATTTTCTCCAGGGGTATTATCCCTGTTTCCTGCAGCAGCATTTCTGGCTGCAATGGTACAGTCTTGTGCCATCTGGTGGAGTACTGCAGCCCCCCACTCATTCCCTAACATCTGTCAGATTATATCCAAATCTCATCTTGAGAAATATGCAGGGCAATCCAGCATATTAGGGGCAAATCCACCCCTCTGACCAAGTGCATCAGTTCTTTCAACTGGAGGGTTTTCCCTCCTCACTGGCATTCCCAGCCAGAACTGAGGGATTTTATCCTCCCTCTTGAATGTAGGTTCGATGTCTGGGGTAGTCATCCTACTCACACTTTTGGCAGCAAGAGCCTGTCTGTACCTTTCCAGCTCTTCTGCATGATGCACTCTGGGGTTCACCCTGTGATTATCAAAACCTTCAGGGCCATACCCATATTCCAGCCATTGTTGCTGCAGACTTTCAAGGAAGTCATTCATGGCTTCAAAGGCCATGTGAGGGTCTATCAGGGCATCCCTCTCATTGGTCTCCCTTCTCAAAGGTGCTTTGCCTTCCTCATATATTTCAATTGGAGGACTCTGAGTCCTCCATACTAAGACAGGGTCAGAAGACATCCATGAGTTATCTAACTCAGTACACTGAGGAGTAAGGGGACTCATCAAGTCTCTGGAAACCTCTCTTCCCTCTCTCACAGCTCATTCAGTGCTGCTTCCCAACGTCATTGAGGTAGTTAATCCTCCAGGCATATGCACATCCAGTGCTCCAGGTCCAAGCTGCCTAGCACCCGTTCCTTGGTCAGCACTTCCAGCTGGCAGCTGAGTTTCCTCCAAGTTTCTATTATCCTTTTGGACCTTGGAAGGTCCTTTCTGTTTTTGACAACTATTATCATCTGGAGGGGGATCCCCTCTGTCAGGTGGCTTGCTCTGACCCAACTTTACTGCATGAGCATACATGTGAGTAGCCATACAGCTCATTGCAAATACTCTGACAAGAGTTCAAAAAAATTGTAAATGTTGAGGTATTTGCCTTAGTTCAAACCCACAAACTGTACCATATGGTATTTGCAGTGTGATAGTTAAAGACAAAATTGTCCTTAAAATTTACTATGAAGTGTATATATACTAGACATGCAGGCATGTGATACCAGAGTATCACATGCCTGCAAACAATTACAAACCTCCATTTAGGGCATGGCCCCTAACACCAGTATTTTGTATTTTTCTCAGCCATTTTTGGACATATAAATTAGATAAGCATATTCCCATGATCCTGTGATCCAGCCCTACAATTTCCATTATGCAATCACCATCTATAGCAATTATAGTGAATTATAGTGCTATAAATAATCTATAGCCACTTTCAGTTTTTCCTGATGTTGTAGAATTAGTTGCATGTACTGTAGGCACTGTGCTGAATGAATTTCTTGTTTCCTTCATAAAAAGTGTGAGCTGAAAGAGCAAAAAAAAAAGGGAAAAATTTGCAATGCTTGGGATGACAACATTGTAACTCTATTTCACTATTTATCCTCTTTTTTGGCTATATGTGTCTATATGTCACTATATTTAAGGGGGGATGGTTGAGGAACCATAGATGCTATAGTTGTCTCTCTTGCATGTTTAGTGATAAATAGCAAAAAATTGCATTGTCAGTTTTTCCTGTTGTGGCCCCTCTACATTTACTTTGGAAATGATTCAAAGTATGAAAGATGTCAACCATCTTCCAACCTATGCTCTCATGCAGTGTATTTTCAGGTGGTAGGTAGACCCTTCCACAAGCATTGGTGGGCCACTGATTGATACATGCTTTGACAACTATACTTACCTGACAAATTCAAAGACTTTGTAATCATGCACTCAGGAAACTATGTGCCCAGGAGTTCCTTCTATACACACTATCACAGGGAATTGTTCCATGCCCAGTGCTCCTTGATGATGAATTTATCAAGGCTTATCAACATGGATTCATACTTGAATGTGCTGATGGGTGTACCCAATGCTTGTTTCCTTGAATCTTTATATATTTGGCTGATTATCCTGAAAAGTAAGTAGGTAACCTCAAGATCTGAATTTGAGGTGGCCTGTGGTTAATGAAATTCACTCTGATGTAGGGTCCTCATTGCAAACATAGGTACATACCTTAGTACTATCAGAGGTGGGCTTCAACTCTTCATCCTTGGAACTCCTGGAACCTTTGGGCTTGGAGGTGCAGGGTAACTTCTCAACCTGTCACATATCCACAAAGAGCTTCACTACAGACAACTGGCCTTTGGATACCTTCTTCACCATCTCCCTGTAATCAGCCAAGTTGTCAACATCAATGTATGTAAATGCGCCCTTGGGCCTTCAGTGGAATATACTTCAGCAGAAAATGTTTCTTCTCAGTAGCCTAGTTGTAAAAGGTCTGTCCTTCTGTTCCACTTAAGTACTGATCACTCGATATAAACATGACCAGTGTTATATTCGAGTGTCGAAGTAGGGTAGAATAGAAGTTAAAAACTACATGTACCTCGAGCGCCCGTTATGAGCGGGCACTCACTATTACATAACACCTATACAGTACCGGAGTCCAACGGACTCTGCACTGGCCCCTGACTCCTATAGGGGCTAAACACACCTCGGCTTTTAAGTACTTATCTACCGGTAGTAAGGAGGGGCTTGCCCTCCTTACACCCTCCCCCTGAAGAACCCAACTATGGGTTCTTCAAATGCGAGACGTGGTATCAAATAACTGAATTAGAAGTCACACTCATGTAGATACACGAGTGTGAGGCGAGACGGGACTGGGTATAGTAACAGAGAAACAAAAAAGGAAAGAAAAGAAAAAGAAAAGAAAAGACGCCTGGACTCCTACATAGGGGCCGGGCCTGCATCATCAACGTCCATCTGCTGCCCCCGGGTATTGCTGGACGTCGGGGCGTCGAGGTCCCAGTCGTCATCGTCGGCGAGGGCAGCAACTAACCCCCCTACCACCTCGACCCCACTCAGCGAGTTTGCATTCGCTGGGACGGCCTCGACGTCCTGGAAATCCGGGAGTCCCAACTCCTGGGCGCGCTCCAGGTAGTACTCGAGGGGGTGTGTCGCAGCTGTCCGATCCTCCGGAGTGCCACGCAGATAGTCGCTCCTCGTCAGCCCGTCATGAGCGTGCTGACCCTTTTCCTGCAATGCATCACGTTCGTCTATCAGGAAGCTGACGCCAAAGGAGTAGAGGTCATCGGCCTCTTGGAAGCTCAGCCCATTCCTGGCAAGGTAACGGGCTATGTTGGCAGGCGAGGGCGCGACGTCTGTGGGGGCATCCCAGGTGCCCTTGGCCCCTGGGACGATGGTCATTCCTTCATTCTCGACAATGGCCCTGTACCGGCCCGCTGCAGTGAAGAGTCAAGTGAAGTTACGACGCCAACCGTGACGGTTGGAGTCGTAGCGGAAGCGGGGTGCGAAGTACCCCTCCAGTATGAATCCTCTGATTCGTCGAATCAGAGCGGCTTCTTTGTCCTCTGCGAGCTCCTCGAGGGGACTTGGTACTCCCAGGAAGTACGACGTCTCGTCGATGTCCAGGTATCTCTGGACGTGTTCCTTCCACTCGGAGAGTGGTGCTCCCCAGTGTGGGGCCTTCTTTGGACCTCGGTCCTGGTACCATTTCTTTTTGTGGTCCCGATGGTCAATCACTGGAGGGACCACGGGGGCGATCGGAGTTGTGACCTGAGGGGTCACTACAGCGGGAGGGGGTAGTTCAACGATAGGTGGGGCTCTCTCCACCTGGGGGATAGGGTTCGGCTCGCGAGTGATGATAGGCTCCTCGCGAGCCTCAGTGAGATCGGCTTGACGCTCCTCATAAGCCGGGGGTTGGTTGGGGGCAAGCCCTGTGACAGAGGGCTTGTAGTTTTCGCGCTTGGACTTTCCCTTCGCGGCCATCCAAGCGGGAGGGTGCCATTGCGAGAGCGCATAGGCAGCCACAGGGTTCTTGGCTGGCTTCCTCCCTGTGTACCTATCGACGTCGGCCAGGTACCTGTTGATCCAGGTGATGAGGCGTTGGGCCACCCTGGCATTAGGCGCATGGCCCTCGTCGTTCTCCTCTGCGGTGCGAGCATAGACGTCGTCTATCTCACGGGTTGTGTTTAACAGGTGCACTGCACCTGGGGGGATCGCTCCGAACATGGCAGGAGCGTAGCCTGCAGATATTGCCCTCTCCATGTCGTCGCGAAGAGGGGCTTCGAACTGATATAGGTTCTGCTGAACCCGGACGTGCAAGAACCTCTTGCCATTCAGCAGAACGATGTTACGGCCTTAGACGAATGCCACAGGCTCGCTACACCAAACAATAGACAAGGAGAACGACGAAGGATGAGGAGAGACTTTTAGAGGCAGGTTTTAAGGTCGAAACCCAAATGAACTAGCTTAGAGCTAGTTGGGCTATTGAGACGAGTATATATACTAGGATACATGAGGACAAGGTGAGGCATACATGAGGAAAGCATAAGGCATGATGTCACAATGACATCATCATGACATCACAGTCCAGGCTAGCCTAGCCCTAAGCCACATGGCAAGCACATGGCCAAGGCCCAGACCAGTCTATAGATAACAGAGAAGATAAGATAAAGAAAGACCAGACAAGACGAAAAAGAAAAGAAAAAGAAAAGAAAGAAACACATATCGTAACACTATCCCCTCCCTAGGGGTCGACTTCCAGGCGACAAAAGACAGATCGGCAAGAGGTGAAGTTCTCATAGGGAGAGAAAAGGGCAGTGAAGCGGGCAGACTCAATTCCTCGGAGCTTTCGTGGAGCCGAAGGACGAGACCTATAGAAGTCACGAAGCACCTCAGAAGAACCCTTCAAATTCGACTCTGGTTCCCAAGTACGGTCCTCCTCTCCATAGCCCCTCCAATGAACGAGGAACTCCAGCCTGTTGCGTTTGAGGCGAGAATCCACAACGTACTCCACCTCAAACTCCTCATCACGGTCCTCCACCCCCACCACCGGTCCTGGTCGAGTAACCCTCTGCCCCTCAAGGGGTCCCCTATACGGTTTTACCCTAGAAACATTGACCACCGGGTGGATCCGAAGGGTTTTTGGCAGACGAAGCTCTACAGCATTCGGTTTGACAGACAGGACCTTGTAAGGTCCAATCCACTTCTCCGTGAGCTTACGAGAAGGACGACCATCAACCCGAACATGGGTGGTGTCCAACCAGACCTCCTGGCCAACCAAGTACTCTGGGGCCTCTGAGCGCGAGGACTCGGTATTCTGCACCATTCGCTCTGCTGTGCTCTGAAGAGCCTTCCTTGTGGACTCCAAGATGGCTTGAATGTTGGAGGCGCAACCCGTGGCTGCCTCTGCCCTTGAAACTGCCGGCTCTACCCCTAGACGTGGGACATAGGTACGAGTGACTGAAAAAGGGGAACGCCCAATGGAATCCTGTCTTTTCGAATTGTATGAGAACTGGGCAATCTTCAACCAAGAAGGCCAGGTGCACTGCTGATCATTGATAAAAAGACGAAGATACTGCTGGATCTCCTGATTAAGACGTTCGGTCTGCCCATCTGTCTGAGGGTGAAAAGCTGTGGAAAGCTTGGGTTTAATGCCAAGCATTTTTGACAAGTCAGTCATAAAAGTGCTGGCAAACTGAGGACCCCTGTCAGAGATGACCGTGGAAGGGAGACCATGTTGGGTCCACACATGATCTCGAAAGAGTTCTGCCGTTCCTAGTGCTGAGATGGTCTTCACTGTGGGGACAAAGACTGCCTCCTTGGAAAACCGATCCACTACCACCATGACGTTGTCATACCCTCCGGCCTCAGGAGCATCCATGAAGTCCACGGATATGTCTGTCCATGGTTTCTCAGGGACTGGGTTTGGGTGAAGCTTTCCCGCCGGAGGTCTTCGAGTTCCCTTGGACATCTGGCATCGATGGCAGGAGGACACATAGTCTCTTACCGACTGAGACATGGCGGGCCAGATATAATGCCGAGAGACCAACTCGAGAGTTTTGCTCCAACCAGGATGTCCAGCGACTGGAGTGTCATGATGTGCCTCGACTACGGGAAGGACCGCTGACGGAGGTACATAGACCCGACTGTCCCTGAAGTAGAGACCCTCCTTAAGCGCATAACCGTCGGGTGGAACTGTGGCCGCGGTTGCCCCCTTCAGAATGGCTTCAAGGTTCCCATCCATTCCTACTGAGAGAGCAGTGACCCGAGTAGGATCAATAAGAGTTACCCCTTTATTGTCTCCCTGGACCTCATAGTCCTCCCTTCGTGACAACGCATCTGCCTTTGCCATGGAAACACCGGGCTTGTAAACGAGCTTATAGTTGAACCTCGAAAGGTATTGAGCCCACCTAGCCTGTCTTCGATCGAGGTTCTGCGCCGTCTTGAAATACTGGAGGTTAGAGTGGTCCGTCCAGATCTCAAACTCGTAAGGGGTAGCTTCCAGGTAATGACGCCAAACTTCTAGTGCACGAATGATGGCAAGCATTTCCTTATCGAAAACCTGATAATTGCGCTCAGGAGGAGTCATGGAATGGGAGTAATATGCCACGGGGTGCCACAACCCGTCAGGGGCCTCTACCGAGAGCACTGCACCAGTGGCGAAGTCCGAAGCATCGGTCTCGAGTCGAAACTTCCCATCCTGGTCAGGGAACGCAAGAATGGGTGCCGAGGTAAAAGCCTCCTTCAAGGCATCAAAAGAGCGCTGCTGCTCCTCCTGCCAAGTCCAGGGTTGATCCTTCCGAGTAAGGTCATTGAGGGGACGAGCGACACGAGCAAAGTCTTTGATGAACCGGCGATAAAAGTTTGCCAGTCCAAGGAAAGCCCTAACAGACTTGACCTTGGTAGGAGCCGGCCAATCCCTGATAGCCTTTACCTTAGACTCGTCCATCTTTATCCCGTCGACCCCTACGACCATGCCCAGAAACTCGACCTCCTTCTTCTTGAAGAAACACTTTTCCGGTTTTACGAAGAGGTCATTCTCCTCAAGGCGTCGAAGCACCTCCAACACAATCCGATCGTGCTCTGCTTCATCATCGGTCTTTGTGAAGACCATGATGTCATCGATGTAAACAACAACAACGTCCTCCATATCTCCAAAGATGTCATTCATCATGTTTTGGAATGTTGACGGAGAGTTGCAGAGGCCGAAATACATGACGAGCGGCTCGAAGGAACCCTTGTGCGTGACGAAGGCTGCCTTCCATTCATCTCCTTCCTTGATACGGACATTATTGTAACCCCAGCGCAAGTCCATCTTTGTAAAGAGCCTGCAGCCCTTGAGCTTATCGACGAGTTGGGAAATAAGAGGAAGAGGATATGCATTCTTCACAGTGTGCTCGTTGAGGTACCTGTAATCCTGTACCATGCGCTTTCTTCCATCCTTCTTTGGTACGAAGAAGACTGGAGAGGTCTGGGGTGACTTTGAAGGACGAACGTATCCCTTCCTAGTTTGGTCATCGACAAAGTCCGAGACCTCCTTCTGCTCGTCAACCGAGAGTGGAATGAGACGACCTCGTTTTGGAGTGAACGTGTCCTTGAGCTCGATGGCATGGTCCCAGGGTTTTTTTAACGGCATTCGTTCTGACGACTCCTTTGAGAACACCTTCAGATACCGATGATACTCTTTTGGAACGAGTTCCTCCACAGTGCCAGAGCGAGACCAGGTCGAGCGGAGTTTTGGGTGCAAGTACTCCATATCATTCGCCTCCCTTTTCCCTTCCTTGTTCAACGGGGCAAGATCGTGGCATTCACGAGGACAACGAGTCATCCTGACAGACTTGTCCACCCATGAGACCACTGGATTATGTCGCCGAAGCCACGTGTAACCCAGAACAAGAGGATGAGATCCGAGCGTGGTCACCTGAGCCCAGATGTGTTCCCTATGCCCATCGAAGTTCATGACAAGAGGTGCCATGTGGGTGATATCCCCATCTCGATTCTTCGTGCCATCCACGTTGTACACCGGGACCGACTTGTCGAGAGGGAGAAGGGGAACCCCATTCTCGTCGGCCCACTTCCTGTCCAGGAAGGTGTCCGTTGCGCCCGAATCTACCAGCGCCTTTGTCTGCCACCTCCTACTCCTTCCTTCCAACGTCACTTCTAACTCCAATTCTGGCCTACAGCCTACCGTTCTTACTTTAGCGTCCCTCGGGATTTGTGGTTTCGGTCGGTCACATTTCTTTGTGCTTTTATTGCAAGAGGAATTAAGCACCACTTTATTAACGTGTGTGGCCGAGCCATTTCTGGACTCCTCTTCACACGAAGTAGAACCTGACGTATTAAATATATCCTGTACGTCGTAAGTGCCCAAGACCGAAAACCGATTACATGCCTGGCCAGTAGGTACCCGAGCTTCTACTGACCGAACCCTTTTCCCTGGGCCTTCATCTCGTTAACTTGTTTGTCGTAGAAGAAGGCCTGCATCTCTTCAAACGACATGCCCTGCAGTTGTCGTAACTGAGGGTCTTCTTGAGTTTCGACTTGACGAGCCGCGGGTTGAGGGGAGAACGGAGTGCGGGGTTGTGGAGGGAAACGAGAACGTGACTGCTGAGACCGAGACGTGCAGTCTCGTTTGAAGTGATTGCCCCCACACGAGAAGCACTTGATGTGCGAGGGAACGGAGCGAGAGGTAGATGCGGCTCCGATCTCCATAGGGATACCAGAACCGCCGAACGTACCAGCGGAAGGAGAGGGGCGAGATGAGGAAGAGGGGAATGAGAACCTTGACGACGTATGCATACGGGCGGCTTCAAGAGCGCCGCCGACTGCTCGAAGTTCAGTGACATATCCAGCAAGGTCTGGCTTTCTTCGTCCCTGCACGAAGATCTGCTGTAAAACATCAGGACGCATGGCCCGCTCCAGCATGAATATGGCGTAATCATCAGACGCCCCTGCAGACATTGCCAATGCACCAAACTTAGCGACGAACTCTTCTGTCCTGGTACCTCCTTGACGTATCTTCTGTAGTTGGGCCTTAGCCCAGTCCTTGTTGTTTATAGGCCTAAACTTGGCCTCGATCTCTGCCTCTAGGGCCGCCATATCGGGGTATACTCCCGACGCCCTGCACGTATCAATTCTTGCCCTGGCATAGGCCCCTGCTACTGGCCCTTCCAACCGGGTCCAGACCGCGAAACAATCCTGCGAGGTGGCGGCGAAATTAGCCAGCTGCAAGTACGCCTTCATTTTGCTCCACCACTCCTCAAACCTTGAGATGGAGCCATCATATTTACCGGGGTCGGCTGCCCCTTTCTTTGCCGGGTCTCCTCGTGCAGTACGAGCATTTGCCTGAATTAGTTCCTGTGCCACCGACGTGGACACATGTGCAGTTATTGCGCCAATGAGCGCCTGAACGTTGGGGTCGAGGAGGAGAGGATTTTGTTGGTTACCACCTTGGTCCATGGCGGCTGACTACGACGGGACGGCGATAAGGCTTGTTAATGAGGTGACGGGGGCGGAGGTTATAACGACGAGGGGGAGGAGGGAACCCAAAGACGTCTTCGTAAAGTTGGTCGTTGAGGTTGTCAACGTACGGAGGGTTGAGAGGATGCGCGAAGACGCGAGCTTGCTCTTCGTTTGGTAACCCGAAGTTAGCTGGGAGCGGTGGGGGTGTTCCAAGGTTTGGGTCCTCAGACGGGGTGCGAGAAGGATAAACGAGTTCGGGAGTAGGGGACGGAAAGTTACGGGGTGGTTCGGGACGATAGACCGACCCTACTCGGTAGTATGCGGGTGAACGGGGAATAGTGAACAAAGATCCTCCTTATGCCTGGAGTCCGGCAAACGTTCCTCCTTAACCCTGGAGTCCGGGTTGCTCAGCGAGCGGGTGGCGATATAGAAGCTAGTTCAAGTGTTACGGCCTTAGACGAATGCCACAGGCTCGCTACACCAAACAATAGACAAGGAGAACGACGAAGGATGAGGAGAGACTTTTAGAGGCAGGTTTTAAGGTCGAAACCCAAATGAACTAGCTTAGAGCTAGTTGGGCTATTGAGACGAGTATATATACTAGGATACATGAGGACAAGGTGAGGCATACATGAGGAAAGCATAAGGCATGATGTCACAATGACATCATCATGACATCACAGTCCAGGCTAGCCTAGCCCTAAGCCACATGGCAAGCACATGGCCAAGGCCCAGACCAGTCTATAGATAACAGAGAAGATAAGATAAAGAAAGACCAGACAAGACGAAAAAGAAAAGAAAAAGAAAAGAAAGAAACACATATCGTAACAAACGAGCGCTTGGTGGGGTCGTTCCCCTGACCGATTGGGAACATGGTGCGTGCCTCCCTGAGGCGGTCGGTCAGGAGAGGGCGTTTGAGATGAGGCCGTGTCTCCACGGGCTCGTCAGCGTTGGTGTTGCGCGTCTCGTGGGGCTCCCCATGAGACACAGAGGGGACGACTGGGGGGGTGGTGGCATGACGAGGGGGGGTTCGAGGTGACTGGTGATACATAGTGGGGACTTCCCCGCGCCCTCCCCCTGAAAGACGAGCCACGAGGCTCGACGATGAAGGCCCAGCACCGGCAGGCTGGGGTGGGCAGTTGTGGCGTGGTTGGGACGCCAAGGAAGCCAGACGAGCGCGTTCGAGGTCGTGGTCGTCCTCGAGGCGCTCACACTCGTCTTGGTAGTGGTGAGTGCGGGACCGCCAGTAGTCTCGGTCGGCCCGAAGACGGTCGACCTCGCGTCGTAGGGTGGGGACATCGTCGAGGCTGAGTAGTCGTGAAAGTACATGCACGCAGTTGGACCGTGCGTGTACGAGGTCAGGGGTCCCTAGGACCAGGTCTTGAGCCATATGCAGCACGTACTGGGAGCATGCGCTGCAGCCATTTGGCCAGCCACAGTCATTGTGAACGAGCATGCCGAATTCACTGGCGTGCCAGTGTCGACGTGGCGGGGACATGGAACGCTCACGACGACATTTGGCATCGCGTGAGCGTGAGCGACGAGGGGAGGGGGACTGCGAGTACGAAAGCGAACGCCTGCGAGGGGGTGTGTCGTCCCTTGCAGGCCATTTGGTGGCACGACGACGCGTCCTGTCGTCAGGCGACATGGACACGTCTTGGGATACAGCAGCGTCCTTGCAGGAGGACGCTGCTGGGGTGTGAGCGGGGTGGGGATGGTGGGACATACCTATCTATGGATGTGTGGTAACTACGTAGATGTGGGAACGAAGAAGAGAGATGAACGAGAGAAAATTTTGAAAAGGAAACGATTGCATAATCAGGGTGGTAAAGTTCTGTCGTAGCCAAACACTCTAAACAGAGCTGGTGGCAGGTCCGAAAATGGGGGTGAGGAACGATGAGATGGCGTGTGGCAGTGTGGTCATGTGTGGATCACGTGTGGGGGACTTGTGCGAGTCGCAAGTCTTGAAGTCCTTACGCATTTGCTTCCGTAGTGCGCCGACTGCGTTTAGGCAGTCGGCGGTGGTCGTCTACACCGTGCAGCTCGAGGTACCTATCTAGGGCCTCGAGCTCTTTACAGTGAAGGTAGGGTTCCCAAGTGGAGTCGCCTAGACTCCACTTGACCAAGAATTCCAGCTGACAGCCCACCCAACGGTGGGCATTTATTTCGTCGACCAGCCATTCTGCATCATCGGGTACGCCCACGTCGTAGAAGACGTGGGCGTCACGTTTTGGAAACATCACATCATCATTGGGTTCATGACGACGCAGCAGATTTGCGTGGAATGTGGGGTGGATACGTCGCTCCTGGAGCTGCTTCGGCAGCTCCAGTGTATAGGTGTCGGTCGAGGGGTTGGCGTGGATGACTTTCATGGGGCCGATGTACTTGGGGAGTAGTTTTCGAGCATGTCCCTTGGGTAAGGTGAGGTTCTTCGTCGATAAGTATACTAAATCTTCCTCAGTGTACTTCCCTCCTTCTCTCCGTCGTTTATTAGCGTGGTGTGTCTGCACCACGCGGGCTTTGATTATCGCATCGTGTGCCATCGCTAGGTTTTCCCTTGCCCGACGGACGAAGGACGTCACCCCAGGGGCAGTCGTGATCGACTGCTCCTCGACATTGGGCAGTGATCGTGGCAGGTATCCGTACGTCAGCTCGAACGGTGCGAACCCCGTCGAGCTGTTGATGCTCGAGTTGATAGCAAATTCGACCATTGGTAGCTTCTCAGCCCAATCTCGTTGGTCTGGCGCGACCAGTCCCCATAGTATCTGTGATACGTTCCGTATCACCCATTCAGAGGCTCCATCAGTCTGGGGATGGAATGCCATGGACGTCAGTAACCTCACGTTCAGAAGTCGGTGCACCTCGCGCCAGAATTGCGACGTGAACTTGGCGTCATGATCGGACACGATCGTGTCAGGGAGACCGTGCAGCTTCACGATCTCCCGAATGAAGACCCATGCGAGTTCGGACGCTCGTATGGTGGTGTTGACCGGCACGAGGTGGACCATAGATGTCAGTCGACACAAGACGACCCACAAGTAGTCGGCGCCATTGCTTTCTGGGAAGGGGCCGACGAAATCCATCGCCATGGAGTTCCATGGTCTCTTGGGGATCGGCAGGGAGTGGAGTAATCCTGCCGGTCGAGTGTTGTCGGTCTTGGTGGTCTGGCACACCGGGCACGATCTGCAGAATCGATCGACGTCCTTGCCCATGCCAGGCCACCGTCTCGCATCGCTGTGAGGCGCAACTCTCTCAACCTGTCGATTGGAAGGTCGTCTCCCTCCAGATCAAGTCGAATGTCGGCCGTTGCCCATTTGACAGTCTCCTTTTGTGCCTCATCTCCCCCATCTGTCTTGTAGTACCAAGACAGGCAGTCGGCAACCTTGTTCTCCGACCCCTTGACGTATATGATCTCGGTGTCAAAGCGTGATAGATAGTCCATCCAGCGCATCTGGTGACTGGATAGGCATTGCTGCGTGTGAAGGAATTGGAGGGCTTCGTGGTCCGTGATAACCTTGAAGTGGAATCCCAAAAGCTTGTCCTCCCACTTCAGTAGCGCCTCGAGTATGGCGAGGGTTTCCCTCTTGAATGTCCGATAGTTGTGCTGGGCATCTGTGAGCTTTTTCGACATAAATCCCGCTGGTCGGCATTCCTGCCAGGTCGGTCCTTGGCCGTATAGCGCCCCTATGCCGTATAGAGACGCGTCGCAGACGAGCCAGATTGGCTCGTCTGACCTTGGGTCTATTGGTCGTAGGATTGGGTACTTGCAGGCGAGGTCCTTGATCGCCTGGAAGCACCTGTCATGAATTTCACGCCAGAGGAAGGGGTGACCGTTCCTCTGGATGCCCATCAGAGGCGTTGTGTATGCGGACACATCTGGCATGAACGGTGCCAGATATTCGACCAGGCCCACGAACCATAGTATCTCGTTCAGGTTCGTGGGCTTCCTCCAATTGCGGATGCGGGCCATCTTGTCTTCATCCGCATGGACTCCTCTGTCATTGATTATGTGGCCGAGGCAATCTAGCTTCTCGGCAAATAGGTCGACCTTATCCCTCTCAAGATAGAAGTCGGCCTTCATGAGCACATCAAGCACGAGGGACACATGTTCCACGTGTTCCTCTATTGTATCGCTGTACACGAATGCATCATCTAAGTACGCGTGTACTATCCTAGCTATATATTCCTGCAACGTCACCGTTATTAGCCGCTGGAAGGTGGCTGGTGCGTTGCAGTCTCCTTGCTGCATGACGTGACTCAGGAAGGTGCCGAAGACAGTCGAGAATGCTGTCTTCGGGACATCGTTGGGATCGATTCTGACTTGTTCGTATGCGTTTGACAAGTCGATTTTCGAGCGATACTTCGCTCGCGCAACGTCCATCCAAATCCGGTCTTGGTCAGGGAATGGGGTAACATCCTTGACCGTGTTGTCGTTGTGCTTCCAACAGTCAACAACCATTCTGATCTTCCCGTTCTTCTTCGGGATGCAGAGCATTGGTGCCGCTGTAGGGAGGGAATCCTCCCTACCAGGTATTTTCTTTTATTTCTTTGTTTTTACCTTACAGTTTTATGTCTATACCTTACCCTATACTTTTACTTAGTATTTGGTCGCATTTTGGCTTATGTAAGCCAACCTTCGCACTTAGGATACACTGTACTTAGAAAAAAAAATAACAACTACAGCCACTACAGACGAGAGACGGAAATCCGAGCCCGAGGGGACTCGGAGAATTATTTCTCCACCATCAGACGATCGTTAGACGATATCTCGACTTATTTTGGGTTTTAGGGCGCGTTTACTGTCTTCCCACACTCTCTACCACCTACCAGGCAACTCTTGCCCCCTCGGGTCGAACTGACCCAACTATCCAAAGGGAGACCCTCAAGGTATCTCCCCCCACTCTCATTTATCCGAGTTTACATCTGGAGCCCACCGCGAGGGGGCTGTCTTGCTTGGTAATCCTCTCCTCCTCCTACTCTCGACCTCGTGCACGCGATATCTCGAGAACCGACGCGTCCACCCTCTCGCTTTTCGAGAATCGGATTCTACTCGATGCAGGCTCTCAGGAGGTATATTTTTCGTCGCTATAGCTGCAGCGGTTCCGGAGATATCACCCATTCTGTGGAGAAAGGCACTGTAGGACAAATTTTGGCATAACTCGGGATTGGGTGCGCCAATCCTCTCGTTTCTTCGATCTCCCAGCGCCCCCAGACTTCCCCTACGACGTCCCCGAGTTTTGTAGCGCTCGGCTCAGCGGTTGTCCACCAACACGCTACTGTTCCCCCACCCTGCCAACTGCACACGCGTTTTCTCGCGAACCGACGCGCCGCTCCTCTCGCAAACCTCAGGTACAGTAGGGCTCGTCGATACCTCCCGGAAGGTGCCCTTTTCGTCGCGTCCGCATCATTACTTTTGGAGATATCGCGCATTTCGTGCTAAAAGGTGGTATTGGATCGTTTTGCGCATATCTCGAGACTGGGTTTGCGGTTTCTCGTATTTCCTCGTTCTCCCAGTTTCTACAGGTCCCTTCTACCGTCTCCTGAAGTTTCGTAGCATTTCGCCCAGCGGTTCCTCCCCGACGCACTGCCGTTCTTCCCCCTCTGCCACAGCTGAGCTCCCTGGCCCCACCCTTCGCGTTTTCGTGCCCTTTTGAGTCGTAGTAACCCTTCCCCCTTCCCTTAGAGTCGGTTGGAAGCTGCTTCGAGGCCCCCCAGTCACTTCGAGACCCCCAGACGTTCGAGACCCTTCGAGACTCCCACAGACGAATACCGAGCCCTTTCGAGACGCTTTCGAGACATAGACGTTCCTTTAGACGCACCCACAGTCATTCTTAGACGTATCGAGACAAATACCAATCATTTTCTTGCGCGTTTTTGCAGTCGAGCGAGGCTGTAAAGTTAAGTCGAGGCTTCGAGTCGCACGCGGCGACTAGTTTTGTTTTCCCTTCGTTTCGGTGATCATAACCACTTCGTGACGTGTATACAAGACCCTCCCCGCTCGTTTCGTGTACAAGATCCATTCCCCCCCAACTCCCCCATAGACGTTTGAGGTCACATCGAGGTGACCCCACCCCCTTCGCTTTAACCTTCGAGATCGACTGCGGACATTCGAGGCTCGTGCTCGCCCTCGATAATACTACCAATAATCGTCTAGACTGTGAAATATATTCGTTCGAGTTTCGTAAATACCACTCGTGATGGAAGAGGCACACAGACAGTCTCGAGCCCCACTCGAGCCCCACCTGAAGTTCTCGGGGCAGGCACAGGACCTGCCAGGTTATCTCGAGGATGTAGCAGAGCATGGTAAGGCCCAGGGGATAACAGATACCCTGTCACTCGGTCAGTTGGCGATCGATGGAGCCCCACCCCGTGTTGGGAGGCTCTGGACCTACCTTGTGGCCAGTGCCTCGATTCTTGAGCGATGGGATTGGGACAACTTCAAGGCTCTCGTCACCCTTCAGTACCCCGAAATCGAGCCAATTGAGGATGTTCGTGACTACTTCGACGAGTTCTATGCTTTCCTTGATGAGAGTCGTCGCAGCGAGCTAAGCTCAGTCCCAGCCCTAGGGGCTTACCTTCGTCATTTCCAGGTCCTGTTCTTGGCCATGGTGACTCGGAATGCCCTCGAGTTGAGCCATCGAGCCCAGCTCTTCCTTCGAGGCCTCCCACCCCAAGTCGAGCTCGAAGTCTCGAGGAGGCTCGCATCGAGGTACCCTTTATTTATGTCAGACCACCTATGGCCTATCGAGGTCATTGTTCGTGTTACGAAGGAGGTTATTGAGGATAGGGTAGGCCACTCACCTCCTCATCTAGTTTCGAAGAAGCCCTCGTCCGGTCTCGAGTCTCCCAAGGAACCTGCTCAGCACTCGCACTCGCCCTCGATCGGTTACTGGCCAGATTCCCCTGTGGAGCACTCTCGGTCTCGCTCTAGAAGAGGCTCCCAGGGAAGCTCGAGCTCGAAGTCCCCCTCACATTCCCCTTTCGAGGCAGCCCCTCGAACTTCGAAGAACACCCCTCACCCCTCTGAGCTCGCTTCGAGCAGCTCGACCCCTCACCGAGTCACTATCGCAGGCTCGAGGCACCCTGTGGTTCATCCACGTAGGTGTGACCTTGGTTGGCAAGCTGGTGACTCGCCTTTGAACTCACTTCGTAGCTCGAGAGAGGATCGACAGTCACACTCACACACAGTAGGTGGTTTAGAGTGCTCGAAGGTTTGTTCCCCCCACCTCGAAACTGCTTCGAGCAACCCTCGTGACCTCGGCTCAACCTCAACTCGCCCCCCTCGACCTCATGAGCCTTCGAATGCCCCCTCGAAGTGTTACTCGTGCTTCGAAATGTCTTCAAAGTCCTTTGGTAAGGCTTACCCTCGCCTCGAATCCCCTCTGTGGACTCCTTCGAAGCCACCCTCGGACTGTGAGCCACCCCAAACCACCTCGTTCCTCCTTCGAGAGGCCTCAACTTCGACAGTGAAGCCTTCCCCTACCACTCTCGAGGCGCATTCAAGAGTGTCAAACAGGGTATCACCCCTTCGTGAGTATGCGGGTTCGAGCGAGGCATCCCCAGCCTTTCGAGACTCGAGGCACCGAGTGCAGCCTCGAGGGCATGCTTTCTGTTTCTTTTGTGGTCGAGAAGGACATGTTCGGGCGCAGTGCAAAGTCTGCAGTTTGTACCTAGCTGCGAGTAGGTGCAAGATACTTCGAGGACGAGTCGTACTACCCACAGGTGAGGAAATCCCTCGAGAGGCGCTCGGACACACTCTCCAAGCTCGACTCGACTTCTGGGCACTCGCTTGTGGCCCAGGAGGTGCAGCTGTTCAGGTGAAGTCTCCCCCTTCGAGTTCCAAGTCATCCCCACCCCTTGTCTGCCCTCGAGGCGATCTCGAGACTACCCCAGAGCCACTTTCGAGTTCGAGAGCCCCCACTTCCCCTTCGAGAGTAAGCCTCTCCCCTTCGAGCACCTCTGAAACCCTCGATAGGAAGCTTCGAAGCTTCGAAGCGAGCCCGAATCAAATGCCTAGGTTTGTCACAGCCTCTCAAAGGCTCGTTTCCCCCTCTCGAGCTCCTCTTTCCCCTTCGAGTCGCCTTCCGAGGCCTGTCTGGGCTCGAGGCCAGCCTCGTCTTCGAAGCTACTCCCCCGAATCCCCTCGATGCCCCTCGATGCCACTCTGGCACCCTCGCCTGAAGGTGTTGATGCATGTTCTCATTGGTATATTTGTTTTTCTCATGGTCTCTTTCGTCTTCGAGTTTGCATTTTTGAATTTTAACTTAGACTTCCATTTCGAGGAAGATACTCCCCTCTCGTTATATGATACAGCTCGGTACGTGATGACTGGGGACAGTCATTGTCTAAAGCCACCCTCGGATGTAGGGAGGGAATCCTCCCTACCAGGTATTTTCTTTTATTTCTTTGTTTTTACCTTACAGTTTTATGTCTATACCTTACCCTATACTTTTACTTAGTATTTGGTCGCATTTTGGCTTATGTAAGCCAACCTTCGCACTTAGGATACACTGTACTTAGAAAAAAAAATAACAACTACAGCCACTACAGACGAGAGACGGAAATCCGAGCCCGAGGGGACTCGGAGAATTATTTCTCCACCATCAGATGATCATTAGACGATATCTCGACTTATTTTGGGTTTTAGGGCGCGTTTACTGTCTTCCCACACTCTCTACCACCTACCAGGCAACTCTTGCCCCCTCGGGTCGAACTGACCCAACTATCCAAAGGGAGACCCTCAAGGTATCTCCCCCCACTCTCATTTATCCAAGTTTACACCGCTTGTGACACACTTGCTCTCTCCCACCATCCAGCCTTCGTGTATAGTTGGATTTTTTCTGCCAGCTGAGGTTTCAGCGAGTCCGGGCAGCACGGCAAATGGTAGGTGTAACGCATACCCTCGTCGATCAAGGGTATGTGGTGATTTACTTCTCGGAGTGGTGGCATTTTTGGCACCACTCCCTTCATACGGTGTTCATACTTTTTATAGAGTCCTTCCCTCAGACGGGGGATATCCTCGTCTGAGTATTTTTGCGGCTTCATGTGTGCAAGCATGGCTTGCCTTTCGCTTTCGATTACCGACGTTGGTGACTCAATACTCCATTGAGTCGTTGTGGGGCCTGGATGGTTCCTCGTCGGTGCGGCCCCACCCGCCAGTCATGTGCTTTTTGGTGTCAAGGACGGCGCATCCCTGCGTCGTCCCCTCTCTCGTGTTCGATTTTCCACAGAACTGGACAGATCCAGTTCTGTGTGTGCAGGAACTGATATTCCCCCAACCTCTATTGTATTCGTATCAAACTTCAATCACACGCCGTGCGATCGGAGGAAGGGGATTCCGAGTATGCAGTCATATCAATCGATATTTGTGACATCAAAGTATGCGTCGCACGTGAAGGCTCCTAGATGCAACTTCGTCTGGGAGCCGTGCGTAATCTTGGAACGACTTCCGACACATCCTAGTTGCAATGTCAACTGGGAGGCCAGGGTGAATGTAGGTAACTTGGCTACAGTTGCGAATGCAGGGCTCACGAAATTGGTCGTGCTCCCTGTGTCTATCATGGTCAATGCTTCACAGCCGTTGACCTGGGCTTTTACTATAACACAAGCACATGCTTGTTGTTAGGCCGCGACGAAAGTCCGTGCCAGACAACGTGACTTGAGTCGTGGTCTATAAGAAAACCCTCAAGACGAGAGTTAGAGACCTGGCCAGCGATGGTACTTTGAGCTGGACTTGGCAAACCCTTACTCGAGTCGGTCGACCAGAGTAGATCACAGAGAAATGTGAGAAGGGAGGTTCGTTGCAAGGTAGCTAAAAGCTGGGGAACACAAGAGTTCCGCCAGCCTCTAAATACTACTACGGTACATGAGGGCAAGCAAGCGAAAGCAATACCACAGAAGGCAAATGACTCGGTCAAGAGTCATCCGCACTGGTATGCGCAGCCCGCAGTAGGTAGGCGGTGCTGTAGTAACGAGAACCGACCTGTAGCACAATCCCGAAGGGCGCTACCAAGCGGAATCAAGTCGCTACGAGTCATAAAGTAAGAATAGAACCAAGGACATGACCCGAGCCGAGAGGCTACGGAAAGCGATGTCCTAGGCAACAGAAACGAGGTCGCCCCGAGAAGGGAAAGAGGGGACGACCAATACATAGTACAGTAATCACATACCGGGACAGGGGAAAGGTAGAAGCGCGTCGGTCACGTGATGGACGCGTCGCGTCTCACACGTGACCCGGGGCAGTGCCACCACGCATGCTATGATACAGATACAACGGTAAGAGAAGTAAGATGAAAAGGAAACATGCCAGGACTGAGTAAAAGCAGAGGACGGTGTGGACAGGGTCATCGACGTGCGGTGAGAACCAGCACGGCCACACGGTTAGACGGTTTGGGCGTAACACTTGTGGGGGGACAGTTGGTCTCGGGGTAATCGTGCTATTTGTGCGCATTCCGTATTGGAATGCGCGGGTGGTTTCTTCTGTCGGATGGAGGGCCATTAATTGTCGGGTTTCGTCTGAACTAGTGGCCATTCGATCTGGGATAGCTGGGGTCTCCACATCAACATATGAACGTGGTTCCCCACTGAGGCTCTCGCGTGCTCGCGAGAGCCTGTCGGCCAACCTTCACAGGTCCCCCCAAAGGTGATCACTCTCCTGCAGTGCCTGCTGCATTCGCCATTCATTGCAAGTCATTGCTCCCCAGATGCCCTGGAGGAGTTCCCCCGTCCTATCGATGTCTGTTCTCGCCGTCCTTGTCTGCCTCGACGAGGGTAGTGCACTCGTCGAGGTGTCGTTCTCCCTAGGGTGGATTGCCTGGCGTGTTCTCACTACCAGACGTCCCAGGCTGAGCAGGGTTTGGTGCATCCCATCGACGCTGACTGTTGGCCAGCTTCCATCCATCGCACCCCCCAAATGTTCGAGGGCGAGATTTATTATGTTCTCGGCGGTGTTCATTTCTGACAGCACGTACCCTACGTGGGGGGCTAGTGCCTCGCCTGCCGCCTCTTCTCGTGCATCCCACCCTTCGTCATACAACCTTCATCTTAATTGATGTGGGACTGCTCGGGCGGCTATCAGGGACAGTACCTCAGCGAGCTCATCTCTTATGATGTGAGCTCGATGGATTCGACAGGTCTGACAGTCATCTACGTGAGTCAGGCCGAATCATTCCGAGTAGTGCCATGCATGGTCATCCGCCCTAGGTGGCATGGCTTCATTCTTGATCGCGTTCACTACTCCCCAGGGATTGGCCATTACCTCTTTGGTTTCATTCTCGCCAGACGACGCCTCTTCGTCGTCTGGCTCGTCCTCCTCGGTTGGGTCACCTTCCATGGTGGATTCCTCAACGTCCATTCGAGCGTAGTTTACCTGCTCGTCGTCGTCATCGAAATCGTGCGTGTCCATTGACCCAAGGTACGCGATGGGTTCCCCATCGTCGTCACTATCGTAGTACTCGCCGTAGATGTCGATGACTTTGTCATCGGCATCTGCTTCTTCCCCTGAATGTAGCTCCTGGTCTTCCTTGCTATGGGAAGGCGCTTCGGCTTCCTGGGTTTCGGGGGTTGTGTCGGCATTATCGACCTTGATCACCTCGGCGGCAAATAGCCTGGCCTTGCCAGTCTTACTGTCCTTCGAGGTGGTATCTTTCTGGTTGCACTCGTTGGTGTAGTGCCCCTCCTTCCCGCAGCGGTAACACTTGATATTTTGGCGTGGCGGGCCAGAGTCCTTCCTTGGACTCTGGCCTACTGGCGTGCTCCTTCTCTCGTGACTGGCTCCAGTCACGTGTCGCCCCTGCGGCTTGGACGATTCTCCTCTCTGGAAGCACGCGTTATCCAACGCCTTTCTGTACAACACGTTCCCCTTCTGGGTGTATCTGTAGTCCCCATCGGTGTACTGTCTATTGCCAAATCGGTTGTCCGAGTTGGTGGGACGAGTCCCAGCTTGTTTAGACTGCTGGGCTCAAGTGTGATTATTGATGAGCTTCAGTGCACTCTCCATCCTTTGCACTTCAATCAAGATTTGGTCCATCGGTGTATGTTCTGCCGATACACCTCTAGACTTGAGGACTCCTTCTGCAATGGGCAGAGGGAGTCCATTGACGAATTTCCTCTTCATGGAGTATTCGTCTGGCGGTTGGACCATCCTGGATGCCCTGCGCTTCAGGTCATTGTAGAAGGCAAGTACTCCCTTAGCAGGGGAGTACTTGGTGTTGTTGTATCGTTCAGCAGCATTTTGTGCGGACACTTCGTGTATGAATCGGGTGAACATGGCGCATACGAAGTCTTTGAACGTCCAGTCGCAGATCGTGCGATCTGGGCCGTCAACCTCTTGGTCAAACCATTGCGCGGCCATTCCTTCCAGACAGGTCCCGGCATATGTGATGCGGTCCGCATCACGGCCTGGGCCTGTCACCTTGTATATCTTCAACCAGCACAAAGTCTGGTTGACCCATTCGTTGAAGGCGTCGATGTCGTCTTGGCCTTTATAATATTTGGGTTGTGCGATCTTTATCGCTTTCACTTCTGGTCCTGCGGGAGCTGTGTGACGGCCTACTGCTTCGTATATTCTCTGATGATATTTTTCTAGGAGCGATTCCGTGTAGCCACTCATGCCGGGGGTCAGCCCTCGGTGTGAGTGAATTCCTTGCAATCGCCCTCAGTATCGGCGATCGCGTTCCTCCTCCTCGTCATCTCTTTGGTTTCGACGAGGAGGAGCTGGGGGTCCTCTTCTCCCGTGATCATCGTCACGATTGTTGCGATTATTTCTTCGACAGTGATCCTCGTCCGGATCGTCGTCTGGGTCATCGTCTGGGTCATCACCTGGGTCGTTGCCTGGGTGTCCCGTGCCAGTTCCCCAGATGTAGGTTTCTTCTTGTTTGAGACCTCTTCCCATGTGAGGCGGGATATCGCGATCCGGCCAGTCGTTAGCTGGTTGATATCTGACTGTCTCCACTCCACGAGGGTTCTCTCCTCGTGGAGTGTCTTCGTGTCTGCGGGCATATCTCGCAGGCTCGTCTTCATAGTGGACTTCTCTTCATATTGCGCGTGTGGGGGCTCGGCCTTCCTCGCCAGTTCCATCGTGTGCGCTTTCGATGTCGGGCATATCCACGAGGTCGTATAACTTTCTGAAGGTGCGTACCTGGTGACCCCGTTCAGCGTGGTCACCGAAGTTCTCCCATTGGGAGGTGCACTCGGCCAGGATATCTTTGAGTTCTCGGATGAACTCAGGGAAGGTGGGTGGCTTTTTTCTGGTATCAGGTCCTTCTTTTTCTTTTCCTTTCCCTGATCCTTCTGCTCTCGTATTTTCTACGAGAGCAGTTTCGGTAGTCAGCTCGGTCAGGGCACTAGGCCCGTCTTCTAGGATTATGGCGATATCGGCCTCATCGGGAGTCTCTCGCACGATCGTCTCAGACGATCGCGCTTGCTGGTATCCATCTGTCCTCTCTGATGGTGGCGGATCGTCACCATATAAATCCTCTCGATCCTTATCGGGCTCGAGGGGTTTTGATGCGCTGCGAGAATTCTTTTTCTGCAGCGCGGATCCCTTGTTCGACTTGGGTGCCATAACACGTTCGGGTGTTTAAAAAATTGTAAAAGGTCTGTCCTTCTGTTCCACTTAAGTACTGATCACTCGATATAAACACGACCGGTGTTATATTCGAGTGTCGATGTAGGGTAGAATAGAAGTTAAAAACTACATGTACCTCGAGCGCCCGTTATGAGCGGGCACTCACTATTACATAACACCTATACAGTACCGGAGTCCAACAGACTCCGCACTGGCCCCTGACTCCTATAGGGGCTAAACACGCCTCGGCTTTTAAGTACTTATCTACCGGTAGTAAGGAGGGGCTTGCCCTCCTTACACTAGTAGTCATCCAGACCATGTTTGTGGAGTACTGCTCACAGAAATTTGACATTGTTTGAGTTGGTGGGACTGAACAGTAGCTCTTTCATCTTTGTAGACTTTTCTTCCTTTGATGTGGTCTTCCCCTTCACAAGCATTTTTTTGATCTTTGAATATGTTAGGCCGAGACGGAGGTCCGTGCCAGACAACGAGACCGAAGTCGAGAGCCTAATGACAAACCCTCAAGACGAGAGTTTGAGAGACCTAGCCAGCGATAGTACTTTGAGCTGGACTTTGGCGAACCCTTACTCGAGTCGGTCGACCAGAGTAGATCACAGAGTGTGAAGAAGAAGGTTCGTTGCAAGGTAGCTAAAAGCTGGGGAACACAAGAGTTCCGCCAGCTCCTAAATACTCCTACGGTACCTAAGGGCGGGCCAGCGAAAGCAACACCATGTGCGGTAAATGACTCGGTCAAGAGTCACCCACACAGGTACGCGCAGTCCCGCAGTAAGTAGGCAGTACTGTAGGCGACGAGACCGACCTATAGCGATATCCCGACGGGCGCTGCCAAGCGCGAGCCGCGTCGAGACGAGTCACTAAGAGTCAGGAGGTAAAGATAGAACCGAGGACATGACCCGAGCCGGGAGGCTGCGGAAAGCGACGTCCTGGGCAACAGAAACGAGGTCGTCCCAGAAGGGAAGAAGGGGACGACCAATACATGGTACAGTAACCGAGACATACCGGGATAGGGGAAAGGCAGAGACGCGGGTCACGTGACTGACGCGACGTGTCTCACACGTGACTTGGGGCAGTGCCACCACGCGTACTATGATACAAATATAACGGTAAGAGAAGTAAAAGGAAAAGGAAGCATGCCATGACCAAGTAGAAGCAAAGGACGGTGCGGACCGAGTCACCGACGTGCGGTGAGAACCAGCACGGCCACACGGTTAGGCGGTTTGGGCGTAACATCACCCCCCCCTCAGGCTCGTCGAACACCTGATCGACCAGGGTTGACAGACGGCCCGGGAGTCGGGGAGCGGCGGCGGGAGGAGCGAAGCGAACGGGTAGTCGATCGGCGCGATCCCTCGTGGTCACCCTCGGCGGATACGTTGGACCCGGGGGTCCATCTGGAGCCACGGCCGTTACGACAGGACCAATGTCCGAAGTGATGGCAGTCGTAGCAGGAGTATTGGTAGAGGGGATGAGCGAGGGGGACGGGGGCGCGGCCGGCGAGATAGAGTCGAAGCATGGAGTCGACGACGACGGGATGGAAGGTAGCGGGCGGAAGGGCCTCGGTAGTGTTGACTGCATTGTTTAAGGCGAAATCGGCTTTGTTCCAAGCGGCGTTGTCTAGAAACAACCTCCAATGAAAAGCGGAGGCTGCAGAGGGAACAGTCTCGGCGAGAAACTTAGCCGTTTCGCTAAAAGAGGCATCCCGCTTCTTGCTATATCCGTCGTCGGCTGAAAACTCTACCGGTTCCTGGGACCACAGGTCCGGCCCGGCTTCTTCGATCTTGACGGTTACGTCAGTATGCTTCTCACCCACTGTCGATCCTGCTGCTGCTGGAGTATCTTGGCCAGAACCAAGCTGCTCTTTGGCCTTTGCGACGTGGCGGTCGACCTCTCGGTTATGAAAGGACCGGCACTCGTCGGCGTTGACGATGGAGGCCAGCTCAAGAACGAGCTTATACTGGATGGCAGAGATGTTGACAGTGAGGTCGGCAAGTAGCTGGTCGATAGACTCGGCGATGGTATCGGAGGGGCACACGCGGGTTTTGCTGAGGAGTTCCGGGACTCGGTCGAGGGCTACGTCTGTTCCTCGGTAGACCTCAGACAACACCCGAATGCGGTCGTTCTGTTCTTCTGTTTTCCCGTCGAATGGGTACCCTCCGTCGTAGATAGCAAGCGTCCAAACGTAGTTGAAGTAGTCTGGCGACGCGGGTACCAGGTCCCCACGGGGGTAGGGGAAGAGCCGGTCTGGGTCACAGGGAGGGAGGACCCGGATCTGGGGGACCTCGGGAGTAGTACTGGCGGGTGAGCCTGCCAGTTCACGTCCATAGGTGGAGTGGGCAGAGGCTGCCGACACACCACCGGGGCGGGAACCGTCGGCGAAGAGAATGGATTGGTGAAGAGGGGGACCTCGCTCGGTCGTCTTTCCTTTGCCAAGTCGTCCGCGCGTAACCGGGACGCGGCGGATAGAGAAGGACTGGCCGGGGAAGGACCTGGGCGGGGGCACTTCCGCAAAGGAGTCGAGGGAGGATAATTTGACTTGGGAAGATATACTGGAGAGCTGAGGTGACGGGGCGGGGTTGTCGGACGATGCGTCGAATAAGGCGTAGGGGCGCGTGTTAAGCGGGGCATCGTAACCGTCACATCGCTGGAAGTCGGGTACATCGTCGCACATGTCGAGTAAACGTAGAACAATAGAGTTGAGTTTTTCTCAGGTGAGTGGGAGGCGGCGGGAAAGCTTGTACTGGTCGAGTAGTTCGGTTGCGTGGTCTTTTAACGAACTCTCGGGTTCCCAAGAATTGTCCGCATGCGTAAAGCCTTTCCACTTTACGAGGTAAGTGCGGTGCGCCTGACGACCACGACCTGTGTTTTTGTGATTCAGTATCGACTCAACTTCCCATTCTACCTCGTCATCCACTACCTCGGGAGGCGGCGGAGGCACGGGGATTCCATATTCAGCCGTCTCATGATAGGGGAGCAAACGACCAGTGTGGAACACTGGGTGCACACACCACGTATCAGGGAGGCGCAGTCGAACAGCCACGGGGGAAATGACTCGTTCTATTTCAAACGGTCCGAAACGTCGGGGAGTGACTTTTGGGGACTGCCCTTGAACACGGAGGTTACCCGAATCGAGCCAAACTCGATCGCCTTCTTTGAATGGAACATAGCTTCCTTTTGATCGGCGTTTCATAACCTCTTGCGCAGCCTTGTGAGCGAGTATAGCGTTGTCATGGCAGCTAGCAAGTTGTTCCAGGCGTTCGTCGACGCTGGGCGCTGATGTGAGCCGAACTTCAGGATAAGGGGAGGGGTCATAGCCATAGAGGAGGCTATACGGCGTTTGTTGATGGACGGAATGGATACGGGAGTTATGCGCGAACTTGGCATCCGGTAGCTTGGATGACCAACTGTTAGGGTGTTCGGCGCAATAACATCGGAGATACGTTTCCAATTCCTGGTTGACACATTCGCTCTCGCCATTGGTTTGCGGGTGGTAGGCGGTGGACAGCTTGGACTGGACTCCGAGGGACTTGTACAATTCGCGGGTAAAAGCTGACGCGAACTGCGGGCCACGGTCCGAGATGACAGCTTCCGGAAGACCGAAACGAGAGTAGACGTGTTTGTGGAACAGGCGGGCGATTCCGAGGGAGTCGACGTCCTTCCTACAGGGGATGAACATGGCGGCCTTCGTTAGGCCTTGGTCGACGATCGTCAGGACGGTATCGAACGTGTTCGAGACGGGGAGGTCGGTGATAAGATCCATAGAGATCTGTTGAAAGGGGAAGGGGTTTTTCGGAACGTCGTTGGGAACCACCGGCGGCGTTATGGGATGTGTGATGACCTTGGCGGACTGGCAGACGGCACAGCCCTTGACGTAGTCACGGATATACTTCCACATACCAGGCCACCATACGTCCTTGACCATTTTACGGGTCATCGCCTTGATTCCGGGGTGTCCGGCGGACGGATGATCGTGATAGGATAGAAGGCACTCCCTACGAGCACCAGGGGGAATGTATACGCGGTTCCTGCGACGCTTGGTTCCGTCAGAATGACTGGTGATTTTGGGATTGTCGGTGGAGAGGGTCGAGTCCTTTGGCATTTCGCTCCTGGCTCGCTCGTAGACCTCAGCCGACAGGGCGTAGACTCCACGCTTTCGCTCTTTGACGGGTTCCTCAACGGGCGGCGAAGCGGGATTTTTCGAAATTGGGACCGATCTTGGTAGGGAAACGGTTGGAACGGTGGGTTTCACCCCCCCCTCAAGCCATGCGCTCGGTGGGAGCAAAGTGGCGACTACTGGTTCAGGGGGAGAGTGGTCACTGCGTCGAGATAGTGCGTCAGGGGCCGTCATAAGACGACCCGGAGTATAAGAAAACTTGAGGGGGAACCCCTGTACATACGAAAACCAGCGGGTCTGTCGCTGTGAGAACTTCTGAGGTTCTTTGTAGTACTCAAGGTTTTTGTGATCGGTGAAGACGATGGTGGGTGCGACGGGGGATATGAGGTAATGTCGGAAAGCCTTGATGGCGCGTATGACTGCGAGGAACTCAAGGTCATATACGGGGTAGTTCTTTTCGGCGCCTTTGAGACTTTCGGATAGATAGGAGCACGGGTGCCACTCGTCGTCTTCGCCTTTCTGGGCTAATACCGCACCTGTCGCCGACTGCGAAGCATCGGTGAACAAGGCGAATGGTTTCGTAGGGTCGGGGATGTTTAGGACGGGAGAGGATCCTAGCGAGGCTTTAAGTTTGTCGAAGGCCTTTTGCTGATCCGGTCCCCAGTTCCAAGGGACATCCTTCTTCGAGAGGTGATGAAGCGGGGCGGATATGGTGGAGTAACCAGCCATGAACTTCCGATAAAAGTTGGTGAACCCTAAAAACGATCGGAGTTGCGTGAGATTTTCGGGTTCTTTCCATTCTTGGACGGCATCAGTTTTAACCGCATGGGTTTTGATCCGTCCCTCGCCAATGACGTATCCGAGGAACTCGACTTCTTCGGCCTCGAAGATGCATTTGGAGATCTTGAGTCGGAGCTGTTCTTGACGGCACACGTTGAGGAACTCGCGGACTCGCCGACGAAGCTCTTCGCGGGTTTTGGCGTGGACTACGACGTCGTCCATATACCCAACCTGTTGGCGCTTCATCAGCTGTTCGCGGAACGTTACGTCCATGTACCGCTGGAACGTGGGCGGGGAATTCTTCTGTCCGAAAAACATGACGAGGGGTTCGAACAGTCCGAGGGGCGTAACGAAGGCTCCCTTCCATATATCGGAGTCCTTGACGCGGATATTGGTGAAGCCCCATCGGATATCGAATTTCGCGTAGAAGCGAGACTCGCATAACTCGTCGATGAGCTGTTGGACATTGGGAAGAGGATAGGAATCGTCGACGGTATGTTCGTTTAGATGTCGATAGTCTTGTATGAGTCGTCGCTTTCCATCCTTCTTGCCCACGAAGAACATGGGGGCGGCCTGATCAGATTTAGACTCACGGATCTTTCCACACTTTAGGTTTTCATCAACGAATTCGCGAAGCGATTTCATCTCATCCTGGGACATCGGATAGATATGCCCTTTTTGCCGTGGGAAGTCCGGCTTGGTTTTGATTTCGTGATCAAGGCCTGGTCGATGAGGGGGTAACGGTATATCCTTCTCGGAAAATACCTCTTCGAACTCTCGATACAGGTCGGGGAGTTTGGCTTCCTCTTTACCGGCGGAAGCCTTCACCTCGAGGTCGGTGGAGATGGTAGTCTTCCTTACTGCACCTTCCGTACGAGGTGCTCTGGGGATAGACTCCTCATCCTTCCATCCTCGGATCTTTCGGGTCTTCCAGTCGATATCGGGTTGGAACTTCTTTAGCCAGGGCATTCCCAAAAGGATTGATTCGCGTCGAAGCGGGAGTACGTAAGCTTTGATGCACATTACTCGATCCTGAATCTTGGCGTGAAGAGTGACCTTTCGTTTAATTTGAAAGCCTTCTCCTCCATTATAGGCGGTAACCCCGAGCGGATACTCGATCGGGTACGTCTTCAGTTTATACTTCTCGACTACGCGGGGGTCAATCGAATTGATTTCTGCGCCAGAGTCGATCGTTGTCGGGATGGCCACATTTTCTCTGTCAACCAAATAAAGAGAGCCGGTTGGAGAATCGGCACACATATCATCTTCATTTGCGATACTAGTACAAGTAGATCTTAGTGACAGAATTTCGGCATTGGGGCGTACCACAGTGGCGGTGGTTTGCCCGACTAAAAATCCTTCAAGGTTTTCTCCGAAACCTCAAACACCCTCTCTCCAGACTGTTCTCCGGATTGTTTGTGGAGGATTTCTTCGGCTACCTTGGGGTCTAGTTCGTAAGTACCACGCTCGGTACGTTTGATGTTAAACTTGGGGACGTGCGGCTTCTCCTGGCATTCCCTCTTCATGTGACCTTCTTTGCCGCAATTGTAACAGGTTACGGCGCGGACATTTGATCGGCGACGTGGGGACCGTCGAGCCTGATCAACATCCATGGCGTTAGGGTCACGGGCAGGGTGTGCTCGTGGAAAAGTGTACGGGTTTGGACGGTGGGGAGCGTTAGGTCCTTTGTTGTAGATGTCCTTCGAGATCTGTGACGTGTAAACTTCTCCGGCGGCTTTCACCCATTCGCCAACGTTGGTAGGAGGGTGCTGTCGATCCAGGATGCGATCTCGGAGACTACGGGACAACCCTTGTGCGAACAGTACGCCACCTTCAATAGAAGACGGCAGAAGTCCGGCTTGATTGAAAAGACCCAGGAACTCGGCGGTGTAGTTCTCGAGTGGGTGGTCACCTTGATGAAGGGCTTTGAGTTTGATAACCGCTTGGGCTTTTTGATCACCGGCTTCGAAGGTCACGTATAGGGTTTCCTTGAAGCTACCCCAGGTGTCGGGATAAACTTCGTCCCAGCCATCAATGTACTTGGCAATATAGTTTGATGCGAAAGCTCCGGCTATGCCCGTTGTCATGTACGACAGGGCCAAGCCGATCTTGACGTGATCGCTCGAGTACACGTGAGCGTTCAGCGCTAGATAGGCGGCTACTTGGTTTAGCCAGGGGCGGAGCTCGCCTTGCTTGCCGGAAAACGTAGATGGCTTGTTAACGTTGAATTCTCGGCCTCCATTAACGCTGTTACGGCTTGACTCGGTTACTTCGGGATGATAGAACCGGTGCCAGTAATCAGCCTGCTCACGAGTGAGCCGCTGTTGGAGTCCGACTGCGGGTTGAGAGACAGGAGCGCTCTGCTGCTCAGACTGTCCAGGATTGGGATTATGGTCGACGGGAACCGCGCTACTTTGTCCTTCCTGAATCGTCGTCATATCTGCGAAGCCTGAAGCGAAACGTTCTACTTCTTCTTCGTGTGGATGTTCGGGGATGTCGACGTCCTGATCGCCCAAGGCTGATCCTAATTCAGAAGGCAAATCCGGTTCCTGATCGGTATCTGAAACGTCTCCCGATTCCGGGTTCCTAGTTTGCAGAAATGCGGGATTTGATAGTGGGGTCGGAACGTAATACGGGGGTAACGCGGATCGAGATCCGGTTCGTTGTTCCGATTCGTGACGTCGTCTACGGGTTACGGAAAAGGGGGAAGGGGGCAACGGCGGCGGGGGCCGATCTGCACGCTCCTTTCCTTGTCGAGGAGGTACTGGTGGAGTACCGCGTGGGGACGACGTCTTGTCAACTTAGATGGGGCGACTAGACCTCGGGCCTAGCTAGGGACTTGCAAAGACAGAGTATAGCGAGGTAAGATCGAGACGCAGGGGTAAGGACAATACTCGGACTAGGTACCAGATGGCTGCCTAGTTGGATCCAAGTAGGGTGTCTGTTGACTCGACTAGTGACGTGCCAGACAACGATCACTGGGTAGAGTCGATAGGGGTGCTTTGCTTTCGCTACACGTGCCAGACAGCGTGCGGGCGGAAACTAGGCAGAAAGAGTTGGAAGGAGAGCTTTTAGCTTTTGTTAGGCCGAGACGGAGGTCCGTGCCAGACAACGAGACCGAAGTCGAGAGCCTAATGACAAACCCTCAAGACGAGAGTTTGAGAGACCTAGCCAGCAATAGTACTTTGAGCTGGACTTTGGCGAACCCTTACTCGAGTCGGTCGACCAGAGTAGATCACAGAGTGTGAAGAAGAAGGTTCGTTGCAAGGCAGCTAAAAGCTGGGGAACACAAGAGTTCCGCCAGCTCCTAAATACTCCTACGGTACCTAAGGGCGGGCCAGCGAAAGCAACACCATGTGCGGTAAATGACTCGGTCAAGAGTCACCCACACAGGTACACGCAGTCCCGCAGTAAGTAGGCAGTACTGTAGGCGACGAGACCGACCTATAGCGATATCCCGACGGGTGCTGCCAAGCGCGAGCCGCGTCGAGACGAGTCACTAAGAGTCAGGAGGTAAAGATAGAACCGAGGACATGACCCGAGCCGGGAGGCTGCGGAAAGCGACGTCCTGGGCAACAGAAACGAGGTCGTCCCAGAAGGGAAGAAGGGGACGACCAATACATGGTACAGTAACCGAGACATACCGGGATAGGGGAAAGGCAGAGACGCGGGTCACGTGACTGACGCGACGCGTCTCACACGTGACTTGGGGCAGTGCCACCACGCGTACTATGATACAAATATAACGGTAAGAGAAGTAAAAGGAAAAGGAAGCATGCCATGACCAAATAGAAGCAAAGGACGGTGTGGACCGAGTCACCGACGTGCGGTGAGAACCAGCACGGCCACACGGTTAGGCGGTTTGGGCGTAACAGAATAGACCATTAATAAAATTGAGAATGACTGTAGAAGGTCATCTTCAGCCTGAGCTGGAGATGTCATGATGGTGGTCCAGAAGATGTAATTAGCACAACTAGGAACTACAAGTTCTAACTAGGGCCACTTCTAGGGTCCTTGCCAGTAATGCCTAAAAGCATTTTTTGATTTTTTGATTTTCCCCAAACAAATGAAAACCACTGTAAGTCTGTTTGGGACTCAGGTGTGGCCATGTACAGAAAGTCAGTAAAGACCTATGCTCCACTGTGGATGTCTGCAATCTCCCAACTCCCAGACTACATATTGGTATTACTTGAGTATTTGTCCAATGCAAATCACTGCATCAGAGGCAGCCTAAAAACATGGATGTATGTAGAGTCTCGCCTCTTGTGATTACTCTCCAGCAAACAGTCGTACCAACATATACGTCGTCGATCCAATGAACCGTACGACTGGAGATGGCATGTGTGCGGAGAGTCAGAGACCATGATGCCGACAAGGATACACGACGTACAAGCAAGTCCGACGACTGAAAAGAGGATGAAGGCCATGTAGCCATCCACCGACTGGGACACTTGGCCACTCTCCGGGCTCGGCGTTGCAGATCTGGAGAACGTGATGAGCCAGGGACGAATGCCTTGCATAGTAGCGAAGACTTACACGACGACCGCTGCTAGTAGTGCCTATATAGCTTGTCAGCGCCGCAAAACCCTAACCACACTGTCCAGCTTACATTGCTCAGAGTCCAAACCAACAATACCTACATTCCGTGAGACAGAGTATCCTCCACGACCAAACAACATGCAAGCGCTCACATTAGTTCTAAACGTCTTATAGTAATCCTCTTGCTTCGTAGCAGGGTCTACTTTGCGTTCCTCCTTTGGCGCCTTAGTAGAGAGAACACATATCGCATCCTCGTATGCCGCATTGATATCCGTGTCTGCAGTAGGCACGTCCACTTCAACTTCGTTTTTGTTCTTTCCAACAGAAACGACTCCGAGGTCAGTGGAGACTCTGTTGTCGCCCTTGGTACCCCACGATACGTCGTGTACGTTGGCAAACTGGGGGAAAAACTGTGAGGACGGTCTACCACGTAACCTGATTCATTTCACGCACAGCATAGACGTTCAAGACCGCAATGTAGGATGGAGCCATCAACAAGTATTGCACGAATGACGTGATCATGTGCCATGGTTCGAACTAAGACCACGGTAGGTCACTCAGCAGTCGAAAAAACCTCGATCAAAGAAGAAACGTACGAAGATAAGCGACGCAGCGACGTAAAGACCAAGAGTTGCGGCAAGTGACAACACGATGTTTCTGAAAATTGAGTTCGAGAAAAGATCGGTTGCCTTGATAGAACCATTTGCAGCTGCCACTTCTTCTATACCTTTGACGGCGAGATAAATGGCAGAGAACTTGGCTTCTGGTTAGACGCACAGCACTCATTATTCGTGAGGATGAAGATACGTACGGTCATGTAAATTGTAACGAAGCCGAAGCCGACGAAAGCGAGCGTATACCCCCACTTGGATCCCTGGGGGCGATTTCCGAGGGCAAGTAGGAAACACATGATAAGGAGTCCGAGGTAAAAGTAGTTAAGAATAAGATTGAGAATGTGCAGCTGCGGCACGTAGCTCTCCAGGGCATCTGAAAGGATAACGAAAGCGATATAGTAATTTCCCTTTAACCATTCCGTGAGCCCTACGATAAAATAGTACAAACATCTGGGGAAAACTTACGAGCGCGAACCACGCAAAGATAAGATTGTACAACTGATACAACATCTCGACATGTATCCAGAACTTGCGAGCGAAGCTGTGTGAGGAGCGGTATAAATAATGGAAATGGACGAGACTGTGAATGGCAGCGAAGAAGGAACCATTGAGCCAGCGCCGCCGCTGCGATATCAACTCCGGGACCTGCGTACATGAGCAGAGGCAAACCAGAAGACAAGCATAAGCAACGCACCTGGTCTGGCACGTCAGTGATAGCGTAAGCCGACTTGACGTAGTGTAATATCCATGAGCCCCCTCGCTTTGAGACCAGCTCCCAGCACAAAATCTACACCTACTTGTGAGCTTTGCTTACACCACAAGCCACGCAAGCGACTCACCCGATCTTCTGCGAGATACATATTGGCAGTGAAGATATCCGCACCAGCCCCATGCATCTTCTCTCCCAAAAAGTACTTCTGCAATGGTCCTTCCCCCATGGCATCGTTCTGCAATGCGATATAGCGGTATGCACTGAATGCACCGGGTAACACGGTGATGTATCCAAAGACACTCTCCAATGGTTTGTCCAGGATGTTCGACATCTTGTACTCAAAGTTCTGCGCCGCAACAAGCGGATTGAAGAGGTACTGCCCGTACTTGCCTTTCAAGGCAACGATCTCCCCGCAAGCTCCGCCGACATTCGAGTTAATGTCGAAGGCCTTCCACAGGTGGTATATGGACGTGGTGCCCGGCATGGTCCCGACGTCAAGGAGCACGCATACGTTCGGCTGCAGGATCGGTCCAAAGGCATTGAAGAACCACCGATGAGAGTTGATTTTCTTTTGGTTCTTCTCCTTGAGGCAAAAGATGACCTGAACTGGCACGATGCCCTTCTCAACACCCTCTATTTTCATCGAAGGGGATACGGAGACTAAAATAATGAGAACGGGGAAGTAAGACGCGGGAAATATGCATACTCTGCGTCGTGTATTCGTAGATATGGGCTGTGACCGGTTTTCCGTTCACAATGTTCTGGAGCCATGTCAAAACTCGATGCGCAAATGAATGCCGGTCACTCACCTTTGCAATTCCATCTTGGTAGGCTCCCATTGTTGCGATGACACTCAGTGTTCGGGAGTTGATCTTCTGTCGACCGTCGCTAACGATACATACAACCACCTTCTTCCATCCTTCTTTTCCCCATGTTTTACTACGGTCCCGCTTACACAGATGTGCGATGTTCTTCATGACCCCATGCATCGACCTACAGAATAACTCTTCGTCCTCGTTGTACATCGTCATCACAATGAATAGTTCCGTGCGCCGAGGCGGATCATAGTGTACTTGACGCAGCGTAAACCCGGAATCTTTGAAATCGTTCGGATCACACGTCGCCGCCGAGTATCGCATATGTGTAAATTCCCGTTCGTTCCGCTGAGCACACATATCCAAGAGTTTCGACGGCACGGCTGAGTCCAGTACGAGATTGCCATGGAACAGTTCAACTTTTTTGAGTGTCTTGTATCTCCTGGGTACCCGTTGAGGAATGTGTCCATACCGGATATTCGTTTCAGGCTGATCGTCGATACCAGCCGCAACTTCCTCGTAACTGCCCGGGATCCTCAAGCGCTGGTAGGGTGTTTCCCTCTGAAGGAGTGGCAAGTCCCCGTCCCCGTCCATTTCGTCGCCACCTGCGTAGGAACCCCCAAGATGGGAACGAGTGGAGGCTTGAGGCTGACCGCCAGGGCCGTACGGATTGTACTGAGCACCCAGATAGTCCGTCACTGGAGGTAGCTGCGGCGTCGGTGTATGCGCTGGATACGTATCTTGTGGAGCGTACGCGTCGTGCTGAGCTTCATAGGGATCGTGAACGGGCGCGGGTGAAAACGAGGCTGGTTGAGTCTGAGGTGTCAAGAACGGGTCCGAGAGATGGTAGGCTGGTTGACTCGACGTGTACTGGTTCTGTTCGTACTGCGCCCCGTACGGGTCATACTGCGACTGCCGCTGGTCGTACGGATAAGGGCTGTATCCATCGTTGTAATGACCGCGCTGGGCTTCGTCCGCCTTTGAAGTTGTGAATGAACATCGAGAAGGGTGCTCAGCATGTATTCTTGACTCACCTCTGGGTATCTCGACATTTCGCAGCCGGACGCACTGTCGAGGCGATCCTAGGTGTGGAAGTTCGTATACAGTGGATGGACGAGGCACGGTTTCTTATTACTTTTACAGGGTTTCCGTCCCTTCGCGTGGCTGTGGCTGCGGATTCAATAGAAAAACAGCCAAGCTCACTCCATAGTACACTGCATCTGACAATTGTACGCCGCAGGAATGGTCAGAAGACGACTGCGAAGGGGTACTGCAATTACAGGCGAGGCTATGTAAGTCGTGATCGTCTGCAGCCGGGAGCACTTCAGGTGCAGAAGTCGATTCTAATCTTAACAGACCCTACTCATAGCGCAAAATCCACAACTTCAGGCCAGTAACGAGGGAATATTCTCCGCTCTGGCGTTCCGCGGCACGCGGGTACTGGAAAGTGCTCGAGGCAAAAACTTCGGTTGTTGTGTTTTCCGCAGCTGCTGCGCCCACCTGCGCAAAGAGGGCGCCATATCCCTTTATGTATGTAAGACATGGAGAGCCAAGTCCCGGACCACCAGTGGCTACGCAAGACATGACCCGCAAACAATGTAAACAATCTCACATTGATATCGATCCTCTCAAGTTTTATACCAGGTGGTCAGTAATCGCCAGCAGCAAGGGACCGCCGGAGGAAGAAAATGTGTATTTTTGCAGCGGCGCCATACGTCGGTGGTCGGTGTTACACAGGTCACCTATAGTTCCATTACAACCCTCTCCGTGATCCACTCTTGCTGATCTTCATTCGACATTGCGACCGGCACCTTGATCTGACCAATACCCGCTTTCATGGACTCAGCCCGCCACAGCCGGTACTCGGCAAATGTCCCACGCCTGACTATCCGAATGGTTGGCAGACGAAGGCGTCCTGTGTCAAATGCGCGTTGGTGCTCTTCATTTGTCGCCACGAGCGCTTCAAAGGCATTTTGTCTTCCAAATTTAGCGAGGCGACCTAAATTGAATCGTGGTGGATTGGGGCCATTGTAGTCCGATCGATGCAACAGCGTACCAGTGTCACCTGTGGTTTCGAAGAAAAAACCCACTGTTTGCGGAAGCTCGCGCCGGTCGACAATGGCTGTGAATTCTTGTACCTTCACGATATCTTCTGTATCGATTGCCCGAACGACGCTAATGAGATGTGCCTCCGTAATCGCAGCATACGGGAGACGGATCGCCAGGCTACGTGCGTATCAGACACCCTGTACTTTCCACCAGAATAAATGTCTGATACCCTTACTTTTTTCGTCCATAGTACTTGAATACCGGGGAACCGCTTCGAGGATCGAACCCAGTGACCTGGATGATATCATCTATGAGGTATCTCCACAGTCCATCCTCCGTGGTAGCCACGGGTTGGTAGCACTTCCCTGGTTGGAGATGCCACTTTAACGAAAATATATGTCAATCGATGAGCTGCAGGAAGGCATCGAAGAACGCACAGCTTGAAGTATGTTATCATGTACCAATGCCTCTGAAATGTCCAGGAATTCGATGACATCTCCAGTCTCGAAGACAAACGTTTCGGTATCGTCAACGTTGAGCGTTCTCCCCATTATGCACTCTGTACACCCATATCCCGCGTTTTGAATGAGAACATTTTGCCCAAGAATCGACCTTGCCTGTCTCGGATAAGCCGAACCGCGTCGCCGGTATGACACACAAAAGTCATCACCTTGGGCATTACTGTAGCAAATGTACCGCTACATATGCATACGAGGGTCTCCAGATTTGGCCAGACGCGTTGTGCCCATGCACTACAGGTCAGCGGAGGACCTATATTCTGGAGTTCCTCTGCTCGCCGTGGGTTCGCCCGAAAGTTCACCTGCAAGTATGTCCGGACATGGTCAATATGCTCGATATCGGGAATCCTCCCATCCCGCACACTATGGACGAGCATGTCCCAGTGCTCTTGGATGTGATGGATGAGGTCAACGAAGAAAGTCAGGAATGTCATGATGAATCTCTCAAGCGCCGGCTCCGAGAGCACGAATAATGCGTGGATCAGAAGGAAAGACCGGTGGTGAGTGATGAACCCCGTTGCCCAAGGTGAAACATGACCTGGCACTGTACTACGCGTCAGCGGCGCCGGATTGTGCCACATGAAGCGATTGCGCCTCACTTATAGCCCCCATACGAATGCTGTCCGTCTCCACGGACCAGTTCTCTGCGTCACGCACCCCACCGCATGTCCCAATACACACGGGTATCTTCTTCATTACCTCTCCATCCTCCCCGATGACTTCTAACAACTCTCGATAGCCAAAGCAGTAAATGTACGCAGTCTTTTCTGACTCGGCTGATTGCAGAAGCTTAGCGAATGACGGGGGCGTATTGGACCATCCACGAGAATATTTTGCAAACAGCTTGGATTTGTTTCTGGTGGTGGAACTGGATATGCCAATGAAACTCGGGAGACCGGGTGCCAGTAGATTCTGGAGCTCAAACTGTTTGCGGGGGTAGCTGAAAAACTTGGCCACGAAGGGGCTGTAGGACTCGTAGTCGGTAACCGGGACGACTCGACGGAAATCCTCAATAATCGTAGGGTCTTCTTTCACGTCCTTCCCCACGGTGACCTGACGGAAGGGCGAAAGGGAAGCAGCGGAGATACCATAGTGGGTGATAATGTTGGCCGCTGCTATGATCCTGAGACGGTGTTCCGTGCGTTCTTGCAGAGCAGCTTTGAGCTCGGAGGACAAGGACGACAGGGGGCATACCGTAGAAGTAGACATGGACAAGAACTATAGGATTGTGTTTGGAGAAAAGCTGGGTACTGGATCGCTTGTGCGCATGTTCTCTTGCATTTCTGTCGGATACTTTTCTATGGCCTACCGCGCGCCATTTGTCAAGCTGGTCACGATGGAGTTGCACGTGGGTGCGCGTCGAGCGACACCTGGGACACGAGGTCTCATCCGAATAACGAATTCAACCATACTAATCACGGCCGCTGAGCCGCATTCGAGTGGGTATAGCATGCGTGTGCGGGGCTCCACGTAATCTGCCCGGCAGCAGGATTACTCTCAACTTACTAGAGGAAGCTTGAGGTGGTCGTCTTTAGCGATCTCGACTTGCACGTCTCTTTTTTTACTGAAGGTATCACAGGAACTGCTGGGATGAGTAGATGACGCGAAATCATATGGCGCACTTACCTATGAGGGTTGTCGTGCATCGAAACAAGCTTTGAGACTGATGAAACTGACAACTGAAACACGCCAAACTGGAAAGTGAACGCTAATAGGGGGTCATTGCGAATGGGCGTATCACGTGACCAATACTCTCGTTTCGCGGGGCAGGGCTTCTTCCAGTCCGCCTTGAACTCTCCAACAACAAGCCCACCCCCACCCGGACCCGCCATGTCTGCGCTTCCCAGAGAACCTGGGATTACATGCCTCCGTCAGCATAGGAGCTGCGACAAACATGCTGCTGAGAGCACTTCAGATGTCTCAGAACGCTCCCTACATGTAGACATTCATAGACAAACCAGCCGGTACGACATCCAGACCCATTTGATAGACGGAAACTGTCGGCTCAACGTCTTTCTTTCTCTGTAGAAGGACAGCTTTTCCTACTATACCTTCAAAACCAGCGCAGTTTCCCAACGATGGTATTCGGTATCAGGATCAAGAAACGCGCCTTGTCATACCTGTCAGCAATAGGGTATGACCTGTCCTCGCAGTCTACGCAATCGCTCATCCTAATTTTTTATCTCAGGAAATGGAAATCTCAGAAACCAAGTACGGTTTTGTGCCTAATTCCCAGGACACGACTGCTTGGCGCGTCCGACGGCGGTACCGTCTACACAGAGGAGGGCACCCCCAGCTCGTACTCGTACATTACGCGCGCGGGCCGGCCATACGTGAGTTTCTTTATTATTTGTGTCGCATCCTAGATCAAGTAACTGCCCTTTCCTACAACCGAACAGAAATAATACCGTCACTGCTTACTTCTCCTGTACGCCAATACCCCCTCCGTCAGATCACCGAACCGTCGGTACATATCATGGGTGGAAAGATGGGCCAAAAAGTCTACCCGTCTGGATCCGCTCCTCCGCCCCCTCCTCAAGCACCAATGGGCATACCGCCCATCCATGGGCGTGAATTAACGGGGTATGAATCCTCCCGTCATTAACGTAAACTCTCCTGGAATAGCGATGCTCGCACAACAGAACAATGTTATGGAGGCACTCGAGAGACGGCGAGAACTTTCCCCACGGAAGGGATACACTTCGCAGTTTGTGAGTGGGTAGCATCTCGCGTGTGTAGCGTGCATGGTTGACGGTACTTCAGTGCCAAGGGGAAAAAAAAACAACTACAACGTTATTGACTGGTAAGCGTGCGCGGGCTGCGGAATGTTTGTCTTAGAAAAATGCTGCTGTGTATGTATAGCGTTCAACCAATGGTGAAACAAGTGGAGGATTTGCAAGACGAATATTACGCAACCAAAGATTCCTCTGAACGGCTGGCGCTAGAGGAGGATATCGTTGGCAAGGTACAGTGATACGGATCATACTGATTTCTCGATTGACAAGTGTCTCTTGTAGGTACTTCGGTGCGGCATCTCTTTGGGAGTTCGGTACGTACTAGTGAAGGAAAGCTCCGTATTACTCCTCTTTCTTACATCCTAACCTGGAGTAGGTTGTGCATGAAATACTACATCACGAGATGACAGATGGGTCCACAGATCCTCCAGAGAAAGAAGTCAGATTTGGAGTATGTGTCTTCCTCGTATTGTGCACTAGATAGAGGCCACTCACTTTCCTTGCCATAGTTCGAACATCGCCGGTGAAGTTTTTTCGGGATGCATGCTCCGAGGTTCTCCACGACAACGTCGCTCATTTGCGGCGGTAGGTTCCATGACTTGATCCATGTCATGCACACGAAGACTTACCTCTGTACCGTTGGTAATTGGGCTCATGGCCAACGCGAGGGAAGGAGTATCGATGTGTGAACTCTACCGTGAGGCTCGTGAAGAATGAAGGGATGGAGGGATTGGTGATGCATGGCTATACTTCGTACAGAATACCCACTGTGAAGATGCGGAGTAGGGTCTGTATGTAAAGGTTATTACGATCGACAGTACAGCCACCACTGGTGCACTTGTTACCACTTCTTACACATGGGAGATTTCAACATTTTGACGTGAGCAGAAGATAATTCCGAAGGTAAATGCAAAATATTATATTCTGATATTGTATTTTCCATCAGGCATAATATTATATTTGGACATGCCGCAAAATGTCGGCCAAAATATATACTTCTGAGAACAATTAGGACATCGTCAAAATGGAAAAGCAAATTATATATTGGACCGGCATCAAAATTCTCGCTATTAAATTATATTCTGCCTCAGATTTGAACACCGGCCAAACATAATATTTTGACTGCTGCAGCAAAACATTATATTTGATTGATTATTTCGACGTACATCAGAATATAATATTGGGCCAAGGTCAAAATTGTCGGATAAATATTATATTTCATTATTGGTGAAATATTATCGCCCACCGAGCGCCCATTCGGTGGTCACTAACAGACCGTTCAGTGCCCATTTACCAGGCCCGCCCAGCGTCTTTGGTGATCTACTACTTACATGTATTTCCATAGTAAGCTACTTATCAAGCCGCATTCCTCCATCCCTCACTAGAACATAAGTGTGAGCTCAAAGAGGGAGCTGGGAGAGATTGGTGCACAATGCATCAGCAAGATGGCAAAAAATCTGACAGTCTGAAAAAATCTGACAGTCTGAAAAAGTCTGAAAAAATCTGAAAAAATCTGAAACTTCTGATATCAGACTATTCTCAGAGTGCCAGACAATCAGACAGTCAGAACAACAGACCTCCAGCATTCTCAGAGCCCTCAGATAATCCATCGGATATTCTCAGAAGATTCCAATCATCAGACAGTCAGAACAACAGACCCTCAGAATATCTCAGGTGTCCAGACAGTCAGAACACCAGACACTAAGATATTCTCAGAAGATTAAGATCATCAAATAGTGAACATAAGACTTCCCAGACATTTTCAGAAGTCTCAGTTTATCAGATAGCCAGAACTTCAGACTTTCAGATACTCTCAGAAGTCTCAGATGCCTAGACAGTCAGAAAATCAGAATGGCTCAGATCACCAGCTATTCAGAATGCCAGACCCTCAGATATTCTCAGAAGTGTGCAATCATCGAACAGTCAAAATAAGCCTCCCAGACATTTTCAGAAATCTCAGATCATCAGACAGTATGGGCTACCAGTCTATCAGATGTTTTCAGAATTCACAGACTACCAGAATCTCAGAGATCTCAGACCACCAGAATGCCAGTGATACAGACTATCAGATATTTTCAGAAATCCCAGACATTCAAACAAATGTTGACTTTCCAGATGGTCAGAGGGCAAGTTGGCCACATGGGAAAAATGTCAGCAACCACCTCAAACTTCCTCAAGCCATTCCACCTGAACACAGCATCAAAATTCCACAAAAAATGATACCATCTGGCTCTGACAGCATCAGAAAATCCATCTAGAATTGACCAATTCACAAAATCTCAAAATTTGTGATTTTAGGTATTTGAGCTCCTGGGATTTCTCAGTGCTGCTGCTAGTGTACTCGCACTTGGTTCCCAGAGATGCAACAAGGAAAGCAAAGCCCCTCAGAATCTATGGATGACTCTGGCCACAAATATACTACTACTGGCATGGTGAAGATAGTCATTGGTGCTGTCACTGACATGCAGTGTGAGTCTGACATGCTCCACCCATCCTGTTCTGGGGGCAGCAGGTGCCTGCTGAAATGGGGGGGTATGTCAGGGTTATATATATCTGTTTGAAATGGATGAGGGCCTGAGCCCTATGTTACACTGTGCTACTTGCATGTACATAGAGTAGGGGAGGGGAAGATGTCATATCAGACCACAATTTGGGTTACTTTACACATGTAACCAGCCAAACCTGTGAAGGTGAGGAGGATTAAAAGCTATGCTAAGGGTTACTGGAGGAGTAACTCAATAACAGTAGAGAGAAGGACACAAAGGGAAGCAAGTGATGATTGGGGAGGGGGAATTAGAAGAAGGCAGATACCTCAAGATTTGACATGTAAGTTTTCTAAGACAAATTTATGTTCCTGATAATTCTGAAAGTATATCCACAGCTTACAGAGCTTGTCTTTTTGTCTTTGTCATTCATATGCACAGGCAACTTGCTTGTTGATTCCTGCCCCTGTCACATGGGAGAGAGTGGAGGAGATGACAATGTGGAGAGACCTGTCTGCACACAGTGCCAGGCAAAATGGAGGGCTGCCTCAGAAGTGCAGCTTGATGGACATCTCTGTCCCACTGGGGGGGTGGTCCAGAATCTCTTGCTCCAGGACATAAAGAGTCCTGGCAAATGGAGGGGGGAAGTTGAGACAGGAGAGAACAGTGGTTAGCCATGGAGGAGGGTTGTTGTTGGGTACTGTGACACTGTTTGGTAGTTGAGTTACCAATTGAAAGGGCAGGGCAGAGGACTTGTGGAGGGGGGGTATTTGCCATCAGGGATGGAAGCCTCCTCAGAGGCCTGAGAAGAGGAATCACTGTGCTGTCACTGGCATGCCTCATGGGAAGTAATGTATGAGAAAATGCAGAGAGTGGGATGAAAGAGGAGAGTGGATTAAGATGGGCCAACTCAGGGCTGGGCCATTGGTACAGGTGGATCTGGGGGAAGTTTAATGAAGGTTGAAAGCCTGCCATGGGCTATGTGGATAGAGGAGATGGTATGCAAGGACCTATCAGTGCACACAGCCAAGCGGAAAGGTGGGCTTCCATGGAAGTGGAGTTTGTGCTTGTTGGGGCCAGCCTTGATGGTCCAGCTCCAAGTGGGAGGGTGGGATGCAAAGTGAGAGAGCATACACTTCAGCAGAACACAGGGGGGGGGGGCAAAGCAAGCCTTGAAGGAGCCCTTGGGGAACTGGTGGAACTGTCTGCCCACCTCAGAGAGCCTGAGGGACATGGGATGAATGGGGAGCATTTGTGTTTGGGTGGAGAGCTTTCCCCATGTGGGGCAGAGGGGTGAAGTGTGCTCTAAATGTGGCTCTCAGGATGGAATGAAACCTCCTGCTGACATCAGAATGATGGATGGAGCAGGGAGTTGTTGTTGAACACTGGTGCCTGGGGGTGAGGGTTTCCCATGGGGGGATGGTGGTCTCAGAAAACTGACCAATTCTGACTGTCTGGAAGGCTGGTAAACTGAGAATGTACAATATCAGATCTTGTCAGAATGTCAAAACTTCTTCCATCTTGCTGGTTAGCTGCAATGACATGGTTCACCACAGAAGAGATGAGTAGAGACTTTCAAATACTGATTCTCATCAAAAAGCTAATCCAAAGGCATGATAGTCAGAGTACTTGTTAACATAGAATGAGCCAAATGCAGCAAGTGAATCTGAGTAATGTAAATCAGGTGGGATATACTCATCACCATAAATACCTATCAAATGTGCTGGTCGTAAGATGCTATCCAAGTGGATAACACTCACTAAATGATCACCATATTCATCATACTCATGCTCAACTTTCCACATGCCTGTGTTAATACAGGGTTCATTCCCAACAGGGGTGAACCACTGCACTAAAGCACAGGGGTAGAGCACATTTCGATAATGAAAAGAGAAGAACAATAGCACCTGTGCTACATATAGCCCTTGAAATCCTGGCAGAGTAGGGTCTTTTTCCACAAAGACACAATCATAGCGAGGTGCACCATTTCTCCATGAGGGTGAAGCATGGATACATTGGCGATGCATTCCATTTGCTCCAGAGAAATCACTTGGAGCATAGAATGTTGCAATTGCTGAGGAAAAAGAATATCCTCGGTCAATAGCTTTGGGGCACTTAGATATGTCAGGAACATCAACACCAGGATTTCTCTGCTGAAACAGAAAAATAGACACAAGGTCTGGCAATTCAGGATGACCAATACCTTGGCCCATCTCAGCTAAGGTTCTGAGTTTCCTGGGTGCTATGTAGAAGATGAATGATTTCTCACACCTTAAATGAACTTCAGGATGAATACTGAAACTTACATGGTTTATGTGCAAGTTGAACCACTGCATCTACTCTTTCACTACCATCATCTTCTGCCTCCTGAAGGTAAGGATCATCTGGAAAGGATGTATCCTCATGTACATTGTCTTGTGGGATTAGTGGTTTGTCCAAAAGCCCTGAAAAAAGGCTATTAAGTAGACTCAAATTGTCAATGGTCAATTCTCTACCTTCTGCAAGGCATTCTGCTTGAAATTGTGCCAGCTTATCTTGCCGCTGATTGACCAGAAGCACTTGTGCCATCTCCTCATTTTTATTCGATCGCCGGTAAGGCCTTTTTACTGCATGAATGTGTTTTGACTCCACAATAGATGTGGAAAGTCCATTTGGTGCTCCAAACAACTCAATAGCTTCATGGTAATGCTGAAGTGCATGGATTCGAGGAATGGAAATGCCATCTGAGTGAATGCCCTCAGCTTCAAAAATGGAACGGTGAGTTTCAAAGTGCTGAAGGGCCTTATCAAGTGCCTCCAGATCAGCTTCACCCAGGCTTGACTGACGAACAATATAGCAGAAGTCCATGAATGCTGAGAGAGCTTGTAGCATTTCATTGGGTACATAGCCTGCAATGGCAGGAAGATAAACCTACAGCCCTAGTATAAGTGTATAGCACTGATTCAATAGCATTATGCTAACCTTCATTAAAGCTTTAGAATCATTACCTGTCCATTGTTTAAATCCACGGCCTTGTGAAAAACGCTGGAGGCCAGGGAAGGGTGGCACAACAGCAATACTAATCTAAGATCAGCACAAGCCATAAACTGCTAGATTTAATGTACATACCGACGATCAATATCAGCCAGGACAGCTGCAAAGTCATTCTTGTAGTGTTTCTTCAAATATGTTTCCACCCATGAGACAAGGTGGTCCTTGAATGTCCCCTTGATGATTTGATGCAAAATATCTGGGGCAATAAGCTCATGGATATTTGCATGAGGGAAGCTAGCTGTGAAAGGCTACAGTCAGAGGGTGTCCTGTGAGCTTAGAGACATCATATCACTGTAAAATTAAATTTACCAATATATCATCCACTATTCCATACTTTTGCCACAGTACATGTGAAGCAAATGAATCCATTAGAAGCTGGGTATATTCATGATTGCGCAAAATAGCATTGGGATCATGGTCCAAATGAGTTCGATGAGCAGTGCATCTAGTAAATAATAGTGTTGAGATGAGGCATTTGATTAATTGATAACCACTTACTTTGGGCACCAACCTTGAACTATACAAGCTAACAAAGCTTGTTCAGGGTAATCAGCAATATAAGGACCAAGTCCATATATTGCTCTGCGATAATGACCATCAGCACATTTTATAGATTGGGGCTTTGTCATTGCTGGACGCATGGCATGGAAAATGGCTTCCAAAGATGTATGGAAAAGGTGCCTCCGGAAGGTGCGAAACTCTGGATCAGCTTCAAACTCTTTGTCTGCTGTAATTAGCTTCTTAGTCCAAATATAATGGATGGTGTAATTTGAAAAACTTACTTTTGGGTATTGATAGAAACCCTAGTAAGCTCACAGCTTCACCATGTGCACGTCTCATTCCATTGTGCACATTGCCTGCAGAAATATAAAGTGGATAATACTCATTGTTGCCAGTTGCAACTGAGACTGTGGTTTTGTCACTACCCAAAATAATAGGGACAAACATTGCCCCATGATTGTCAGGGTCCTTTGAAAGTTCATTCTGCAGGCATCAATCCAAGCTAGTTTCAACTCAATGTAAAAAGGATGTGTGATTTGCTTACACATTGATCCCAGGCCCAATTCCCAGTCATCAAATCAGACCAGACACGTTGACCCTTTTCCCCAAATACCAGTCGTGGGGAGTAATCAATATGATTCTTGAAGCCAGGATTGGATAGTTGATGATTGAGTAGGATTTGTGGATCACGGAAAACCACCTCATATGTACCACTACACTTCCAACTTGGTCCACCTGAACCACCAGCCTCAACTGATTCCATGGAGAAAGAAGTCCATGGGGCATCTCCCTCTGAGATGGCATCAATTGTGCTATATAAATGCTCATGATTGGCATATGGAGGAGTACCAGCTTGACCTGGCATGCTGGCCCAAATGTGCATCAGTTCATCAATCTGGGCACCTGGCATTTCATTCTGACGGAAAATGAAATCAGCAAGCTCAAAGTGAGCTCTACTTTCAAAGGGGTGCCATGCCCTTTTACTGGGAGTATTAGGTTTAGGAGGTGAAGCACCCTCTGGAAGGTCATCACCATTTAAATCAACTGGTGTGCCTGGCTAATAGTCAGTTGAAATAATCTGGAAGAATTGAAGAGTAGATCCCACCATCTAACACTGGATGCTTGACATAATATGCCCCCTGAGGCTCAATGTTATCATCTCCACTGCCATCATGCTGGCCAGTTGGTTTCCATGGATGTTGTTGAGGACGAGATGGCCTAGTAGTATGGTGCTTATGCACAGCATTGTAGTGATGATTCAAACCTGCTGCAGAGATGAACCCCTTCTGACAGTCTGAGTTGACTGTGTCAGTGCAGTAGTATCTTCGAGGTTGGTACTTCAAAGGAATTGTAGCCCTTGGAGTGGCCATCATGTAGTACTAGCCTGTATGGCACTTGGGATGGTTCTAGTTTTTTTTGGTTCAGGAGGTGGGGTACTACAGCAAATAAAAACTGATAAGTGGTTTGAACAGCACCAGTGACTGCCAGACATGAGAATAAAGAACTGTCATGGCATCAGTGCCAAGCTAGCACCTATAACAATCCTACTACTAGAGTTGTGGACTTGTGATACACACCCGTGGTAAAATAGTCACTTGAAATTTCGACAGCCAAGAAGTATTCTCCCTCTCTCCAACATACTACATGCACATTAGCTCATGCCGCCAACTACTCGACCACAAAATAAAACAAAGCATCCTGGACTACTAGACTTACCAGTAGTAGCTCCTGAGGCTACTGGACCACCAGGTTCTAGGTTACGGGCAAAGCAGAAAGCAAAGTCTAAGCCTGAACAGGACACTGTCACCAGACAGGTAGCAGCACTCGAAGCAGATCTACTCACACAGCAACAGCAGGCTAGGGCTTCCGCACATCAGCCTCCAAGGCCCCCACAAGATAAGCAGCCTCGTGCACAGTCAACTATGTACAGAACAAAGGTGTCATCAGGGCCGGAAGGTACCCCCTACTTTGCTTACCTAGCAGTTATACTAACGTGACAATGATAGCAAAGAATGACAGTGGCAAAGGTGGTAATAGAAAGACTAGGAAGCGACAACCAACAAGTGGCGAGGAGTCAGAAGCTGTTGATGAAAGGAAAAGTTGGCAAAGAAAGAAGCAGAAGGGCACAACAGGGGAGGGGATCCCAGCTGCAACTCAAAATGGCACAGCTGCCAGTGTCCAGAAAGCGTCTAAGGTCCGAAGTTCCTCAGTTTTCACTGAGTCATGTCCAATATTTGAATGAACAACTCACCATATGCACAGACTTCCGTAGGCACCAGAAGTCAAGCAGTTACTGGCAGCAATGCAACGGAGCAGAGAGTTGCCCACACAGGGTCCAATCCTGAAGCAGCTATGACAGTGAGTAGGAAATAATCTGGTGTTTTTTTAACCTACTGATCACTACGATAGGTGGATAATGACACTACAGGGGTAGACGACGACTTGGATGAAGAGAATCCAGGCAAGATTGTGTCAAAAACACGACAGATGGTTGCTCGAATCAAATCCAATGCTACAAAGGTGAGTTATGGGAATGTTAAACTACCAAGATGAGTGACTTACTCACAAATCCTCCTTTCGAAGGCTCCCGATGTCGATGTGATGGGGAAGGAAGTCGGGGGAGTTACTACGAGGATGGTGGTCAACAACGAAGAGGGAAGACACGAGGAATGCACAAGGCCAAGCACGGTGTCCCAGCCGAACGGAAAAGGAAAGTGTGTTGTGCTGCGGTGGTGAGAATTTCTTTCCTATCGTAACTAAGTCTCACGCTGACGGACTCAACGCTCACCGCTCTAACATCCATTGTGTTGCATGGATCTCATCTGCATTCCCATCGTACTTTATGGATCGCCCTACAAACTACATTCCAGCTCACCACACGAACCCGTGTCGCGTTCCCCGAGGTCTCCCTTTCCTGTAGTCGGACTCGTCCCAAACTGGCGCTCGACTAAAGCACATTTGGCTGTCCCTACTCAGTCTCAGCCTAACTCGAAGACTTCTAACTCAAAAGCCGGTGAGATATATGATATTTTAATTCGTTTTTCCGCATTCAAACTCTGACACTTGGATGTCAGGGTCTCAGCACCATACAGACGGGTCTACAAGCAATCCCGATGGAGCGCCTCAAGATGGTAAGCCTCTTCTAATCGAGTAAAGAAAACTAATGAACGTGCTGTTATTTAATATGAAGGGTACAAGTCTTCGTATGGGGGACTCGATGATGGGGATGACACCAATGATGCACGTGCCCAGGTCCCGTATACCAGCAGTACGCCCACTTCCCGAAATCCATATTCTCCTCGTGCTTCGGCCTTTCACCTTACACCAAACGGTGAGCCCACATCACCACTACTACGCCTGAAGAAGCCGGGGTCCTTTTCGTCAGGCCGCACGAACGTGGAGAGTGAACGTGGATGTCTGACTGTTGGTAAGTGTGGAGTTGACGATGGCGACTGTGGAGCTTACCATGGTACAGGCAAGCATCGGGTTGGCAGTGGGGATGGAGACCGTGACTACGATGGGTATAGAGGTGATAGCGCGGGATCCGATCGGGATGAACACTCCTCCTCTGACAACGATGACAATGACAATGACGACAACGACAACAACGACAATGACGACAACAACGACAACGACAACGGCAACAACGGCAACGCCCCCACACCGACCTGCACCACTTCTCGTGCTGTGGAACAATCTGGACTCAATGCGAGGGCGTTCAAGAAGGGGCCCAGTAACTCATTCAAAGTAAGTTGCACCCTACTTAACAACGTGTACTGATGACCTATTTCTAGCCTGTTGTTAGGGTGTTCAATCATTCACTGACTCGCAAGGTCCCAAGCATGGAACAGCCTGGTCAGCAGGTGCGGAAACCTGGCCCATCCCAAAACCAGGCATCCGGTGCTCCGAAGCGCACGCAAGGCCACAGTCGTTGTGCTGTGGAAGCAGACAAGGAGAATTTTGAGAGTGAGTTGAGTGAGCCGTGTCATAAACCCCGGCAGAAAGCCTGTAAGTTCCGCAATGAAGACTTGCCGGGACTTCCGTATACCATGGCGCCATTTCGCGATATCATTCTTCCACGCTGGATCTTCTACTACTCTTTGCTCGACAGCCCATGGAAACTTGCTAACCCATTACATGTTGCATATGTTCAAAAAATTTGGGCCAAAACCTTTCCAAATATTAAGTGCACGGTTGCACTTCGCAATGACCCAATTTTTGCTCTCGTACGTCCACTAGCCTTCCACCTGGTGACCATACTAATCATTTCGGAGGTCAAACAATGTACATATGACTGGCGCAGTGAACTTGCAACTCGTGCCCTCAAGGCAGTCGAGGTGTTTTTTGATCGGTATGAAGAAGTTGACACCACCGAGGCCCGAGCGGCTTATGTAGCATGGGCTGTACCAGAAGTCACTGAGATTGTTGATGCCCACAGGCGCGTGAAGCCTGTTGCCCCTTCTCTGTTCCCATATATGTGGGAAAGAGTCGATGAGGGGCCAGACGGTCCAGTAAGTTTTCGAATCTTCATACTTTGTTATATTGACTATGTTACAGATCCCAAAGGGCGCATTCCAACACGACTGCATCCTCGACACTTTCGCTTTTTACTTAGAGTCTACATCCGTCATTAAGCCAAGTGCGAGAGAGAATCCTGCGCGTTTCCCCCGATGTGCCTTGACATTAGCGACCATCGCGGTGAGTTATTCGTCGTCGTTCCATCGAAATGAAGGTAATATATTCCCAGGTTGAGAGAGCATTTCGGGCGTGGTCAATGGGCCAATATGTTCCCCTTCCAAAGGCGCAGCAAAGGTTCAGTCAAGCTCTCTGGGGATATGCTACCAATGAGGTGATGGAGTCTGTTGACTGTCTTTCGGCGAAGCAGTGGAAGAGGATTTTACTCGGTGCTGAGAAGTATGTGGGGGCATACCGTCCCCAGCCAACATTGGATGTTCTGGTGGCTAAGTTGAGGAAACCATCTGGGAGGGCTATGTGCTTTGAACCCGATTCTGAATAATTTCTCATTTGTGCAGTTACCTTGAAGTTTGAATCTGATATCATGCTGATCTGTCTGTCTGTGGAAACTGCTTGGCTATGATACTGATAAAATGTAAGAGTCTGAATATCTGACACACTATTAGGCTGTAACACTGAAAAAATCTGCAAGTCTGAGTGTCTGAGAGACTGTTCAGCTGGGAATGACTGAAATAAACTGAAGGCCTTGGATACCTAGTAGACTGGATATCTGAGAAACTGTTGGCCTGAATGAAACTAGACATCTTGACATTTGATGAACTGGAAGGTTTAAATACTGAAATAAACTGGTGAGTCTGGCATCTGAGAAACTTCCAGCCTGAGATAAACTAGATGTCTGGCACCTGACAAACTGCTGGCCTGAAATAAACTGATTACCTTAACATCTGGTTACCTGACATGCTGAAATACTGAATTAAACTGGACACCTGACTCTCTGATAAACTGCTGGTCTGAAATAAACTGAATGTCTTGACATCTGGTCACCTGACTGGTTGAAATACTGAAATAAACTAGATGCCTGACTCTCTGACAAACTGTTGACCTGAAATAAACTGGATGTCTGACCATCCTGGAAAACTGTTGGTCTGATCTCAGAAATGTCCATTTCTGACTGACTGGTAAACTGGCAAACTGAGAATTTCTGAAAATGTCTGAGAATTTCTGAAAAATTCTGAGAAAGTCTGATATCAGATTTTTTCAGACCATAAGTTTTTTTCAGACTGTCAGATTTTTTGCCATCTTGCTGATGTGTCAATTGTGGCTGCAAGAGCAAGCATGACTGATGCTCCGACACTGAATAGGAAAAGCCTCCGTAATATACTCAATGAACTTAGCAGTCCATATTGGTGTCAAGTACTTACCTGGGTTGTAGATAGAAGTCAGTTTCTAAGTGGTCATTGTTTCAGATCTTGCATGTCGCATGGGGGGGGAGGGGCTATGCATAGTATATGATCAAATTTAAGTTCAGTCGGACTATATAAGACTCACTTTTGTGCTCCGTTGCATATCGGTTGTGATGCGAGCCCTCAAGATGCAATTATGTTCAAAATCTGGATGACAAGGTCTTGGACAATGGTAACTATCTGGCTTTATAACAGAGGAGACCATAAGCTTGTATCTGTCCTAGGTGAATGACAATAAACAGTGAGCACGTGGTTACCGCCGATACTAAGGATAACAAATGAGGTAGACTCAAAGAGGAATACAAGAATCATCGCCATTAGACCCGACAATTGGCGGCCACCTGCACTGCTGCAATTAATTAATTAACTTCACTTTTGTGTAGCACAGGCCATTTACCGACAAAGTCGTGATGGGTACTGGCAATTGTTTAGTTACAGGCGATATGTGTCCATCGTTTCGGATTTGAGTACCTAACAACTGCTAGTTCAGTATTAAAGATTTGAGCCATCGGCATCAGTGTGAAAGAGAGTGCCTACGATAATGCATATCAAGTTCGAGATGTACAGTGCAGTTCACAAGAAACCGGCACAGACTTGGACTGCTCAGCCCGTTTATTACCCCCTCAGCACATGTAGTACACATAGTCCGGTACCCGTCATACATAGTCCAGTACACAGCTACCCAGATGTAGTATTCTATGTAGTCTGGTAGTATACAACCATACAAAGCCAGCCCTGTATGGATAAACTAACACCTTACAACTGTCACGGAGAGTTCAGCTAAAATGGAAAATGACTGGAAGAGGTCTTCTAACTGCTGATCAGAGTGCGAACAATCTGTAGCTAGGTAGAGTCAGTTAATCTGCGGGAAGGCTCTCAACCAGGGAGCGCAATATGGCTATCGGGAGTATGTCAATCTGTAATAATGCACACAAAAGATAAACATACAATTATGTCGTGCCTGGCTGAATCGAGGCACATAAGAAAGAGGACCCTAACAGGGCAACTTGAGATGGATTCTCTGGGAATTTCAAGAAGGCGACGACTTGTCCCACTAGGAATTTGGATGCAAAGTTCACTTAAGTCAGGGAAATGGGCAGCACAGGCCAGGACATCTTCCAGGAGAGGAATATCAGATAATGATGACTGGTGAAAGCAAATAGTAAGGGACTCCAGTGTGGTGGGCAGCTTGGCGAGACTTGCAAGAGACTGGATACAGGTGGGGGGGCCGTCAAGGCGCTCCAGGGAGGGGAGGGGAAGACACACGCACACACGAGGAGAGCGTGTGGAAGTAGGTTGACCTCGAGAAAAGACAAGGTCTTTAACATTATGATGGGCTAGGAAGCCAACTAAGCTTTGGATAGGGCAGCTACTATCCACTGCTAGTGAAAGAAGATGCTGCAAGGATAAATGCTTCAGTAAGGTTGTCCACTGCACAGTCATGAGGGATGTATTCGTCAAGGTGAGGCGAGCAATTGGTGAGCTGCATAAAGTGGTAATTGTGAAAGGGATGACAATCGGTGAGAAGAAGAGAGACGATGTTAATTCTACGACTTCGAGTTTACTGCCCCGAGGCAGAATTGCACCAGTAAAGCTACTCGACTTGAGTTCTGTTCGTGATACGCCATAGGTTTGTTTGACATCGTGGCAGTGGAGGTCTGTGCATCCAGATGTTTGAATAGAATCCAAAAGGCGGATAAATGAGTCACTTGGTTGCCTTGGAGTGGTAGGGAGTTGGAGATGGACACACGGCATAGGTTCACGCCCTTGCAGTGACTCGAAGAAGATGCTAAGTGCTTGTAAATGACGGTCAGTGGTTGCTCCTGTAACAGAAAACCAGATAGAATCTGGCATGACGAAGGCATTGGTGCACCTCCAGACTAAAAGAGCTCCTAACATGTCAGATTCTATGTGCAACGAGGTGGGTGCCTGGGACGGCTCAAAGTGTACAAGCTGGAAGAATAGTGGCATGGCCACCTCTTGCAAGAGCCTGCATACTTGAGACAAGGTTCAGAGAGAATTCTGGGGAAGGTGGGTTGCAATGGCGATCAGTAATTCGCTTGGAAAAGACCACGGGAAGCACTTTTGGTTCTGCATGACAGGATCGTCTAGGTGTGTTATCTACAGTATAATGCAACACACCGGGTTACAGCCCTGTAGGTTCTGCCAGTCATTACTGCTGACTTCATTGGAGCAGGGGCACATGGGGGAGGGCATGTCAATTCCCTGAGTTGGGAATCACTCAGTTTCGTTGGTCGGGCAGTGAAGAATGCATTACTACCTGCACAGCTACACGAGCAACCTTATTGAGCTGATGGAGTTCGAGAAACTCTGCGCTACACTTGCGCTTCAGAGGGACTTGGTCCACTTGGTGATCAGATGGTTCTCCGCCCTGTATAGTCATTAGTGTCCAATTGGGCTTCAGAGAATGCGTAATTACGAGCGGGGCTAGGTGAGCAACTTTCAATGGCGGATGAACGCTGGAAGACCTCCCAATACGCCTTTGCTTCAAGGGGGCCACTCGGCAAATGCAAGGTTCACCTTCCTTCGTGGCCATTAGCTTTGTTATCAGGCATTAGAAATAGGGTATTTACCAGTGGAGCTTGCAAAGTGATCTTTTTCTGCGGATACACTTTGACAATATCCTCGCTATGCTTGCGCTTCAGGGGGACCACAGTGAGACCGTCATCAGAAATCGGAGACGAGTTGGAAGGGGTGGCCAGCACAAGACCAACAGGTCGAATACATGTGGATGGGTGACTCGGCACATTAATCATTGGCATGGACATTGTACAGGGGATGAATAGCTGAGTGGATTTTCGTAGTTGGTAGTGTAACCCTTAAATCCACTGATGGCAGGGATATTCCATGAGACGAACTCAGGTGAACAGAAGAATCTTCGCCCAACAATAAACGTTGCCTACTCAATGGATTAAATTAATACTACAAGCTCAAGGACATCCCATGAGATGAACTCAGGTGAACACAAGAATCTTCGCCCGACAATAAGCGTTACCTACTCACCCAATTAATTAATAATGCAAACTTAGATCCTACGGAGTGGTTACCAGTTGACAATAGTCTTTCCCAACAATAAGCAGACTGAAACACACGAAAGGACCGCTGGTACACCTGTGCATCTTAATGCCCATTAGACCCCGCAATTAGCAGACGACCTGGAGAGGCATAATTAATTAACTTTGCATAAGACAGTTCCTTCTCAACAGTAAGAACACTGAGACGATGAAAGGACTGCTGATGCACCGTGCTGTACATTAGACTGGACAATTAAAAGACGACCTGGAGGGGTACAATTAATTAATAACTCCATCTTCGTGTAGGACAGTCCTCTTACCGATAAAGTCATGACGAGTGCTGGCAACTATTAGATTATCGGCCGATGTAACACCAATGTATTTTGATCATGATTTAAGTCGGAACTGGGGATCTGGGCCATTGACGCACAATAGCATCGATATGGTGGGAGCGTGCTAGAGGGCGAGGAAAAGGAGTCTGCAAATGCATATATCAAAATGCGGAAAATCGACTAAACTAAAAAAGACAACTTATTGAGTTGGCATGGTCTCAAGCCATCGCATAAATTATCGTCCTCATGACTGCATGTTAGCGCTGGGCACTAAGGTGAGCTGCAAGGACAGATAACAAGGTCTATCACTGCGTGATAATCGACGGTACAGCTTGTGAGGACAGGTGGCATTAGTGGCTGGTGCACCCGTACCTAGGGAACCCGTTCAATTGGAGGTGCGTGGGACGGGCTTCACAACGACATGCAACCTAGTTGTGGTCTTCATGTCATGCCAATCTCGAAGCTTAAACGTTCAAGATGCTTGAAGCTTGAACCCCAAACAACGACCTATAATGTCCCATGTGTTCCTACCCATAATATAGTGCTGCACTTATTGTTGTTGAGACGATTCAAATTCAATAATAGTTGTACTTAATAGTTAGTGAGAGCTACTACTATTACCATTGCTACAGGCAGGAGGATGTATGAAAGGAAGTAATGGTAAACGTAGCGATGACTCTTTTAAACTGAATGGCATTTCAAAGCCTGATGACAGTCTGCACTGCGGACATTGGTTCGCTAACTGGCGAAGTCCGTGCTTTGGAACCATGTCTGGTAACAGTCTGGTCACGTGTTGGTCCAACGCTGTCCAGTTCATAAGGCCACCATTTTCACACCGTGTTCTTTCCATTCTTGTCCTTCGTCGTTGCAGCAATTTGACCACAGTCGCAGTAGTAATTTTAGTTGTAGTAATCCAATCGTTTCCACATGCGACAAAAGTCAGAACAATATGAGGTGCAGGGGTCGACACATCTAGTGATGGGGTGCTTATCATGTGGCGAATATATGTTTCGTGGTCAATCTAATCCAATATTTCAAAGGCTCCTTCAATTTGGGATCGTGCTGCATGGCAGTCTGTCTCGGGTACTGCAGTCCATGTGCAATTATTGTGTTTGAGCATCTGTCATAAGTGTTCTGTGCAACTGTAGGTACCGACGAGTTGATGATCAGAATTTTTAGGGCTTTTTACTGTATGTGTTCATCGAAATTCATCGGCCTTTAGCAGGTTCCGTGAGTGGCCATCGCAACCTGCCATCTTTATTGTCTTTTAATATAGTATTTCAGCAGTGATCTTCTCCTAGGAGACAGCTCATTTTCCACTTCCGTGTATAGTTTCTTTTCATGATGCTCTGAAAATTTCTATGTCCTAGCGCTGCAGCTATTGTCAGGCGACGATTTACTGCAACTCCCTCCAAAGATTAATCTGAAGGTCCATTGGCACATTTTCATGCATAGTTTCTTTTCATGCGTCAGTGTTCCAAAATTCATTTCCATGTCCTAGCACTGACTATTGTTGGGCGACGATTCACTGCAACTCCCTCCAAAGATTAATCTGAAGGCCCATTGGTGCTCTTGGGCGTATGGCGTACTTAAGCCCGCCCGACTGAATCCCAATATCACCAGTATCAGTAACATGAGGGGTTCTCTTCGCCAGAATTGTAGCTCCTCTCGATATCAACCGTACCTTGGTGGGTCAGCAGGCTGACCCTCCCCGACGTCACCCAACTTATGTCCTCAGAGGCTCACTCGTAGTAATGCAGTGATCCTTCAGCAGAATCTTGGTGGTACTCACTTGGTGGGTTGCAAGTGACCATTTTGAAGCACTGTTCGTACCCATTTTTGTCTAGGTCATCTCCATGCCATCCCATTCGTCGGAGACGACGATAACCATGCCGAGGTCGACAACAACCGATTTCGATTCAACTGGGCCCCCTCCTGACACCCCGGTCCTGACGATGGCATCAGAAACCCTCAATTCAACAACCACAACGACGCTGGAAACCTTGGATTCCACATCCAGCTTTAAGACAGCAGCTGGTGAGTAGTTTCTGTCTCTGCCTTCCTCCCTAAAGTTAACTCCTGTAGGCAATGACAATGAGGATGAATCGGTCTCTGCTGACGAAGGGTTATACTTTTCTGCCTCATCCTCCCTGTCCTCCTCATTGGTTGTCATAGTCAACTCCTCCCCTACAACGAGCTTTCCTTTACAGCCAACATCAATAAACCTCCCACTGGCCTTCAAGCAGAGTGTGCAAAGGGCAGTGCAACGGCGGCTGAGGCGCTATGCTCCCAAATTGGATCCTGAGACTTGCAAGGTGATCAAACTTGGCATATCAGACGCTATCGACTTGGCTCTAAGGATCTTGGAGAGATCCCATAAGCCACCGGTAACTCCAGTCCATCTGCTACTTTGACTGTCACACTGATAAGCGCTCACTTCTAGAATATGCTGCCCTTCACGGGCACCACTGCGGCAACCCATTTTCCTGTCATTCCTGCAGCCCCAGTGCACCTCCGCTCTGCTGCTCTTAGTTCCATGTTAAGCCACCTCGCTAACAATGTACTTCAATGTTCTTTGAAGGTGGTCCGCTTAAGTGGGGAGCATTTACTTACAGTTCTTAACCCACGAACTGCAACCAAACCAAAGCTGATGCCCAACACTTATGAGATGGCGAGGTTAGATGTCTCGATACCTCAAGCACAGGATCCCCTTATCCCCAGTGAATGGGACCGGGATCAAGATTAGTAGTCTACAGCAGCAGCTGAGCACAGTTGTGAACAGTTGTACTAACCCTCTGTATTACACCACATCTGCATCAGTTATGTATTGCTACGATGACAATGCCATTGTAGTGGGTTAAACTAAGCTAGGAAAGCGAGACAAACATCCTCGAAAGACATGACCATCCCATCCTCTGTAATGACTTTTCGGGCATTCTTCTGACAGTGCTTGATGTTGAGCACTTCCCCCAAATGAGGACCCTTTATAACTACACACAACTGATTTTTTGCGGCCAGATTTGCAGGTTTCAAGCAACTCACAGGAATGACATGGGTCTGGATTGCCGAGCCCCTGTTGTGGCCGGTCACAGTAACGCACACGTGGCCATGTGGAACAGCGCCAGAATCGTTGCGAAACGGATCAGGGGACCTTGTTCGAATGATGCATTTGCCTAGAGATGCGTTGTTATATGGCCGGTATTGATCATTCATGGTGAAGCCCAAATGGAGGCGATGGAAGTTGCAGAAGTTGGGCTGAAACAGCCATGGAATGTCACCTGTGCCGCATGAATCAAGGGACAGGGTACAGGAGATATAGAAAGACAATTGAACCATATCCATGGGTGGCAGGAGAGAGATCTTCCGCTGTAACCATCCATGCGTCTGAAGTTGTCGCTGAAGAGCCCTCCGAAGGTGGGGCCATCGATGGCAGTGGCAGTGGTGTGATACTCCGAACGACAGGGATGAATGATCGACGTTGAAGTTCTTGCACTGTGTCAAGAGGAAGAATCGTCCTGTCTAGCACCAAGCCAGTCCTAATGACAGGATTAAAACTACTGAAAGCAGTGAACCGGGAACCTTATGGTGTAGCAATTTGGTTGTTCCTCAACTGGACCGGCTGGCCTTGCAGCGCGACGTGGCTACTATCTCTTCCAATAGACCTCAGTGTCCCTTGATAGCCTTTCTTGTCACCACGAATCACCCAGACATCCCAGCCGATCCATCGGGATAGCTGCACATCAGAACGCTCTGCAACCTTCCTGCAGAAGGTGATCGGGACACTTATCTAAATAGATGTTTAGCGATGGAAAACAAATTGTAAAGCACTCACCTTCTGCCCATATGTGTCACACACAAAATCTAGGTATGCCTTGCCCATGTGCACTGCCTGGACCATACCCCTGCTCCAAAACCATTTGCCTCTCGCTACTTCAATATTGTCACCTACACAGATATCGAATCCTTTTTCCATCGAGAAACTTATTGTATGCGCAGCTCTATACACCTGGATGTCTTGGAAGTTTACGGGCACCATTATGCAGTCCACATGCAGATCGACGTGCTGTGTTGGAGTGCTGCCAGTGTCGCTCTCTGCACTGAAGGAATCTGTACCCTTCTTTACATAAATCCACATCTGATTACCGTCAGTGTTCATCCATTCTATGGGGGCTTCGGCACCCTTATATGGTCCTTTACAGACGACAGCAGTGTCACCGGGCTGGCTTCCGTCCGTTGGTTCGGGAAGATGCATGTGCATGCCTGTATGCCTGGTAGAGAGGGAACGAACGTGGTCTGGCACATGTGTTTCCAAAAGTAGCTCAGAAACTTCGACCTACATTGGATATTAGTACGGGACGAGAACTATGGAGTCTAAACTTACATTAGTTGCTTGACCGTCATACTGGAGGCTAACGGTACCACTACAGGCCGCCACAATATGGCCAACATAACCGCGGTAAGGACCCGCAATGATCCTCACTGTTTGTCCAGTGCTGAAGACCCTGCGAAGGTCCTGTATGGACAAATGGATTGTGTTCTCCTTGCCACCGAGATCTCCTTCACGCCCCTCAGCAGAGTGAAGTAGTACAGTAGCGGTCCGCTTGTGCCATTCGACATCAATGAGAGTACCTGTGCTGCCACGAAGCTGCCCACCGCAGATTTTGACTGCATTGAATTCTCGCCAAAACTGGGCAGAAAATAAGTGCATCGTTTTCTCAATGAATGATCGTTCGAAGCCCGTTATCATGTGAAAGGCAATATCATCAGGCTGAGGAAGCTCGACCAGAGTGACTGAAGAGGTCGGTGCTGTCAGGCGAAGGAGACCATGAATAAAGTCGTGATCACCACACATGAAACCGATTTCCACTCCAGCAGGGGATATGATAGGCTCCATCCTAAGGCCTGCGAGTGCGGCCAACTCACTGGAGAAAAGGGACTTCTCACCAGACTGTTCAGGCATATCATACGGACGCTCACAGGGGGCGACTACCAAGACAACATGGGTTCAATCAGATCACTCGACAAAGCTGACATCACCTTTGTAGATGCCCTTGTTGATACGAACCCAAGTTCGGACCGGCAGCATCTGTTGAGTTTTGAAGTCTGTGAGGGACGTGGCTTCTATCGGTGGTAGGAGAGTTATTTCCTTCGTGACGAAGCGGTGGGAAGGGGGTAAATAATTTTGAATTTCTGCTGGGCAGGTGCCCACCACATAGAGTCGACAGGGTAACCAGGGCAGAGATGTTACGTCGACTCCCCTTGACTGCATGTATTGATGTATGAAACTTTGAGCACTTGCTGTATGAAAGGATGAAATGAGGAATATGATCACCCGCATGATGTAAATGCAAATGTACCTGAGAAAAGGTCCACGATGTATATGTTCTTCATCAGGGGCAGGGGGACACCTTCCAGGACCTGCAGCAAATCCTGGGTGCGAGCATCTCGACGCCGTGACGTACCGCTATATCGTGCAACCATGCTATTGATAGCTCGACTGAAAGTCTCTCTCCCAGAAGGACCTGTGGCCATGGGGCCGCCTGAGCTCCCTTCGGTTTGGCTGACATCTTCGTCTTCATTTTCATTCTCCTCGCTCTCGTCGTCCTCGTCAGCGGCCAAATCGAGCAAGTTCATGACACTCGTCCTTTGGTGCTTCCGTTTCTTTGGAGCTTGACCGGAAGGACGTTTCCTTGGAGCTTGACCAGCAGGATGTCACATTGCACTCTGGGGGGGGCTGGGTTGAATTGCGGAGGCAGTGGGCAAATGATCAGCAGGAGCAGCAAAGTGAACGCCTTGGATCTGCATGGCGTCTTCGACAAGAGAAGAAGGTTGCCGCAGGTCTTCGTTAGAGGGGTCAGACAGCGCAAATATTGCGTTGATCAGTGGCTGCCACTCTGCATGGACATATCGTGGTCCGAACTCCCTGATTTTGTCATCAAATTCCAGATAGTCCATTTTGTCTTGGGCCCAATCCATCATGAGACGCCATGCAGACGGATCTTTGAGCAACGGACCCACTAGGTTTGGCAATTATGAGGAAATATCTATGGAATAGGGGAGAGATACATTTACCTGACATTGCGCTCAGTGTACCTTCGCTGTTGTGGCCCTCAGCAGTTAAGTCGGACATCGCGAGGTTAGGTTGACCCTTGAGTGACGGACCAGCTAGTTTCGGTGGATCCGATGTAGGTGAAACTACGGTGAAGAGGGAAACACGCAAGGATGCACCAGTTGCATTCCTCAACTCTCGCTCTGCCAGCATCTCCACAAATTCTTTCTCCACATCAGCAAAGTCGAGTCGATCTAACAGAATATTCTGCATCAACTCCATCCATTCGTCTTCGTCAAAATCAGACTTGAGAATGTATTTTATCTCGTCCAGTGCAACCTCCAAGGTAATCATATGTGAGACATATTGGCTAAGCAGGCAGAGGGCTTCTTTGTTGATCATTCTCGAGGTGAGGCAGAAGTTAGACATGATGAGTGAGACGTTTTGCAGAGGCAGGCTTTTCCAGTTCATGGAAGCGGGCGATTGAAATGTACAGATATATTAGTGACGGACAATAGAAGCACTATCTTGAATTACCTAAGCCAATGAGCTATTGTGACTTTAAGGGCAGGCGACGGACCTACAATACAAGCATTTGTTAGCTTTGAAAAAAATAAGGGGAAAATAAACGGGCACCAAAGTTTCACGTTGTACTTCACACTGCAGTCCTACACCACCACCGCATTTACTTGTCTGATTGTTACATTTAATTACCATCGTACCATTGTACTTGTCACTCATTCGATTACAGCCAGGCCACATTTGATTACCGCTATACCACACCACTACCATTATACTAAACTACTGTACACAGAAGAGAAGCGACATGCTGGAAGAGGTGGAGGAAAGAAAGACACGTTTGATAGCTGGTGACCTTTTTAAACTGAATGGTATTTCAAAGCCCGACAGGAAGTCCGCATCGTTCCGGTAGAACGCACGCCCAGTCACGTGGAGGTTCGTTGCTGTTCAGTTTATAAGGCCACAATTTCACACGATGTCTCTTCCCACTTCTTCCGCCAACTAACTAGCCAAGAGCTGTAGTACAAGAGCTGTAGTACAGTTGCAACAGTAATTCATGTATTCCGACATTAAATCTAATGGTAGTAATCTATGGAGTAGTAAATCCACAGAGTGAACAAAACAAATGCAAAGACAAAACAAATCTCAGAGCTGTGCTTTGTGATGCCGCTCTCTCCATAGAATGTGCATCTCATTAAATCTCCTGAGTATGCAACGCCATTTTCTAATCATTGACTGTCTGCAGAGATTTACAAGAGCACGTTCTTCGTGTTGCAAGCAAGGGTAGAGCTGCTGGCGGCAGCACTTCCCGTGTATGAAGACAAAACAAATATCCCCTTTGTAAATCAATGTACACGTTCCGCTTTTTTTGGTGCAAGATTTGATTCGTTTCATGTATCCCCTTTGTAGATCAATATTGATCAATAATGTATCTACCGACTTCGGCTTCGGCCCATCGTATTGGTCCTCATGACTTCACCAGGAGGCGTAGTTCTAGCCCGTTTTTGTTGACGAGCTTTAAAGGACAAATACTTCAGTTGGAGTTGTACAAGGTCTTGAACTGGCCAGCAGTCTTCGAAGTCATCAAGGTCGGGAAATTCAGCTATGGCCTGGCTTTCCTGGTGAGTTGGCATTACTACCATACAATTATTACTTACCACCTTGCTCACAGTTTCCAATGCCTTACGATCTTGCAGGCTTCAACATTTCGTTGGATCTAGATGTCTTCTCACCACTTTCTTTACAAACCGCTGTCATGGTAAATCTCGAATGCTGTGAACGCCAAAAACTAGAACTCACCTTTAATTTCTTGAAGCCATCTTTGCCCCAGCCCAACTGATCCTCTAAATTGTAGCCACCGCACCCCGGCCGACCCACCTCGCCATTGGGTTTTGGAATTTTCTTCCTGTCACTTTCATCTTCGTCCCAGGATGACAAACTTGACTCCGATGACGAGGGTGAGTCGAGACTTTGGTCTTCGATGATAGTAACCGACTTTTCTGCTACTTTCCCTGAAGATTTTGGCACAGGTGTTACTGCTCTGGGGGTTGTTGCTCTCAAGCTGGTTCTGGGTGTACCCATGCATAGCGTTTTGGTGGTCGGCTTCGTGTTGGTTGCAGGTACAGCAGTCAGAGGGTGTGATAACGACATCTCCTCCATGGCTGATACACACATGCGGGTTTTGAGCCGGTAGTACATCTCCAACTGTGAAGACAACATTGGCAACTGTGGTGGCTCATTTGTGTCATAGAACACAGGGACGGGGCAAGACTTGATGTAGTGCATGGAAACGGTGCGTATGGTGCATATGGTTGTATCAAATCTTGGGAGGCACTTATCATATACCGTCTTTTTGTTTCGCCATATCACAATAAGGTATCAGGTAATCTATCAGTGGATACCATGGACTTGTAACTTGTCTCCAGGCAACCTATCTTAAGTTGTACGGAGGCCCATGCTAATTGTTAAGTTTTATGGGCGTCTCTACACCTCACAGCATCTCATTGTTAAGTTTTATGGATGCTAATTCAGAGTCCCTGCCTTCATTTCGCTCTGTTCTCTTGTCTTTCTCCCATTTATTCAGAGTTCATTTACGCACACCCAAGCTGCCATGGCTTTCCTCAGATCGTTTTTTGGGAATTCTGCACAGCAAGACGAATCCTTCGCATTAGAGTCTCTTGAACAGTCCTTGCCCACCACGGATAATCTCAGAGGTAAGAACACATTACACAGAGCAGGCGGTGTGACACTAATGGATGCTGATACCACTCCGACACCGACATTGACACCCACCAATACCATACCGATGGACGCCGATATCACCGATATCACACCACTAGCCATGCCCACCGATACCCTACCCATGGATGCTGATACCACTCTGACACCCACCAATATCACATCGATGGATGCCGATACCACACCACCAGCCATGCCCACCGATACCCTACCCATGGATGCCAATACGATGCCACCAATAATACCCACCAGTATCATACCGACGGTTGCCGATACCACACCACCAGTCATGCCTACCAATACCTTACCCATGGACGCTGATACCACACTGCCAGCAATGCCCGCCAGTACGATACTGACGATCGCCAATACCACACTAACACCAACCTTGCCCACCGGTACAACACCCATGGATGCTGATACCATACCCACACCAGCCATACCCACAGATGGCGATACTCCAGGCTCGTTCCCTCTCGGTGCGATTTACTACTAGGGAAATGTTTCTGTTCACCAACGTATGTGACAGGTGGTGAAGGCACCATGGTTCTCTACAAGTGACCTTTTGTGCCCGAGTCCACCTCGGCCATGGTGTGTGGAGTCCAGGTGCTAGTGGTTATCTATTTATTTGCGATGTTAGCCTCCACCCAAGGTCCTCTTAAGAGAAGTTGACCAATCTAGCACCTTGCGTACTCAGGTCTACGATCTGAGGAAGAGTCTCTATCACAGAGACGCAGACTTCAATGTACGCTCTACCTTGTGTACCTCCTGTCTTGCTAATGACCAGTGTAGATACTAGAAGGAAGATTTCATCAAAAAGAGGCTAGTTTTGGCGTACGTATCACCTCCTACTGACCCTGTTCCACTCGCTCAGAGTCGTAGAATTTGGAGGCCCAAATCAGGGGCAAGGATGTCGTCATTGCTGAGCAGGCTCAGCTTCTGTCTCAACTCAGGCAGGGCCTCGAAGAGGTGAAAGAGCAGACTATCACCCAGAGCTTGGCACTAGCCCAAGTTGGATCCAAGGACACCATGATTGCACAACAATCAGAAGCGCTGCACAAACTGCAACGAGATCTCACTGAAGTGCGGAATAATGTTCTACTGGATGCGAAAGCGGAAATCCAATGGCTACACATATGCCATCTCGTTGTGTCATCTTCACTGGTAGCTAACTTGTTCTTCAGGTTGACAGGGAAGCAGAAATCCAACGGCTACATGTATGCCATCTTGTTGTGTCATCTTCACCGGTAGCTAACTTGTTCTTCAGGTTGACAGGGAATCGGAAATGCTGGCACTAAACCAGAAGTACGAGTTGACTCTCCATAAACTACAGGAGGTAATACTTGCTCTGTCACTACAAACTAGTGCTCATGCATGGTGTACATAGCTCCAAAGTCGTCCTCCGATGGTGGCTGATCCATCCCTAAGGGGGAAGCATGCATCCCATCCCAGGAGGCTCATTTGTCATTATCTCGATGTAAGAAGCCTCATTCTTGTTTCCTCGTTGGTCATTGAGTGCCGCACAGGAACAACAGGACCAGGAACAGTTGGAAGCACCTGCCCCAGAGATGTTGGCGCCAGCAGCACCCAACCTCAACAATCATGTTCCACAAGGGGTGAATGATGACCCTCCATGGACTTCCTCAACGTCTTCCAGGAGAGGCCGACGGAAAATGCAGGGGTTGCCTGAAGTAGTTGACACAGAGGAGCAGCGGTTGCAGAACCTTGTAAGAATTCTACAGTGTGTCCTACAGTGTGTCCTACAATAATCCTCCCCTTTGCGACTGCCTGTGCAGGCACACGTTAGAGATCTGTTCAAGACAGCCTTCAAGGTTACTCAAGATGAAGAATTCCTACAGTGCGGTGGTGTCTCGAGCCAGATCGCAAAGGTGTTTGCTGAGGGAACCGGCCCTCACTGCAAGCATTTCACTGTTTTTCTTCAGAAAACATGCTGAAAAAAGGGAGGGAAGAGATACTCTTTTATTTTTGATGTTTGGAAAGAAAAAATGCAAAAATAATGTTTTATTTTCTTCCAGAGAACATGAATTGATGCTAGTGCCAATTAGAGTAGAAGCTAATGGGCACTACCATTAATCCATGTTTTTTGGACAGACATAAAATATTGTTTTTGCATTTTTCCCTTTCAAACATCAAAAATAAAAGAGTATCTCTTCCCTCCATTTTTCCAGCATTTCTTCTGAAGAAACATTGTGAAATGCTTGCTGTGCCTGGCCCTGATCCATTACAGTTGTGATGGGATTATAATCGCCCTGCTTCGTCTCCTTGGAACCAGGCAGTCATCTCTCAGCTGACATGCCTATTGGTGGATATGCGACAGAAATGGACAACTGAGGGATGATCTGATGAATATTGGGTTGCTAAAATCACACAGAAATTCACTCGGATCAAGAAACGTGTTGAGAGGGCGAAGCCTCGTGTCCATGATAACCTCTCTGTTGAAACCGGTGTGGAAGTTGCCACGAGGCTAGCACATGAGAAGGATGAAGCTCTAAAGAAGGCAAGGAGAGATACATGGCGGCGAACAGTAAGGCTCTTTGATCATCCTCCAACCTACATGCTGATCTGGAACAGAAATATCGACGTCGAAAGGAAATAACAAAGTCAATGGTAGCCGTCAAGGAGGCGAAGGGTGATGACGACATAGTTGCCTGGCGGTTCCTCAACAGTCTCATTACAACATTGGGCAGTGATGGTATGAGTTCTGAAGACAGCAACGGCGAGGATACCGAAGCCATTTTTTGCACACGCATGCTTCCATGGAGGAGGGATATTGTCAGGGAGCTACAAATCGTTGACCAACAGAGGTTGCGAGACTCTACTATCTTTTCCCCCAGAGGTGCCAAGGCTGCAAAGCGTATCAGAGGTGACAACTTCCCACAATCGGAGCAGAAAGCGGTCAAAGGCCTACCCCACCCATTCTACAACGAAGGTTGGTTGGCTCAGAATAAAGGGACGTCCTCTGATGAACCATTCCGCTGGATGACGATCTATGTGCAAAGTTAGATGACAACGGCCTGGAACCTCGTCATAATCTCCAATACTACAAATACAATGTACATTATTCCAGTGGTATTTGTATCTGCTCGACCATCACACAACCGCTCCATGGATATTGCCTGACACAAAATCCAGTAATAATACTTTTGTTGGGGGACAGTTTACTTCCGAGGCGACTCACTTCCAAGCCTCCAGTACTATGTAATGCTTGCAAACTTGCCTCTTTACACCGTCTGCGAACTCCTATGGACAACAAGACATCTACAAAACTCGTCTCTTTTATACTGTCTGTGAACTCCTATGGACAACGATACTAGTACTAGTTGCAGCAAGAGCGCACTCTCAGGCGCTAGTGCCTCACTAATCCTAAAGCGAGATGTAAATTAACTGTAGCAAGTCCTCGGCATCAAAACACTCACTTGCAATAATGGCAGTATGATGACATGTTTCTCTGAGAAATTCCACCGAGCACAATGACACATCACCCATTCCAGACGAACCACCTCCAAATCTTCACCTAGTGCCACAGAATATAAGCATGCTGGGAAGTATGGATAATGCTGAAATGCATCAATTGCATCTGCTCCGACAGGAAGCTGTTGCTGGACTGCTAATTCGGTATGCCCATTATCTTCAAAGATATATTTGATGCAACCAGGAATGGGAGGACGTGATTGGCTCCCTCCAGGATAAAACATGATTGAGCTATTGCCTTGATGACTTGAGTGTCGACTAAAGATGGTGCCACCAAAATTAGTGCATGCATGGAGTACCAGGTGCTTCCAGGAAGTCAGCAACTGAAGTTCGGTTGGAACAGCTTGTTTTGGGGCTCTTTTGGGAACAAACTCGCTAATCGAGACCTCGCTGTTAGATATATATTTGTCGAAGAGGAGCTTGCACTCTTTAATGGCTGCGGGGCTGTCTGGCCGACCTAACCAGTGCTGGAGTTTGGATCCCTGAATGAAGGAATCCAGGACTGTTTGTTCCAGTTTGCCTGGTTGGAGGGTTAGAATGTGGTGTAGTACGCAGGAGAGACAAACCAAATTTATGATTTATTGGTAAACATTGCAAATGGCCAATTAGATGCTCAAATGGGAAGCACCACCACGAGTGCACAGGTCCAAAGAGCTTGAGATAGTCAGAGATATGACAGGCCATGTGACAGTTTGGGCGAGGCTTGGCAGCTGGTAAAGCATTCGGTAATGTCGATAGCCAGGTTGTTATGCAAGTGCAGTATGCCATGATACATGACTGAGTCATACTACGAGAACAGGCGATGTGGATTGCAGACACTAGCGCCATCGTGTTGTCCAAAATCTCCTGTAGGTGAATGGCCTCGTGTGATCGGTAAGTTGAACCTTCACCCCAGAGACTCACCAGAGCCAATGGTAGGTAGATGGTAGCGAGAGTATGCCATTCATCAGCTTTCAAAGTGCCCGCTTTCGCCTCCCCAAAGTTCTTGGGCACAGATCTGAGCCACGATGGAATGGTTGTTTCCTTAATAACGTTCTGAATATGTTGCATAACTTCGGGTGTAGATATCATAGTGGGGGTGCATGCAACCATTGGCATCGTCTTGCGCTGTAAGTACCGGTGAGATCATACTAGGGAAATGTGTAAGAAACCATACCCATTCCACCAAGGCGTTAACCCAATGTACTTTCCATATTTTGCCTCCCAGCGTCGTGCATAATGTACCTCTGGTGTCCTTGCGCAAGGGCCATAGTTGCAGCCCCTCGGCCACAAATTGAAGGGCAGCACAGTTTTTATTCATGAGCTTCGACTCCAAACAAGTGATGTGTTTTTCGACATCAGAGAGGTCCTCCCCCTCTACATGGTTTTTCACAGCACTCATAAGAAGGGCTTGAATGCTCTCAACCTGAGAGCAGCCATTCTTTGGGAGGGCCGTAGCTTCAGGAGTGTCGAGGGAGCAGAATGTGTATGAGAATGCAGGCTGCAGGTTAGCATCCGACTGAGCCTTCATCACAAGAGTGGTGGTAAGACCAAGGTATTTGCGGAAGTGTGCTTGTGCCAGGCCCTCCAACAGGCAATGCATTGAGTCCACAACAAGCTGTCTCGCAGGGTCCCAATAGGGAAGGTGCCAGAATGGTGACCATCACACACCGTTGCTGCAAAATAACCTGTTCTGCTCTTTGACAGAGTTAGCATCCCTATAACGGAAGGCGCAGGCTCGCAACTCAGTCTTATCGCAAAACTGCCAAAACTTAGAATCGACATCTGTGTGACCAATTGTCGAAGTTTGAGTACAATGGCAGGCACTACAGTAGAAGTGGCTGGTGGCACTTGCTAGTTGGGCAGATTTTCTGGCAGCTGGAAGATCGCAGATGACACAGGCAATGGCAGAGTGAGTAATGCGATCTTTATGTGAAGCACTATAGGAGAACTGAACCCCCCTTTCCCAACTCTCCACCAGGTCGTCAATGAGGGGTTCAAGAAAGTGGTTGAGCTGGTCACTGGAAGGCTCCGTCGGTCCAGGTATAATACCAGCCAAGTACATGTTCTCTGGCTTGTAGCGGATATCCAATGGCAGGTTAAGGCATGCACAAGAAATGATGCCACATGACGTCATTGCATTCCGTTGACGGTTTCCTTCAATGTTGAAGAAGTCAACATTGAGGGAAAATAACAGGCGGCCTTCACCTTGGCGATCCACAAATAATGATCCAGCGTGCAGTCCCTCCAAGGTGCGGAGGAACTCTGCATCCCACACATCCTTCAAAATGGATGGTGCTGCGCCAGGCAAGCTCTGCATGAGATCGTCACAAGCCTTATCCATCAAGCCTTCAAAACCCAGTTTGGCAAGCAGGCTAGACACGTAGTCGTGGAAATGATGGTAGACAAACGTCTTGATAGGGGTGCAATCCCCATCGTCTGTGTCACGAAGGAGGGGCGTATGGCATGAGCTGCCCCCTGGAATAGGGCGGTTAGTGCAGTGGGGAGGGTATTTGGGCACATCTGGGGACCCCAAGGGCTTGAAAATCACACTGCAGGAAGGGCAGACTGCATATGTAGTAGTATGCCCATTGAGGCTGAAGCGTTGGAGGGCAGTCTTCATATTTTGGGGTATCTGCGCAAGCGTATGATCGCAGAGGGTATCACCCCTTTCACCAAGAAGTTGAAATGCTAAGGTAAGGATGATCGACACGACACCAAGGACAAACTCTCCTGCTCGCTGGCCGAGACCAAAGAGGATGATGAGAACTACACCAAGGAAGATGGAGACTTGGGCAACCTCATCACAAAGATTGACAGGACAATTGAAATGATGGGCTTCAAATTAATCAGGATAGACCTCTTCACGATCCGGAACCACCACTCACATGCATCATACTTCATAGGCTCAGCACTCGAGTCTCCGTCAGCAGTGATATCCTGCCCTAACTGTTTTTCACCCCCACGCTGCGAACAGGCTGTATGCATATCCACCGACACTGATTTGAGGACATGCTGCTGAACAGCAGGGTTCCGAGCTTCGACAGAAGTACGAACTTGAGGGGCCTCAGATCCTCTCCTTGAGAATGTTTTCGTTGTCCAACAATGGGGGTAAATGAGTTCAAAGTGCACGCATTTTAGCATGAATGAGTAAGGAAGAATGAATGCAAAGTGAACCTATCCCCACTAGAAAGCCGGGCAACGGCATCAACCAGATCATTGATGTCAGGAGTTCCAATGTCACCAATGCTCGTTCCGGCTGACTCCTGAAACTCCTTGCGAGACACCCATAGTTTGCTGGGCTGTGAGTCAAGGTCCAGCCCATCGTCACAGAGGGAGGATGCAAAGAGCAGAGCGTACAGGGAATCGGTGTTAGAGCTGCCATGCTGAGAAACTGCCCTCAAGGCAAGATTTTCAGCTGCGACCCGGGGTACGTTAGGGGTGTCCAACAAAGTAGTCTCGCAAAGGTGGATAGCCTTGTGTCTCTCCAGCTGGAATTTCCCAGCAGGATTGCCAGCTGTACCATCCCGATCCACCTGACAGCACTCCATACAGTAGCAACAATATGATTTGTCGCGAGACGGCATACTGGGGGAACTAAAACATCTTGCTCGGAGATGTCATGTCTCGAACTTAAGTACGACCAATCCTCTCGCCTTGTGGCAAAATTCTGATACATAGACCTTCCCAACAGTAAGCAAACTGTGAGACGAAGAAAGGATCACTGGCGCACCGTAACACACATACAATTAGCAGAGACCTGAAGTGGTGCAATTAATTAATAACTCTATCTCTGTGAGACAACAAAAGGGCCACCATTGCACAGAACCGAAATACATATTAGACTGGACAAATAGCAGTCGACCTGGGGGCGTAATCAATTAATAACCCCATTTTTGTGCGGGACAGTCCCAGCTTTACCGACTGAGGCACGATGAGCACTGACAATTGTATTTCCATCACGACGTCGGATTTAGGTGGCTAACAGCAGAACACTACCGATAGTTCGGTATGGGAGAGGTGGGTCGTCGAGATGAATTTAGGTAACTAACAGCGAAACATTAGTGCCAGTATTGGAGATCTGGGCGGGCACCAACGTGGTAGGACAGATAACAAGGTTATCATAGCGCAATGATCTACAGTACGGCTCGTGAGGACAGGTAGCAAAAATAATTGACACATTCATACCTGGGAAACTGGACCAGCCTGGGGCATGCAGGAAGGGCTTCGCAATGGTGTGCAACCGTGACTGCCTCCTGTAGTCATCACACCACCCCAGTCTTGAAGCTTTAAGCTTGACGCTTGAACGTTTGAATGGTGACCAGCAATCGTCTTGTCCGTTACAGTTTGTACACAATATACAATTACTGATATTGAGACTATATATTAGTTATATTTTGTTAGAGTTACAGAGGTAGTCACTACAGAATGGGACGAGCAGGAAGATATGGGGAAGGAAGAAACGGTTACTTGAACTAGCATTAGTTCTTTTTAAACTGAACGGCATTTCAAAGCCCGACAAAGGTCCGCTGTCCGGTGAAGTCTGTGCTTTGGAATTGCGTCAAGTAACAGGTCACATGTTGGCTCAGTGCTGTTCAGTTTATAAGGCCGCCATTTTCACACAACATTCCTTCCCACCTTTCCTCTTTTTCCACTGTACCAACCCACCTTAGTTGTAGTCATAGTAGTACTAAGTGATGAGTGATCGGTAGTAGTTGCGGTAATCAAATCAATCCCATGCACCACAAAAATGAGAACAATACGAAGTTCAGGGGACTTGTTTTTGTCGTGTCTGTCGGCGGGGTGCTTGATGTGATTACACTGATGGTAAGTGATGCTGTCCATATATGTTTCGTAGTCAATCTAATGTTGTCTATAGCATATCTAAGGCTCCTATGACTCGAGATGTGAATCTATCTCGGACATGGCCCGTGACAATATGCACAATACTCGTTGATCTCAATTCCAGTCGTATATGTATATTGTTTTCAATGCGCTTGTCCCAAGTGTCCGCCATATAACCATAGATGAAGACTGCAAACACAGTTTATCCCACATACTTCAATTCATAGACCCTCTTTGCAGATCCTGCTGCCTTTTATGCTTTTCCACGCAGCCTTGTGAGTGTCGATGTGTCCCCTTGCTGTGAAAGGCCTCATATTTTGAATTTAGGTCATCTTGCCCATAACAATGTACTCACCATCATTTGGATGGCTAGAAGTGCAATCACTACTACAGTCACAAGTTGTGCCACCGTCTGTAAGACCTGTCGCACCATGGACAAGAGCTTCAATTCACCTCTTCTCTCGGGTTTGGGTTGTGTGCAGGCCTCTTTTCTCCATACAGAAATCCGTGTTTCCATTTCATTGCTCGATGTGGCTGCCAGAATCAAATGGATGTTCCCGGTGTTATGTGTCTTCGGTGCTAAATTAGTTTATGGGCAGTCATCGTATGTTCTCTTTCTTACCGTAACCATTTGCACCCTGCCTCCATTCGAGTGCTGCAAGGTCTGTATAGCTTGCCCCGTTGTTCTGTCGAACACATAAACCAATCCATTCTCCCCTCTGCCAACTACTACCATTGCCTCTTCTGTGAGCACAACCTGCTTTGGGAATGTCTTTGTCGGTTTCATATCGAATGTTTTCATGCAGACGGCATCATCCACGCGATGCAAGCTAAACCCATTTGCGGCATTATCAATGACAAAGAACATATGAGTGGGGTCAACTGCGATACCACCCCTGCAAAAGAACCATGACATTCTCGATATTCACTGTGGGCTGATAATAGTCTGATACTCACATCATCCTTCCTGTAGACTTTGTTGCCAGAACCACACTGTCTTTGCCACGAAGAGTATGACTGAGAGTTCAGTGAGGTCCAAGTCTGTGCAATGTATCAAGAACTCACATTTCTCCGTTATACATCCCAAATACAATAACGTCTGCACCATAGGAGTATACAGCGCATGGAACAGTCGTCAGAAGCTCCACACTGAAGATACTCGACAGATTGTATCTGGAATCGAGGGCCCAAGCTTGGACATGCTTATCTCGCATCGCAGTCAATACTTGCATCCCTATTTCCGAAGTGTCACAGCTGATGGCCATAACCTCCTGACCTGTACCTATCCATCTCACTGAGGTCTCCTCAAACTCATAACCACGTTTGCTCCATATGAACAGTAAACCTAAACCTGTACCACCACATAGTAATTCCTTGCTATTGTCTTTGGGTGTCAACCATGCTATGCAGGTAATGGGATCTTGCAGATTCCGTGTCTGACTAGGCTGTCTTACTTCAACCCTTTTTTCCAGGTCCCACAGTCTCAATCCATTGCATCCTGTCGAGCGTCAGTATTCCTTTCGGTGGTTGATTGAGTGGAAAAATACCTCCACTGGTGAGTGTTTTTCCGTTATTCGAGACCGCCAGACACAATATGGCATCATTGTGTCCTGACAAACGACACTCGAGAGTATACTTGTTGGAGTGGAAACAAAGAAATCTTTTGAGGGACATGGTGAGTATTGTGGTTCTCCCCCGTGCATACTATCGTATGCTACATATACAAAACCTGGTTCCTGATGTCCTAATGACAATTGCCACCATCGCCATAGCCCCAGACAAGGTGTACAACATCGTCTTAATCAAGGCTAGTTGACAAAATCTATTGTCGAGGTGCAGGTAACAAGGACAACGATTATCACAGTACAGATGTACCAAATTGTTCGCCACGACTTCTTACGAATCGCACTGCAAATTACCTGTGCTGGGTTAGCATTGTCGTTTCTCCTTGCAGAGACGCATCCATCCCTTGTAGTCATGCAACAGATTATGCAATGGCTCGGGGCCACGCCAATTTGGTACTGTCCTTTCAGTTCAATCGATCTTGGTATGCATATTCGTAGGTGCTTTCTTTCACACAGATGCTGAACATTTCTTATGCGTCGACGGCTCAAATCTTCCATACCGAACTAGCGGTTGTTAGGTACTCGAATTCGGAATGATGATGGACGTATATCAGCCATAATCAAACAACTGCCAGTGTCCATCGCGACCTCATCAGTAAAGGGACCATCCTACACAAAGCTGCAGTTGATTAATTAACTGCAGCAGTACAGCTGATCTGCTAATTGTCCAGTCAAATGGCGATGATGCTTTGTACTGAGTCACGGCTTTGTCGGAAAAAGGGCTGTCTTACACAAAAGTGGAGTTAATTAATTAATTGCAGCAGTATGGTTGGTCTGCTGATTGTCCAGTCTAATGGCGACGATTGTTGTATTCACCGTTGAGTCTATCTCATTTGTTATCTTCAGAATCGGTGGTAACGACACGCTTACAGCTTATTGTCACTTACCTGGGATGGATTTAATACTCGTTGGGCCACTATTAGTGTCCTGAGCTCATAGTCCCGACTGTTATAAGGCCAGGTAGTTGCCATTGTTCGAGACCTTGTCATCCAGATATTGAATAGAATTGTGCCTTGAGGATTCCCCATCACCACCGATATGCAACGAAGCACAAAGGTGAGTCTCCTGCAGTCCTACTGAACTTGAGTTCGATCATGTCATAGCGTAGCCCCTTCTGGCACAACGTGCAAGATCAAAGACAACGACCACTTCTTTCTACGGCCCAAGTAAGCACTTGATACCAATATGGCACCGCTGAGCTCATTGCATATATTACAGAGGCTCCTCCTATTCAGTGTCGGAGCATCAGTCATGCTTGCTCTTGCAGCCATAATTGACATTGCGCACCGATTTCTCTCCCCCAGCTCCTTCTTTGGTCTCACACTTATCATATTTTGTGGATTGATCATGGCTGCCATTTTGCGAAGCTGGGATGTTCTAGCAAGAGATGCAACTTGACAAGTAGCTTACTCTGGAAATAGTAGATCACCAATGACACTGGGCAGGCCCAGTAAATGGGCACTGAACAGTCTGTTAGTGACTGCCGAATGGGTGCTCGGTGGGCAATAATATTTCACCAATAATGAAATATAATATTTATCTGACAATTTTGACCTTGGCCCAATATTATATTCTGATGTACATCGAAATAATCAATCAAATATAATGTTTTGCTGCAGCAGTCAAAATATTATGTTTGGCCAGTGTTCAAATTTGAGGCAGAATATAATTTAATAGCGAGAATTTCGATGCCGGTCCAATATATAATTTGCTTTTCCATTTTGACGATGTCCTAATTGTTCTCAGAAGTATATATTTTGGCCAACATTTTGCGGCATGTCCAAATATAATATTATGCCTGATGGAAAATACAATATCAGAATATAATATATTGCATTTACCTTCGGAATTATCTTCTGCTCACGTCAAAATGTTGAAATCTCCCATGTGTTAGCAGCCGTTTACGTGGCATTTGTTGGTGCGCAGGGCTTCTGTATGGTGGGTTGGCAAATCAAGGCACTAGGGCATTGTCGATGTCAGACCAAACTGCCATGGATGCTGACAAGGAAAACACCACACCTAAGCCAGCTCGGGTAAGTGTGTCCTTGGTTTGACTTGTCAGCATTGAGAATGTGTTTCATTCCACACTTCAAGAGCATACCCGGCCGGATACATGGAGCTTGCGATCTTGCATAGAGTGAATAAGGCCTTTGTAACGATCACGTTCCCGTCCAATCTAAGTCAACGCGACTTAGATTATTCTTCCCCCGACTCTTCTGTCCCTCGGTTTTCTTTTGTTCTCACCTCGAGTATCTTTGCACTCCCTTTACGTGCATATACTCATATGCTTTCGCTCTCATGTCCTCCTTACCTTCTGGAGTACCTTTCACCCCAATTTCAGCCATCAATTCTTCATCTGTGAACGTTTTGTCGCAGACCCCGCCATCGACACTACCTGTGGCAGCTTGCCCTACTCCAAACACCCCTTCTCCATTTCTCGCAGTTCCTCCTACTGCTGCATGCCCTGTCACGCCCCCGAACCTGGCCACGCTTAACTCCAGTAATCTCCCACAGCAGATTCTGACTGTGTATACTCTACTTTCTCCCGCATCTAAGGCGTCTTTAGATGTTTTAATTGACAAGGAATGCACAGCCTCTTCGTTGTCTCACTGGTCGAATATCCCCCGTGCTCTTCCCTTCATCTCGACGAAGATGCACCGGTGGTCACTCCCGATTTCCAACCTTATTGATGATTTCTTCGACTCTGCCTTCCACGTTCGTTTATCTCTTTTTTCTTACGAGTCTCTTGATAAGCTCCAGAACCAGCCCCTTGCAGTCCAAACTGTTAAAGTCCATCATAAAGACCAAAGTGTTTACATTCTTGATGTTAGTCAGTTTCCACTTGAGACTGGCATGCGCCCGCTTGACTGGCACTCTGCCTGGGAATGCTTCTTGGAGTGGATTGGCAGACGCCAAGGTCTCATTCAGAGGCGCATGTGGGCCTGTCACTTCCGCTTTCTCGCTCGCAAAGATCACTTTGTCGATAACTTCCCAGCTATCCTTCGCTTTGACATTAAGGTTAGATCTTTCCTGCACAGCCAACCCCGATTTTTCGATGTCTTTCAAACAATACAAGTCACGCTTCCTTCAGCTCTAGATTTGTCACCTTCATTCAGCTGCCACTCCCGACCCATCATCTGACAACTCATCGTCTCGCTCCCAACGCTTCAATCCTTATGATCGCAAGGCTCGCAGAGATGACCCAGATGATTCCTCTCGAAACAACCAGCATCCCTCCCCCACTTGCCTCATTTGCCTCCGTGCCGGTCACAAGTTCTCTGCGTGCACTGAAGAGGCCACGCAGAAAGGCCAACAAACTTTCTTGAAACCTCGGGATGGTAAACTCGTGTGAAGAGACAGCGACAATTCCATATGTTTCTTCTTCCAGCTCGCAGCTGCCAAAAAACCCTGCCGAGACAATCACCCTGACCAGCACATCTGTTCGGTTTGCAGCTCCCGTGATCACAGTGCTTCCAACCACAAATCCACCTAGGATTTCGTCCTCCCCACCTTTCATGCGAGTTTCTGAACTGTTCCCTCTGCGTTTCGTTTTCTCTGCTTTCGTTCCTCCTTCCTTGTCTCCCATCAGCAAATCAGTCATTTTCGCACAGTCCCACAGCCACCACAGTCCTTCCCAGTATGGCGACAGTGGCACATGACTACAGTGTGACAGTTCACAGTGACATACAGCATCACAGCATTGTCACAGTGCCACACCCTCACAGCAGTATAGGGCACAGCACGTCACAGCACATCACAGGGCACACAGCAGTACAGCATGTCACAGGGCACACAGCGGTCCAGCAGTACAGTAAAAGATCATAGTACATACGAGTACAATACTACTGGACAGAATGAATAAACGAAACAACTCATATTTGCCATCTCAGTCTTGGCTTCATTGTACTCTTACTGTCATTATCAACTTATCATTGCACCTGCAGATGCTGCTAGTTACATCCTATGTCCTGATGTACCAGTACACTACCAAGCTTATCCGTACAACATACACAACCAGGCAATGAAGATTACGATGAGGGGAGAATGCATAGCTGTCATAGTAGGTGTGGGCGGTGCGACAATAAACCGGGAAGTGATATACGCATGTCATCTGAAGCGAAGCCGGGTATGTGGATGTTATGGTTGCGTTCTGAACGAGCATCACAACCTGTGAGCTCCGGATGGTACGAAAAGAAAAAGCTGCTACAATAACACCATGGGTACTTACAGATACTTAGATGATGGTCGGAGAGTAGCAGATCGCCGTGCATGCCGGCGCATCGGTAATGAGTGCCTCTACAAGTTCTCGTGGCCCTCTTGATGTGGTATCCTGTTACCGGGCAACCACTTCTCCGTGGAAAATGAGGATGTGGAAGAACGTACACAAAAGAAGGATGACGTCCGGTTTGATGGGTGCTATAAAGTAACACTGGCTGTGGCAGAACGTCGAAAGTGTATGACATGAGAAGTGGGCTGAATAGCGAGTTGTTTGTATCTTCCTCGTCAAGGATATGTCTACGGCCACGCGTTAGTATTCTGTCTGCAGCGGAAAAGCCTCGCACAAACCCATAGAACGCTGTCTCATCCAGGCTATTGTTGAACACCTGCAAAAATTGACTCCTCCGGAGATGGAACATGAACTGCGGATAAATGCTGAAGTTATCTGATAATCTAAAGCTACTTGGGTCCTCCTTCCGGTAATCAGCGAATTTTTGGCAAAGCCGGATCAGCATGCAATCCAGCCAATGCAATACATCGGGTGAATCATCGATTTCGGCTTTGAAGACTGATATCTCTGCCATCAAGATGGCTGCAGCTTCCTGGTGGAACGAAGCAGCAATGCTCGGCGATCCTGATTCTGCAAAGTTGCGTGCAATGGTTGTGACACACAGGCACTGCCGTCCAGAGGAATGCTGATAATGTGTCACGAATTGGATCAAGCCGCGGGAACCCGGCTGGAGAGCTTGCCCAGCCGGGGTAGCCACTTCGAAGTACACGGCTGTTGATGTTTGCGGAGTGATGGCGTTCAGTCTCCATGCAGAGGTTTGGCCGATACCGATTTCGGTCTCTCCAACACAAGCCAATTTTTTGCCTGCCGAAATGACATGCCCAATAAGCCCAGAGACTTTCAGTTCCTTGGTTGTCTATCCAATGTCCATTGGCCACATGCTATACAAAATGGGGAAAAGAAAAAAATACCTGTACGTCAAACATAGCATTGAAGCCCATCTCCAAGAAATCTTGATCATCTTTGTTGAAGATACGGAGGAAACTTTGCTGGAAGTTGGAAGTCGCGAACCAGTCGGATAAAACAATGACGCCATTGGTGACATTGGGTAGGGACTTCATCTCTAGCAATCCGACTTGATCCGGACAACTGGCAAAAAGATCGACTATGTATCCGTTGTTAGATGCCCGTTTCGCGAGCCCTTCATAAAGCTAAGGAGCCGTTGAGAAGGATAGCTCTTCATGCGACAATACCGTACCTTCACAGCACACTTGTAATGCTTGATGCTGTCTCACTCGATATCGCGATGGGAACAGATTGGCTCTTTCAACTCGTTGCTCACCACCATACCAGGACCCTCAGTGGCAGGACCGCCAGCAAACAGCATGATGCGAGCACCTGTGTTAGGATATGTCGTCTTCAAGGGGTCAGGAGAGAGGTCACAGTACAGGGGAAAGTGTATACTCACCTCAAGCAGCCCAACCGTAACACTCAAAGCGACTCCAGTGCATCGAAGGGACGCTTGTCATTCGCGACGGGCCAAGGATCGCGTTGAAGGGACTCGAGTATGCCGGTAAGCTGAAACTCCACCTGTTGCATCGGGAGCAAAAACTGGGCGGCGCCCAATGCCTGCTGGGGCATGGGCTGACCAGGACGACAGGCAGCACGAGCCGGTGAGCTCAAACCAAGCATGTCCTGGATTTGCTTCGAAGCATATTCCTTGCCACCATGGAAGACATAGGATTTGCTGCACTTGGTATAACCGAGTTTGTGTACTTGAGTCTATCACACGTTAGCTGTTGTCGGCACCTCGACGGACGGCAAACCATAGTACCAAAAGTGATAAGCCCGACCAGGGCATACGGTGGGATGTGACCGAAACTGACAGGAATGGCCTTGCGAAGAACCCTGCGATCTTCCTCATCTAAGTATCGACCACAAAGAGGAAGATTGGGGGCACTTGAGCAGGACGAGAAAGAATGTGTACTTGATGGTGGTGCATTTGGAGAATTCGTCAGTGAAAATGGACGTCGACACTGCAGTGAATGCACGTGCATATTGGCTGAAGGAGAGTGGGTGCATGTGGCACAGCTAGTGTTACCTGATAATTTTGGTCTTACCATCTGTGACACGCCTTGTTTCACTATGGAAATCGAGTGCATTCTACCAGGGAAGACAGTCCTGATGGGAATTTGAAGATTTTCTATGGCATGTCAGCAAACATTTTTCACGTAGTCTATGTGCAACACAAGTAGATTCGGACATCTCACACTTCAACGAGGAATTGAACTTTACACGGTGGATGCATTCACATGGACAGACAGACAAGTGTGATAAGTGCGACTGGGATGTAATAAAAGTACGACAAGTGGTCACATATTTTTTGTGCTCAACGTGCTCAAATGTCGGAAGAAAGGCAGCTACCTGTACAAGTTGTGAGATAAGAATGGTGTGATCCATAGAGTGACCATACTGGTAAGCCCGTTGTCAGACATTCGACGACGCTTGCGAGTTGAGGGAAGGTCGCAGAGGGAGACACCATTCTTCTGGATACTGTGACGAACATGTCCAAGGTCGAACTCAGCATGATTCAGTTTCCTCTCTGCATCCTCAGCCCTGAACCGGTAAAGGTTCCCCAAAGCATCGGTTTCCTTGATCCTGGCAATGGAGAGCTGCTGCTCGGCGCGACAAACTTTGCACTGCGCTCTGGCAACCTCAAGGACCAACTTTGCCTCATCCCTTTCCGCGCGCTCCTCATCCTCTTCTTCTTCTTCCCCCACTCGCTCCCCCTCACCCCCATCCTCAGTAGAAACCTTTTTTTTTACGGTGTATTAAGCTCAGTCAAGCAAATGTCAGACAACTCACCTCTGTTCACACCAGCACGTTCTGAGTAGGCACAGGGGATCTTACCGTGAAGTTGAGAGCGTAATTGTGGTATGGGAAAGGGGATGTATACGGTGGCAATGTGGTCAACGACTTGCGAGCTCTGAATAAACCAATCGTGGCAGGCGTTCCTCGGATGAGGGAAGTACTTGTATTGGAGGGGACGATCCGTGGGACAGATGAAGATGGGAGAACTGGTAGAATTTGTTGTGAATAACTGATGTTAGCATCAGGCATTTCAGGAACAACACTGGGGGAAGGATGTGAGTAGGAACCGGCACAAGCTGTTGTGCTAGGCTGAGGCATATCCAAACCACTGCTCATAGTTGTGCACGGTTCTGGCTTGCTAAACGTACTGGAGGGCTCGGGGGCTGCCATACGAAGACGACGTAGCGAAATGATGCGAACACGAAGTAGCAGAACTGGTGGGCGAAAATCACAAGGCTTCTACTTGACCCAAAAATTGTGGGAAAGCGCAGACCGACCTCGTCTTATCTCCTTCCACCGATTCAGGTCTTCTCATTCAACTAGTCAACACTTTCATCATCTGTGAGTAATTCCGAACTTTGAGCCTTCTGAAAAGAGTGTTCTATCCGTGTTCACGTTGCTTATCTTTCAAGAAATATAGCGCCGAGTCTGCAACCCAAGAAGTTATTGCAGACAAAAAGGTATGCACAATAGATCGATGATATCTTCGTAGAATGATGTAATGCATATTTCGAGGAGCATGTGTGCTGGTACAGCTCAGGGAGTGATCAACGTATTCGGAGGAAAGCTAAACTATGTTCAGAAAAAAGTACACTCATTGATCCCTCCTGGACTTTTCCCTCCTCCGACAATCTACCATCCAACCCCACTCCAACCATTCTCCATTCGCGGCTCTTGATCGTGGATGGACAACACGAGCAGCTTGCATGCACGTTGCCTGAGTCAATGTGCAGCATCGGTGGGTTGGTCTTGAGGCATCTTGTCCAGCAGTGTGGATATGAAGCAACTTCCGCAAGTGGAAGGTGCGTGACTCTGGAACATCGATGCGGAACTCGTCATCGTCAAGCAGGTTTCCAAGTCTCCCTTTGTCATTGACGTCAAGTCTCCCTGAATCATCGACACGATGAATCTCAGTGTATGCGAGGGAGTTTGGAGTGATTAGCGGACCTCTTGAATAAAGTTCAGAATGAATACCTGAAATGTGAGTGTTCGTTCTTCCCTTGTTCCTGCTTCGTCGACAATGAATACTTACGATGATCGAGGCCAGTAAAGATATCTTGCGTGTCATCAGATGCATGATGAACAGAAATCCGAGGGATGGCGTCACAGGAAGGAAAAGAAGTGATGTTTAGTGAGTCTGTTCAGCTGAGATATCGCTTAGGGATCCGTGATTGACTGGTACTTATGGAATCCAGGATGCGGCTTTTGTCTGCAGACCTGCTCTGCGACACCGCTGCTGAGTGTGGTCTTTCTATGGGACTGGGTCCTATCTGTCTGGACAAGCTGATGTTCTGGATGGAGAAGCAGTCTCTACAACTCATCACTCTCGCTGTTCAGGTTGCATGGACCACATTAATGGAGGGTACGCTTGATTCTGGGGGACTCCCTGAAGAGCCTTTGCATACCGTTGGCCGACATCTTCCCGCAGGAGTTGAAGCCAGCAACACGCCGTAAGTGCGAGCATCTGATCATGGAACTCGTTCATCAACGTGATGTTACTCGTACCCTCATCCAGCAACGAGTAGCGGACCCCAAAGCTTTCACGTGGTTTTCCTAGATGCGCTTCTTTCTGCACCTTACAGCACTCTAATTTGTATCCTTGGATGCCAACGCTGACGATACCATCGATGTACGTGGTCGCCGCGCCGACATTCTGAGCACAGAAACACCACCCAGCACCGCTCACATTGTTACTCAAACTCGGGTAATTGCCGTCCTGGAACGTTACTTCGGAGATGCGACCTTATGAGCTTTGTTCTCGAGTTTGCGGAGCCTATCGTTTGTGTCGTGGACTTTACCACTTCGTGTGCGCCGCATACACTCTTATCCATTCTCAACCAGACAGCGCAGAATATCGCAGAATATCCGCCACCCAGTTTTTCCCGGCACTCGAGAAGGTCAGTATGTCACGAAGCATTTGCAAGTTAGCGTAATTTAAGCCTTTTCTTACTAGGTCTCTGTGCAAAACTGTGCGGTTCCTTGCGTGAGAAGCCGGAACTGAACTTCCTCCCGTGGTTCCTGAGGACTCCCTTCGTCAAACTTCGATATCTGAATTGCAAGCGGACAATCAACTAACCCGATACCGAGCTATGCAGCTGTAGTGGCCTCAAAATGTTTGTTGTTACGGGATCATGCAGGGGTCGAAAAAAATGGGCACCAAAACCCTAGATTGTTGTCAGCGCCAGGCTCCCTCTAAGCCACCAAACGAAGAAACCGACTCCACCCGTATTTAATCAAAAGCAAGGGAGAAAGAAGACACGCATAACATGGTCCCCTTCCTCTGCTGTGGCTCCCATGTTCACATGCCCGGCTTCGCGTCCACCATCTCCAATTCTATTATCACAAGGTATCAAGATTGGAGTGTCGCTCGGCATGGTTGGATGGCAGAGATGCCAAACCCATTCTGCACGCGGAGCTGGGGGATTTCCTGCAAATACAAACCGGAACCGACCTTACCCTAGTAGCACTTGACACCCTTTTTTGCTGAAATCACTCCACAAACCGGTGCTTGATCGCGCCTCAAGGTTTAACCTGGATGAATTATAGCTGGTATTTTCAAACCGTATCACCCGTCTTACTAGTATCTACGATTCTATGTTATTCGTTTACTTAACGTCACCAAATCAACCTGACATGGTTCAACGTTCACCCGTTATCATTCACTGAGTACATATACACAGCTGTAAGTGACAACTAAGTTTCTGCCGCGTGTCACTTACGCGGCACTTCGAGTACTTTGAAGTCTTACTGGACTTCACGACGTTGTGAAACGGGTACTCTGCAAGCTTCCAGCTTCCTCTTTAACCTCACCTTCAGCTTTCCAGTGATTTCCTTATCTCCGTCCCTGATACCAAAATGCCGAGCTGTCCACGTTGTGCGAAGGCATTTCGAACAGCAAATGGCGTCACTTTCCACCTCCAGCAGCCACGAACAGCATGTCACCTTTGGGAACGAGAATACATTTCATTCTCTGGCGATCCGACCTTGGAGGATGCTGATGCACTCGCTCTCTGTTCTCCAAACTGGGATGCTGAGCAGACGGACGGTCACTTCGAAGTCCCATACCCTGAAGATGTCGATTATGACGTCCCTGAAATTGGAGAGAGAGAGAAACCAGTCGAAGGAGTGGAAGCTTCTGTACCAACGACTTGTGCCGGACATCTTTGCCGAGGTGAGCAATTCAAAGGCACTGCGATCGTATATAGGATTGGGGACACCTTTCTCAGGCGCTTCGACATGGATCGTCACGCTCTCCATCGTCAAACTAACATGTATTATCCTTTTGCCAACCTTGGAGACTGGGAAATGGCCAACTTCCTGCTCCAGTCGAATCTCAGTATGAGAGAGATCGACAGTTACTTGTCTCTAAGTATGGTAAGCAGCCGTTGTATTTCGCAAAATTATTGCTATCATTTACGTGCTACCTCTTACTGTAAAGATGAAGAAGATGCTGCTCTCCTTCTGGACTGCAAAGGAACTTCGCGGGCATATTGAGGATCTTCCAAAAGGGCCGCACTGGAAAATTCGTATAGTTCCTACGCACCATCTGACCACCAGCCCTGTTGAGCTCTATTGGCGTGATCCTCTCGAATGCATAGAAGCGTTGTTTAACCATCCATTCCATGCAGGAAAGATGGACTATTCTCCATTCCACGTGTTCACTGCTGCGGGACGAATCATGAGGGTATACAGCGAGTGGATGAGCAGCGACGGGGCTTGGGAGCTGCAGGTAAAGGTTTCGAGACAACAAGCTGCATATGTTGACTATTATCAGACACAGGTTCCCACAGGCTCCATGCTTTGTGGCGTAATCCTTTCGTCAGACAAGACGAATATCACCAACGTGTGCGGAGGCAAGGTAGTGCACCCATTACTTATTAGCCTTGCTAACATTAGGATGAATGTCCGGAACAAAGCTTCATCGCACACCTTTCTTCTGACCGCACTGATGCCCATTGTCGAATTCATCCACCCCATTCCAAGGATCCGTTCAGTCCTTGAAGCGCGTCTCTTCCACGCATGTCTTGATTGCATCCTTGAACCTCTCAAGAAAGCTGCTCAGTTGGGACGGATGATGGCGGATCCACTCGGGAACGTTCGCTTCTGCTTCACCCCACTGGTTGCTTACATAGTCGACACACCAGAAGCGTGCATGCTTGCATGCGTATGAGGAAAAACGTCACCTGTCACGAAAGCTACGTACAAGGACTTTGGCGACCTGTTTCATCACGGTCCACGCACTGGTGAGGAAACTCTCCGTCAACTTGGGAGCATCCGCTGTGACCCCGACGACGTCGAAGCATACTTTGACGCGTGCACACGATTCCGATTAAGTGGCGTATCACATCCTTTCTGGCATAACTGGCCTCTCAGCGATCCCCATTGGTTTCTTACACCGGAATGTTTGCATCATTGGCATCGCATGTCCTGGGACCACGATGTCAAGTGGTGTAGGCGTGCACTGGGCGCTGGGGAACTCGATTTCCGTTTCTCTCTCTTACCACCCATCACAGGTCTTCGTCAGTTCAAGTCTGGGATCACCAAATTGAAGCAGGTTGGGGGACGCACCCAGCGTGACATCCAATGATACCTTGTCGTGGTCATAGCCGGCTCTGCCCACGCCAATGTCGTTGCTGCGGTCCGTGCATTGATGGAATTCCGTTATCTTGCCCAAGCACCCGTGATCACGGAAGAGGGATGTGAAAAGATTGCAGCGGCACTTGCAGAATTTCATCGTTACAAGCATGCCATTATCGACGGAGGCCTTCGTCGAGGTGACCAGAGTGGGTTAGTCCTTGAGCACTGGGAAATACCCAAACTCGAGCTACTACAAAGCGTTGTTCCCAGCATACCTCAAGTCAGTTCTGTGCTACAGTGGTCTGCGGATACGACGGAGCACGCTCACATAGAAGTCGTTAAAGACCCAGCGTCAAGGACGAACAATAAGGACTACAGCTCGCAGATCTGCTGCCACCTGGATCGTGTTGAGAAATGCCGGATGTTTGATACTGCCGTACGCTTACATGGGGCTACTGTGGCGGGCTTTTCTAGCTCTGCCATCGAACGTGACGAGGATCGAAGTGACGGAGAGGTTGGTTATGCAGCTGACAACGCAGATGAAGCTGGGGAAGCCATCTTGAACGACTTATGGGCACCGAAACAGTCGCCATCTGACTTTTTCGATATCGCTGCAAAGCATGTTGCATCCACGGCCCTCTCTTCCTCTCCGCTGCGCACATTCACACGTGGTTTGACTGCATTCCATCTCAACCTCCGCCCTTCTCTCTGTCGTCTTTCAGTTGATTCTGCCGCAGAGAAATTTGCTATACCCGACCTTCGTAGCGCATTGGGAGACTTCCTGGCTCTCCACAGCTGCGATGGTCGAAGGATCCGACCTTTTGGGAGAACCAGACAGTCGGCACAAGATACGCCACTGCCCTTTAAATATCTTCAAATTTGGTACAAAGTCCGTATCCAGCAAAGGGATTATCACGACAGAACTTCCACCGCTTCGACATATACCATTCATGCCGAACCACCAAATGGTCATTGGAAATATGGTCGCTACGATGCAGCTATTCTGCAGGTGGATGAGGGTCATGACTGGCCAGACAGCAGGCTCATGGGTATGTTTTTTCGTATGCACAGTAGTGGAACTAATCTTAGTGCAGGACATGCGGTTGTTGAAGTCCATCTCATAATGCGTCCACGTCCTCCCTGGGGGATGAATGTTGCGTGGGCAAACCGCTTTCTTGTCTATGTGCGGCAGCTCGACATCATCAACGTGGAACTTGTGACGCACTTACCCGTGCTCAAGCGGGCGGTTCGCACATCTGGATCATACTTTGGTGATATATTCCCTCTAGATCAGATCAGCTCCTTTGCTCACGTTGTCCCTCGGTTCAGCGAGACTGCTGACAAGAGGCTAACTTACATGAATGCCTGTCATGCCTCGCAGTCATTTTACTTAAACAGATACTTTGACAAGGATTTTTTCTATGCTACTAATCGCTGACTTGTGTATGCCTCTTTGTTTGGTTTTTCTTCAAGTTAATATCCAGTTCCCTGTATGTACGTACTGTTCTGAAGCTGAAGCTTGTTGCTGTACATGATTGAATCCTAGAGTTGATGGTGCTATACTAGAAGAGCCTTTGAGAACACATAACCATACATACCTATATTCAATATTCACTATTCACTATTAATTAGTATCCATATCCATATCTTAGCACAAGCGTGATTATCAATCCCGATCGGGATTTATGGCACATACCGGAAGCTGATGCTTGTTGATTTGAATCACCGTCTTTGAAGTTCTTCCAATCGCCGGTCAAACACCACTGCTGGATTGCCAAGTAGTAAGGAATGGGAGTAGGAGGATGTCGTCAGTGCGTTTGGCTTTCAGAAAAGATAACTAACTACTTGCTTCAAGTATATGGAACCAGTCGTTGTTCAACAGTTCAGCTGCCTCGTTGTCCTTCGATTCAACAAATCTTACTATGACTGCTAGCATCGTCGAGCCCGTGTCTGGCGTATTTTCGACCCCTTCCCTCTCCTAGTCAATTGGACGGATGGCCATGTTCTCTCGTGTACAACCAGCAACTCGTTGTAAGCCGCTGGGAAAAATAGTCTCCAGGACGGATTCCTGGCCCACCCAGTCAAACTTCCTCTGCGAGTTCTGCGTCAAATCAGATAACGAGCGTACAGATCATTCCATACAACAGACTCTTATCGAATCAAATGTCAGTAAGTACTAGTCCAAGGGTATATCTGAATATGTATCCTCGATCCCCTACTAAACGTCCTGATTGTACTCACGCAGGTGTTCGTCTCACAAGCCACTTTCGATGCGTTGTGGAACCGTTTCATATATGTGGCTGACGTCGAAGAATAGAGGTGTAAGCAGATTCGTGTGGTAGAACCCGAAGCCGGTCTTAAAGGTCGGCCCACTGGCAATCTCCACGACCTCCATCTATGCCCCAGTGCAGTGGGCGTCGAGGATTCTACACACACGAATGCGTATGGTGGTCAGTCCCGTTTGTTGTCGAAGTTCGTCTTTCCATAGAGAATTCAATGAGGAATCCATTCAGGCAAGTGTAACTAGGTGCTACTCAAACTCGGAGATACGCTCATGCTCGTCACATATACCTTCCAGGATAAGTACATCTTTTGGAATGCACCAGCCCCCGTTCTTTCTATGCTTGTCATTCTCGGTCGGAAGATTCTCTTGTCCGAGCTGAGAGTTTTCTTGTAGGTGTGGGGGGCTATAACATTGCTCCATGTCCCTGTATCACAAGTGCGTCACATCCCGCGTAGGTGTGCAACACGGTACTGAGGTATGTCTCCCAGAACCACCTCGTTCACTCCAACTCGCCAGCAAAGCTTACTCCACGTATGGCACACGACACACATACATCTAGAAAGGGTGTTATAATGGTGGAGAACGCTCGCGCGGGAGGATACTACTATAACCTTCGAGTAGTGCGGAGGCGTGCACGAACGGAGCAACGGGCTACTCAGCGTTGTCTCGGTTTATCTTGTGTAGAGAAGAAAAGGACGTTGATTGGGAGTCTCAAGTGTGTTCAAAGTAAGTATGCGTTCTCGGGTCATGCAGTCTGGCCATGCTGACACTTGTCAAAAGCCACAATCAACTCAGCTGGCATAGGGCAGACGAGTCACAGATTTGAGGCTGCACGTCTTCAACCATGAACAATTCAGATAACAGATGAAGAGGAGAGATTCTGCGGTGTTGGCTCAGGTTCAGCTGGTACGTCTTTACACACATTTCCAATTGCTTATCCTAATATCCTTCTCTTCTAGTTTTCAGAAAACTTCTTTGTACAGGTTGGAAACCAGATCCACCAACAGCCTCGCACTGACGCTACACAACATTTGAATATCGTATAGCATCAGCCCTTGAGAAAAGCGGCCAGGCTGATTCGCACCGAGCCCTCAACGCTGTGCAAGTAAATGAAACATCGGTTGTCGAAGTGCCTTCCCTACCAAGTATCCCATTACATATACTGCTCAACGCTGCTCAGCGGATTTGTTGCGGCAGATGAAGAAGGCTTTTGTCGGTCCTATCGGGTAAGATTAAAGACGTTTTGAACGTACACCTCGATCAAACCACTAGCAGTGACTTATGTAGTTGTAGTACCTCAGCTCGCCAACCTTCCAAGGCTCATAATGCCTGAGCGTGTTCTGCGGCAGCTGTCAGAACACGTGTCAAGCCTGACCGAATTAGTTCTAGTACGTTATTTGTCATATTGTAGTAACACTATTACTGAACGTCATAGTGTGGTCACTGCCACTCACCTCAACACTGGTGTCAGTATGGTTAGACGTGGCAAAGTGCAAAGTAAGGAAGCAGTCGTTGGCGGCCCTACCCGTCGATCGACACGACCTACAGCCGGTCAAGGAGGCGCTGTTGCCCAACTAGAAAGAGTAGGTAAGGCGGTCGAGACTCCACACAGACTACGCAAGCCGCAGGTTGTACTCTCCAGTGATGAGAGTATCAATCCCATGGCACCGACCGCTCGTCATGGAAGGAAGACACCACGCAGTGCATGTACGGCTTCTCAAGCCCAGGTAAGTTGACATGCCAAAAAACAATTTGTTTCACCCAGATTCCGCTAGGACAAACGCACATATACTTCTAGTGGGGTGGAGGATTCAGGCTCCCGCTTTGGGTTGCGAACTGATGACTCGCAGCTGCCCTCCTTTGTTGGTACCCAGTCCCTACGTGATTATCAACAGAGCTGTACTAGCGCGAAGCACGTTTCTACTGAAGGTGTGTCGAAATTGTTTCAGAGGATGCTCATCGTTCTTACCGCGAACCACAGGTCATTCTTCTATAACTCAAGACCATGTCTCAGGGTCATGCACGGAGGTTCATCATCTGGGTGGCTCTTTCCCCGATACATCCCGAGGTAAAAATGTGGCTAGGAAACAGAGGTTAGGTGGTAATAGTGGTCGTAACCTATCCGTTGTTCCTGAGGCAGACAACTCCCGGGAATCAGACACGAACAGCGGTAATGATGGTCGTGAAGAAGTCCGAGATGACGGCAATCTATTTGATGACTCTCAAGCAGATAGATGGGGTAACAAGCAGCACTCCCAGCAACGTTGGAGTGACAACGAGCGGAATACTTTGCCCAGTCCAGTGATCCGCTCTGATGATGAGACAGATACTCAACGAGATGCGCACCTTAACTTTTTTGGAGGCGAGTGGTGGTCCTTGCGTTGTCCCATATAATACTTACTCTTCTCTCTCTCTCTCTCTCTCTCTCTCTTTCTTCAGCACTGAATACCAACACTCATCAGGATGATGAGCCGTTGTCTCCGCTGAGCTCACCCTCTGCTAAGTCTGTGACGCAGACTCAGCCATTACCAAGAGCGACTTTGAAGCAACCTGCTCAGCAGTGTCAGCATCCTTCACAGGAAGGCTTGCCATCCCGGCTTCCACGCAATTTCCGTTCTCAGTCCGTGCACGAACCACCTGTTCCCTCCAAACTTCCCTCATCTTGGCAGGGTGTTTCTTTGCAACCTACAGTTACCTCTCGTCGTTCAGAACAAGTCAAGTCAAATGTACCTCAACAGGGTGCTTCCCAGAATCATGAACCTTCCCGACCACCAACACCAGGTTTGTCGCACAGTTTGTCGCCTGCCGCATCACGTCGTACCACGGATAGGCAAGCTATTGGTGTCTGAAGAAGTGGTATCCACGAGACCCGCCAAGTTAACCAAGAGGTATTTAGTATATTATTATTGATAACAAGTGCGACTACCATTATCCACCAGCCAGGAATCGACTACGATGTACTTGGTCGGCATCATAGCTTTAATAGTCGCCGAAGATCTCCATCACCAACCTACTTAAGGGACGTACGTGACGGCCGTGCATCTCAGGATCGCCGCCCCTCAAAGAAGATCTGCCCTGATACAACATCACCTGACCAACAGTCGGCTGCGGAGGAGATGATGGATGTGGACAATGCAGGAGCTAAGTCTGTCAAGTGTGAGCGTCCGGGGCGTTCACGGAGCACTGTCGTTCCGAAGCCCACGACGCTGGCGTTCTACCCTCCATTATGGATGAAACTACTTGATGAGGCCAAGGCAAGGATCCAGCTTCACGTCACCACTGAAGAACCCTTCCTTAGGCTCGAGACTGCTGTCGACGGTCAGTGTAGTGAAATAATAATTGAGTTGGTTGTCAAATACCAGGAAGACAGTAGTGAGCTTGAGGCAGGTAAATATGCTCCTTTCGCTTTGATATATTCTTGGCCCACTCTTAACCTTTTCGTCCAGGCTTCTACCCACAACACAAGAGGTCTATGGCACGGATGGTAAATGCCCATTCACTACCGGTTTTTATTATTTATTATTTCGACAGTTATTCAATGACACGCAAACCTTCCGGAGTGAAATCAAGAAGTTGGCTGCACAGATTGTTCCTATTGAGTATAATTTGTCTGCGCCGAAGAGTGCTATGACCGAACGTGAGCGGCTTGAAGCTGTCAAGCAGAAAGCTGCTGCATTTCTCGAGGGAGCTAAATTCCTTCGAGGAGAGTGTGACAGTCTTGTATGTACAGGTTCTTTCTGCCCATCTAGCCGACCAACCTTGTCGATTATTAGGGCAGAGCTAGCAACTTTGCACACTCCGCTCTGCGGAATATTTGTCTTGCAGTTTACTACAGTAACAGTGTCAAATCACTCCGTCAATATGTCGAGTTTCAGCACTTTGTCCCGTACAAAGCCCTTGCCCTCGTCGCCGCTATTGTGAGTTATTTAACCATTCAGCTTCGAAGTTAACCATGATGTTGCTTTCAAGGTTCACAGCATTCTTTCGACATACGAATGGCATGGCTTCTCCAAGGCGGAATCGTTGAACATGGGCGAGCTTGAAGACTCTTACCAGAGACTGCTTGTGCTAATGGACACTGTTGCCCTCGATACGTATCATGGCCCGAAGCTCACTGCCATGTTGGAGGACTGGGTGCAAACAGGAATGTCAGTATTCATCTGTGAACTTGTACATGTAATCTCACCGGTCCTGCAGGACCGGGTTCGTTGTGAAAGATCCAATTCTGGTGAAGCAGGGAGATTGGGAGGTAATTTTAGATTAATATTTCCACTAATTCGCGTTACACTGGTCTATAACACAATTCTGGCCTGAGAATATGATAGTGAGGTAGTAATGATCATTTACATTCACAGTGTGGATACCACCTGACAGTGTGAAGTCCTTTTGTACAGTAGGAGATAGTGTATATGGCCCTCTGCAGTAACTGACAGCTTCGGAAATTTGTACAGTGAGTGACAGCATGAGGCTGTCATACAGTGCCTGACAGCACATGGCCGTCATACAGCGTGTTACAGCGATTGACAGTTTTTCCCAGCATGGGACCATGGTACATTGGTTGACAGTGAGCTTCCCAGCCGGGCTTGCAGTACAGCCACTAACAGCATTTCGGGTAGCCGGAGTAGCTGACAGCGCTTATTAGCCTTCACAACCGTAGTATTTCATAATGACATGTACAGATATAGCACAGTACTAATACTATATATGGAACTGTACAGTACTGTTACCGGACTGTGGGGTAACTAGACAGCGGGGGACCTTGCTGTGGCGCTGTAGCCGCTGTACAGCGCTGTACAACACTGTACAATGGCTGACTGATTTGCTGATGCCTCGCAACATCGATTTGGACTTCGCTCGCATTATCACGCCTTATTCTCCAATCGCATTCGACAGCATGCTTCGCGCACTTGACTTATCGCATCAATATCCGGACCTTCCTCGGAAACTCACGCTTGGCTTTCCCATTGGCAATTTGCGTCCTCTTTCGTCTTCGTTCGTCCCTCCTAACCATCACAATATTTCGGATTATCACGATGCTATCCATGAATACATCAACGATGAACTTCGTTTAAGACGCGTGTCAGGTCCTTTCACCTCTGAACAGCTATTCTCCAAGATCGGACCCTTCCGCTCTTCCCCATTTCAGATCGTCATCAAGTTGCTGTCGGTTCTCCTCCCAAGATTCGTGTCTGTCGTAATCTATCTTACAAAGGACCTTCACATCTCTATCAATGACCAAATCAGTTCTGACGACTTCCCTACTCGTTGGGGTTCAGCTGAAATCACCGCCTCCATCGTCAGTACGATTATCTTCTCTTATTTCCTTTCATCTTTCGTGTGATCGCGGATGTCTTTGCCGAATGGGGTTCTTCTCGGAACGTACCTCATGAGGTTCGAAGGCACGCTTTCACTTTTCGCTTCCACATATGGCGTTTTTCTTAGTGACCATGCGCGTCACTCGCCATCTCACTTCCATCTCCATCTCCCCTCATCATGTCTCTTCCTTCTCATCGCCCTCCACAGATCGCGTGGGCTCCTCCCGGTACTCAGGCTGCTTCTTTAGACATTGAAGCAGCCTATCGTAGTATTCCCATCCTCCCCGATCATAAACGTTTTCTCGTCGTCATGTTCAACGATCAATTATTTCTCGACCACGTTCTTCCATTTGGTCTCTCTCCGGCTTCTGGCCTCCAAGGTGAAGTCGCTGATGCTGTCATCAATATCTGGGATGCTCTTTACATAGGACCCTCTATTAAATGGGTAGATGACTTCAACATTTTCCGTTCTCCCAGTGCCAGTGGCTCTTTTCTAGGCATCTGTGATGGTGAAGTATTTCGTTATGACTACGATCTCGATCATGCTAAGGCCGCCATCTCTCTCGGAGTTCCCTGGCATAAGGAGAAGGGTCAACCTTTTCGCGACTCCGTCGAATATCTTGGCTCCTGTGGAATGTTCCTCGCAAATTCGTTGCTTTAATCGGATCCAAGCGAATCAAATACATGGCTCGTATCTCCTTCCTCGATCAAGCTCTTTTTCAACGTGTCTTCAAGTGCGATGCCGATCAAATCGCAGGCACGTTAAGCCATATCTCTTTCGTTTTTACCTTCACGTCCTCGTTCATTTCTCCACTATATCAATGGATTGCAGAGTTTCCCAACGAATTTAAGCCCCAGTACATCCGTCCACCGGTTATCTCCAACCCTAAATGGTGGCTAGTCTTGTTGTCAACTCCCCACCCCCCTCGCTCTCTCGCTTCTCCCCAGTCTTCCTTAGACCCTTTTATCTGGGTCGACGCTTCCTCTGAATACAGTATGAGTCTCCTTTACGAGAACCTTTGGTTCTCTTGGCGTCTCATCCCAGGTTGGCGTGGTGATCATCGCGACATAGGTTGGCTTGAAGCTCTAGCCATCGAGCTCGTCATTCAGCTTGTCATCAATCACAGCTTCGTAGATTCATCCGTCCTCCTTTGCAGTGACAACCAAGGTGCTATAGCTGCTTTTGAAAAATGTCGTTCTCGTAATTTTATGACCAACCTGTGTATTCACCGTTCTGCCTTATTGTCACATGAGGCACGTCTATCCCTCAAATTTTCATACGTAACTTCTGCTGACAGTTGGCAGACCCAATTTCGTGTGGCTTACTCCCAGAGCTTTCTAAGCGTCTCCCAGACCCTCCCACTTTACATCCTTCTGTCGCCATTTATTTTGATGTCTGTCCCTCATCCAACCGAGAACCGCCTACAGGGCATTAGCATTCGTGACGCAGTCAATACTCTCCATTCTTCTGTAGATGCAGCTTCGCATTCTTCCATTTCCAATTCCTTGGCTCTTAGTGGCTCTGCAAAACCATGTCTCCATTCCAGCTCTCGCATCGAGCCATCTCAATGGCGCCCCCACGCCTTGGCTAGCGGTTGACTTACCTGTTGGTCGTCCCCTCATGCAGCAGATCATCTAGCTTCTCTCGAGACTGTTTTCCCTCATCCCTCCGTTTTCCGGCTCTTCCAGGTAATGCTCCAGTCCCTCGATGTGAACACGCGTTCCAACTATGGCGCCGGCCTTCTTCGTTTTGCCCAGTTTTGCGATCAGTTGTCTATCCCGGAAGTTGATCGCATGCCGGCCTCGTCAGAACTACTAGCACTTTTCGCTGCTCATCACGCTGGTCAGCTCTCGGATAAAACTCTTAACAATTAGCTCGCCGGTCTGCATTTTTGGCATATCGTTAACGGAGCTCTTTGGAACGGAGACGACATGCTCCATCATGTTCGAAGAGGTTTTACCAAATTAGTTCCTCCTTCAAAAGGGCTAAACGTCCTCCTGTCACTCTAGACGCACTTTGTGTACTGCATGGCTGCTTGAATCTCGGCGATGCGTTCAATGCCCCCGTCTGGGCCTTAGCTTCACTTGCTTTCTGGCCTTGTTGCTGCTTAGGTGAACTCCTAATCCCCTCGGTTAACTCTTTCGACTCATCCAAGCATGTCTCACGATCAGTTCTACCTTTCGTCATCTCCCTTTTAGAAAATGGTATGCGCTACTCATCCTTTCACATCCCCTGGTCTAAGACCGCCCTTTCTCTTGGAGCCGACATCTCAATTACGGCCAGAGATCATCGTACCTGCCCCTTGACGGCGACCCTCAACCACTGTGCTGGAAGTAAAGGGCTTCCTAATCAAATTGCGCTTGCTGCCTTTCGCATTACTTTCGGTTGGTCTCTGATGACACGATCCTGGTTTCTTGAAAGATGTAATCAGGCTTGGGTTTCTGCAGGATATCCAGACATGCCCGGTCATGCTTTTCACATCGGAGGAGCTACGGAGCTGCTTTTACAGGGCGTCCCCCCCCCCCCCCCCCCGACGTGGTTGCTACCCAGGGTCGATGGAAATCCTTTTCTGGATTATTAGCGTCAAATCAGCAGTATTTTACCTCTTTTCATTTCCTCTTCTGCCGATTCTACTAGATTGCTCTCGCTCGATTCAGTCATGGATAATTCTGCTCGACATACCAACTTACGCACTATCGCATCGCGCAATTGATGTACGCTATAGTCTCTTTTGATGCAAATTTAGTTTTTTCTTGTTGCTCAAGCCTTAGGGCCCGGACGGTAATGGGTTTGCCATGTTCTTGCGCACAACATGTGCAAACTGAGACCGGGCGGAGTTTGTATTGCGGAATTGCGGAACTTCGGAGATCATGGCGCGGGCCGATATCTAGCATCGCCCAATGAGATATACACCTCAGGCCTCACTGCTGTGCGAATGCCACGTTCAAGAAAGACCTCTCACGAGCACTCTTGCAGGTGGGCTCGTATCACGTCTTCGTCCCGCTGCTCCTCTCGACTTCGCAATAGGATGGTAGGTAGAGGCTCCGGGTCGAAAGGAAAAGCGCCATCCACTTCAGGCTATGAGCCACCAAAGCTGAGGGCGACGTGGACCGACCAAGATGTTTTAACACTTCTCGATTTCGTGGAGGAAAGGCGATCCAAGGCAGGCGATCATATGGCCTTTCAAGAAGGACATTTCAACGATCTACTGCCTCACTTACTCGTCCAACCGAATGGACACTGCAAAACGGCGAAAAACTGCCACGACAAGTGGGAAAGCATACGTTTGACAGATCGTCATTTTCTTCAGTGTTTCTCATCATACACAGTTGAAACGAGATTACTATGCAGCTTCAGCTGTTGCAGGGGGGTCAGGACTCGCGTACTCGGCTGAGAAAGGGGCCAATGTCGTAACAGAGGCCGGTCAGCTCGTCATGGATGAGCTTGTCGAGGTACGTTCACCCTCCACTCCTGATACAATACATTTTTAACCATTCAGTAGACTCGGCCAGAAGCTGCGCAGTTCCAAAGCAAGGGCTTCAAGTACTGGGAGCGCATGCATCAGTTTGTCCCTCCTGACAAGGCGAGGGGCATCAACGCACACCACGCCACTGGCAGTTGTTTCTTTGTTCAATCATCGCAGGTTACACCCATGTCTTCCCAATTTTCCAGCACCACCGCGCTGGCTCGTATACCACCATCTATGCCCCCTCCTGTATATCCGTCTTCCTCACAGCCCACCACACATTTTCAGCCGCCGTCTGCGTCAAGGCCTACTGTGCAAAATACCTTTGTGCCGTTTCAAGCTGGGCGCTTCTGTGAAACTCAAACTCCGCAGACGGCTCAAATGACGTGGCCCGCCGTAAACTCCCAAGCAATGCCTGTAACGTTACCAATCCCTACTTCATCCCCTTCGTCTATCCCTGTCTCACCCCCGTCTTCTGCGATTACATCAATTAGTACTTCTGTCAATCCATCGTCTAGCTTATCGTCTCGTGGCAGAAAGCGCAAGAGCGATGCCACTGGCGGACTGGCCGCTACGTCCACAGAAGCCTCTAGTGCTGCGGGAACCTCCTCTTCGCAGAAGCGACGCTCTCAGTATGGCGTCCTTGAAGACACAGTAAAGGGGTTTATCACCGACTGGAAGGAGGCCAATCAAGAAACGAAGGCCGTACTTGACGAACCAAGCGAGGAGCAAAAATTCCAGGACATATGCTCATTGATGTACAGTCTCGAGAAGGACCTTTCACCGAAGAATATTGCTCGCTTACAGATGATACTGGAGGAGAAACACAATGCCGCCTTGGGTTACAAGGCTCTCTCTAGCCAGTCGGAACTTACGAGGAAGTGGTGGGTTAGAAACAGGCTGGAGGAAGTCGGCTACAGTGTCCTGGAGTATGCATTCTTGGATGCGAGTCAGTAATCGCTGTATTTTTTTTTTTTCTTGTATCGCAAAGCAATCATCGATCATCCTGTTGGGTTCAACTTTGATGAAACATGGCCGAAGCGAATATTGACATTGCGACACGAAAATTGTAGTACAACCGCAGTGTATTTTAGAAACAAAGAAAAAAGTGCGAGGTAGTACTAATTCAGCTCTTCAATGATGGGAGGCATACCCCGCCTCGCGCGCTCACCACAGTAGTCAGCCCACATCTGCGCTGCAATCGTGTCGCGCAATGCATTCATCTGCCTACGTGACTCAGCGGTCAGCAGAACCTCTTGCAGCCACCCAACTTCACCTGTCTCAGGTTCTAAGAGTGGCCCTTCTTCATCCTCATGATCTGGGTCCGGAATTTCAATGTCGTCTGGATCGTGGAGGTGGATAATATTGTGTATGCAGCACGCAGCGGCAGGGAGTCGAGACTGGACACCCATGTTGAACTCAGGTGGGAGAACGAGGGCACGAAAGTGTCGTTTGATGATGCCGAAATTACGTTTGATGTCGTTTCGAAGCATGGCGTGGCGAAGGTTGAAGAGTTCCTTTCTATTCTTCGGCCTGTAGGGAATGAGTAAGGACTACATCACAAAATGTATTACTCACAATAAACTCGCTCAGCCCCACTCAGCCAGATGATAGCATTGACCACGGTACGGTACGAGAAGTTGCGGGGTCGACAGAAACCCTGCATCAGCGAGATAGTAGCGACCATCGGGGATGGCAAGGTCTGATAAACGGGCGTTGTGATAGACCGTGGCATCAGCTGCTGAACCCTCCCACCCTCCAAGAACGTATGTGATAAGACCATCGAACGAACACGCGATGAGGCAATTCTGAGACAAAAAACCCTTCTGGTTGCGCATAAGATCCCATTCGTTCGCTGACGGCATACACGCAATATGTGTACCGTCGATAGCACCTATGGCATCCTTGAAAAACGGGTAAAATTTTGGATTGTTGGTGATATGGCTGGGAATGGGTGAATCGGCTCTGGGAAGGCGAACGTAGGTGCCATAGATAGGGCCTTCTGAGAAAGCTTCAACCATTTTCTTAAAATACCTGGAAAGAGAAACCGTTATCAGCATGAACGCATGGAAGCACTCTCAGTTGCACTCACCGCGATATAGTATCCGTCGAACGTTGGAATCGCTCACCGACGTGATGGGCCGATAATCCCGTCACCATTGTGTACAGGAAAATTGCGAGCTGCTCCTCTAATGTGACGTTCCTTGACTCTCGAAAGTGGCCCTCTTGAAGGATTGAAATGAGTCTGAGAAAAACATGCTTGTGAATGCCGAGCTCATTTCTGATGCGCTGAGGATGTCCGTTGAGTAGCTCATCTACCCACCCCTGTCCTGACAGTATGGATGTATGATATGCTTCCCTGTTGTTTCGACTTGCGGCTGCCAATAGGGATAATAAAGCGATTAATGCGCCCGCGGATTTGTTGATACGGAGCTGCCGCAGGGCTAATCTCCTCCGAATTGATCGCCTGGAATTTTCATCGTCATTGCCCTCGACTCTATTCGTAGGAAACCAGCCATCTTCCATGGCGCATACAGTGTATGGTGGGTGATAAGCTGATCGCTAAACAGCCGAGAGGAGTCCGCAATACAAACTCCACCCGGTCTCAGTTTGCACATGTTGTGCGCAAGAACATGGCAAACCCATTACCGTCCGGGCCCTTAGCTTTGGTGCGTGGGGTGTCTCGTGCCACCATGCTGTAAGCTAATTTAGTGGTCGGTATGGTGGCATCTCGATTCCTTGTTTCCACTGATCCGTTCACACACACACACACACACACACACACAGAAAGCCACCGCGTCATCTTATAAGAATCGCGCTCTATGACTCCCATATTTCCTTCGACTTATCACGCGATTTTGCTATCGAGTCTCCGTGTTTGTGTATCACGTGATTTCGCTTTCAGAGCGCTTTCTTATAGCAAAGCTAGTGACTCGCGGCTTTCCCCCCTACACTGATAGATCGTTCCCTGACTATAGCGATCTACTTTATCTTTCAGGTCTTCTCAGTTTTCTTATCCATTACATACCTTAAGGTCATTCCACTCTCAGTCTTTCACGGTAGTTACAAAGGGTGCGAATACCCTTATTATGTAATCAGGGGCTGTGTGTGGCCACCGACTGACCGTCGTTGAACGTCGACGTCGGTTCGCGATAACTCAAGGACGGAGCACCAGCCAACCTCATTTGCGTATAAAGATGGTCCTCAACACGAGAAACGTATACAAGAAACTCCCCAAGCTTCTACGACGATTCCTTTGGTTCTCCCGAATGGCCCCAAGACCTCCCGAGATCCCCGGATTGTTCACTGACTATGAGAACGGCAGGCCCATCGCGATGACCCCTATCGAAATGTGGAACGAAACATTTATTCGCAAAAACCTCATTACGCGGGAGTGTTTGGTCACCAAAGTTCACTGGTACAAGGGGCGCAAAAGTACACAACGTGAATTTTTACGCTTCGATATCTCCTCTCCTGACAAAGTGCACACCGCCATTCTCATCGCCGAGAGGGGTGCAGGTGATAGCAGCAAGGGCAAGGATAGGCTTCCTGGTCAAGTTCCAATGTTCTGACCTTAGACTGAACCCCCTAATAATTCTATAGGTACTACAGAGCCTACCGATGCTACAACTCCCCCAGCCAATCCAACGGATTCTATGATAGGTCCTGGCATTCCATCAGTAACCATCACACCACCGTTCGCTTCGCCAGACGTCGCCAGTGATTCCACTGCGAGTAGTGCCGACGAGACCAGTCCTAATATAGCCAGAGGCAAATCTACTGCGACCGACAGGAAAAAGAAGCTCAAGGCGGAGGGATCGTCCGAGAATGCCTCATCTTCCTCCAGCTTCATTTCGCGGGGGTTAGCCAACGATGAGATCGTTCACGCAACCCTGGATAGCATAGCCGGCGTTCCCATGGAGCGGAAGTGCAAGGATTCTGATTTCATCTCTGCACTAACGTTCCCCGAAGACGCCGGGCCGTCCGCAAACAAGATAGCGACTTTGCTCGTTGTAACTTCGGCACTCGAGCCAATGTACCGGCTTATGAACATGCAGTGCTACTGGTTTGTTGCAACCGTGTTCGAGGCACTCAAGTGCCTATTTCCCGGTGCCAAGCAAGATATCACAGGTTACAATGGAGGCACCTGGTATCAGGTACGGATCCCGAAAAAGGCGAGCGTGGATGCGGCGTGCAGAGATTATGATAAAGCTCAAACTGCTTTGGACGCGGAGATTGAAGAGGAGTGTAGAGTTGAACAAGAGGTACCCATTCTCTTGTTCAAGTTCGCTATTTATACTTACCATAACCTGAACAGCGAGAAGAAGCGAGGCGACGGGAAATTGAAGAACTCCGGGCTGCAGCGGAAAGGGAACGCGAGCAACGTCGGGCAGCGGACGAGCAATATCGGGCAGCGGACAAGCAATATCGGGCAGCGGACGAGCAATATCGGGCAGCGGACGAGCAATATCGGGCAGCGGACGAGCAACGCCAAGCTGCAGAGGAAGCCACGAGAAGGGAACGCGAGCAACGCCAAGCTGTAGAAGAAGAAAATGCGAAGTTGCGGCGTGAACTGGAGGCATTGAGGGCGGGGGAACGTACTTGATGGACCTGATGGATGGGCAACAATGGACGAATCAAATGTGAGGATGACCAGGGAAAGTCACCTTACTTAGAGTGTCTGATGTGATTGTATAACGTAGAGTACATGCGGGCCAAGCAAAGAATATACCCTTGTACTGGAAAGTGGTCGAGGCAAAACTTTCGGTTGTTGTGTTGTTTCAGGATCTCCGCAGCTGCTGCGCATATAGCAAAGGGGCGTCGGATCCCTTTTAAATTATGTGTGTAAGACACGGGGAGCCAAGTCCTGGATCACCAGTGGCTACGCAAGACATGACCCGCAAACAATGTAAACAATCTCATCGATATCGAGCCCCTCAAGCGTTATACCAGGTGGTCAGTAATCGCCAGTAGCAAGGGGCCGCTGGAAGAAGGAAATGTGTATTTTTGCAGTGGCACCATACGTCGGTGGTCAGTGTTACACAAGGTCACCTATAGTTCCATTACAACCCTCTCCGTGATCCACTCTTGCTGATCTTCATTCGACATTGCGACCGGCGCCTTGATCTGACCAATACCCGCTTTCATGGACTCAGCCCGCCACAGCCGGTACTCAGCAAATGTCCCACGCCTGACTATCCGAATGGTTGGCAGACGAAGGCGTCCTGTGTCAAATGCGCGTTGGTGCTCTTCATTTGTCGCCACGAGCACTTCAAAGGCTTTTTGTCTTGCAAATTTAGCGAGGTGACCTAAATTGAATCGTGGTGGATTGGGGCCATTGTAGTCCGATCGATGCAACAGCGTACCAGTGTCACCTGTGGTTTCGAAGAAAAAACCCACTGTTTGCGGAAGCTCGCGCTGGTCGACGATGGCTGTGAATTCTTGTACCTTCACGATATCTTCTGTGTCGATTGCCCGAACGACGCTAACGAGATGCGCCTCTGTAATCGCAGCATACGGGAGCCGGATCGCTAGGCTACGTGCGTGTCAGACACCTGTACTTTCCATCAGAACAAGTGCCTGATACCCTTACTTTTTTCGTCCGTAGAACTTGAATACCGGGGAGCCGCTTCGAGGATGAAAACCAGTAACCTGGATGATATCGTCTATGAGGTATCTCCACAGCCCATCCTCTGGTAGCAACGGGTTGGTAGCACTTTCCCGGTTGGAGATCCCACTTTAACAAAAAATAAGTCAATCGACGGGCTGCAGGAAGGCGTCGAAAAACGCACAGCTTGAAGTATATTATCATGTACCACCGCCTCCGAAATGTCCAGGAATTCGATGACATCCCCAGTGTCGAACACGCACGCTTCGGTATCGTCAACGTCGAGCATTCTCCCCATTAGGCACTCCGTACACCCATATCCCACGTTTTGAATGGAAACATTTTGCCCAAGAATCCACCTCGTCTGTCTCGGATAAGCCGAATTGGGTCGCTGGTATGACACACAACAGCCATCACCTTGGGCATCGTCGTAGCAAACGTACCACTACAAATGCATACAAGGGTCTTCAGGTTCGGCCAGACGCGCTGTGCCCATGTACTACAGGTCAGCGGAGGACCTATACTCTGGAGTTCCTCTGCTCGCTGTGGGTTCGCCCTAGAGTTCACCTGCAAGTATGTCCGGATATGGTCAATATGCTCGATTTCGGGAATCCTCCCATCCCGCACACTATGGACGAGCGTGCCCCAGTGCTCTTGGATGTGATGGATGAGGTCAACGAAGAAAGTCAGGAATGTCATGATGAATTTCTCAAGTGCCGGCTCCGAGAGCACGAATAATGCGTGAATCAGAAGAAAAGGCCGGTGATGGGTGATGAACCCTGTTGCCCAAGGTGAAACATGACCTGGCACTGTACTACGCGTCAGCGGCGCCGGATTGTGCCACATGAAGCGATTCCGCCTCACTTATAGCCCCCATACGAATGCTGTCCGTCTCCACGGACCAGTTCTCTGCGTCACGCACCCCACCGCATGTCCCAATACACACGGGTATCTTCTTCATTACCCCTCCATCCTCCCCGATGACTTCTAACAACTCTCGATAGCCAAAGCAGTAAGTGTACGCAGTCTTTTCTGAATCGGCTGATTGCAGAAGCTTAGCGAATGACGGGGGCGTATCGGACCATCCACGAGAATATTTTGCGAAGAGCTTGGATTTGTTTCTGGTGGTGGAACTGGATATGCCGATGAAACTCGGGAGACCGGGTGCCAGTAAATTCTCGAGCTCGGACTGTTTGCGGGGGTAGCCGAAAAACTTGGCCACGAAGGGGCTGTAGGACTCGTAGTCGGTAACCGGGACGACTCGACGGAAATCCTCAATAATCGTAGGGTCTTCTTTCACGTCCTTCCCCACGATGACCTGACGGAAGGGCGAAAGGGAAGCAGCGGAGATACCATAGTGGGTGGTAACGTTGGCCGCCGCTATCATCCCCAGACGGTGTTCCGTGCGTTCTTGCAGAGCAGCTTTGAGCTCGGAGGACAAGGACGACAGGGGGCATACCGTAGAAGTAGACATGGACAAGAACTATAGGATTGTGTTTGGAGAAAAGCTGGGTACTGGATCGCTTGTGCGCATGTTCTCTTGCATTTCTGTCGGATACTTTTCTGTGGCCTACCGCGCGGCATTTGTCAAGCTGGTCACGATGGAGTTGCACGTGGGTGCGCGTCGAGCGACACCAGGGGCACGAGGTTTCATCCGAATAACGAATTCAACCATACTAATCACGGCCGCTGAGCTGCATTCGAGTGGGTATAGCATGCGTGTGCGGGGCTCCACGTAATCTGCCCGACAGCAGTATTACTCTCAACTTACTAGAGGAAGCTTGAGGTGGTCGTCTTTAGCGATCTCGACTTGCACGTCTCTTTTTTTACTGAAGGTATCACAGGAACTGCTGGGATGAGTAGATGACGTGAAATAATATGGCGCACTTACCTATGAGGGTTGTCGTGCATCGAAACAAGCTTTGAGACGATGAAACTGACAACTGAGACAAGCGAACGCTAATAGGGGGTCATCGCGAATGGACGTATCACGTGACCAATACTCTCGTTTCGCGGGGCAGGGTTTCTTCGAGTCCGCCTTGAAATGTCTTTCCAGCAACAAGCCCACCCCCACCCGGACCCGCCATGTCTGCGCTTCCCGGAGAACCTGGGATTACATGCCTCCGTCAGCATAGAAGCTGCGGCAAACATGCTGCTGAGAGCACTTCAGATGTCTCAGAACGTTCCCTACATGTGGACATTCATTGACAAACCTGCCGGTACGACAGTCAGACTCACTTGATAGACAGCGACCGTCGTCTTGACGTCTCTTTCCTCTATAGAAGGACAACTTTTCCTACTATACCTTCAAAACCCAGCGCAGTTTCCCAACGATGGTGTTCGGTATCAGGATCAAGAGACCCGCCTTGTTATACCTGTCGGTAATAGGGTATGATCTGTCCTCGCGGTCTACGCAATCGCCTATCCTGATTACTATCTCAGGAAATGGAAATCTCAGAAACCAAGTACGGTTTTGTGCCTAATTCCCAGGACACGACTGCTTGGCGCGTCCGGCGGCGGTACCGTCTACACAGAGGAGGGCACCCCCAGCTCGTACTCGTGCATTACGCGCGCGGGCCGGCCATACGTGAGTTTGCTTAATTACTTGTGCCACATTCGTAAATCAAGCAACTGTCCTTTCCTACAATCGAACAGAAATAATCCCGTCACTGCTTACTTCTCCCGTTCGCCAATACCCCCTCCGTCAGATCACCGAACCGTCGGTATATATCATGGGTGATAAAATGGGCCAAAAAGTGTATCCGTCTGGATCCGCTCCTCCGCCCCCTCCTCAAACACCAATGGGGATGCCGCCACACCCCATGGGCGTGAATCAACAGGGTATGAATCCTCCGGTAGTCAACGTAAATTCTCCCGGAATGGCGATGAACCCGCAAGCGATGCTCGCGCAACAGAACAATGCTATGGAGGCACTCGAGAGACGGCGAGAACGGGAACGACCCAGAGAGCGAGGCAGTAGTATGAGTGGTGGCGTAAGATGAAATTTTCTCCGTTCGTAGAGCCAATTGACATTCCGCTGATCATGGAGCAGCGTCCTGGTCCACCTCGGCTGGACGACGACGATTCGGCAGGTAAGGAACTATGGTAGTCATATTCTCGTCTTTCATTCGTGGATCTTCAGATGAAACCGAAACGATATCCGCCCGTACGTTGGCCATAACGAGGTACCGACGCAACCATGACCTAATGGAAGAAGTGTTCAAACAAGCTGCATTGGGCACGCGTTCACAGTCACCTTCCCCTAAACCGTCCCGCTCATCGTCGCACAGGTAACATGAAGCGGCTGGCGCCGCAACCCCCATATTCGATATTTGACAAATCGGAATTAGAAGTCAAAGTGGTGCGCATAAATCGTATCCTTTTTAAGTTATCGTTCATTGAAGCTTCCCCACGATAGAGCAAACTACAGGAGGAAGTTGACGTGTTGAAGGCGAAGCGTAAGGCGCGCTTAGCCTCTGAAAGTGACATTGCTGCCAATGCCCCGAGTCCCATGGAGACTGCTCCATGACATGTACACCTCGTAAATACTGTTGTATCGGAACGAGTGGTTCTCCTTGATATGTACAGGATATGCGGACCGACACGCTTGTGTACTGGGCTGGTGCGGCTCACTGGATACGGTCGCTTGCGTCTCATGGGAGCTAATATTGATAGCGTCGTCGTTTTGTTCTTCATTATCCACGGAGACCGTAGCTACTCGTCCGATGACTCCTCATTACTCGGCTCCTGCCCTTACGATTCGTTCACTGACCCTTCATTACGCCTTATTACAAGGTAGTAGTGACACTTTGAATGTCTGACGCGGAGGTCGTAGTCATCAGATTAAGCACTTCAGTGTCTTGCCTCATCGAATCGTTTGTTGTTCGTTCGCCATGCCCACGGAAACTGTCTTGTAACACAATTAATACCGGTTATCAGAGAACGTACTGTGTAAGCCACGCGCGAACATCGTTGTCCACGCTTACCCCCGCATATCTCGGGTGACAGGTTGACAGTCTGATCAAGGGGCGTGGCAGCTGGCGCAGAAGCATGTCCAGTGAACGGCAATGAAGGAAGCATGTTATGACATGAGAATGTAACAAGCAACGGCTGCCCACTAATCGATCGGGCTCCGTGCGAGACGGGGGAGCTGCGTTTTTTTCATGGGTCAAGGGCACATCGAGACCCTTACTTACCATTAACTACTCATCAGTCCGGCGCAGGATCGTAACTTTCACTTTGGGCTCTAATGAACCGGGTAGGGACGGCGTTATGGTGGGCAATTCACCGACTCTCGGGGAATGTTTATGATGCTCACGGTCGAGCATCCGCTGTCCACGCACCCCTCGATGAGGGGGCATGATGATAGCTGTCCGAAAAAGTCTGATTCAGTAAAGATATTCGCAGCAGCAAACGCAAATCGAATATATCTTCTCGCACACCTTGAATTGAGCGAGGCGGTCACGGATGGTGAACACGCGGAAGAGTGAGCACACTTCTCTAAGTAAGTGGAACCGTGCCGTCGGCACCGACACGGTTGAAGCGAAGATGTGCGGCAGCACTTGGCATGCCCACAATGCAACATGAAGGGATATGACTTGCATTCATGTTCAGCCATTCACATTGGCTGATGCCCAGTGTGTCTAGACAACATGTGTTCGAGGCAACTACACCCGGATAGAAGTCGCCTCCTTCTTAGCCAATGCATGGAGATCTTGTTCTGGAATTAGAGAAGGATGCTCTTAGATCTGCTGTCGCGCCATTACGACTCAGATCACTTACGCATACCCCAAACATGAGATCGGAGGTCGAGAAATTCTTCATGGAGTGTTGAGCAACGTATATATAGAATACCGCAGAGCTGTTCTACTCACCGATGTGGAGACCGTCATACACTTTCTTCAGTTCCGCGCGTACTCTAGCTAGATCATCTTTACTTGCAGAACTTTGCGAGAGTGCCTTCAAGTCCTTCTCAACGGCTTCTATTCGTCGTACATGTGCCGATACCTGGCAATAGCACAGGTCGGCAATCAGATGTAAACAGAGTGTACTGTGCCAAAATGGACCTTTTCAGTGCTAGTCCGCAGCTCTTCTACGCTAGTTTGGAGAGCTGCCGATGCGGTTTTGTACTCGTCCAATAAATGGTAGGCGGCGAATGCGGAAGCTAGCGAGAAGCCAAACAAAAATCCAATCAAACTAAAGGTCCACATGGTCAGCAGGGCATAAAAAGTACTGGATGGTTGGATACAGACCCTCCGCGGAAGCCGCCAATAGGCTTCTTGGGACTTGCCACTGTTCCAACGTTGGGAGACGTCGCTGAAGTCGAAGTTTCCTGACGCAGTACTTGCGAAGTCGACAGGTATCGCAATGTCGTGCGCTTGGATATATTCCGTGTCAGTGGAAGGCTGCGAATCATAGCTGCTGTCATTGGTGGCAGCACGATCGAATGACTGGTGTATAAGCTCTGGAACGAGAGTATGTATGTAGCCTCGCGTGGTCTTGACCCGGCTAACCCCGTGTCCGCCTACCGCGAGTGGCTGTGCAGAAAGCCCCTGAGATTAGTTCTGTCATGCAAGTGAATGCTCTCATGCATATGCTGGTTGATATAGGGTGTATGTATCATTCTGTCAGAACACCTACTACACGTGAGCAATGTCAGAACAATGTAAAGCATGCATTCACTACTTGTTCAGAGGTTTAGGTTTAGAAAGCCATAAAGAACACACTTCCAAGCCAAAATTACTTATAGCTCATCAAGAAAAAAAACTTAACTAAGTAGGCTTATGTAGCCTCTGTAGTGTCAATAGTCATGTAGTTAAGTCCCCTATATGTAGTCTCTGTAGCAGCACAGGTTGACTACGTAGTACTTTGTAGCATTGATAGTTTGTGCCAATGTCTCAGAACTACCATAGTTGGTGAACTATGTAGACTACCTAGGCTATGTATTACCCCACAACTTGTGTGCTACTGCCAGTACATAGCCACCCATAGACTACATATCCTTAGTGGGCCACTATCAAGCACAACAAATATCATGCAATGGTATAAATATTTCATTCAGCACTGTATGTTCTTGTGCATGTGTGTGGTACATCATCAGGGAACCTTTGATGTGCTGGTATTCCCAGTTAATTATGGTAAGTAGTGATCTGTCTGATATGAATTGGATGATGGTGTATAGGGCATGATCATCTATAAATCATAATGATAATAGTCAGACAATGCATTAGAATACCTGGCAGACATTTTACTATCTGGTCAACTGCATATAGGCCTGATATAAGAGTTACAATACTTTTGTCATCATGATATAATGATGACAAGAGCTGATATGCCACATATAATAATACTATGTAGTTGACAATAGATTATAATTGCTCATCAGATAATATCATCATGATATGAATGACAATATTCTTTTCAGTCTGATTTCACTTTGATCATCAATATCTAGTCTTGTCATCTATGTCATTTATGATCATTTGAACAACTCTTCACCAGCCATAAGTGTGGGAATGTCTTTGTAATGACTGTATAGTACTTGTTATATAAACTCATCCTCTCTCCCCTTCTCTCTCTTCTTCACTCTTGTCTCTGAGTTCCACCTCAGGGCAAGAGTCACTCTAAGACTCTAAGTCTTAGGGTTCATATCCAGGTAAGTGTAGCCTTGTGTGAAGTGATATGTGAGTGTCTTTCTCTGTTTTATTTTCACTTTTTTGGAGGTTTAAGTAGTTCATCATACTTAGTAGTGTACTCAGTAGGTACTCATTATGTAAATGATATTGAATGAAATTGCTTTCTCATAATATCATGATTGATAAGTTCAATTGAAGGGTGCTAGAGCAATTTTTATTTTTAAGCTGTTGATGGTGTCAATGACAATTGTTGGTAATGTCTGATGATGAAAGACATATATGATCTACTGTTCATATTCTGATACATATGATCTACTCTACCTACATGATAACTTTTGACCTATGCTGCCAAGGCTCCCAGTCAATATATAGCATTACCAATGTGTATGTCATTATGATGTACCTTATAGGGCTTTACAGGGTAGATAAAGTCTTATATAACATAATCATTCCATTAAAATTTCCCTGATGATTACATGCTAGCAATGCATGTGAGGTTCAAAATTAATCCAACTCCTCCTCCATAATTGACCCCTCTTTGTGTTCCTTGATAGCAGCAGCAATGACATGTGAAGATACAGTTACCTCCACTGGTGCTGAAAGGGGTGCAGCACTGGAGTGGATGCTATGAGGCATGAAATGTTCAGTTAAAATTGGTCAACAATATGTGAAGTTGGTGTACACACTGGTGTAGGGAGACCATGCTCCCTAAGGCTGAATATATCAGTTATTAGCATCATCCTTACCACCCTAGCCACTTCCTGCAGTCCACTCATCAGGGGGGGTTTGAAGTGCTGGTATTCCCAGTTAATTATGGTCAGTAGTTATCTGTTTGATATGAATTGGATAATGGTGTATAAGGCATGATCATCTACAAATCATAATGATGATAGTCAGATAATGCATTAGATAACCTGGCAGACATTTTACTATCTGGTCAACTCCATATAGGCCTGATATAAGAATTACAATACTTTTATCATCATGATATAATGATGACAAGAGCTGATATGCCATATATAATAATGCTATGTAGTTGACAGTACATTATAATTGCTCATCAGATAATATCATCATGATATGAATGACAATATTCTTTTCAGTCTGATTTCACTTTGATCATCAACATCTAGTCTTGTCATCTATGTCATTTTATGATCATTTGAGCAACTCTTCCCCAGCCACAAGTGTGGGAATTTCTTTGTAATGACTGTATAGTACATGTTATATAAACTCATCCTCTCTCTGTTAGGCTGAGACAAAGTCCATGCCAGACAATGTGACTAAGTCAAGAGCCTATGAGAACACCCTCTGAGATGAGAGTGAGGGACCTGGTCTGTGATAGTACTTTGAGCAGAACTTGGTGAACCCTTGCTTGAGTCAGTCAACTAGAACAGCACACACATGTAGAGTGAGGTGAAGAAGGAGGTTCATTGCAAGGTAGCTAAAAGCTGAGGATCACAATGATCCCAGCTTGCTCTAAATACTGCTACGATACTCGAGGGCAGGCTTGGGAAAGCCGCACTTGCTATAGTAAATGACTTGGTGTGCAGTGCCTGCAGTCAGAGGCAGTACATTGGAAATGATGACTAACCTGTAGCGTAATCCCATAGGGTGCTGCCAAGCAGGATGACTCAACAGGAGTCATGTAAGTAGAAAAGGGGGTTGTGACCAAGACCTGCCCAGAGGCTGCAGAAAGCGATGGTTGTGACAACAGGAATGAGGGGACAGCCAGAAAAGGAAGAGGGCTGGCCCCAATACAAATGTACAGTGGAGATCGAGAGATTGGGAAAGGCAGAGACATGTCAGTCATGTGATTGATGTGTCGCATCTCACATGTGACTGGGGGCACTGCCACCATGTGTACTATGATACAAGTAGAAAGGTAAGAGAGTGAGAAGAGAAAGGAAACATGCCACTACTGGATAGAACATGAATACGGTGTAGGCTGAGTCACCATGGAAGGGTGACCACCCAATGGCCCACATGGTTGGGCGAGAATGGCATAACATCACCCCCCCCTCAGGCTCGTCGAGCACCTGATCGACCAGTGCAGACAGATGGCCCAGGAGTCAGTGTGAGCAGAGCGAAGCAGATGGGGGTTTGAGGAACCCAATCCCTGGTTCTCGACATTGGTGGATATGTCGGCAGGGGTCCACCTTGAGCCATGTCCATTGTGGCATGACCAATGGCCAAGGTGATGGCAGTTGTAGCAGGTATACTGGTAGAGTGGTGGTCGAGGGGAACGGGAGTGTGTCCAGCAAGGTAGAGTCATAACATCCCATTGATGACAATGGGATGGAAGGTAGTGGATGGAAGGGGCATGGTCGTGTTGATTGCATTGTGGAGATTGTGGTCTGCCTTGCTCCAAGCAGTCTAAGAGAGATTGCCAAGTGAAAGTGGAAGCAGCAAAAGAAGTGGTCTCAGAGAGAAACTTAGCAGCTTTGCTGAAAGAGGCATCTCTCTTTTTAGTATATCCATCGTCAGCTACAAATTCTATTGGCTCTGAGGACCAGGGGTCTGGTGTGGCTTCCTCGACCTTCATGTCAGGACGCTTCTCAGCCACTGATGATCCTGCTGCTGCTGGAGTATCTTTGCCAACACGGTCTCAAACTTTGGCCTCAATGTAGCGTTTGACCTCTTGGTTATGAAAGGAGTGACACTCCTCTGGGGATACAACGAGAGCCAACTTGAGGACAAGTTTGTATTGCAGGGCAGAGATACCAATTGTCATTTCAGCAAGAAGTTGATCGATGGATTTGGCTATGACCTCAGGTGTGAGGGAGCAGGAGCAGTTAAGGATTTCTGGAACGTGGTCAAGGGTTATGTCTGTTCCTTGGTAGATCTCAGACAGCACCTGAATGTGGTTGTTCTGTTCTTCTGTCTTCCCATTGAATGGGTTCCCTCTGTTGAAGATAACAAGTGTCCAAATGTAGTTGAGGTAGTCTGGTGACATGGGTACCAAGTACCCACCGGCTGGGGCACCTGGGTTTGCTGAGATGGGAGGTAACTCAGTGGGGGTGACGTGGATTTGGGGGACCTCAAGAGTAGAACTGGAGGATGAGCCTTCCAGTTCACATCCATGGGCAGAGGCTGTTGTGACACCACTGGGGCAGGAACCGTCGGCGAAGAGAATGGATTGGTAGGGATGGGGGCCTTGCATGGTGTCCTTGCCTTTACTAACCTTTCCTCGAAGGTTTCTGGAGGCAGACATCTGGTGGATGGAGAAGGACTGACCAGGGAAAGACCCCAGCAGAGGGATCTGGGTAAAGGAGTCAATGGAGGATAGGTCGACTTGGGAACATAAACTGGAGAGTTCAGTTGATGGGGAGGAGTCATAGGACGATGAGTCAAATGTCTTGTCAGGGCATGTGTTGAGTGGGGCATTGTAACTGTCACATCGCTGGAAGTCAGGTACATCGTCGCACATAGTGGAGGGTTTCTAGGTGAGTGGAAGTCGGTGGGAGAGTTTGTACTGCTTGAGTAGCTCATTGGTGTGGTCCCTTAATGAGGACTTGGGTTCCCAAGAATTATCTGCATGGGTGAAACCCTTCCACTTGACTAGGTAAGTGCACTGCGCCTGATGACCACAACCAGTGTTTTTGTGATTTAAAATTGACTCGACTTCCCATTCAACCTCATCATCCACTACTTTGGGAGGCGGCGAAGGATCAGGGGTTCCATATTCAGGTGTCTCATGATAGGGGAGCAACCAACCAGTGTGAAACACTGGGTGCACATGCCACGTATCAGGGAGGTGCAGTTGAACTGCCACAGGAGAGATGACTCATTCTATTTCAAATGGTCTGAAGCATCGGGGCATGACCTTGGGGGACTGGCCTTGTACTCTGAGATTGCCTGAATCAAGCCAAACTTGATCTCCTTCCTTGAAGGGGATGTAGCTTCCCTTTGATCAGCATTTCATAACTTCCTGTGCAGCCTTGTGAGCAAGAATGGCATTGTCTCGGCAACTGGGAAGTCGTTCCAGGTGTTTGTCAATGCTGGGTGCTGATGTGAGCTGAACTTCAGGATAGGGGGATGGGTCATAGCTGTAGAGGAGGCTATACAGGGTCTGTTGATGAATGGAGTGGATACAGGAGTTATGTGTGAACTTGGCATCTGGGAGCTTGGATGACCAACTGTTGGGGTGTTCAGCGCAGTAACATCAGAGGTACGTTTCCAGTTCCTGGTTGACATGTTCACTTTCACTGTTGGTCTGGGGGTGGTAGGCAGTAGAGAGCCTGGACTGGACTCCGAGGGATTTGTAAAGTTTGTGGGTGAAAGCAGAAGTGAACTGCGGCCCTCGATCAGAGATGACAGACTCAGGGAGACCAAAACAGGAGTATACATGCTTGTGGAAAAGGCGTGTGATTAGTGTTGCCTCGGTTCGGTTCGGAGGCCCAAACCATTTGGGATTGAGCAGCTTAGTTAGCGAAAAAAGTACCCACAATTGTAGCCCCATATTCAAAACCCCCAAATCAAAAAGAATTATATTAATAGCTAGTAAATTGAGCGAGCTATGGCCAATGGCTTGAGGCGGTTTGGCGAACCGTGGCAACACTACATGTGATACCAAGTGAGTCGACATCCTTTCTACAGGGAATGAACATGGCTGCCTTGGTGAGGCCTTGGTTGACTATCATGAGGACAGTATTGAAAGTGTTGGAAATGGGGAGGTCCGTAATCAGATCCATAGAGATCTGTTGGAAGGGGAAGGGGTTTTTCGGAACATTGTTAGGGATGATGGGTGGTGTAACAGGATGTGTGATGACTTTAGCCGATTGACAAACCAGGCAACCTTTGATGTAGTCTCAGATGTGTTTCCACATACCAGGCCACCATACATCTTTTACCATCTTTTTTGACATAGCCTTGATGCCTGGATGACCAGTGGAAGGATGGTCATGGTAGGACAGAAGGCACTCCCTTCGGGCCTTTGGTGGGATGTAGATGCAGTTCTTTCAGCATTTGGTACCATCAGGATGAGTGGCGATTTCAGGGTTTTTGGTGGAGAGTGTAGAGTCCTTTGGCATTTCACTCTTGGCACACTTGTACACTTCAGCAGATAGGGCATAGACACCATGCTTTTGCTGTTTGGGGAGATCCTCAGCAGGCAGTGAAGGTGGCTTTTTCGAAATTGGGGCCTTTTCAAAGGCTGAAATGGCAGGAACAGTAGGTTTCACCCCCCCCTCAAGCCATGTGCTCGGTGGGAGCAAAGTGGCAACTACTGGTTCTGGGGGAGAATGGTCACTATGTCGAGATAAAGCGTCAGGGGCCATCATGAGATGACCTGGAGTATAAGAAAACTTGAGGGGGAACCCCTGTACATATGCAAACCAACAGGTTTGCTGCTGGGAGAACTTCTGGGGTTCTTTATAGTACTTGAGGTTCTTGTGATTGGTATAAACAATCGTTGGGGTGACAGGTGATATGAGATGATGGCAGAAAGCCTTGATGGCTTGGATGATGGCAAGGAACTCAAGGTTGTACACAGGGTAATTCTTCTTGGCTCCTTTGAGACTTTCTGATAGGTATGAGCATGGGTGCCATTCATCATCTTCTCCTTTCTGAGCAAGTACCACACCAGTGGCAGACTGCGAGGCATCAGTAAAGAGTGTGAATGGCTTCGTGGGGTCAGGGATTTGTAGGATGGGAGAGGATGTGAGTGAGCTCTTGAGCTTGTTGAAAGCGAGCTGCTGTTCTCGATCCCACTTCCATGGGACGTCCTATTTTGAGAGATGATGGAGCGGAGCGGATATGGCGGAGTAACCAGCTATGAACTTCCAGTAGAAGTTAGTGAACCCTAAAAATGATTGGAGTTGTGTTAGATTTTCAGGTTCCTTCCATTCCTGGACAGCATCAGTCTTGACTGCATGAGTCTTGATCCATCCTTCACCTATGACGTATCCTAGGAACTCCACTTCTTTGGCCTCGAAGACGCATTTGGAGATTTTGAGCCAGAGCTGTTCTTGACAGCATACAGAGAGGAACTCATGGATGTGGCAACGAAGTTCTTCATGGGTCTTGGCATGGACTATAACATCATCCATGTACCCAACCTGTTGGCGCTTCATCAGCTGCTCATGGAAAGTGATGTCCATGTATTGCTGGAATGTCGGAGGGGAATTCTTCTGCCTGAAGAACATGATGAGGGGTTTGAACAGCCCAAGGGGCATGATGAAGGCTCCTTTCCAGATGTCAGAGTCCTTGACTTGGATATTGGTGAAGCCCCATTGGATGTCAAACTTCATGTAGAAGCGAGACTCGCATAGTTCATCGATGAGTTGTTGGACATTTGGGAGGGGATATGAATCGTTGACAGTGTGCTCGTTCAGATGACAGTAGTCTTGTATGAGTTGACATTTTCCATCCTTTTTCCCTATGAAGAAAACCAGGGCAGCCTGATCAGACTTAGACTCACAGATCTTTCTGCATTTTAAGTTTTCATCAATGAATTCGCGAAGCGATTTCATCTTGTCCTGGGACGTCGGATAGATGTGTCCCTTTTGATGTGGGAAGTCCAGTTTTGTTTTTATCTCATGATCGAGCCCTGGTTGGCGAGGTGGAAGAGGGATGTCCTTTTTGGAAAAGACTTCAGTGAACTCCCTATACTGTTCCGGAAGAACTACCTCCTCTTTCCCAGCAGAAGCCTTGACCTCAAGATCAGTGGAGATCATAGTCTTCCTTACTGTGCCCTCCTTGTGGGGCGCTCTGGGGATAGGGTCTACATCTCCCCAACCTCGAATAGCATGTGTCTTCCAATCAATATCTGGCTGATACTTCTTCAGCCATGGCATTCCTAGAAGGATGGATTCTTGGTGAAGTGGGATGATGTAGGCCTTGATGCACATGATGTGATCTTTGATCTTTGCATGCAATGTGACCTTGTGCTTGATTTGGAAACCTTCTCTGCCATTATATGCAGTAACCCCAAGAGGATACTCAATTGGGTAGGTTTTGAGTTTATACTTTTCAACCACACAGGGGTCGATTGACATTAGTTTGGTGCCAGAATCGATCATGGCCATTACTGCCACATTTTCTCTGTCGACTAAGTGTAGGTATCCTGTTGGCAAATTGGCACACATATCATCTTCATTTGCAATACCAGTGCTAGTACAAGTAGACATTAGTGACAAGAGTTGAGCATGAGGGCACACCACAGTGGCAGTGGATTGCCTGATTAAAAATCCTTCGAAGCCTGTTTTGGTACCTCAAACACCTTTTCCTCAGACTTTTCTCCAGTACTTTTGTGGAGGATGTCTTTGGCTACTTTAGGATCGATTTCATAAGTACTGTGTTCGGTATGTTTGATAGAGAGTTTGGGAATGGATGACTTCTCCCTACATTCCTGTTTGATGTGACCTTCCTTGCCACAATTGTAGCAAGTAACAGCCTGGACATTGCGACGATGCAGAGATTGCTGGTTGCGATCAACATCCATGGCATTAGGGTCTTTAGCAGGTTTCAGGAACATAAACAGATTTGGATGGTGTGGGGTGTTAGCAGGTTTGTTGTAGATATCCTTCGAGATCTGTGATGTGTAGACTTCTCCCGCAGCATGGACCCATTCCTCTATGTTGGTAGGAGGGGTGACACGGTCAGGGATTCAATCTCTGATGGATTGGTTAAGCCCTTGAGCAAATAGTACTCCACCTTTGATGGAAGTAGAGAGGAGTCCAGCCTGGTTGAAGAGGCCCAGGAACTTGGCAGTATAGCTTTCGAGGGGCTGATTTCCCTGAGTCACTGATTTGAGTTTGATCACGGCTTGGGCCTTCTGATCTCCAGCTTTGAAGGTTGCATAAAGGGTCTCTTTAAAGCTCTGCCATGTGTCTGGATAAGTGTCATCCCATCCATCAACAAACTTGGAAATATAATTGGAAGTGAACATGGCAGCTACTCCTGTCATGTATGACAGTGCTAACCCGATCTTCACATGGTCAGTCTTGTAGACATGTGAGTTCAGGGCTAGATAGGCAGATACTTGAGTAAGCCAGGGGTGGAGCTCTCCATATTTTCCAGAAAATGCAGATGGTTTATTGATATTGAACTTGTGGCTGCCGTTAAGATCATTCAAGTTACTGTTCCTTCCATGAAGGGACTCTGGCTCAGGATGATAGAAATGGTACCAGCGATCAGCATCCTCACACGAGAGGTGTGGCTGCATCCCCATTACAGGAGGTGTGGACAGGTGAGGGGCCAGAGCGCTCAGCTGCTTGGACGGCCCTGGATTGGGATTAACAGAACCTTGTTCTTCCTGTACTGATGTCATAGTGGTGAAGCCTGAAGTGAAACGATCAACTTCTTCATGTGGGGTTGTGGGGATATCAATGTCCTGGTCACCTAAAGCGGATCCTAACTTGGAAGGTAGATCTGGTTCTTGATTGGTGTTGGAGATGTCACCCTCAGTGGGGTTCCTAGTCTGTAAGAATGTGGGGCTTTGGAGAGGAGTTGGGATATATGGATGTGATCTGAGTAAACGACCAGTCGTCTCTGAGAAGGCTTGCTGACATTTCCTTGAAGTGGCAAAAGGTGTTGGCGGTGGCAGTGTCACACACCAAAGGTGTTTGGTGACGTGAGCATGGACCCAATGCTGAATGATGAAGAATGGAGAAGCCTAGCCCTAATGCGCAGAATGACTGGAATGTCTAGCAGTCATCCGTCGCACAAGAACCACCCTTAACATTAGGGAAGAAACTGCTCAAGTGCTGAATAAAAGTTTTCGAGCACCAGTTTACAGCATTCTGATTTTTCGAATATCTTGGTCATTTCTAAAGATATCGACATTATTCCCACGCTAACAGAAAGCTCTCGACCACACCATCCTGCCTACCAAATTTGGTGACGATCCTCACCCTCCATAATTTTCTGCATCATTTCTGCCAATGAACACCCATTTCACCACTTTTTATTGTAATGGCCACCTCTTCAACAATCTCTTCACTCATCCCCTTTGCCAGGGAGAATAACTACAAGTACTTGCCAGGAATCCCCACTAGCATTCACCCTGAAGCCTCCTGGTTCATCCCTCCCTCATCCATGACCTCTCATCCTATCACTTTGGGACAGTGAGTTCTCCTTGTCAGTCTGACATTGAGGAGGACTTTCTTTGGTCATCTCAGGTCTGTTGTCAGGCTTGAAAAATCATATGTGGTTGTTTCAGTTTCTCCAGTTGAAGAAGCATATGGATCCTTTGTCCCTGTGCCCTGCAACGTCTACCTCTCAATCCCATCCTTCATTCTTCCAAAATTGCGACAGGTTCAATACCAATTACTGTCATCCAGTCTATCTGATTGCATTCATGATGAATTTGAGACACTTCTCCCTGCTCTTATGGGAGAAGACAGCCCTTCCTCCTCCTCAAACCCTCCAGAACACTAGCTGCAGCTAATGCAGGTCACTTTACAGAGAGGAGGAAAGGGGGAAAGTTGTGAAATCCTATGCCCTGACTACCCTGGAGACCCCCAAAATTGGCCCCTGGCAGAAATCCCCACCATTCTTCATTTGGACACACAGCAAGTTGCCTTAATCCATCTAGATCTCAGATCTAGGAGTCACTATGACTCATTTGCAGTCATATCCCTTAATCAGCAGTGACCAGTGCACTTACTCATTCCCCTTTTTGCATTATTCATCTGTTCCTTGATGACTCATTCCATTTTCAAATTGATTAGTGATAATCTTTGTCATGCTTACTGATCTTGTTTACCAATCACTTACTGTCCTTACTCATCCTTACAAAGCCTTACCAATCCTTTACCAATCCCCTTACCAATCGCTTACAGATCACTTACAAAGTGTTGCTCCATATTTACTGCAGGCTATGCTACCTTTTGTATATAAAGTACCAATACGTCGACAGCAATCAAGCAGCTACCAAGTCCCCTGCATAGGAAGCAGTCCCCTCATCATCATCATCTCTATTCCTGCAGTATCTGAGGCTCCATTAAGGGTCTAATTACTGTCCTCTTTCTCATTCTACGTCACTTCTAGGCTCAGAGCAGCCTATTCTCTTCACATTTTCAGTCTTCCCCTGCTCCCCCTTCATCAGGAGCACCCATACTCTCTGCCCTAGCCCCCTCTAGGTGCACAGAACCCCTCCCCCATTTATTTCAAAACAGATCCCTCAAGCCAAAGCCTGCATAGGAAAACCACCAACTTGGCATTTGTCTTTGTGTTGGGTTTTTTGGTGTTTTTGCCATTGATCCACACATCGACTCACAGCAGAGGCACTGCATGTTCCTTTCCTGGTCATCGGGGTGGTATGGGAGGCCCTCGGTAAAGATCTTCAGAAGATGTCTTGACGTTAGGTGGTTATGCCTTGACCTTGGCCAGGCTAGAGGCTTGCCAGACAGAGTATAACAAGGTAAGATCGAGACGTAGTGATGGACAATATCTGGAGTAGGTACCAATGGCTGCCTACTGGAGTAACCGGATAGGGTGTCAGTGTGACATTAACCGAGTACCATGAAACAGCATGTACTTGGGTATAGTTGGTGGGGCCTTGCTTTCACTACTCATGCCAGACAGCGAGCGGGTGGAAGCTTGGCAGAAAGGGGTAAAGGGAGCTTTTAGCTTTTGTTAGGCCAAGACGAAGTCCATGCCAGACAATGTGACTAAGTCAAGAGCCTATGAGAACACCCTCTGAGATGAGAGTGAGGGACCTGGTCCATGATAGTACTTTGAGTGGAACTTGGCGAACCCTTGCTCAAGTCAGTCGACTAGAACAGCACACACACAGAGTGAGGTGAAGAAGGAGGTTCGTTGCAAGGTAGCTAAAAGCTGAGGATCACAATGATCCCAGCTTGCTCTAAATACTGCTATGATACTCGAGGGCAGGCTTGGGAAAGCCGCCCTTGCTATAGTAAATGACTCGGTGTGCAGCACCCACAGTCAGAGGCAGTACATTGGAAATGATGACTAACCTGTAGTGTAATCCCATAGGGCACTGCCAAGCAGGATGACTCAACAGGAGTCATGTAAGTAGAAAAGGGGGTCATGACCAAGACCTGCCCAGAGGCTGCAGAAAGCGATGGTCATGACAACAGGAACGAGGGGACAGCCAGAAAAGGAAGAGGGCTGGCCCCAATACAAATGTACAGTGGAGATCGAGAGATTGGGAAAGGCAGAGACATGTCAGTCATGTGATCGATGTGTTGCATCTCACATGTGACTGGGGCACTGCCACCATGTGTACTATGATACAAGTAGAAAGGTAGGAGAGTGAGAAGAGAAAGGAAACATGCCACTACTAGATAGAACATGAATATGGTGTAGGCCAAGTCACCATGGAAGGGTGACCACCTGATGGCCCACACAGTGTAGGGAAGGCAAGCTCCCTACCAGGGTATGGACTAGGTATGGAGTGGTTGAGGCTTGTTTTGTTTTTCTAAGGGGCTAGATCCCCATTTTGTAATTGGGATTGGGACTTAGGTGCGAGGCGAGTGGCTGCTTAGTAAGCAAAGTTGGGACTTTGACTCGAGTTTGTATTAGTTACAGACCAATCACCACTATAGAGACTGGAGAGCACAGGCTGGTGAGACCAGCCTGTGGCAGTCTTCTTCTGTTGCTTTCCTTGAGTGTGAGGACAGGACAGCCCTAGGGGAGTCCTAGGGTGGTGGGGATTGAGAGGTTTCCTTGAGTTCCAGCTAAGTGTTTCAGTTTCATTTTCTCTACATATTCTCTTCCCCAGGCAGAGTCCCCAGGACCACAAGCTAGCCTATTGGGTGGTTCCCAGCTCTTTTCTATTAATTTCCTTCAATGGTTGGGCGAGAACGGTGTAACACTCTCCCCTTCTCTCTCTTCTTCACTCTTGTCTCTGAGTTCTACCTCAGAGCAAGAGTCACTCTAAGACTCTAAGTCTTAGGGTTCACATCCAGGTAAGTGTACCCTTGTGTGAAGTCATCTGTAAGTGTCATTCTCTGCTTTATTTTCGCTTTTTTGGAGGTTTAAGTAGTTCATCATACTTAGTAGTGTAGTCTGTAGGTACTCATTATGTAATTGATATTGGATGAAAATGCTTTCTTGTAATATCATGATTGATATGTTCAATTGAAGGTTGCTATAGCAATTGTTATTTTAAGCTGTTGGTGGTGTCAATGACAACTGTTGGTAATATCTGATAATGAAAGACATATATGATCTACTGTTCACATTCTGATACATATGATCCACTCTACCTGAATGATTACTTTTGACCTATGCTGCCAAGGCTCCCAGAGAATGTATAGCATTACCAATGTGTATGTCATTATGATATAACTTATAGGGCTTTACAGGGTAGATAAAGTCTTATATAACATTATCATTTCATTAAAACTTTCCTGATGCTGTCCCTCAGAAAACATTGCTGCTGCCCCATTCTCAGCTAACTCAGCTAATCAAGTGCTTCCTTCAGCTAGAATTACTGCCACATCCTGATTAGGTCACTTGCCCCTATCACTGCCACCAACATCACCACCTACCCCTATCCACAATCCCATATGAGTTCTAGCCCCTATCTGTGTTGGCTTTTGGTCCCCCAGATGAGTATCACATGTCTTCTGACCATTGGTGATCCCTGCTGAAGGCTGTGACATTGGCAACTCAGTACCTATAGGCCCCACTTGAGTCAGAGCTAGTTCAGAAACCATGACTTTTGCTGAAGTCCATCTTTTTTTCTTTGTGTATATTTTGCTACCTGATGGCATGGTTGTATGCTGAAGCTGACTTTGAAAACAAACCTTTCTCTCAATCCATATGGATTTCAAATACATTGATTGTGATCTGGACTGTATGTGACTCACATGGGTTTCTGTTGCCTCACTTGTTGCCCTCACATCACAATACACTCTTGACTCGCTCACCAATCAAATGCCTCTCAAGGCATCTGGTCCCAAAGCTTTTTGGAATGATCGAGAAGTCAATTCACTCATTCATTATCTTCACCAGCATCAAGCCAAGGCAGGGGACAATGGCAACTTCAAATCATCCACCTACCATGCCACTGCTCTTCATATATCCCAGCATCTGACAAGTGGACCAGCCAAATCTGCTGCAATGGTGAGAAATAAATGGATATCCCATGTAAGTCATACTGGATTATAGTTGATCAGTGAACTGATTCTTCTGATTCCTAGATATGAAAGATATATCAAGACATCGAGGGATTTCGAGGAAAGTCTGGCTGTCATTGGGACAACATATGTGGGGCAGGAGTCCAAGGCAAGTTCGATGAGGAGGTGTTTGAGAATTATGCAAAAGTATGTTCCCCACCACAATAAACCAGTTGATAACTAACAGATCCACTTGTTCTTTTAGAATCATCCCCTCATCTGTCTGTTCAAAAACTCTGGATGGGAGTTCTACAAGCTCATGCTCAACATAATGCCCAATGGTGCTTCACATGGCAACAATGCATTCACTCCAAGTACCTCAAACTTCAGCACTGATTCTGCACAACAAGTCACCAATCATTCACCTGCCCCTGATGGAGAAACCTTGCTGGAGTTTCCTGACTCATCCAGGTACTCCCTCAACATCAGCCAATGGTGTGAGATGCTACCCATGGACAACACTCCTGAACCCCCATCTGCATCTGGTGACACGATATCCAACATGCCATCCAGCCAAGTATCCCCACCCCCTCCCTCCAGCAGCACACTGCCTAGTGTTGGGATGTCCAATGTGCAGTTCAGTGAGGTGCACACCCCTGCTGCATGTGTTCCTTCCAGCACTGGGAAACAATCCCATACTGAGATGATCAACAATGATGTCATGTCTGCTTTCCCCTTCACCAATGCATCTGATATATCTGTCCCCACATGTAACAAATGTCTTCAACTCTCAGAAGCCATGGATTGTGCCAGAAGCTTGAGTTCCTGCTGTACCCACAAAGCTGCTGCTGTATCAGACCCCATGGTGGCAGGTCTGCAAGGTTCCATCAACTTTCTTACCTCCTTGATGCACAGCTCGATGTCTGCACCATCAGCCACAAGGATGCAGGCACTTCAACTCCTCAGCAAGGAAGACCACGATCTGCCCAGGGCACTCAGGGCATTCACCCAAAGCCTGGGCTTTGCAGAGGTTTATATTGGGACAACCAACAAGGATGAGCAGTTGGAGTATGTACAGCTTGAGCAGCAGTTAAGCATTGGGGTGGGTGGGAGTCAGCAAGTTACCTAGATCACTTTCATCATATGTAGCTTTTCATGTACTCATTCATCATGTACACAATCTGTTGTACTTAGCATTTTAGTTGTATGCAGAATATCATGTGGGACAGTTTTTCTTCAGACTTGAGTGCATTTCTACCAGACGATTGTATATTCAAAGAACAGTATCTACTATAAAATCATATTGTCTGCCCCATCTGAGTAGAATTCTTTGTCAGATGATGCCCAGTCCCCTGCATGGATCCTATCCTGATAGTCGGTCCACATGTGTTCAGTGATCTGATCACACAAGACACGAGCTGCATGCAGTGTCTCTGTGTCTGTGTTCTCTATGTCTCCATCTGGTGTCAATACATCTACTCCCACACCTTCCTGATTGTCATTGGAGTCTTCTGTTACCATAGAGTTGTCAGCATCGTGAATGTGAATAAAATTGTGGATCACACATAGCACAGCTGGAATTCATGCTTGAATTTTGACATTGTATTCAGGACTTAAAAGGAGGATATGAAAATGGTGTTTGAGCACACTGAAGATGTGCTCAATGACATTGCATGTGGATGAATGGTGAAGGTTAAACAATTCTTCCTTGTTCTGTGGCCTATCCAGTTCACTATGGTGGTTTTACAATAAAGAATGAAATGGATGTACTTGAGCTGCACATGATGCCACTCTGTGAGATGATAACAGATACCACAGTAAGGAACCATCAGTTCCATATGGTGGGGAAATCCATCATTGGCCAAGAAATACCTTCCCTCTGGAATCTTCAGATCCTTCAATAGCACATCTTGATATATATGCATGTCCATTGCAGAACCTTCCATCCAGTGAGCACATAGGTGAATTGCAGTTGGAAATCACAGGCAAACAGACAATTTTGTGACACAAAGCCTTTACGATTATGATATGCCACCTGGTCATTTGCTGCTGGAGCCATGTGGATATGGCTTCTGTCCAAAGTGCTGATCACATCCTTGAAAAACAGCCAAAACCTTGAGTTTTTTCTGATTTCTGGCTGTATCACATCAGAAGCAGGCATGTGAACATACTCAGAGTAGAATGGTGATGAGGAAAAAATGAATAGGAGTTTTTGGAAGTATCTGTACAAATAACATGCTCACAGTGAGAAAGGACTTGTGTTCTGTTAAACAGACATACCAAGAGATAGTCTCATTTGATCACTGAAAGCACTCCCCAACATGCCTGATGGTCAGGCCAGTGATGCTCATATACAAGAAGATGGCCAATTGCTCTTCAAGTGAAATGAACTGAGAGCTTTCATGGCCCATCTGTCGAAGACAATCCACAAGCGATGCGAATACATCTGCATGGACACTGAGTTCACATTGGATGTGCTTTGGGTGGTCAGTAAGAAGTTCAATGAGCCAGGCCTCACTGGTAAGAGCTGAAGTATGATATGGTTCCAGGGCCTTCCTGATTGGGGAAGCCTGTTGAGTACTGGTGCAGATGATGACACTGACGATGAGGGTGATACACTGGAGCATTCATTGTCGACAGATTTCCTCATAGTTACTGTCATTGATGTCCTCATCCATACTGATGATAATTGGTGGATGGTTGATTTCAGACTCAGCTTCAAGATGCATTGGGTAGCAAAACATACACAAAGAAAAAAAGATGGACTTCAGCAAAAGTCATGGTTTCTGAACCAGCTCTCACTGACTCCTGCCACTGCCAGCATCAGCAAAACAGTAGGTTTGGTATGGAGGCACAGAGCAGCACAGACCCACAGATGGTACAGATTTTCCACAGAGCAAGTATGGACCCCACAGACCCACAGACCCATAGATGTAATCATTAATTTGCCCATATCTTGCCCAAAAAAGGAGATATTGCTGAGGTAATCATATTCCCATGGTCCTGTGATCATAGGCTACAACTTTCATTATGACATTGTGGCTGTACAATGACTCTGAGTCTACACCAATGTGCTGTGGCAATTTCAATCAGAGTTTGAAATTTGTAAACATTGATTTGCCCCTATCTCATCCAAAATTGGACATATTGACAATATAATCATACTGACATGATCATGACATCACATACTACAACTTTTGTTATGACATCATAACTGTACAGCCACTTTTATTTTTTGACACACCAGGTCTCCAGCAGAACTTTGCAAATATCTTGCCCAAAAAAGGAGATATTGCTAAGGTAAGCATATTCCCATGGTCCTGTGATCATTGGCTACAACTTTCATTATGACATTGTGGCTGTACAATTACTCCATATAGTAGATTTTTCGACTTCTGAGTCTGCACCAATGTGCTGTGACAATTTCAGACTCCAATTGAAACGTTTGTGGAGGTGTATATAAACCCACTCACTCCAGCAACACAACTCTTTCCTCTACCACCACCATCTCCCCTCATCATCTCCCCTTGTCATTGTTGTCATCCCTCCCTCTGATGATCCACCAGAGGGGGGGGTGGGCCCCCTGAAAGGCTGTGCCCACTTAGCATAGATATGTAGTCCCTGTACCATTGTAATTAATATAATAATATAATTCAATTATTAGCTGACTACATGTTAAGTTGAGTGTGGGAATCTGTATACTGAAACAGTCAGGGGTAAGTCTGTACAGGTCTGTACAGAGGGGGTCTGTTTTGCTGATGAGCAATCCTGCTCCCATGCTTCAGACCACCCCAAAGAAATCCCACAGCCCCAGGTAGTGCACCATAGGCCCATAAGCATGTCAGTTTTGCCACCTCTCTTTACTTTCAGTTTCTCTTGGACTTTTCTTTCTTCCTTTCACTACTTACAACTTGTGGTACCTTACATTGGTGTCTTTCCTTTGAAATTTTCCTTGACATTTGATAGTTCTGAATTTTGCCAACATTTACCTTAGTGACAGCTGCCCCTGCCCTACAAAACACTGCTGTACTTAGGAAAATAATACCCACTTTTCTGGCATCACTAGTATCTGTGTGTCTGAGAGTCACCTTGAGTCCCCAGAGTCATTTTCCAGAGTTTCTTTGAGTCATTTGAGCCCCCTTTGAGTCCCCCAGAGTTACCCATTGAGTTCTACTGACATTTTCAAGTCTACCTGCATCTTAAAAATTCTGCTGGCCTTCTGAGTTGATCCCCTTGCATCTAAAGGTTTTTATCTTCAGTTCAAGAGTCCTGAATCACTGCCAATTGAGTCTAGAGCTTCCCAATACTGTCTTATCAACTAGAAAAATCCCTCTTTGCCCTCCTTGTGGCAGAATTTCAAGTTCTTTGCTGCCAACACCTCCCAGACCCCAGGGGAATCTTCCCTAGACTTCCAGTCACATCCCCCCATCTCCTTCCCAACTCACAACCCCTTGGGATGAGCCTAGGTCTAACCTACAGCTTTCCCCATTTCCCCTCTCACACTCTCACAAGAAGAGTTGCCCACATCATTTTGGAGCCCACCACAAGGGGTCTTCAGATCTGGAAAGGAGATCTCTCTGACCAACCCATCAAGGAACCAAACTTGAAGAGCTCCTAGAGCCCTTGTGCTGCCTTTCTATTCCATCTACTGATCTATTTGTGCTGTCTACTGATCCCAGAGAAATTTCAGAGCTTCATTCATCAGATACCAAAATACTGCTTGAAGAATCCCTTCCCATATGAGATCCACCATCTTCATCATTGCTTGATATCCCAGGCAGTTTTGGTATTGACAAACCCTTTGTTCCACCACCAGACCACCAAGAACTATTGCCTTTAACTGACCTCTTGTCCACACCATCTCCATCAGCTTTGACCTTCACCACTGAACAACTACTCATACCATCAGAATCAGTTTCCTTTTCCCACAGTATATTCCCACCTCTAGTTTGAATTCCACCCCAGACTTCTGCCCCAGTTCTGACTCTAGTTCAAAATCTTGTCTTACCACTGCCTACCTCAATACTGACTGCCATGTCTGCACCCACAGCTCACTGTGAAATGCTGCTTAGGGGTTCCAACAAAGCCCCTAAGTTCTTGGGCAAAACTGCAGACATCTGTGCCTACTTTGAAGATGTTGATCAGATCAGCACCAATGCAGGGATCACTGATGAAAGATTAAAAATTAAATGGGCCATTCGCTATGCTGACCACAATGAGTCAGATTTATGGTCCTCACTTGACTCTGTAGCTACCAATGACTGGGATACCTTTGTAGTGGAGGTAATGAGTTTCTATCCAGGAGCTGACATTAAAGGGCACCAGTACACTAAAGCTGACCTTGAAACCCTCCTTCACCACCAAGTTCAGAAGCCCATGTTATCCCTTGAGGACCTGGGCAAATATGTTCAGGAATTCTGCTGCACCATTGCTCTGATCAATAAAAAGAAGAAGCTGACTGAAGATGTCATCAATGAGAAGTTCCTTGAAGGTTTCCCCCCCAGATTCCATAACACTCTTGCTACCTGCTGTCATGCACCAAAGGTGTTTGGTGACATGAGCATGGACCCAAAAGCTGAATGATGAAGAATGGAGAAGCCTAGCCCTAATGTGCAGAATGACTAGAATGTCTAACAGTCATCCTTCACACAAGAACCACCCTTAACATTAGGGAAGAAACTGCTCAAGCACCAAATAAAAATTCTTGAGCACCAGTTTATGGCATTCCAATTTTTCAAGTATCTCAGTCATTTCTAAAGATATCAACATCATTCCCACACTCTATGAGTATTTGCCAGGGATCTGCACTAGCTTTCACCCTGAAGCCTCCTGGTTCATCCCTCCCTTGTCCATGACCTCCCATCCTATTGCTTTGGGACAGTGTGTTCTCCTTGTCAGTCTAATATCAAGGAAGACTTTCTATGGTCATCTCAGGTCTGTTGTCAGGCTTGAAAAATCATATGTGGTTGTTTCAGTCTCTCCAGTTGAAGAAGCATATGGATCCTTCATTCCCATACCCTGCAATGTCTACCTCTCAATCTCATCCTTCATTCTTCCAAAATTGAACAGGTTCAATACCAATTACTGTCATCCAGTCTATCTGATCACATTCATGATGATTTTGAGACACTTCTCCCTGCTCTCATTGGAGAAGATGGCCCCTCCTCCTCCTCAAACCCTCCAGAACACTAGCTGCAATTAATGCAGGTCACTTTACAGAGAGGAGGAAAGGGGGAAAGTTGTGAAATCCTATGCCCTGACTACCCTGGAGACCCCCAAAATTGGCCCCTGGCAGAAATCCCCACCATTCTTCATTTGGATGTGCAGCAAATCACCCCAATCCATCTAGATCTCAGATCTAGGAGTCAACTTGACTCATTTGCAGTCATATCCCTTAATCAGCAGTGACCAGTGTGCTTACTCATTCCCCTTTTGCATTATTCATCCATTCCTTTGATGATTCATCCCATTTCAAATAGATTAGTGATAATCTTCATCATGCTTACTGATTTTGTTTACCAATTGCTTACTGTCCTTACTCATTCTTACCATGCCTTACCATGCCTTACCAATCCTTCACCAATCCCTTTACCAATCGCTTATGAACCCATGACAAAGTATTGCTCTATGTTTACCACAGGCTATGCTACTCTTTTGTAAATAAAGTACAATCCATTGACAGCAATCAAGCAGAAACAGTCCCCTGCATAGGAAGCAGTCCCCTGTGTAGAGACCCATCTGCTCACTCATCATCTGCCTCATCATCAAGCCTATTCATCATCACTTTTAAGCTCTTATCCTTCATCATCATTCCTGCAGTATTTGAGGCTCCATCAAGGGTCTACTTACTGTCATCATCATCATCTTACATCACTTCTAGGCTCAGAGCAGCCTACTATCTTTGCTTTTTCAGTCTTCCCCTGCTCCCCCTTCATCAGGAGCACCAACCCCCTCTGCCCTAACCTCTCTAGGTGCACAGAACCCCTCCCCCATTTTATTTTAACAGATCCCTCAAGCCAAAGCCCATGTAGGAAAACCACCAACTTGGCATTTGTCTTTGTGTTGGGTTTTTGGTGTTTTTGACATTGATCCACATGTTGACTCACATTGGTAGGACTTGATGGGGACTCTGGGGACTCAAAGAAGACTCAAAAGACTTGAAGAAACTCTGGAGATGACTCTGGAAACTCAGGATGACTCTCAGACACACAAATTGTGATGCCAGAATAGTGGGTATTATTTTCCTAAGTACAGTGGTGTTTTGTAGTGTACAGGCAGCTGTCACTAAGGTAAAATTTGGCAAAATTCAGAACTATCAAATGTCATGAAAATTTTGAAAGAAAAACACTGATGTAAGGTACCACAGGTCATATGAAGTAAGGGGTAGCCCATAGAAAACTGTACACAAGAAAAAGTGGCAATAAACAACATGCCTAAGACATTATGATGCACTACCTGGTGCTGTGGGATTTCTTCAGGGTGGTCTGATGTGCAGGAGGGGGAATACTGGCAGTGGTGGGCATCAGTGACTCAAGTAGAGCCTATAGAGGCCAAGTTGCTGATGTCACAGCCTTTGGTAGAGGTGGCCAATGGTCAGTAGACATGTGATAGTCATCTGTAGGGCCAAAGGCCAATGCAGATGGGGGTGGATAGGGGCTAGATCTTGAACAGGATGGTGGACAGGGGATGGTAGTGATGTTCAATAGGGGCTTTGAGCTTATTGGGACATGGCAGTGTTATTTGCTGAAGGTAGCTGAAGGAAGTACTCGGTTAGCCAAAGTGGAGTGGCAGCAAAGTACTCTGAAGGTCAGTAGGCTGTGGGTGTGGCTTTGGGACTGTAGAAACAATGGTATTTTATGGTATATTCAGCCTTAGGGAGTGTAAACTCCCTACAGTGTACATTTGTATTAGCAAAAGTGTAGTAATGTCCGCATTTTTGACTACCTAATAAGTGTAGTGTTGATTAGTGTTTGAGTAGTTAAATGTTGTGTACACTGTTGATTACCAAAAGTGTAGCAAAGTCCACACTTTTGACTACCAAAAAAGCGTAGTGTTGATTAGTGTTTGAGTAGTTAAATGTTGTGTACACTTTTGATTACCAAAAGTGTAGTAAAGTCCGCACTTTTTGACTACAAAAAAAGCATACTGTTGACTAGTGTCACTGCAAGCATTTCACAATGTTTCTTCAGAAAACATGCTGAAAAAATGGAGGGAAGAGATACTCTTTTATTTTGCATGTTTGGCAGGGAAAAATGCAAAAATAACATTTTATGTTTGTCCAAAAAATATGGATTTATGGTAATGTCCATTAGCTTCTACTCTAATTGGCATTAGCATCAATTCATGTTCTCTGGAAGAAAATAAAACATTATTTTTGCATTTTTTCTTTCCAAACAACAAAAATAAAAGAGTATCTCTTCCCTCCATTTTTTCAGCATGTTTTCTGAAGAAGAATTGTGAAATGCTTGCAGTGTGTTTCACTAGTGAAGTGTGGTTTACACTTTTGATTCCCAACAGTATAGTAAATGTTCACTTTTTTGACTACCAGAAAAGCATAGTGTTGATTAGTGTTTGAGTAGTTAAATGTTGTGTCCACTTTTGATTACCAAAAGTGTAGTAGAGTCCACTTTTTTGACTACCAAATATTTGTAGTGTGACTAGGAAATGTACAGTAGTATTGATTAGCAAAAAAGCATAGTAGTGATTAGCTCTTTTGTCAAGTGAGCACAGCCACTAATGCCTCCAAATTTTGCTAAGTCAAAAAAATACCCCAAAATGTGATATAGTGGACACTAAAACTCATGCCTTTCATGCAAGCAGCCAAAGCCAACCAAACAAAGGCCAATTCCTACTATGGGGTAGTGTATGCCATTAGCCCACTACTACCATGCATTTGATTACCAAAAAGTGTAGTAGTAGTAGTAGTAGTAGCAAAAAGCCTAGTAGTATTAGTAAAAAGTGTAGTAGTAGTACCAAAAAGCATAGTAGTATTAGCAAACAGGGTAGTAGTATTAGCAAAAAGTGTAGTACTATTAGTAAAAAATGTAGTAGGTAGTGTTATTAGCAGAGAAGTGTAGTTCTATTAGGCTATTATGTGGTAGTACTTGAATTTGAATATATTATTACTTTTGATTTGATTTCTGTGTGATGGAGGGATAGTCCTATTAGCTTGAAAGTGTAGTGGGATTAGCAAAAATGGGTAGTGGGATTAGGACAAAAGCATAGTGTGGTATTAGCAAAAAATGGTAGTGGGATTAGACAAAAAGTGTAGTAGTTGTATTAGCAAAAAACAGTAGTGGGATTAGGAAAAAATCATAGTAGTTGTACAGGACTGTACAGCACTGTGACAGTACTGTACAGGGGGGGAACTTTCTGTAACACTGTGGGCACTGTAGCAGGCTGTTGCAAGCTGTACAGTGCCATACAGTGACTAACAGTTTTGCTGATGCAGGACCAGGTGTGTCTTGCAAGTCCAATTCCTGGGTATTGTACAGTATGCCATCAATTTGAATGTCCAGCCAGTCAGTCATCAGCAAAACAGACCCCCTCTGTCCAGATCTGTGCAGGTCTGTACAGATTCTCATTTCTGTACAGACCTGTACAGACTTACCCCTGACTGTTTCAGTATACAGATTCCCACACTCAACTCAGCATGTAATTAGCTAATAATTGAATTATATTATTTTAAAATTATTTTAATTACAATGGTACAGGGCTACATATCTAATCTACAAGGACTACATATCTATGCTAATGGGCACAGCCTCACAGGGGGCCCACCCCCCCCCTCTGGTGGATCATCAGAGGGAGGGATGATGACAATGACAAGGGGAGATGGTGGTGGTAGAGGAAAGAGTTGTGTTGCTGGAGTGAGTGGGTTTATATACACCCCCACAAAAATTTCAATCGGAGTTTGAAATTGCCACAGTGCATTGGTGGAGACTCAGAAGTCAAGAAATCTACTATATGGAGTAATCATACAGCCACAATGTCATAATGAAAGTTGTAGCCTATGATCACAGGACCATGGGAATATACTTACCTTAGCAATATCTCCTTTTTTGGGCAAGATATTTGCAAAGTTCTGCTGGAGACCTGGTGTGTCAAAAAATAAAAGTGGCTGTACAGTTATGATGTCATAACAAAAGTTGTAGTATGTGATGTCATGATCATGTCAGTATGATTATATTGTCAATATGTCCATTTTTGGATGAGATATGGGTGAATCAATTTTACAAATTTCAAACTCTGATTGAAATTGCTACAGCACATCACACAGCAGGCAAAGGCCCTGGGGAATGGCTTCTAAATCAAGCCACAAATTCACCACAGACGTAAAATTTGAGCAATGATATGAGAAATCAAAACTGTAGAGAGAACATGATGATGGCTTGATGGCTTAACAGTCCTGTCCCAGTTAGAGTATGAGATATTCACACTGCAATTAAGTGGGTTCATTGAGGTGCAATAATTTTTTCAAATAGCAGCTGTGATGAGCCATTGAAGTTTCAGAGCCATTGTGCAGCTTAGTGGCAGTGCCTTTGCTCTGTCAATGAACTGAGTACTTTGAGTTTTAAGCACAAAATAAGAGGCCTTCCTCATCTCGCACTGATGAAGTTCTTTGCAAGATATGGCACCTCCATTTTGACACTTTATTTTCACATTGCAAGCATGTCTTTTGTATGTGCCACTTACTGCAGGCAAAAAATGTGATGTGGTGAGCCTACCTTAGGCTTGGAAAGACATGCTTGCAACATGAAAATAAAGTGTTGAAACAGAGGTGCCATATCTTGTGAGGAACTTCATCAGTGCAAGATGAGGAAGGCCTCTTATTTTGTGCTTAAAACTCAAAGTACTCAGTTCATTGACAGAGCAAAGGCACTGCCACTAAGCTGCACAATGGCTCTGAAACTTCAATGGCTCATCACAGCTGCTATTTGAAAAAATTATTGCACCTCAATGAACCCACTTAATTGCAGTGTGAATATCTCATACTCTAACTGGGACAGGACTGTTAAGCCATCAAGCCATCGTCATGTTCTCTCTACAGTTTTGATTTCTCATATTATTGCTCAAATTTTACATCCATGGTGAATTTGTGGCTTGATTTAGAAGCCATTCCCCAGGGCCTTTGCCCGCTGTGTCAGTGCAGACTTGGAGAGTCATTGTACAGCCACAATGTCATAACAAAAGTTGTAGCCTATGATCACAGGACCATGGGAATATGATTACCTCAGCAATACCTCCTTTTTTGGGCAAGATATGGGCAAATTAATGATTACATCTATGGGTCTGTAGGGTCTGTACTTGCTCTGTGGAAAATCTGTACCATCTGTGGGTCTGTGCTGCTCTGTGCCTCTGTACCAAACCTACTGTTTTGCTGATGCATCATATGGTGGGTCATCGAAGTCTATCTGCATGCCACTGGTAGCCTCTGCAGATCCCTGACAAGTGTCATGAATGATGTGACTGGGCATTTGAGGAAGTTGGATCACCTGCAATGAAAGGGGCTGCAGGATAGTGGGTCAACTTGGAGAGATGTCACTGGGAAATGCACTGCAAGTGGACAAGGGTTGATTCATGTGCTGGAGGACACAAGTCCCATTCCCAAATCTCTTCCCACATTGGGGGCAAAAGGAAGTCTTCTGAACATGTGGCAGGCACTGTTTCTGTGCATTTGGCATGAAGGATGCCACAGAGACTCTTGAACTTGGAATGCAAAAGTGAAGATGCAAAATCACATAAGTATAGGAACAAGTAGGAACATCATATTGGTCAGTAACTCCACTCCCCACTTTTACATTGCTCATCAGTCTTTCACTGACAACATGCATCCTTTGAGTCCTCACACTGGCCAACCAGGAGATGTCACCTTAAAGCAAGAACCTGATCTCCTCAACATGGATAGTATACTCCTTTGAATGGAAGAGACCAGAAAATGGGTAAGTTCTAGTTATTCAGGTTGTGTAGCATTTGCACTCACTCACCAAACCTGAAGGGCATCATTTCAGTACCTAATTCTACCACCAAAGCAGATCTACTCTTAGAGACTGCACAAGCACAGTGCAAGTTGCACAGGATCCAGAAACAACTTGTGGACCAGTTAGTTGAGTGCAACTTATTACAACTGGAGTACAGCCACCTGCAGGTCCAATGGGTGGAACAACATCTATTGGAAGCAGAGGGTCATGTTGGTCAGGTGTGGTTGGTCATCAGGCAGAGTGGATATACTTTGGGTTGTGGAACAGAGGTTTCCTCTGAGTGGTGAATTTGTTCATCATTTTTTTTTCATGCACATACTGATTGTTGTCCTTGAAGCTTTCAACACCAACAATAATACAACAGGTCAATCCATAGTATCACTGTGAGTCTGTTGGATAGCACTATGTTTTTTTTCTTGAATATGATTATGCTATCTGTCATGTTTGAACACTGCTATGTACCTCCAGAAAGATTTGGAAAGTTGTAGTTGGTGCTGTATTTCACTACATGGAAAAAAAGTCATCTTGCAGCTCAATGCTCATGTACCAACAGTAGTGATATATTGCTGTGGTTCATAGTAAGTACTACCAGTGCATGGATAATAGGTACTAATGACCAACTTCAAGACCTAGCTACCTATAGTAGGTTGTAATATCTGTAGTGTCTATATCCACTTTAAACAAAATTGTTGTCCACTTGAGAGACACAGCCACAATGTCTGTGCATGGTGTGTAGACCCTTGCAGGGTGTTGCAGCCTGGGAACTCCATAGCTTGAAAAGGTCAGTTTGCTGATGTAGGATGTCTCATCACAGCCTATGATGCTGGCATGGGCCATCTCCCAACAACCTTGGAGTTAGGTTGTATGACACCTTGTGACCTACTTTCTACTCCACTGTGCTACAGTACCATAAATGGTTGTATTTAAATCTGTGTCCAACCTCTCTCTTGCTTGATCCATCAATATATGATGGGGAAGCTGGTTTTCAGACCATGAAATACTTGATTTCCCACAAAACAACCATTTTCAACATGAGGAGTATGGATGTTTCCCCCAGAATGGCCTGCCAAATCTCTCTCTTAGCTTTATGTATGAATCAAGGCAGTGAGGTTGGCTCATAATGATAGCTATTTTTTTTTTTCCTTTTAGAGTCCTTTGTTGGGGTATGAGTACCCTATGTAGGACTAAACTATCTAACCCTCTAATGGGCCCCGCTCCTCTTGTGTGTCTCTGTCCACTACAGATGCCCCAAGCAAGTCTGGCCTGCTTTGGTCTGCTCTGTTCCCACCAGCAGTGTTTTAGGTGTCTGGGACTAACTCATGAGGTTTGGTGGGTTTGTTGTGTGCATGTGTTCATGGTGTGGCATGGCTGTGGTGTAACAATGCTCGAGCCTGGAGGCTTGTGCACAGGAAGGTGATGGGGAGGCATGAGAGATGTTACGATATGTGTTTTCTTTTCTTTTTTTTCTTTTCTTCTCTTCATCTTATCTAATCTTTCTTTATCTTATCTTCTCTTTTATCTATAGACTGGTCTGGACCTTGACCATGTGCTTGCCATGTGGACTAGGGCTAGGTTGGCCTGGACTATGATGTCATGGTGATGTCACTATGATGTCATGCCTTATGTTGTCCTCATGTATGCCTCACCCTAGCCTCATGTATCTTAGTATATATACTTGTCTCAATAGCCCAACTAGCTCCAAGCTAGTTCATTTGGGTTTCGACCTTAAAACTGCTTCTAAGTTCCTCTTCTCTCTCATCGTCTCCTCTTGTCTAGTGTTTGGTGTAGCGAGCCTGTGGCATTAGTCTAAGGCCATAACAAGAGAGACTAGGGGGAGGGCCTGGCAGCATGATCTCTGGCAGTTGTTGTGGGCCGGTATTTATCATCCCCTGTCATTTAGTCTTTCTACTTCTTTTCCTCTCATCTGCTGAGACAGTAGGAAACCATGTCCTTCTTGTCATTTAAGCTTTTTTGTAGGTTGCTGGTTGTATCTTGGGTCATGGTGCCATAGCATAGCTGGAATGGATGTGAATGTCTGGTCTTTCAGGGTTGGAGAGTTACCTGGTCCAGTGCATGACACTGTCTCACAGGGGGTGGGGGGGAGCAAAGAAACGTTTCATGGAGTTGATGAATTTCATGAGTGGTAGGCGTGCTTCTCAGCTTGTTAAAAGATATGTCATGTGTGATGCATTGCGTCCTAAAGAGTTTCATAAGACATGACAAGCTTTATTATAGCATGGGCAAACTGTTAGGAAGTGTATGACTGATTCTTGTGGGGCACCGCATTTGCAGCTTGGTGAGGTCACTTTCTTGATGCAATACAGGTGCTTGTTGAGCCCCAGGTGACCGGTCCTCAGTCTGACATATGCGGTTGTGTGAGGTTTGGGGATTTTCAGGATGGCATTCGCATTTGTCTGGGAGGGACAGTGTGCTGCATAACTGGACGCTTGTGCATGTCTGGGCGATTTCTTCCATGTCTTTTCCCATCATTCCTTTGAGGTATCCTGTTGCACTCAGATCGCTGCTGAGATGCTCTGTGGGAGGCCTTTCACCCGTAAGTATGGTGGGAGGCGGTTAATGGGACTGCTCTTCTGTGGGCCCTTGGCTGCAATTTTGGCATGTTTGTCAGCCAGTTCATTGCCTGGTATTCCTTCGTGACCTGGAATCCATTGAAGTGTCAGTTTCCACTGGGGGGATGGTGAGGCATGTTTTAGGGCATTGATGGATCTGTGAAACTTTCTGATGATATGATGACCAGATTGAGCTGTCAGGCTCTCACCGGATTGAATTATGGCTTGATTGTCCATGAAGATTGTGATCAGGGGGGAGAGGTTGGGCTCTGTTCTCAGAAGCTGAGCAGCCAGGGTGAGCCCCACTGCCTCTGCTTCATATACTGTGTGGGAGCTGGGAGTTCCCAGGTGGTACCGGAGTTTGCAGGGGGGGTGGTTGTTGTGGTATAGGATGGCAGCAGCTCCTACTCCCTCATCAGTGCTTGACCCATCGCAGTAGACTCTCACGGGGTCATTGACCTGGTCATGGGCTGATTTGGCTTCATTTTTAGATCTGGGGAGTGATGAGTTGCATGGGGGGATGGCGTGGGGGTTGTTGTCAGCAGGGTTGAGCATTTCGACAAGGTTGGGAGCAATGTTGAAGGTGTGCATGAGATAGTGTAGTGGGGTTCGGTGTCATTTGACCATTCGTGCCGCTGCTTTCTGGGTACAGGAATGGAGGGGGTGTGATGGGGGGTGTGATGCGATGCGGATTGCTGCCTGGTGGCACAAGTTTTGGATGTGGTGTTCTATGGGGAGGGTGTTAGTGTATATTTCTAGGACATCTGTGGCTGTGGTGCAGAACACGCCGGTTATGGTGGTGAGGGCTTGTCGCTGGACATGGTTGATTCTCATAATTACACTCAGGGAGCCCCTGGTTTTCTTAGTTTTGTCAAAGGAGTAAGGAGGGGTGCACCATACGTCGATGGCATACAGCATCTTGGGGATTGCAACTGCTAGGTATAGATGCTTGAGCAGGGTTGCCGGGAGTCCTTTGTTGGCAGATGAGATGCAGCTGATTTGCATGATGTATGCTGTTCCCTTGGATAGTGCATGTGCAGCCTGCACATTCCAGCATAACGTCTGGTCGATGACTATGCCTAGGAACTTCTGGGTCCATGAGGAGGCAATTGTGGTGTTGCATAGCTTGAGTGGGCGACGTTCGGTGCTGGTGTTGTAGTGGAAGTCGAGGAGTGTGAACTTTGACAGCTTGAATCTGGAGTTGTGGGATTCAGACCATTTGAATGCACCATTTTGTCTCTCCATCATTTTTCAGATTCCGTTGTGCATGTTGATGAACATTTTCCCTATAGCGATGAATACCATGTCATCCACGAATGCCAGTGCCATTTTGTTGGAGTTGTTCTTGGGGATCTCAGTGAGGTCAGCACTGTAGAAGGCATACAGTAGCATGGAGAGGGGGTCACCCTGTCCAATCCCATTGATAATCAGGATCCAGTCAGATGTGTATCCATTGAACTTGAGTTTGGTTCACCTGTTTTTTAGCAGGCACTCCATGAATAGGATGATTACTGTTGGGACCTGTCTTTTGTGGAGGTTGTGCAGGAGGCGATCAGTGACTGCATTGGGGAAGGCTCCTTCGATGTCGAGGAAGAGTGCAGATACTACTTGTTTTGATTGCCATGCGTTCTTTACCATTGTCATTAGGAGGTGTAGCGAGTCAGTCGTTGATCTTCGTGGGCATCCACCAAACTGCATGGCCAGAAGGAGGTCGTTGGTCTCAGCAATGTGGGAGAGCTGTTCTGTAACGATCACCATGAGGAGTTTGCTGGTCATGTTGAGTAGTGCTATTGGCCTGTAGGACTTGGTCAGTGAGTAGTCAGATTTCCCTGGTTTTCTTATGACCACTGTGGTGAAGTCTCTCCATGGTCCGAAGTAAGTGTGCAGTGTGAAGACAGCTCAGTAAATGGGGAGGAGATACAGTACTAGGATGTCCTTGGGTTAGGGGCCGTGCCCTAAAAGGTAGTTCATAATCACTTGCGGGCATGTGATACCAGAGTATCACATGTCTGCATGCCTAGTATATATACTTCATAGTAGTTTTTTAAGGACATAATTTTGTCTTTAACTATCACACTGTGAATACCATACGGTACAGTTCATGGGTGTGAACTAAGGCAATACCACAACCTTACAATTTTTTGAACTCCCATCAAAGTATTTGCAATGAGCTGCACGGCTACTCACATGTATGCTCACGCAGTAAAGTCGGGTCAGAGCAAGCCACCTGATGGAGGGGATTCCCCTCCAGACGATAATAGTCATCGAAAACAGAAAGGACCTTCCAAGGTCCAAAAGGATAATAAAAGCTTGGAGGAAACTCAGCCGCTGGCTGGAAGCGCCAACCAAGGAACAGATGCTAGGCAGCTCAGACCTGGAGCACCAGATGCACATATGCCTGGAGGATTAAATACCTCAATGATGTTGGGAAGCAGCACTGAACGAGCTGTGAGAGAGGGAAGAGAGGTTTCCAGAGACTCAATGAGTCCCCTTACTCCTCAGCATACTGAGTTAGATAACTCATGGATGTCTTCCGATCCCATCTTAGTATGGAGGACTCAGAGTCCTCCAATTGAAATATATGAAGAAGGCGAAGCACCTTCGAAAAGGGAGACCAACGAGAGGGATGCCCCAATAGACCCTCGCATGGCCTTTGAAGCCATGAATGACTTTCTCGAAAGTCTGCAGCAACAGTGGCTGGAATATGGGTATGGCCCTGAAGGCTTTGATAATCATGGGGTGAACCCCGGTGTGCATCATGCAGAAGAGCTAGAAAGGTACAGACAGGCTCTCGCCGCCAAAAGTGCAAGTAGGACAACTACCCTGGACATCGAACCTATGTTCAAGAGGGAAGATACAATCCCTCAGTTCTGGCCAGGAATGCCAGTGAGGAGGGAAAACCCTCCAGTCGAAAGAACTGATGCGCTTGGTCAAAGGGGTGGATTTGCCCCTAATATGCTGGATTGCCCTGCATAGTTCTCAAGACAGGACTCAGATGTAATCTGACAGATGTTTGGGAATGAGTGGGGGGCTGCAGTACTCCACCAGATGGCATGAGACTGTACCATTGCAGCTAGAAATGCTGCTGCAGGAAACAGGGATAATACCCCTGGAGAAAATAATAGAATTGGAATGGTCAATGATCAATACAGCCGAAGAGAATACGGAGGTAGGCCTCCTGGGAGAGGTGAAGATGGAGGTGGTCCTCCTGAGTGAAACAATTATGGAGGAAACTTCCATGGTCAAGGTTTCCCAGGGGGTGGTCCCCCTGATGGTGGCCCTCCAGGAGGAGGACCACCAGGTGGTGAAGATCCTGAAGAGGAGGACAAAGATGGTCCTTGAGGATATGGGAGAACTCCCATAGTTGGGGGATGGCATTTCGTCCAGGGAAACCGACTGAACTATCTAAGGGGATTTACCTCAGGTAACATGAGGTATATGGACTTTATGCAGAACAGATATGCTCAGCGTATCTGGGAACAAGTCAGTCTACTGACAGGACAGGTTGGACCTGAGGTGAAGGTGATGAATCTGCCAAAGCCTGGAAAATACGGAGGCCAGGATGACCTGGATAAATTCAATGACTGGCTGGGCCAGATATTGAAGTACTTCCATACATTTAAGGTCACTGGCCCTGATCATGATGAAGATCATGTTTTGTACACTGGATTGTACTTGGAGGGTCTAGCCTCCCAATGGTATGATCAAGAAGTCGATTCTCCAAATCGACAGGTACAACATTGGACTTTCAAAGAATTAATCTGTGGACTATTCAAGTGATTCATCCACGAAGCGTCAGCACAGAGTGCAGCTGACAAGTATGATCAAACTAGGTTCGAATATGACAAGGGAGCCCTTGCATATTATAACAACTTAAAGTGTCGTGTGCACCGAATGGTGCAACCTCCCGATGATTACTCATTCAGGAGGAAGTTCTTGCAGGGGTTACCGCACTCTATAATCAAATCTATATTTGAAGCTTGTGGTATCTCTGCAGAACATTCAACAATCAAGGAAATCCTCAAAGAAGTGAGGCACATGGAGACTGTGCAGAAAGTGGCGAACACGCATATGAGAACGAGCCACACTGGCTCTGGAGGAAAGACCTCCCAGGGATGAAGTGGCCCACTCCCACATGGAAATAGGAGTGCAGGAAGCTCCATGAATAAAGATAACTTTAAGTATTTCCAGAAAGGAAATACACTATATCAACATAAGACAAATTTTTCATCAAAGGGCACTGAGGTTGGAAAGAAAGGTGGACAGTTCCACCATAAGGATGGTGACCATAGGTTCCATCACAAAGAACGAGATGACTCGCAGCAGAAGGGGAAGCAACCCCACAAATTTATGCCAGGCATAACTTGCTTCAATTGCTCAGAGGTGGGCCACATGGCCCCTGATTGTCCTCACCCTTGAAGGGACAAGAACAAAGCGGCAGTAAAGCCATGGTTATATGCAGTAGAAGTCCAAGAAGAAGAGGGACAAGATACCCTCGCGAAAGAACAGTTGGAGGAACCCAACAAAGAAAAGATTGCAGGTGGCAATCATGAGCACAAAGAAACTAGCGATCACAAGGAAGGATCACAATATGACAAAGGAAGTCTTGTCAAGGAGTATGAGGTATACTTGGAGGTTGATGATGACGACAAACCCATTGCATATTTTGGGGCTATGCGCGAAGAGGACAGATCCACTACTTCCAAAGAAGTAGTGTCCTGCACTATGATGCATGTAATATACAAGGACAAAGGTTCGTCAGAAGAAGAGCACTGCTCCAAATCAGGGAGTGACGCCCTGGAAGTGAATGAAGAAAGTTCACACAAGGGTGAACCTCAAGAAGAAAAATGGGAATGGTCTGGGATATATGGTGCAGTGCACGAAGGAACGTGCAATGAATGTTGACATAGAGTCAACCATGTAGCTGAGGGGCTACTTAGTGGAGACAAATCCCTGATGCGGGCACTCGAAATACCAGAAGATCATGCTAGGCACAAATACCATAGAGGTATGGATGATGGAAACTGAATATGACTGTTGGACACAGGTGGTAGTACAATGCACGTACAGGCTGCCTTACAGGCGATGGCTTCCCATCTCAAGATGTGTGAAGGGTATCATATGAATGCCCTTAGACAAATGATATTGGCACGAGAAAACATGCAACAACTGCCAGGATGTAATCAGGTCTTGCATGAATACCTAGACAGTGCTATATTCAACATACACTGTCAAGGCATGTCAGGAAGTAATGTCAGAATTTATCCCGACATGGTAGTAGTAAGTACCCTGTGGGGTAAAGTCTGGGTCAACCGAGATAATACAGTGGAATACCAACCAAACATCATGGAAAGTACAGGAGATCCCCTGTGGAGTGCATCTCTAAGAATAGAGGACGAAGATATGGACTTCTGAATGGAAGATCCCATAGAGACCAAAAGTGCAGTAGATGGTTCATCTACAACAGGCCGATGGACTTGGTCTTCCATCTATGGTGCTATTCATGAGGAAGTCTCATGCCGAGAATGCACTCAGAGGATAGAGCATGTTTCTGAGTTGGCAATCGACAGAAATACTACATTGAATGTAGCATTACATTATCCAGAGCAACTAGCTCACAGGGAATACGACCGTGGCTGGGATGATTGCAACCGAGCGCAAATGGAAGGGCATGGTATGAGTTTAGACCATATGCATTGTGCAATGCGAACCATGGCAGACCGAATACGGTCCATGGAAGCTGATAGACTTCAGGTGATTGCAGATATCCAAGGAATGCTGGGGGAACGCAGTGGCATAACTCCAGAAATGCAAAGAGCGCTTGGAATAATGGAGGCTTGCCTCCAATGAGCATTTGAAGGAAACAATCATGTCGGGATATACCCCGACGATACGATAGTGGCAACGCCCCATGGGGATGTGATTATCAGCAATGACAAAGAACAACATCATTATAACCTACAGCTGGCAACAATGAATCTCGCTGCAAAGATTGAACCAATGACAAAGTCATTAACTCAATCATTTTGGTATGCTATGCATACAAATAATGTAGTGGGATCTCATCCCAAAATAAATCCAGAATTGCAAACATGCGCAACGTTACAAAGTATCATCAATGGGTGCACAGCATATACAATGATAGACACCAGAAGCACAGGAAACTTCGTGAGCCCAGCGTTCACCAAGGTCACAAAGATGAGGGTATTTCCCCTTGAACAGCAGCTAATGCTGCAATTAGGCTGCATAGGCAGCTGGTCAAAAATCACTCATGGTGGAACATCCACAATATGGATTGGAAACTATGAAGTAGACGTATACTTTGATGTAGTGAATATTGATTGCTACAATTGTATAATAGGAATCCCCTTCCTAAGGCAAACTAAAGCAATTTTGAATTTCACAAGGAAAACAATAGAGATAGCAGGCAAGTGCATGCCTCTTCTCACAGAGCCTGAGGCTCTAACAATGGGTACATCCTGTCATAATAATTGACTATTGTGCCCTGTGAGGTCTCAGCCTTGTGAGGGCTCTAAAGGGGGGAGGGGACCCAATGGATTAAAAAAGCCAGGTGGATCACAAAGCAAGGAGCACCTCACAATAATAAAACCTAATAAGACACTGTTAAAAAATGAGGATATACCTCAGCTACGAAACCAATGGTTTGATCAGTATAAGCACAGACTTAGCAGGGTAATCCCGAAATTACCCCCACTATGGGAGGTAAATCACAGGATTCCCCTGGTTGATGAAAAGAAGCAGTATGCATATCATCTGCCATGATGTGCTGATGCGCTAAAACAACAGTTGTCAGACAAAATCCAACTATATACCAATGCAGAATGGTGGGTGCTGAAAAGCGTCCCACAAGCTGCCCCGATGCTATGCATCCCCAAGAAAAATGGAAAACTGTGGACAGTCATTGACTGCTGCAAAAGAAATGAAAATACAGTGAAGGATGTCACCCCCTTCCCAGATCAAGATCAAATATGAATGGACATAGCTCGAGCGAAGTATTGCTCTAAGATTGACTTGTCAAATGCATATGAACAAGTTCATGTAGAACCTGAAGACATCTGGAAGACAGCCTTCTCAACAATATATGGGACTTTCTTAAGTCAAGTTATGCAGCAGGGAGATTGTAATGCCCCTGCAATGTTTCAATGTCTAATGACAGTGATCTTTAGAGATCACATAGGACGCTTTGTATACATCTATCTTGATGACATATTCATCTACAGTGATACGATAGAGGACCACGAATGACACCTCAGAATAGTGTTTGAAGCACTAGAAAAGGCTGACTTCTACCTTGAGAAGGAGAAGTGTGACCTCTATGCAGAAAAGCTCGATTGCCTAGGGCATATCATAGATGCCAGGGGCATACATGCAGATAGAGACAAGATGTCTCGAATTAGGAGCTGGAGGACTCCTAAGAACCTTAACGAGGTCCAACAATTCATTGAACTAGTAGAATACCTGGCACAATTCATGCCAGAAATATCAGCATATACTACACCCCTGACTGGTATTCAGTGGAATGGGCATCCATTTCAGTGGAGAGAAATCCACGATAGGCGTTTCCAAATGATCAACTGACCTGCAAAAGGAAGAGCCAATCTGGCTCATGTGCGATGCGTCACTCTATGGAGTAGGCGTGTTGTATGGGCAGGGGCCCGATTGGAAGACCTGTCGGCCAGCTGGGTTTATGTCGAAAAAGTTGAGTGATGCTCAACAAAATTATGGAACATTCAAGCAAGAAACTCTCACAATAATCGAAGCACTTCTGAAATGGGAGGATAAACTCCTCGGTTTCAAATTTACGATTGTTACCGATCATGAGGCATTGGGGTACCTCAAAACTCAACGAAAATTGTCAAGTCAACAAGTCCGCTGGTTGGACTATATGTCACGATTCAACACAAACATTGTCTATGCAAAAGGCACTGAGAACTGCATAGCGGATTGCCTCTCTCATTACTATGAACAAGAAGGAGGAGACGTAGCCTCTGATGATGAAGTCGAATGGGCAGATGCAGATATACATCTGGACCCAGAGGGAGATGATCTCCCTCAAGACAGGTGGTGAGAACTGAAGTTATCAGCGATGAGAGAGGGAAGTGTCCCTCGAAAGAGTAACTGTTTGAAAGAAAAGGTCGAAAAGAGGTATGAAGAGGCTAGAGAGATGGCCTCAGCCACAGAGCAGAGTAACAAGGAATCCCCTAGCACAAGTGCACAGAAAGACCCTACAATACTCGAGTCTGCCGAGGCCAGTAGAGCCTCTACCATAATGCTCGGTGAAGCACCAGGCTTCTTAAGTGCTGTCCATAAAGGGTATAAAAGCGATTCTGTACTCGCAAAAGTGATGGTGCAGCCATCGCACTATCCCCAATTCAAAGAGGAAGGTGGCCTCCTCTACACAAAAAATCATGGAGGAGAGAAGGTGTTGTGCCTTCTGCACACAAAGTATGAAGGCGATGACACTATCGCCAAGGTAATCGATCAGGCACATAGGATGCTGGGGCACTTTGGGCCCCAGAGAACAGTGGATTATATCCACAGATGGTATTGGTGGCCGAAACTCAGCCAGGAAGTGGACAAGTTCTGTCGAACATGTCCAATATGTCAGACAACGAAAAATGATAATCAACGACCGAAGGGTCTACTGCACAGTTTACCTGTGCCATGAAGACCCTGGGGGTCGATAGTGATGGACTTTGTGGGACCTTTCCCACCAAGCAATGGGCACAACTACCTGTGGGTAGTTTTGTGCCATCTAACGTCAATGGTACACCTAGTACTGGTGACTACAATGATATGAGCATCAGAGCTCACAGGAATATTCATAAGAGAAGTCGCCTGACTGCACGGACTGCCAGAGACAATAGTCTCAGATCGAGACACAAAGTTCACATTGGCCTTCTGGCATGAAACGTGCGGAATGTTAGGAGCAAAGCTCCTGATGTCAATGGCTTTCCATCCACAGACAGATGGAGCATCTGAATGAGTGATAAGGAATGTAGCACAAATGCTACAAGTGATGGTCCGACCAGACCAAACAGATTGGACATCGAAGATGCCAATGGTTGAGTTTGCGATCAACTCGAGCATAAGTAGCTCAACAGGGTTCGCACCCTTCAAGCTAAATTATGGGTATATGCCCAAGATGATGCAACGCATCAGAAGGGGAATGCCCTTGACAGCACCAGGAGTGAAGACCTTCATTAGGCAAGTGCTAGAAAATCTAGAGATGGCTCATGATGCCATCATTGAGAGCAGAGTGATACAGACATACCATGCAAATAAGAAATGAAAAGAAGGGTTCAACCTTCAAGAGGGGGACCTCATGTATCTCTCCATGCAGAACTTGAATGTTCCAAAGGGATGTGCACAAAGGCTTGTGCCAAAATTCATCAGCCCGATGAAGGTATTGTGCTGTGATAGCACAAATGATACGTACACTCTGGAACTACCAGAACAGCTGCAGCAATGGCGCATACACCCAATGTTCCACGTCAGGTTATTGCACAAGTATGAACAGAATGATGATGCTCTGTTCCCAAGGTGTGACATGCACACATTCTATGATGTAGGTATGACCAATGAAGAGGAATGGTTAGTAGATGAGATAATGGCTCACTGATGGATGAATAACAAGGTAGAGTTCCTTGTAAAATGGAATCTCAGAGACATGACATGGGAGCCAGTGTCTAACTGTCAGGAGCTTGAGGCCCTCAACAGGTACCTCGAGCTCCAGGGCATACAAGATATATGCCAATTGCCCCGAAGGGCAAAAAAGTATGCATAAGCATATGGTAACCACTAAGTGGTTAAATGTAGTATGAAGACTACTATTGGAAGCAAATGGACAAGTCAGAAAGAACAGAAATAAAAACAAACAAAGATAAAAATAAAACAAAAATAGAAATAATACCGTCGGCCTTGAGCACAGCATAGTTACCAAATTTAATTAGAGTATATACTTTCTTCTGATCACTTTTTCACTATTTCACATGCACTGACTTTACTGGTCACATGTCTTCTTTTATTACTCCATCCTTTTTCTTTTTCTTTTCTTTAACTAGCAGATACCCGTGGCTTCGCCACTCGGGCACCAGCAATCCGTATCAGACGTGGTTGGCATCATATCATATTATATATATTTTATAAGAATTACGGAGAAGCTGAAAGATCAAGCTTGATCGAATTCTGAAATGAAATAGTATTATGCATTGCTCTCTGCACGGGGCCTTTTCCTGCCACTTGTAGACGAAAAGCTGAACTTCATGCTAGACCTTCCAGGAGTGACTTACAAAGCAGGATGAGAAACGCGGTTACCTGTAGAGCAGAAGTACCATACCTGGTGATGCTTTTGGAGGAGTTCCGGGTGAGATAATTGGGCGACCTAAGAAGCACATTGACTCGACATCAATAGAGAACCCAGCCAAGCCCGACTCATTCCTCTGACGATTCCTGATGAATCCTGTTACTGACACATACCCGCCAGACTTCGGCAACAGCGGTTTGCCTTCCTTTGACTTCCATCGTCGGTTGTTGTCTGGAATGAAGCATTCAATGGGAAGTGTAGATTTGAATGGTTTGTTGTGCTCCTGAGATAATTCCGAAGTTGACGTGGCAGTGCTGGCATTTGATGGGAGTCTGAGGGCTGCAACGTATTGGTGGGCGTTGATCTTGAAGCTCAGTTTGAGGTCGTCGACACTGTGGACCACACCACAGATGTCAATATACGGACGGTATTCGACGTCGATTACTTCATGATGTTCGATGCCAGGTGGGATCTTAATAGGAATAAGCTAATGTAGATAGCATATTAGACACACCATGGTAATGATATGAGACGTCTTACCAGCACGACATCACCAACCAAGTCATATTCTGATTCGAGGGGTGAACAGTCCGTTCGACAGATATTCGCTCCAGGTTCCATCATTGCAACCTGGGAGAATTAGTCGTCACAAAGACTCGAAACTTGTCCAAACAGAATGGACTCACTCGTGCAGTTACAAAATAAAATCCAATGTCAGGAAATTCTTCACCATCACGGTTGAAGTAGCGCAGTGCTGCAAGGATAGGGTTCTGGCCCTCGAGGAAGATTTGAGCATCAAATATATAGCTCATACCCTCCAGATGGCGACCATTCTCGAATACAGCAATGGCTGTCATTGTTGCAGAACCATGAGTTGCGGTGTTCGGAGTCATGGAAAAATCACGCTGCGAAGCTCAAGAGATGTGAAGGGGTAACTTGTTGGGTATATTGATAGTCACTAGACATACGTCCTTATATAACTTGCTCACATACGAGTACGACCACCTCAGGTTGGCTTTGGATCTGTGAAGAACAATCTGGAATGTGCTCTAAGTGTCCATTCAAGTTGCGGCTGGAGGAGACATACCACAGCAACACTTCCGGATAGACGACATTTAGTGTTTTGTTCCCACCTTCTGATGGCAGTAAAACTTTCACTCGACGACTTGAGGTGGCACGTGAGAGTGCAACATACAGCTGCCCATGACTGAAAACCGGAGTCCTGAGGTCAATACCAACATGTTTGACTGACTGTCCCTGTGCCTTGTTAATTGACATTGCAAATGCCAGACGAACGGGAAACTGGCGACGACTGAGCAGAAAGGTGAAGTCAGTGGTGCTCGTTGAGGGGATGAGGGATATCCTTGGAATGAATGCAGTGTTGCCGTCATAGTCTCCACCAAGAATTTTCACCTCGAGGACTCTATCGGACATCCGCTCTAGTACCATGCGTGTCCCATTACATAGTCCAGCATGGGGAGCCAGATTTCGGAGGAGAATCAATGGGCAGCCAACCTTTACAGTTAGCTCACCCAGGGGGAGGCCCGATGCACTGAGTCCACGAAGAAATTCAACTGGATAGCCCTCTGCTCCATTTCTGTCGGATCCCTTCTCCAAAATGACCCTGTCAGCACTATAATATGTTCTTGCCTCTCCACCCATACGGTTGAGCACCTCGGCATTAATAATGTCGACATCCCTATTTCGTGCTGAAAGTATCGTGCGATTTGCAAAATATTCAGGTGGAGGAGGACAGTTGGGATCGGAACCCATGTCGCCATAGATAGCATGGATTAGAGCCTGAGGATCGTGCACTGTAATCGAGCTGGGAAGAGTAACCATTCCATCTTGGTCACTATTTTTCCCACGACCAACATCTAAGAGCCACTCCGAAAATCTGCTGCTGTCCTCGTCGTGATCAAGGCGCATGTTCTGTTTGAGTGTTAAGACCTCCACTTTTTCCCATAAGTAGGACCGTCGAATAGTGGCAGAAACAATCTCCTCTCGTGATCCCCTCTTGACAACAGGTAATGTCTGTTGCCAGTCACCTCCAAACACCACTGGGATACCACCAAATGGAATGTCTTGGTCACGTAGGTCACGAAGTGTTCGATCCACAGCTTCCATAGCCATTCGATGTTGTTGTGTGACCTCATCCCAGATTATAAGGTGTGTCTGACGCAGTAATCCAGCCCGAAGAGATTCTTTTGGAATATTACAGACCGAAACATCATTCAGGTCATCAATGGGAATCTTGAACACCGAGTGAGCAGTGTGCCCACCCTTGAGCAGTAGAGCTGCGATGCCAGATGAAGCTACACAGAGTACGATCCAACCCATGGATCTGACCTTGTGACAAACTGTTTTGTACACAAAGGTTTTCCCAGTCCCCCCAGGACCATTTAGGAAGAAGATCTTTGGATTCTGCTTCTCAACTGCATCAAATACCCGTGTGAATGCATCATGCTGTTCAGCATTCAGTTGAGCAATATTTGCAAGAGCTTCCTGGCCCTCCCTTTCCTGGTCATATGACAGCTGCTCAGCAATGTAAGGATTTGCTGTGCAAGCTGCCCAATTATTTTGAAACTGGGGCATAGGAAATTGCTTCAATGCTGAACCATATGTATTGAGAATGCCATCAAGCAGATAGAGGCCGAAGTCATATATATCTTCATCTGATGGGTTATCGTGGTGGAGAGCAGCAATGACACGGGGACGGAGGTCATCACAAATGTTATTCCGGAAGGTGTACCAGAGATTGGCAGGGCAAGAAACATCGCAGAATAGTAGCATGGTTGCAAAAAGCTGGCGAAGCTGGTGCCCAGTCTGCATGTCAGCAGCTTCTTCCAAGCATTGCCTCCATTCCCCATCATCTTCTAATAGCCCCCTGGCAAGACATGCAGCATGAAAGGTTGGGTAAACCACGCCACAGTAGGTCCTGAGGTCCTCAAATGATGTGGCTCCTCTGACAACTGTCAGAAGTGTACGCAAGTAGAATCTCTCTCCACCAGTGGGACCAACATAGTACATGCGACCTAGAGCAAACCCACGCTGGCGAGTAGCCCACTGGCGTTTGTCTGCCTTCCAGCAAAAGTGCTGAGGAAATTCAGGGTATGTATACTTGCGTGCTTCAACTCCCAGTGGACCAGGATCTGCATTTGCAGCGAAAAATGCAGTCAGGGTTGTTTGTTCATTGGCAGCTCTTTCACGGACAGCATTTGGGTCTTCACTAGGATTAAAACGAACCATGTGCTGTCCAGGAAGGTGCACTTGCAAGCGAGTGACTGGAGGTTCTTGCTCATGTATGTGGAACTGTAGGATTCGCCACACAGATTCTGGTGCTGAGAGATAGCGGCCATCAATGTAATTGGTGATCTCATCACCCATGTTGACTGCCATCAGTGCTCGATCATGGCCCTTATGAATGTACTTGTTGACGTATTTGAGTGAGCCAAAGGTGACACCGCACTCAGTATTGATGTGGCAGTCAAACGTTGCTGACAGAAATGGATTGTATGGCACAATCCAACGGTTGTCGAGTAAATGGTCACCTACAGGAAAGCAGCGACCATCTTCAGGGCGATAGTAGCATGGATAGCCATCGTAGTCGAGATTTGTCCGTGGTTGGAATGCCTTGGGGTAGCCCTTTTTGCATTTCCCATTTTCCATGCATGGAGCTCGTGGATTGAATGCACCACATGGACCGTGAACCATGCAGGACTTAACAGTCTCAAAGAGAAGTGGCTGTGTCTGAGGATCTGGCCAGCGTGCCCAGATCACCGAGTCAACATCATCAGGAGTCCGTAGCTTGAATGGTTCCTGGAGGAACACCAACATGTGCATATGCGGCAGGCCACGCTTTTGGAATTCAATTGTGTAGACATATGCAGCTGTTCGTCCAAAGATCCCATGCTTGTGGATGAGATCTACTATCGCATCCTTCTTCATTCGAAAGACTCGTGCAACCAGGTCCGGTCGATCCGCTGCCGTTTGGCGAGGAAGAAGTTCCCTCTGTATTTCAGGCCATTTCGGATTGCAGGTGACGGTCATGAAGATGTCAATCGTCCTGAAGTAGCGGGCTAATGCCAGTGCATCTTGATAATATTGATACATGCACCGTGGCCCACCCGTATACGAAGATGGCAAGATTACTCGCTGCCCGACATTGTGCAAGTCCATTCCATCCCCATCAACAGTGAGTGCGTCATGAAGACCAGAGTACAGTGCTGCTCGGAGTTCCTGTTGATGGTGCCGCAAGTAGTTGAGTCGATCTTGATCAGTAGATGCGAACATATCAACCAAGTATTGCTGGAAAAGTGCACCACCACGCAGCAACAGAGAGTACTCATTTGGCCGAGGGAAGATGCGGAATGCAACATATCGAATCCGGGTGAGACGGCTGGGATTCCGTTTGTTGGGTTGACGCATGCTCATATCCGGATGCCACTGGTCTTCGCCATATGGAAAGAAGAGAACATAGTGGAGGCATGTGTATGAACGATGACTGTCAGATATCTTTGTCAGACCACCTCGACGTCGATGTAAAATGATATCACGGCCATCAACTCCAGCTGTCCCATTTCCAGGAATTACAGCAGCTATTTCACTAATGGAAGGGAGATTATATCGATGTTGATCACGATGCGGGTCAGCAAGCAATCGTATGGTCACTGGAGAATCCTCGGGAAAACGTGCCAATATTTCATGAGCTTGTTGAAAAATCGCTGCATAACGGTGATGTTGGAGTAGGATATCCTGTAGTTGACGCATGGTTGGAGGGTGCAAATTTCTGTTCCGTTCCATGCGCTCATAGAAAGCCATATCAGGATCATAAATATACAGCTGTGCATATGACCGTCGTGAACCATCGTGAACAGCGAGCTGGCCAATGCAATGACATAACTCGCCATGGATACGAAAAACATAAGGTCCTCTCCCATCATTGACCCCTTCGTCAATGTCCACTCCCAAGGAGGTGAAGGCCAAGGCTGCATTATACTGACGTATGTGCTGCCGAAAATTCAGTGAGTTCGGTGTGATGTCATCAAAGAGACCTCGTAGTATAGCAGGGGGTTCACGTAGCAACTGGATATGGACCTGGCCATGATTGCAGCATGTCCCAAAGCGAGGAAAAGTCCGAGATGAGTTTGAAACCCGTTCATCCATCCAATGATAGGCACGACAATGTGAGCATTCAATCTCCATCCTTCCCAGGTCATGCCGGGTGGCAGGCTCGATGTATGGTCGGCGCGCAAGGGGAAGGTTAAGAGCCGCAGGTATGGTCCGGCACGCCACATCGCGAGACCGTCGTACAGCTGGTTGCGATTGATCGGATGGGCTCGGCAGCTGCACTCGCTGTCGGTCCACCTGCTGTGGGTGCTCAGGCTGTCCCTCTGCTGTTTGTTGTGCCCGAAGCCTATCCTCACGCTCACGAGCACGGCGGCGGGACTGGCCAATTGAGTACTGGCTGACACTTTCCGGATGTGGTGGAATAGACTGCCGAAGAGCTGAAAAGGCTTGGACGGCCTGTGGTATGTTCCATGACAACAGAGGCGGATTAGATGGCTTGAAAAACATGAGAGTCCTGTCTGAACAATGAAACGAAATGAATACATACACCATCAGCCCTACAAGGTTGTCGTGAACCATCAAGCCATCGTTTCGAGGGCTGTTCAACACATCCGGCAGCTACATCCACTTGCTGCTTTCTCTTTCGACGGCTAGTATTCAGATTGGTTTCAAGGTCACCTTGATGACGAAGATTTGAAAAGAGAGAAAAGAAAAAGATGATAATAAGTTTCCGAGAGTAAAAAAATGGGTTGTTCACCTACCACGGTGCTGGACCATTGACCAGATTGACTTGGTCTGCGTTGTTCACCCAAACCGGTTGCCCACAATACCTAATATGCACCTATGAGGGAAGAAAAAAACAGATGCGACTCTGCTACCCACTTGAGACTCGGAGGTCACCTGCGACTGCTAGAGGATTGACGCGACGTGACACAACAAAAGATGACATGCCGTGATGCGGCATACCCGACAGAACACTGTAGACTCAGCCATTGGTTGTTCAATAGATCGGAGCAACATGACATGGCCACAGACCTGACAAACTGTGAGTGTTCGCTACAGTGCCACCAGGCTTGAACTATGGCTGTCGAAGCATCTTATCATAAAATCGCATTGGAAGTCGCTGATGCTGTTACTACTGCCTGCTCACACTTAGCACATGTTTTTTTGCTTGCCACTTCATTGTTTTGAATGCGGAGGTGATGCACACCAGGCCCGATAACAAAACAGACATGAGGGGTTGGGATTGGGTTGGGATGGTACAGGGTGAGTAGCTGACTACGGTACAAAGGGCTCAGCGCTCAGATGCTAGCTGCTGGAAGATGTATAATTATGGAAGTCGACCCCCATTACCAAGAATCGCTTGCTTATGTAAACTGTCTCGCATTCGACCCCACCTTCATCCTTTAGTATAGAAGATGCTCACAACGTTCTTGTAGTCTACAATGTCCCATTGCGATCACCGTCGCAAAGTATCCCCAAGCCCAGAAGGCTCTATTAGTCCTGACCCCTCGAGGTCTGCATTGTCTCAACAAGGCAGATCTCCTGCACGTTCAGACACATACTCTGATGGTTCGCCATTGTATTCATGTCCCTACTCCCCGTCCCCCATCAACTGACACAGTTTGTGCATGGTCAGTAGTGGCCAGAAATGGCCGCGATCCCCTTCCACTTCACACTCACTGTCCCTCGAGCATGAATGCCACAGGGACAAACATTGCTGCCCATACTGGGAATGCCATCCCCAGTTCCCTTTCTTGCACCATCACAGCACTTGTGAAACCTGCATGTCATACATGCTTCATCTCTCACAAGGCATGGCCTTGTCTGATGCAGGCATCATGCCTGCTATTGTCAACCTTGCTGATGAGACTGCACGTCTTGTCAGATGTACCCCCTATGACAAGTTACATCATCGGATTAGTCGTCTCGAGTGAGAGCTCGAAGATATGTTGCATGACCTTCGTCATGCCCTTCACAAGGTTGATGATCTTCGACACGCACCACATGCCCCCATCCCCACCATCCCTGCTCCCACTACAGTTGAGCAAGCTGCGCATGACTTGGAATGCACTCGTATCACCTCCCTAGGGGGGGGGTGTTTATGATTACAATCAGGAGGCTGGTTCCTCCAGGGTGGCTCCCCCACTGGCTGCACCACCCTCCTCTTCTTCGCAGGGGAGGGCACAGGCTAAACCTGCATCGCAGGTTGAACCTGTAGTGTCAGAAAAGGGGAAAGAAAGAGCGCCCTGAGAAGCTGACCAGGTAGCGCCTGGATATGATTTCACGGTCACAGAGGATGAGATCACCTCCACTCAAATATATGATGACATTCCTATGGTCATCGAAACCACTACCCAGGGAACACTCTTCCCTGAATTTACGGGACATGAAAACCCATATAGAGTACTCTGCCTCAGGCAAGGCAAGGATGGTGTGAGGAAGATCCTCTTTGTGAGGGTCAATGACAACCTCTACACCTACAGCGATGAGAGGTTTGGTGCTGCCCTCACCAACATTCAGCAGGGGACCCCCCCTCCTCTTCCAATCAAATGAGGACAGTTCCCTGTCCCCATCACTAGATGGGACAGAGGGATCATGGGTCCCATCAGACTTGTTAACACTGCAGAGGATATCCACAAATTGTACGCACAGGTGTATGAAGAGCCTGAGGAAAAGGCTCCTTGCATCCATAGGGTGCAAGAATTGGTTACTTATATTAACCTGTGGAAGAAGTGCAGGTTAGACATGAACAGAGTCATGGAGCTTGCATTGAAGGAATGGAGGCCCCCAGCTTGGGCCTCCCAAAAAGTGTGCCAGAAGAGAGAGGTGCTAAGAGAAAAAGCCAGAGCACAGAGGGAGGAAGAAGCCCTCACACAACAGCCTGCCAGTGGACAACCAGCCTTACAACTGCGGCTAGAGGGCCACCCTGCCGCTCCTTTGCCAGAGATGGGACAGAGGCCCATCATTCCCCTTTGTGACTGTTTAACGGTCGAAAGTCCTGGGGCTCCCCAAGCCCTCGTCACTCATCAGAGACCCCCCACCAGGGGTCAACCGTTTCAACCCAGAGGAGGAGGTCACCCCTCCAGAAGAAAGACGAGAGGGGGAGTCCCCGATCTACCATGAGAAGCCCCTGGCCTCGATGCCCCAGTCACTGACTGGGTCAGTTTTATCAATACATACCAGAATAGGTACAATGGTTCCAACAAGAGCTCTGAGCTCTTGAGAATGTTCCCTGGGGCGCTAGGCATCAGTGAGCGCCCCGACGACGACAAGTGGGATATCAGTCCTCCCACTGCCCAACAAGTACGAGGATTCCTCCTCTACAAGCAACTGGCTCCAGTCCCTAGAGGGAACTATGACCGGATGGTCTGGTTCCAGGAGCTAGTCTGTCTCCTCGCAGTGAAGGGTCGATATGGAGCCCTTCTGGATTGGGCAGAGGTTTCCCCTCATATTGGTCCCCATGTCCCCTGGGAAGGGGAGTTCACTCGAACAGCCAGTATGGCTGATATTGCTGCCTACCTCGCGGCCAACAGCATCACCCCACATGATGCTGATGACATCCTGATCTGGGCTCAAAGAGTGGGTAATGAATATATTACCTGCACTGTAAATAATGGAGGGGACCAAGACCCCAATGTTCGAGCTGCACTTGACCTCCTGAGAACAGTGGTCAACGACCCTCAGCCTTTGGGGGAAAACCATTCGAAGGAGTGGGTCGAGGTCCAGGCTGGGGCCCTCAGGATCTCCACAGAATGTATTGCAGCCTATGAGGCCTGCCCGTTCGCCACAGAGGAGCTCCATATCCTCCAGGAGTTTGCCACCGCGGCACTCCTATATGACCTACCCCATGATATGGGGGTGGAAGGTCGAAGTTCAGGGGGGAAGCCCCCAGTCCAAGATGATGGGCCTGAGGAGGGCAAAATGAGAGACGAACCAGCACTGATGTAGAAGGGATGCTACATCGGATGTCGGGTTGTTCTCTTGAGGGCATAACCCCTCAAATCGAGTTGTAGCATGAAGGGTTCAACACCCTTTATGCTTCAGCTTACATTACTGAAATGAGGTGTAACCCTTGGCTCGGTGGTGTTGCAAGGTTCAACATCTCGCATGAATGTATATAGGATTTTTTCCTATTGTTTGTTTTCTTTTCATTTACTTAGACTGTTCCAAGCCTGAGTCGGCTCTACAGGGGGAGGGTGTTAGGGGCCATGCCCTAAAAGGTAGTTCGTAATCACTCACAGGCATGTGATACCAGAGTATCACATGTCTGCATGCCTAGTATATATACTTCGTAGTAGTTTTTTAAGGACATAATTTTGTCTTTAACTATCACACTGCGAATACCATATGGTGTGAGTCAACGTGTGGATCAATGGCAAAAACACCAAAAAACCCAACACAAAGACAAATGCCGAGTTGGTGGTTTTCCTACATGGGCTTTGGCTTGAGGGATCTGTTTTGAAATAAATGGGGGAGGGGTTCTGTGCACCTAGAGGGGGCTAGGGCAGAGAGTATGGGTGCTCCTGATGAAGGGGGAGCAGGGGAAGACTGAAAATGTGAAGAGAATAGGCTGCTCTGAGCCTAGAAGTGATGTAGAATGAGAAAGAGGACAGTAAATAGACCCTTAATGGAGCCTCAGATACTGCAGGAATAGAGATGATGATGATGAGCTTAGAAGCAATGATGATTGGGCCTAATGATGATGATGATGATGAGTGAGCAGGTGAGTCTTTACACAGGGGACTGCTTCCTATGCAGGGGACTTGGTAGCTGCTTGATTGCTGTTGATGTATTGGTACTTTATATACAAAAGGTAGTGTAGCCTGCAGTAAATATGGAGCAACACTTTGTAAGTGATCTGTAAGCAATTGGTAAGGGGATTGGTAAAGGATTGGTAAGGCTTTGTAAGGATGAGTAAGGACAGTAAGCAATTGGTAAGTAAAACCAGTAAGCATGACGAAGATTATCACTAATCAATTTGAAAATGGAACGAGTCATCAAGGAATGGATGAATAATGCAAAAAGGGGAATGAGTAAGCACACTGGTCACTGCTGATTAAGGGATATGACTGCAAATGAGTCATAGTGACTCCTAGATCTGAGATCTAGATGGATTAAGGCAACTTGCTGTGTGTCCAAATGAAGAATGGTGGGGATTTCTGCCAGGGGCCAATTTTTGGGGGTCTCCAGGGTAGTCAGGGCATAGGATTTTGCAACTTTCCCCTTTTCCTCCTCTCTGTAAAGTGACCTGCATCAATTGCAGCTAGTGTTCTGGAGGGTTTGAGGAGGAGGAAGGGCCATCTTCTCCAATAAGAGCAGGGAGAAGTGTCTCAAATTCGTCATGAATGCGATCAGATAGACTGGATGACAGTAATTGGTATTGAACCTGTCGCAATTTTGGAAGAATGAAGGATGAGATTGAGAGGTAGACATTCAACTGGAGAAACTGAAACAACCACATATGATTTTTCAAGCCTGACAACAGACCTGAGATGACCAAAGAAAGTCCTCCTCGATGTCAGACTGACAAGGAGAACTCACTGTCCCAAAGCGATAGGATGGGAGGTCATGGACAAGGGAGGGATGAACCAGGAGGCTTCAGGGTGAATGCTAGTGGGGATTCCTGGCAAGTACTTGTAGTTATTCTCCCTGGCAAAGGGGATGAGCAAAGAGATTGTTGAAGAGGTGGCCATTACGATAAAAAGTGGTGAAATGGGTGTTCATTGGCAGAAATGATGCAGAAAATCATGGAGGGCAAGGATCATCACCAAATTTGGTAGGCAGGATGGCGTGGTCGAGAGCTTTCTGTGAGCGTGGGAATGATGTCGATATCTTTAGAAATGACCAAGATATTCGAAAAATCGGAATGCTGTAAACTGGTGCTCGAAAACTTTTATTTGGCACTTGAGCGGTTTCTTCCCTAACATTAAGGGTGGTTCTTGTGTGACAGATGACTGCTAGACATTCCAGTCATTCTGCACATTAGGGCTAGGCTTCTCCATTCTTCATCATTCAGCTTTTGGGTCCATGCTCACGTCGCCAAACACCTTTGGTGTGTGACAATGGTACAGTTCGTGGGTGTGAACTAAGGCAATACCACAACCTTACACCTTGCAGGAGATGAGAACGCTGTTGCTAATGCCATCTGGCCCTGGTGCTTTGTACAGGCTGAGTCGTGCTATGTTGCGGTTGATGTTCTCTTCCATGATGGCATCCAGGGTGTCCACCGGGATGGGGTAGTCATAGTTCAATGGGACAGATGAGTCCAGAGGGGGTGGGGGGAAGAAGGCTGATGCCAGGGCTTGGCCTTTCTCTTCGTTCATTGCTAGTTGTCGTCGTTCGCCATTCACCATGGTGTGGAGGGTGGGAATCTTGGCACAACCCCTGTCACCTGGGTCTGAAGAGAGATATCTGTTAGCTGTCCAGATTTCATTACCTTCTATCGACTCCAACCACTCCATCCAGTGGGCAGACTTGGTTTTCTTGATGGTCTCTGAGTAGTGATTGCGCTTGCATCTCAGCTCTTCGTGCACTGGGTGGAGGGGGTCAGTCCTGTGCTTGTACGCCTCACAGCTTTGTCTTGCCACCTCAGCCCAGAGGGCTGTAAGGTCATGGTTCCACCACCTTTTGGCATAGCGGGATGGTTTACAGACGGGCATTTCCAGCTTGATGGTATCCTGTATCACCTGTGTAAGGGACCTCATGGCTGCCTGGAACTCTCCATCAGTAGCAAGAACTCGGGGGGGGGGGGGGGGGGGCCTATCTTCTGGAGGTGGCATTGAAGTGTTCTTTGGAACTTCTCCCAGTTGGTGGCACAGAAATTGTGGTGTGGCTCAGGGTTGGCATGCATTGTGGTCAGGTCCAATATGCTCAGTATCGGCACATGGTCAGTTTTGGGTCCTCTGTTGGAAGGGTCAGCGGAGCATTGAGCAAAGAAGTCTAGGGAGTGTTCTGTGCAGAACATGTTGTCTGGTCTTGTCCAGTTCTTTGTGTTGAGCAGCTGCAGGGTCAGGACTCCTTTTGGGAGGGCCATGACCATGTCGTTCTTCTCCAGGAGGTCAACCAGGGGCTGGGCTTTCCTTAGGGCAGCCAGAATGAACAACTGCATGTTGGCGTCATCATGGGCCCATAGGGGGTGGTGATGGTTGAAGTCCCCTAGCCAGATCACATGGTCATCTGGGGACAGTTGGACCATCTCAGCTTCTGAGGTCAGGAACCTGTCTAGTTCCTTCTCAGTGTCATGTGAGGTGCAGTCATTGTAGATGTTGATTAACGTGACCTTATGCGTTGGACTGGCGATCTGGATGACTACGACATCTGGGGATGTGAGCGGGATCTGCTTCCACATGTTGGTGCTGATCATTGTGGAGATCAGGGTGACTGCCCTGGATGTGCATTTGGGGTGGGTATAAGGGGTGGATGAGTATACCATGTAGAATTTTGGGGTTGATATCATGTTCTTGTTGGGTCAGACATGGGGTTCTTGTAGGGCATAAACATTCCAGTTTTTTGTGTGGGGGCCATGTAGGAGGGAGTGTTGGGTGGTGCAGGAGCAGTTGAGGTTTTGCTGCCAAATGCATAGTAGGGAGTTGGCTGGATTCAGGTCGTCAGGCATGGGGGGGGATGGGGTTGGGGTCAGGGTCATCAAAGGCTGAGTGGATGGCCAGGGGGGCATAGTCGAGGATATGTGGGGGCAGTGAGAGTGACAATGAGTTGGCAACAGCCATTGGTTTGTGGTTGGGTTTTCTCACAAAATTGTCTAGTGTGGTTTGGTGGGATTTGTGGCCAGGGCCTAGGTCGACTAGCTGCCATACAGTTTTGCATTTGGTGGGGTTGGGGTAAGGAGGTGTCTGGGTGGGGATAGCGGTGGTCAGAGGGGGGTGGGGGGGCTCTGGGTAACCATGGGGTGGTGCCATAACAGGGGGGTCCATGGGGACATAGTCGGAGGGAAGGTGGGCCTGTGTCCACTTTTCTGAGGTGGGGAAGTATGGGAGTAGGTTGTCCGGGTGTCTTCTGTTTACGGTGTCACATCTTTTGATGAACTCGGTGCAGTCCCGGCTGCTGCTGGAGTGTTTGTCAGTTTTGCAACTGATGCAGTACTTACGTTCCTGGTGGTCACATGTTGACGCCCTGTGGGGGCCACTGCATGAGCTGCATGCATCCTGGATGGCTTGACACTCTTGGGCTATGTGACCCCAGCGTTGGCATTTAGCACATCAGACTGGTTCCTTTCTGTCCTTTTTGGGGAAGAGTTTCATCCTGAGGACATATAGACCATCCCTGAGCAGGGCATTGGCGACCTCTGCAGCCCTGACTGACAAGAGAGCATGGGCTACATGCTGGCCCGGCTTGCATCGTTCTGGGTTTTTGGCCCAATGGATGGAGTGGAAAGAGCTGGGGGGGAGTTCATTTTCCATTTCAATGTTACTTAGCAGTAGCAGGTCAGTGAACTCCAGCAATGTGGGAAAGAACGGGACCACCAGGGTGTAGGTGTGTTCTTTGACTACTGCATCAATTCCCAGGGAGTTGGAGAGGATATTCCTGATAGGTTCCAACCTCATCCATTCAGCAGCTTCGGCTGAGGAGAGTTCCAGCAGTAGGTTGCCATTGTTGAGGCAAACTGCTGACTTAACATTGGTGAATGGAGTCTCTTTGTCCTGAAGGGTCAGCATGAAGTCCATGATGTCTACCGCTACATGTCCTGGGTCTGTGGTTTTGGTGTAGAGAGTTTGGTCAGGGGTGGGGGTGAAAAGGACCTGTCTAGTCCAGGTTTCCACTTTAGCTAGAGCTGCAGTGACCAGTTGGGATCTGGGTGGGGATTTCACTGCATCACTGTAGGTATGGGAGGGGGCAGGGGGGGACTGGGTTGTCTGAGGTGGGGGAGGGCTAGTTAAACATCCCTGCAGGATGTCCATCTGGGTTTGGGTGGAGTCAAGGGAAGGGAGGAGGGTGTTGACCACCTCTGTGACTAGGGTCAGCCCTGCCCCTACATTGTCTACCAGCATCTCTGTGCGATCCAGGGAGGTGCTGATGGATGCCAGGGTGTCACCGCTGCCTGTGACTACAAGGTGTTTGTGGATGGCCTCCAGAAGGGGCATTTTCTCCTGAATTGTGTTGACCGATGTGCAGATGGAATCAACATGTGGTAAAAGGTCATCTGGGGTTAGTGCAGGTGCAGAGTCGGGGGTGGGACTGGGGAGGGTTTTGCTTTGGGTACTGGTCATTGGGGGAGCTAAGGGAGAGGGTAGCTTGAGAGCGAGCACTGTGTCCTGCATGGAGGCAACATGGGGTGATATCACAGCTATGACATGGTTAGTGATTGTTTCTGTAAGCGAGGTATGTAGCATATTCTGTATTTCTGTAGACAGTGCCATTGTGCCTACTTTCTCCAGGAGGAAGCCTACTGCCTGAATTCCGTCAATGGCTGAGGCTGGCACATTGGGGAGTTGGGCAATGTGGAAGAGAGCTGTGGTGAGTCTATCAATGGATGGGTCGATGCCTGCTGGGAGGATTTCCTTTTTGAGGAGGTGATGTAGGCCAGTGACATGGTCGGTGACAACACTAGTTTGCGTGGCTAAGGGGTCCTTGTAACTCACTTGTGAGGAGGCACAGGTGGTACATGTCATGGGGGTTTTAAACCTGGTGGTGCCAGGGGGGGAGTCCACAGGAGGCATTGAGCCCAGCTTTTGTCATTGAGCTATTCGAGCTGTTGGTGGGGTGGATGGGTGCTGTTGTTGGCAGTGGGGTGTTGTAGTGGCTAAGGGGTTTGCTTAACGTCTCTATTCCTACAAGATGGGCTTGTACCAGAGGCTGGGGGCAGGAGGGCTTGAAAAAGCTGGGGTCCTAGTTGGGGTGCTAGGTGGAGCAAAGACAAGGAGCATCAATGATAGCTATACTCTCCTCAGAAGCAGGAATATCAATGCTAATATGGCTGCATTTTGGGGTCAGGGACCACAGATACATAAGGCAATGATGGGACATCCCACCCATTTGTGGGCCCAGAGCCATGCCTTTCCCTGGGACATGAAAAGATGTCCCTGGGATGACCACAGTCTGAGAGGCATTTAGCTTGAATGGTTTGGAGAAACTATTCAGTCTGAATGCCTATAGAAAAGGGTTACCTGAAGTGTTACTGGAGGTGTCTGGAGGACCTGGGCCTTGTCCAGCACTGGACAGCTGAGGGAATTCACTAATATCAACTTCATCCAGGTTTCCAATGCTGAGGTTGCATACAGCACACCATTGAGGGGTTTGTCTCTCAGTGTCATTGTGATCTGAGTGCATGCTTCTCAGCCCTTTATGAGCCATTCTTTGTGCTTGTCAGGCCACACATTTCACTCTGCAGGTTTTGTCTCTGTGCCAGTGACAACTTCCCATAGGCTTTGGATGCCTAAGACCTTTTGCATGTAGAATTTCCACTTTTGATAGTTAGCTCCAACACCTATCAGTGACAGAATGTCATATAGTTGACTTGATGCTGTTGTAAACTGTGCTGTAGAGGGCATGGCTATCATGCTTGCTGACAGGCCACCTTGGGGGCTACAGATGCAGATACTTTGGCAGACATATTCTAGTATAGCAAGGTAATCCTAAGTTCACAAGTTTTTTCTGTCACTCAGAGCTCAGGGCTCACAACCTTTTGAGGTGAGGTCTGGCAGCTAGCAAGGGCAAGCAACTAAGAAGAAGCCCAGTAAGATAGCTGTAAGAGATATTAAATGAGTTTTACCTCAGCACTTTGAAGTTAGATGTCTGGGATACATAGGAAGAATATTCAGCCTAGTGTAAAGAAAAAATGATCATGTAGGACATTCCACTGGAAGTAGCAATGGTAAAACATAACACTTCAATTAAAATGTCTCAATTTCATCATCCACTCTTTGAGTCATCACTAATCACTGGACATGCATAATCACATCTGTAATATCTCATGAGACTTGTATTAAAGTCACACAAATGCCTTGACACATTTCCTCCATTCCATTCCATGGGCCATCTGACTCAAGTCCAACTCCAAGCAACAACCTCTGGGAATGACTGCTGTGTTCCACATTGAGTAAAATGGATTCCTTAGTGTTGTTGGGATCCAAAGCAGTAATCTTCCCCTTGGACCTTTGATCCAGCCATCATGCTCCAACTTGACAGGTTCAGCCCACATTTTATCACCCTGCCTGAAGCCATGAACAAGGTGGCCACTGTTAGGAAGAGCATGAGAAGGGTGTGATGAAAAGCAAATAGGATACCCCTTGGCACCTAGAACAATTTTAGGTCAAATCACAACACACAATAAGGGGGAATACTTACCATCTACATGGTGAGATGGCACAAATACACTGTGGGAAGTGGATGCAACTAGCTTCAAATTCTCACTGACCTCATCCTGATGGCCTTCACAATTCAAGATGCCCACATGCTTGTCTGAAGCACCAGAAGCAGTCCTTGTCCCATCAGGGGAGAATGCAGCTGAATGGACTGGAGAAGTAGGACCCTCAATAGGGTTGCCAATCTGCATGCTTCCCTCAACATCCCACACCCTCACAGTCTTGTCCAAAGAGCCTGAGACAATCCTCTTCCCATCAGGGGAGAATCCAACTGAAGTGACATCAGAAGTATGGCCTTCAAGAGGGCTGCCAACCTGTACACCTCCCTCAGCATCCCACACCCTCACAGTCTTGTCCCAAGAACCTGAGACAATCATCTTTCCATCATGGGAGAATCCAACTGAAGTGACTTGAGAAGTATGGCCTTCCAGAGGGCTACCAATCTGCACACCTCCCTCAACATCCCACACCCTCACAGTATTGTCCCCTGAACCTGAGACAATCCTCTTCCCATCTGGTGAGAATGCAACTGAAGTGACCTGAGAAGTATGGCCCTTAAGAGGGCTACCAATCTGCACACCACCCTCAACATCCCACACCCTCACAGTGTTGTCCCCTGAACCTGAGACAATCCTCTTCCCATCAGGGGAGAATCCAACTGAAGTGACATCAAAAGCATGGCCCTCATAAGGGCTGCCAATCTGCACACCTCCATCAACATCCCACACCCTCACAGTTTTGTCCCAAGAGCCTGAGACAATCCTCTTCCCATCAGGGGAGTATCCAACTGAAGTGACAAAAGAAGTATGTCCCTCAAGAGGGCTGCCAATCTGTACACCTCCCTCAGCATCCCAGATCCTCACAGTCTTGTCATCTGAGCCTGAGACAATTCTCTTCCCATCAGGGGAGGATGCAACTGAAGTGACTTGAGAAGTATGTCCCTCAAGAGGGCTACCAATCTGCACACCTCCCTCAACATCCCACACCCTCACAGTCCTGTCCCAAGAGCCTGAAGCAACCCTCTTCCCATCAGGGGAGAATGCAACTGTAGTGACTTCAGAATTATGGCCTTCAAGAGGGCTACTACTCTGCACATCTCCCTCAACATCCCACACCCTCACAGTATTGTCTAAAGAGCCTGAGACAATCCTCTTCCCATCAGGGGAGAATCCAACTGAAGTGACTTGAGAAGTATGGTTCTCAAGAGGACCACCAATCTGCACACCTCCCTCAACATCCCACACCCTCACAGTGTTGTCCAAAGAGCCTGAGACAATCATCCTCCCATCAGGAGACAGGGCAACTGAAGTGACTCCATATGTATGGCCCTCAAGAGGACTGCCAATCTGCAATCCTCCCTCAACATCCCATATCCTCACAGTTTTATCATCTGAGCCTGAGATAATCCTTTTCCCATCTGGTGAGAATGCAACTGAAGTGACCTGAGAAGTATGGCCCTCAAGAGGGCTGCCAAATTGCACACCTCTCCCAACATCCCACACTCTCACAGTCTTGTCATCTGAGCCCAAGGCAACCCTCTTCCCATCAGGGGAGAATGCAACTGAAGTGACTTCAAAATTATGACTCTCAAGAGGGTGCCCAATCTGCACACCTCCCTTAACATCCCACACTCTCACAGTCTTGTCCAAAGAACCTGAGACAATCATCTTCCCATCAGGGGAGAATCCAACTGAAGTGACTTGAGAAGTATGGCCTTCCAGAGGACTGCCAATCTGCACACCTCCCTCAACATCCCACACCCTTGCAGTGTTGTCCCCTGAACCTGAGACAATCCTCTTCCCATCTGGTGAGAATGCAACTGAAGTGACCTGAGAAGTATGGCCCTCAAGAGAGCTGCCAATCTGCACACCTCCCTCAACATCCCACACCCTCACAGTGTTGTCCCCTGAACCTGAGACAATCCTCTTCCCATCAGGGGAGAATACAACTGAATTGACTTCAGAAGAATGGCCCTGCAAGAGAAGCTGCACAGCTGGCCAAGTCTTCAATCTTCCTATGGCAACTCTAGCTAGACCATGCAGTTTTGGCATGACCACTGCTGATAGTGATGTGTTGGAAGGGATAAAGGGTAATGCAGAGACATAAAGGTGTGGAGTGCTGAATAACATCATACTGCTGAAATGCTGCATGAATTTGATTCCATCTTCTGCCAATGTCAAGGTATGCCCAAACCCACTGGTCCCCTTCATTGTCATGTCAGGTGTAATCAAGTACAATCACTTAACCATTACCCACCAGTAGCCATCTTCTGACAGAGGCAAGTGCACTCACCCCCTTTCCAACCCTCCCAAGCAAGCTGAGTATCTCCATCCAGAACAGAATTTTTTCACTTTCAACAACATTCTTCACTTTCCCCACAAGTACCAAATCAAATCTGGTCTGCTCTAGGTGCCAACCCCAGAATTGACAGGAGTAGGAGAGATGGAATGGAATGTTCTTATTGATTCTCTCTGAGAGATCAGAAACCTCAGCATTAGCCATGTATGAACTCTCCAATCCACAGATGTTGAATTGAAGGTTATCACAGAGAATCTGCACTGTAGCAAAGGCTAGGTCTTTTGCATCAGAGGCGTCAATGGAATAGACACCACTCCGTGATGGATCCATCAAGAAGTCATAGAAGGATGCATGGAGGGGCCGCACAGGAGAGGAACGGTCCACAATCCCACCCAGCACTGGCGCCATGAACTCGAGGATGAGATTGACGTCATAATGATCCTGCTTGTCTGGAAAATATTCCCGCATACAGTTCAAGGCTACCATAGGCAGAGGTTCGAGCGTCATCACAACTTGGCGCATCACAGAGCGATATCGTTTGATGGGTCTTCCAGACTGGGGTATACCACCTTCCAGGATCGTAAAGTAAGTCGTGTCCAGGAGTGTCCTACCTTCTTCGATCTCGAGGGCCATCAGATCATCGTAGTGTTCTTTCGGAGTTGCTCCGGCTTTATTTGGCTTGATGAACTCGCAGGCCACACGAGCCCACTCAAACAGACCACTAGATTTATTGACGACATTCTGGATCTCTTCCATGCCAATGCCAGGTAGTCCCTCAAGTCCCTTGGAAACATATAGCCTGATATCGCGTTCCACCAACTCCCAAGGTATGTCATCCAATGAGGTTGCCTTCACATGTGGAGCAGCCCTCATGACACGCACGATGTCGGGCAACGGTCTGGACGTCAAAAGGATCCGGAAATTGGTCGGCAGATAACCAGCATCTGAAGATGTCAGAAGACGGAGGATATCCCTCCTTGACATCTCCGGCCCACTTTCGTCCAAGGCGTCAATTATCACAACTACATTCCCAATGATCTCCCCACTAATCTTTGATAGCGGCTCCAAGACGAATCGTTTCCACTGCTTCAGCACATCACATGTGGTCTTGAGCGAGTGGTTATTTGACACGATATTCGACAGCACTCTTCGAAATGCAGGCTCACGATCCGCCAGGTCACGAGCAATGGTAGTCACGATCTTTTCCTCCCGCCGTTCGTTTTGCCTATCGCGGGCGAAGCAAAAAAAAGTCCCAGGCGCTCCCACATCCTGGATCCACGATCCGATTGTATGCGCAATGGCAGATTTTCCCCTTCCGGCCTGACCATGGAGCCACAAAATGCGAGGGGCGTTCACGTCGCAATTGGCAATCCAGTGGATGATATCCTTCAAGATTTCTGTCCTCGTACCATCAAGGCATATCCTGGTCGTGTTCAGGCCTGCACCAGCTGCGTAAGCCATGCCCTCCAGGCTCAGGTCTTCAAGCACGTGGTACATGTTGATCTGGATGTCCCGCATCGTGCGATCTCGGTATTGTTGCATGAGGCCACCCAGATTCTTCATGTGGCCACGGGCAACGGTCTGCGGGTCGGAAACAAGGCTGTTCCCGATTCGTACGACTGACAGCACAACAAATAAGAACAGTGAAGTAGAACATAGGACCATGGCCATGACACGTACAGAAGTTCTGTTTTTTGCAATATTTTACGACGAACAGCGCCGTAGCACTCATCTCTTGTGAAATCTTGCTTAGCGTCTCTTTCGTGCTATCGATATTTTCGATGGTATCCTTTTCCATAAGGAATTCATAGACATCTTTGACAGTATTGAGGAGGCCAAACACTTCGCTGTCTAGGTTGGCTTGATCAATGAGCAACTGTTGGGGACCAAATGAGTGGGCAATACACGAGAGGGAAGGGCCAGTACTTGAGAAGAAGCGGTCAGAATCACTAGCGCAAACTGAACATATGGGTGAACCTGCGCTCCTCTCCATAAGTGCATGCAAGCAACGGAACATTGAAGTGCTTACATTCGATACGGTGCTTACAATGGAGTTGAACAATTTGAGAGGCTGAAGGATGACATCGGCGGTTTGAATCATCGTCGCCGCGACATCAGCCCGCCCGACCAGACCAATGGTTGATTGGAAAACCGGGGGGATGGGCGTCATATCATCCATTGCTTGCTGTGCAGCATCGACTTGGTTGTCCATGATGGCGTCTGTTGTGGGAGGATCTGATCTGGTTTGCTTCCACCGACGGAGGAGATGTCCCGCTCTGGAGAGCAGCTTCCGATCAGTATTGGCAGATACTGGTATCGAAGAGACGTCAGCAGAAGGTTGAGACGGTCCTTGCGACCGTTCCTAAGAGGGTTGATAAATACTATGGCGTGTAAGATGCAAAGCACGTACCAAAGGAAGGTTAGATGTAGGGCTTCGTGAAGTTTGGAGATGATGGCTCTTCGCCTGCTTACGGGTCATTGAGAGATCTGTATTTCGCGTGGGGCGTGTAGCTTAGATTCGAGGTTAAGAGTGTAAAGAAAACACCGAGGTCACCATAAGCGCTGGGATGCTGGGACGCGCTATAACCGCACGGCTGGAGCACGGACCGATCTGATACTAGCAGTCACGCAAGGTTTCTGTCCGAGTATAATTGCGTGGGAACCGGTGCGCACGGCTCTCCGCAGGTGCTCCCTCATGCACCCGCAGTTGCTACACGGGTCAAAAAAAAAAGGCGGTACAAGGACCATATATCACAGAGTAAACAAAGCAGTACATAGTTCAAAAATCCGTGGCACTGTAAAAAGTAAAATCACTATATTTCAGTGTCACGAAGTAGTATGGATATTCTGGGTGCGGAAGAATAGTCTGCAAACCGACTATTCATGAATGCAGGCCCGATCTCGATCCTCGAACTCTCATGACTGAGCTGGTACATGAGTGCAACATAAACTCAGTAATGTCTATGCGTGGCTGAAATGGCCGGGGGCAGCCCTGTGCCAATGAGCTCAGCGTCGGTGCAGATGGTCATCTACCGTGGATTGGCTATGCAGGGTGAAACGTTGTCCCCTGCCGAGCGACGGAGATGTAGGTTTTCTTCAAAATGTAGTTGAACGCATCTTTCTGGGGATTCCAGCGGAATCGTACGTGCGGGATGCTCAAAGTTCGACTTGCATTTAATTTTGAGTCTGTGGACTGAATCGATAGGGGCGTGACCATAAACAGTAATCGTAGTATCCGAGTGGCGTGAATCCAACTTCAAGTTGACCTGTTGCAACTAACTCTGTACTTGTCAAGTCGCGCTACATCATGCCTCCGAAACGCAAAGGAGACGAATGCGGCGAGCTGAATGCCCGAGAGCGAAAGAAGCTCAAAGTCGCAGGTGCGCGTACGATAGCAGTCCAGTCGGTCGCGCTTGGGAGCTCCAGCGGCCATGGAGAACAAGCTGCCAATGCCATGCCCGGGCCTTCGAGGATCGCCATCAACTTCAATTGTATGTCCATTTATCTCGACTTCTCCAAGCGTGGCTGAACCGCCATTCAGCGATGAAGGGTTTACCGGCTACGTTGGATGTCGAGAGGTTCACTGAAGTAATGTGGTCTTAAACGGAATGCGGTGACGATTTCACTCATAAATCTGTTATGCAGGCGCGGGCGTATGAAATTAATGCGATGGAGAAGGCGATCAAATCAGCCAAGTAGGCCAAAAGCGACTTCCTTGCAGACGCTAACGCGAACTGCGTGCCCAGGGACAGCTCGACACATCGTGCATGGCAAACACTCCCCCGACACCTTAGGCGCCGTGCCGCCAGTCATAACGTTCGACGTGTACCCCTACGCCTCAGAGAGAAAGCGCTCGCAGAAGCAAGTATTTTGACGTGAATGCCTCCTCCCAAGTGGCTGATATTGGAAATGCTGCAGATGGACCCTGTCAAACGCAAGGCCCACAGCGGTGCTCGTCCGAAGAGAGGCAAAGCGAAACAGATGACTCGGACCGAGTCCCTGTTGAAACGGCAACGTACATCAGTAGTCCTTTCCACCATCTAACCTATGCCTTACGACCTTCAATATAATAGGTGACAAAACATGGCTGGAAACTCATATTTGGCACGCCAAGCGCTCAAAGATGGAGAACATGTGGGGTTACAGATTGGTTTGTTTTGCCCATGACAACTATTGATTGTGTTAATCGAACCGCGTTCTTCAGTCAGTCACGCCAACGGAAAAAGCGTTCCGGCCTTCTCATCGTGCCTCCGTACATGGTTCCATATTGCACGATGCATCGTATTATGCTACAATCGAGCTCAAGGGACCTCAGTCCGTCCTCTTAGCCACTCTGGAGACTTGCTGTGATCCACAAGGCTCCGGTCTTAAGCAGTCGGTCGTCTCGTGATTGCCCTTACCGGACAGTCTAATTAGAACGTCCATAGATGCACATCAGGAAGTCGCACTTGTGACACTCACATCTATGAGCATGATCGTTGGCCTCTTGGTCTCATAGGGCCTGTCACGATTATCTGGCAACCACTCGCCCTAGACTCTCCGGCCGGCGAAGCTCGGACTGAGCCTAAACGCGGCAGCAAGAGGAAAGGAAAGGGCAAGCTGACGGTAACCGATGACGACGCATCCCTTGACCCGTCATCCCAGGCAAGGGTCGTATGGGTGCGCGCTCATCCTGCTGCGTTCCAAGACGTCTTCGAGGCATTGAAGGAATCAGCGTCGCATGCATTACAGGCGCATAAATCCAAAAATCAGACGGTTCAATGCCAAGTCGAGATGAACGATTTAAGAGGAAGCGTCAACGCATTCGAGATTATGGGCCCTAAGTCTAGCCAGGTCATCAAAGGGACTTTGTCTCTCGCGGCAGATGATGAACGGGAGGATTTTAAGAAAGTGAGCTCGGTCTTGCCTTCGGGCTGACTCTTCCTAATATAAACGACGTAGTTCTGGAAGTCGCTGTCCGACTTGCAGACACCTGGCAATGTGCCACGACGAATGGTTATCGGTTTCAAAGTAGTTGATCCGCGTCTGAAGTACGTCGGTTTGGGTCGTCGTTTACACGATTCACAACATCTCATTCCTTAGGTTCCCTCCGAAGAACCCCAAACCTGCGTATCCTGATATGCCCAGCTCATCCGCGTCTCCTTCCGGCAACCTCGTTTTCCCAACGTCGCTAACAGCTCAGTCTGATATCTGGAATGAAGACCAGAGAGACAGGCTGAAGAAACCCAAGTACAAGAAAAAGGACCTTGACGAGCGTCGTTCGAAGGTTGGGATAAGGTTTTCTTACGTGGATGCATCTAATTATCTTTCTTCATGCACGCCAGCTTGTCATTCCTGGTACCAAATTACGTGCCCTGCGCCAGGATGATCGGATTCCGGTTATGCTAGTTCAGCGTTCCCTCGAAGCATGTCCTCCGTCTTCCCCTTCATCTTCGACACTTGACAAAGCTCAAGGTATTCACGGTTGGACACTTTTGTTTCCGGCTGGGTGGTCTATGGCATTCTTGTCGTCCCTCGTCTATACGGGAACGCGTGTTGCAGGACAGCGTGAGCGGATGAAACAGTATTATGAGGCGGGGATCGCTGCTTTCCCTATGGATTATCCTACCTCCCGCGCATACGAGGTTGCTTCGGAAGAGCGCGCTGCGCTGGAAAGGGAAAAGTGGGAGAGGACGCCTCCCGCGAAGAGAGCGAACTGGGAGAAACTTGGTACCAGGAGTCCGTGGCGCGCAGACTGGGATGTCGTCCTTGGGTTGGAGCCAGTGCAGTCAGGAGCGGATACAGCAGAGGGGCTGGTGCCATCCCAGCGAGAAGATCCTACCGCTGCCGACGGTGTTCAAGCAGTTCCTCTCAAGACCTCCCTCCGTCCTTGGCTCTTGCGAGGATCTAAGGTTCCTTCTATCCTTTCAAACCTTTCCCTCACACCCCCGGAGTTCTTGAACCAGATTAACAAACTACGCGAAAGGCACCATTTGACGCCACTAGGCAGGGACGTGGACGCAGTACAGTTGTGGCGAACGGCGCTTGCTATGGTACGTGTAAAGATGGTCGGGAGGGGCGTGCCGAACGACCTCGCGAGCATGTACAAGATGAATGATATCGAGGCGAGAAAGTGGCTTGCAGCCATGCGCCAGAGTGCTTCTGCTAGGACTCGTGACGATGAAGCACCGGATGAACGTGAGGTACGTGCTTGGCCATCCATTCAGATTGATTTGCATGTCTGAGTTCGAGAAACCACAGCTCGGCGATATCCAGCCAGCACAGGAAGACATTATCGGGTATGTTACTACTGGAGACACATCGCTATCACGTGGCGAAGGCTTTGGTCTCGGTGCGATCTCTGTCGATCAATATTTGACGCTTCGCAGGCAGGCCCAGCGGTGGGTGGTTTTTTTTATGCGTATGTTTAGCATTCGGTTCTCAGTGATTTTTGTACAAGGCTATCTCAACCCGCGGTGGTAGTCAAAGTTCGTAACAGGGATGCTACGGTATCGCGAGCTGCATACGTCGAGTTACTGGACGCGTAGATTGAATATTGATATTCTGACATGATGATCACGTGGATTATATACGCGTTATCGTGCCGTGACTAGTCACGTGTTGATTTTCTGCTCGCTCTGACTTCGAGTGGGCCAATTTTTTTGGCAGCAACAAGCTGCTACATATTTCTTCACAACAACTTATTAGCAGAGTTGGGAAACGCGACCTGGAATTGGCATACGAAGAGATCTAGGTCTGTGCGATCAGGAAGTCGTGTATTCATTGTTGCGACCATCGCCGGAGGAAAGCTTCGTATGAAGGTTCTCAGCGATGGCTCTCCATTCCGCAGAGTCGCTGGGTGGCGCGTCGTTCGATCATTTCGGAATTCTGGCGGTGGCCCCGTTTACGCATTCCGAAATATCCGTTGTCTCGTCGCTACCGATTCCACAAAGTCGATGGCTCATTCCTCCCGTCCTTCACGAGGTAGTCTCGTTACGCGGCTCAGTGCCCACAGCTCGTCACCTCTTCCGGGATTCGAGACAAAGCAATCGTACAAGGTGAAGGCTTCCGGTGTACACACCATAAAACCTCGCGGAGACAGAAAACGAAAGAAGCGGCGGGGGTCGAGAAAACCGAAGGTTTCGCAGGTTGTCGGGTCCCATCTGCAACGGCGGGAAGCGCTGCGCTCTGCTCTGCTTCGGAACCTCCAAGCTGGGCCGGTGGATCCTTCAAAGTTTCCAATTGAGTTGCCTATACCCAGACGGAGTGATTCTCGCCTGGTAACAGGAAACACGGAACAGGCTTCGCCAACCTTGGAGACGGGCAATCTCCTCGATCCAGGGGGAAGTGGATACAGACCAGAGAAGTGGTCCACTGGATGGAGAAGTGATGGTATGTCCAACTGGTGACTTACCGACGTTATGGGCTTCTGAGGCGGAGCGGTAGAACTTGCACGTCGTACGACCCCGCAGGACACGCCGATGGCTGCCAAACGTCGGGTACCGCCACACATACAAGCTCGAATATACTCGCGGCGGACTGAAGGATTTCTTCACGATGAGTCTCGCATCCGAAACCCAGGATCAACCCAATATCTGCAAGGTCGGCGAATTCAGTCCTTGTATTGCTGTTGGTCTAATCGTGCACAGATGTCAAGTCCCCTTCGGAACACAAACCCATCGCTCAGCTGGCTCATGGACTTAGTCGTGTTCTATTCAAGTGCGTGTTGCTATCTTGCTAATTCGGAAAAACAAATACGGTGACATCATGGGGATAGTCCTGGAGTACACTGGTTGCAAGACCCAAGATCGCGGGTGTACAATTTCACCCCCTGGTTGGAAGCCATACCGAAAGTGAATGATTTTGCTTTTGAGCGTATCACCGGTTTCGTGAGGAGTTCTCAAGATAATGTACGTAGCAAATTCGCGCTACTCCGTAATTCCTTTAAGTTAAGCACACCCTATAGGATTTGCACATCCTAGCTAAGGAACACAACCGCCCCTTCGTAGGCTCCACTTCCTCTCTCACAGGTCTCTTGAGTCACGTGTACTTCCTCGTGTCTGGTGATCGGGCAGTCGACACCAGTCCATTAAGTCGTGCATTCGCTCACGAGGTACGTAGCAAATGCCTTTTCATCTTACTTCGTGGTTGTCAGTCTAACGTCAACTCGGGGTTGCGATATAGGTGACCACGTTCACACCGGGTCAACGCATGCCCACGTCGGTGATCCTTGATTACAATGACGGCGTATGGTCGATTGATTCAGACAAGGCTAACGAAATTGCCGAGAAGAACGTCTTGACGTGGATGGTGGGAATAGTTCTCGACCATCTCCAAAATTTGCTCTCATTTAGGTCGTATCACTGGCAGGGAACGATGCTCGAGAAATTTCTCGTCCTTCCGGAGCCAAAGTTCAAGAAATTACTTCGCTCTTCGCCTGAGTCCATCGATGATCATGATTCACGGAGGGAAGCGTACCGCTATGCCATGGTGAGTCTGTTTTTTGACCCATGGTCGCACGGTCCTGATGAATACTTTGCATAGTCTGACAGCTTCGTCATGCGGTCTCAACTTGACTGCGTGGATTCACGATTACCGGGCACTGGTGTGTTTGACATAAAAACTCGGGCTGCAGTTCCTATCCGACTCGACATACTAAATTATGAGGTGTGCATAACAAGTTACGCCCTCTTTATATACGCTTATCTGGTTTCGGCTTCCCCCCCCTCACAGGAAAATTCTGGTTACCTAATTAAGAGACTCACTGGAGGGATGGAAAGCTTCGAGAAAGAGTATTATGACCTTATTCGCAGCGCTTTTCTTAAATACACGTAAGTAGCTATTCTGCTGGGCGATCCTTTCTGCTCTTCTAACGGCATCAGCGCAGCTTTCAAGCTCGCATCGGGAACATGGACGGCGTCCTTGTTGCTTACCACAATACAGCTCGAATATTCGGATTCCAGTACATTCCTTTAGAGGAGATGGAGGCTCGCTTGTACGGTCCCGGAGACGGATCGCGGGTGTTCGATAAGTGTCTCCGCCTACTCGAATGCATCCTGAAAGAAGTCGTGGGGGTATATGGCCAGCAGGTGTGTATCTGTCCCGTCCCATCTTGTCACGTGTGTAATGCAAACCATGCGCTCCTTGCGTAGAGTGTGAGGTGTACCTTCGACAAGCGGGAGCACGTCGATGAAATGGTCGTGTTTGTCGAACCGGCAAACTGGGTCGAAGCAACCGAAGGTAAACCATGCCCAATCACCCAACTCGAGGTGAAGGTGGAAAACCATCTCAACGATGTGCCTTCACGTGGGTCGACGGCAGTAGCATCCGACCAACCGTGTAAGTTCGGTTCCCCACACTTCCTCATCCACCACACACCCTTGCCTATCCATTACAAATATTTGGTAGGTGACGGCTAACTGACACCCGTACAGGGCTCATCCATTGGGCGATATCCCACTCTGCCGCCGATGGAGAAGACATACGCAGTAACCTTACGCAGAGCCAAAACTGCCAACTCAATGCACTCCACTTCCCAGCCGGAGTAAGGACCCTCTCGGAGATGGTTGCGTACTGGGACAACATTCATTTCGGCAGTCCAATATCGAAACCTTCTGCTGGGGAGCTATCGTCCTCTTCTTCCAATGCAAATGCAAGTGAAGACAAGACCGAGGGCGACGAATGGCGTGCCTTGAACCGATCTCTCGCATTCCGCACTGCATCTCCCCAGATCGAATATTTGAGGAGCCTAGCTCGGCAGGGACATGACGCCACCATGCGCGCGGAAGCCGAAGAAGCGTCGTCCGGGAAGGGAAAAATCGTGTGGGGCCCTGCTGACTCCTTAGGAGACGTTGTAGATGATGATCAGACCCGTCAGCTTGTGCGTGTCGTGTCTGAGTCAACTGTGGATGGAGGGGAAGTCGGTAGTGTCAGCCTTTCGGTGGAGGAGTCGTGCGGTTCAGCTGCTGGCGCTGGGGACGGTGAGGTTTCGGATGCAGGAGCCATTTCTGAGTGGCTAGATACGGCCGTCGAAGTACAGGGTTCAGAGTCGAATGTAACCTCGACGGATCCATCACATGGACACTAATGTTAGCAACACTACTCACCGACACTAGATCAACAGATGACCGTTGTACATATGTAGTTATAGCGTAGAGTGAATCTAATCATCGCTGTCGGCCCGCATTGATTGTATCAGCGAGCGCTCCCGTGAATCCTTCCGAAGCCCGGGTTATATCAATCGTAGTGAGGCCTGGAGAGTTGTCCGGACTAGAGTTATGCGTTCAATACTCCTTCAGCGTAGCCAACTTGGCACCCAAAACATTCGGGAATGCAAATAATTTCGGAATTCCTCGTGGCCTTTCCATTCCATCCAGGTTGTTGTACCAGCCAACTAGTACTAGTAGTGACTTGCAAAACGATCGAATGTATCTTAAAGGTATCGGCAGAAATTACGATAGAGATTCAGAAATACAAAGTACCTGGTCAGAATACATCGCTAGCTCATAAAGAAAGTACCCAACTTTCTTTATGAGCTAGCGATGTATTTACGACCTATGAAACTATTGATTCTTGCGTGTTTTGCGCCACCCCACACCTGGCGGCATAGTTACATTGAAGACGAACGTATTGGTCACTAACCAAAGCTAAAGTCGTGGAAAGTGTCAGGGGAATCAACCTTGATAAAGATGACGTGCCTACCTGATGAAAGGGAAAGAGATCATAGAACAGCCTTAGGCAATTTGGTACGTAAGGAATAACATGTGAGATGATGTATCTGAGAGGAAGAAAAGTAAACAACACGAATAAGATGGCAGCTAGAGAGAAACAAAATCTCACAAAAGACCATTTACGAGCCGCTCCAGATAAGCTGGCACACTGCCCACATTTGGGGACAGCTGAGAGGTGCAAAGATGGATGTCGTGAAGGCTGAATTTGTGCAAGTTGGTGGCGACAGTTTCCAGACAGCTTTCGTGGGCTCTTTCATAACCACGATAGGACTGCTGGAGACGGACCCAGATTAGACTTGCCTTGGTGAGGTCCGCGATGTATTCGGTGCCATTCCAGACAGCAGGGCCACGCGCACATGCCAAAAGTGCGTCGAGGCCACGTCCTCGCTGTCGCACGGGTAGGGTAGCCTGGAGCCCCTTACCCGAAGGGTCCACGTCCAGTTGGGGCTTTACCGACTTTTTCGGACGGAAACGGTCCGCGCAGTACTCTGACCACAGGTCATAAGGGATCTTTTGGACGTCGCCACACGTGGCAAAGCAATCGTGAGTGCCGGCTAGGATGCCTGCTGGGGGGGAAGATTCGGACGAGACTGGGGCACCGGTAGCAGGACACCACGCAAAAATGGATTGGTCGTCGGTTGTCTCCATGATTTTATTCTGGAGCTTCAGAAATGTTTTCCTCACGGCCTCCTTTTGACCATCTTCGTATACGATTGGCAGATTGACGCCGAACAGTCCCATCAGGGCGTAAACTTTGTCCTCCCCTTTGGTTGACGTCCGTCCCTTGGCCCAGGACAACCGAGTCGCGACGCTAAAATGGGGAACGCGCTCTGGATACGCGAGAGCATCTTTGTGGATGCCCGTAATGGCAGATATTACGCTCGAAAGGCCAGCCTTGGTTCCAATCATTGTCCAGTCTTTTGCAAAGAAGACCACGTGCTTTGGGGCCAGAAGCTCCTGAAGGGTCCATGAACGTTTGAACCACCTCGACTCCCTGAATTGACTGCGTTTCTCCTTTGGGTCCTCGTCTCCATCAACGTCGTTCAGGTATGTGTAACATACTTGTGCGTTTTGGAACCAAGTATACGCCGACATCCTCGACTCACTGTGAGCACCTCTGCTGTTGGCATCTGCACAGCAAGTATCGATCCACACATAGTCCAAACCATCCTGCTGTGCAAGCCTACAGCACATTTCAACCTTCTCATAACCGGGTTCCAGGCGTACGCTCCTAGTTCCAATCTGTTGGAAATAGTCTCTCTCTCCATTTTGCCACGCATGCGATAGGATGGCATAAGGGCGTTGTTCATGGACATCTTCTAAGTGTTGTGTTTCAGCGTTTAGGAGGTACATATGGTCAGAGAGCGGTGGACGTTTAGTGGGTGGGTAGAGGGTTGATCACGGTTTGGTGAAAGCGGGCTACATGCTGTGTGTAGGTGCTTATAGGATCGACTCCTGAAGGCCTGGCGCGTCAATCATCTCATATTTCCATTAAGGGATAAGCTTCCTACTGAAGTAGTAAGTCTTCAAACGTTCGCGTACTTGGGAGCATCCAACTCCCCATAAACTACTTGACATGAACGTAACTGCGCCGCTTCTCGGATCATTGTGCAGGTTGTAACATCACCTGGCAAGGTTAGCTCCCGCCACCACCGAAGGTTACGAACCTTATGTGTTCGCGAAATGGAATTCCACAGCATTCTGAGCGCTTTGACCTCCCTCTTATCAGTGCCCTCGATACGGAGCGATGGTCCTCGCACCTTCTCACCTCTCGAGTTGCATTTTCTTGCACTACCCCGGTCTACTTTTTGTCTTATCCTGCGCTTGTTAGCACCTTTTTATAGTCGCCGACTGATTGTCACAGACCTGCGGTACGTACCAACGGTCAAATCATCCATTTCATGTTGAGATGCGCCTTCGTTACTCCCAGCATGCCATGCGATTGATCAAAGTAAAAGACTTCCTCGACAGGCATAAGGGAATTCGGCGACAAGCCCATACCCATACCGAGATTTTCAAAACTTGTGAAGATGCCAGGACAGACTATTGCATAATATCACATCGCTGGGTGGAAAACCAAGAGGTCGACCACAAGCAGATGAAGAACCTCGCTAAATTAGATAACGCGCATGGTATACTAGACCTGCGTGGTTACCAAAAGATCCTGAAAGCTTGCAAAGTTGCGGAACGTGACCATTTCGAGTATCTTTGGATTGATACGTGCTGCATTGACAAGCGGAGCAGCTCAGAACTGACTGAAGCCATTAACTCCATGTTCCGTTGGTACAAGAACTCCAAGCGATGCTACACCTACCTTCATGACACCACCGACTTCCCTACCGCACCTGACACTGTGACTTTTGCTGAATCTCACGGCTGGCCGCAGTGGTTTTCAAGGGGCTGGACACTACAGGAGTTGATAGCTCCAGACGACCTCCGATTTTACAACAAGGATTGGACGGAAATTGGCAATAAACGGAGCAAGGCGACCGAGTTAGAGCAGATCACAAGAGTCCCTGCGTCTGTCTTGAAGGATGGATTGTCTTCCTACAGCCCCAGCTTTGCCGAGGTCATGTCCTGGGCTGCTGAGAGGACGACGGCGGTGGTAGAGGACGAAGCGTACTCACTATTTGTCGGAAAAAAATTACGGCCATTACAAGCGACTGTATGTAATTACAATGAATGACATATGTTAGTGTCCAGCCAATGGGTAAAGTTTTCATTGTCATGGCATCATAACTCGGGGTTGCCGATTGGAGTGCCTGACAATGGCGGGCCGTTCCGAGCTGCACACACGTGATTATAATGACATTGCCAGTCGCCTAGAACCAGGTGCACGTGATTATAATACTATTGTAAGCTACCTCCCACGTCGTAATTGGGATACCCCTATGTACACTGAAATATTATTTTAATCTTATTGTAATTCATCGCTGCCCATATTGCAATACTGCTATTTTCATTGCACCTTCGTTGTATATTCCGGACACGTCTGCTATTCTAGTACTATTAGAAGAAAACCATATATGCAGTTCCGTAGATACCCTCCCATTCAGCTCGATCTGGGACATCCAAGATTAGTATTGTAGATGGAATGGATAATAAGATCACAATACATTACCAAAAATGTTCAATAACAAGGTGGGGCACGGTAATAGCACGGGGGGGAGGGAATAGCCAGTCACGGTACATGCCATATGGTTAGCGGTTGGGGGCGTGCACAGTTGGCAGCCAGGGAGAAGGCGGTAGTCGGGGGATGCATGACATTGTTGATGACTGGAGGGGAGGGTATAGCAGGTAGGGGGACATCCGACATAGCTGGTAACTGGGAGGAACATGACAGCAAGTTGGGAGCATGTGCAATTGGTGACAGAGAAGAGAGAGGTAGGATCGGTGGACGTGCAGCATTGTTGACAGCGCAAGGGGGCGGGTGGCGGGTCACTCCGCATGGCTGGCAACTGGGGGAAACAGGAAGCTGGGGGGCTATACACAGCTGGTGACCGGGAGGGAGGTGGAGACAGGGGGGGAGTAGGCGACACAGTTGGCGACCAGAGAGGGAGATGGAGTCGGGGGGTAGGCGACACGGTTGGCGACCAGGGAGGGAGACAGTTGGGGGGGTAGGCAGCACGGTTGGCAACCAGGGAGGGACACAGAGCCGGGGGTACGAGACATGATAAGCAACCAGGTAAAGAGTCAGTAATGTGCTACACACCATGATATTGACAGAGAGCTAAGTTGGCGATATGATGAAAATGAATCCTAAGCAGCGCACACGTAGTGCACGGGGTTCTGGTGAGGTATGGGGGTTAGAGGAAGACTCTGATTAGATGAGTAGCACACCTGAAACTTCAATTGAATCTGGAAGTTTCGGACGTCACGGCTGTAAATGAGAACACATCGTTGAGGGTCAACCAAGTCTGGGCTTAGACTAGCTCTGATCACCTCAGTGTGTCAGGCAATCCGAATGGTGCGATTGCGACAGTCAACTCTGCTTGGCCTGGACTTGAAATCAAATGGATTGTTAGCGTTATACAGGGTTCACATTCGTCGATAGATTGAACACCCACATCTTAGCAATGTATGTCAACGTCGCGACAATGCTGAACTGGGTTTATGATAGTGGTGGACGAGGAAAAAAATGTTGAAGTCTCGACGCCACATGTGTTATAACGCGATGATTATGTAATTACCCTAAACTGGTAATCACTACTCCAACATTGCGATGCCAATGTAACAGTATATAATGACATTGTTCAGACGCATCTGGTAGAGATAACGGGTGGCAGAGAACCACATCAAATCGCCATTATAAGACATACAATGGGCTAATTCATGATCATTATAAAGTAGAGCTGTCAAGTTGAGGAGAGGCAACCAAGTATAGTAGTACTGTTCACGGCCACTCCGCAGCGCTGGGTAACTCAAGAACACTGGAGAGACACCCAAAGTCAGCGCGACGGATGGACGACGCAAACACCTTTCGGCACTTACTAGTCCAACCAGTTCTCCTGCCTTGGTGTGCATGATGAGTGCTACAATCAGGCCTGTCAAAGACCTCAGATCGGTGTTGGTCAGTAAACCTCGCCCAAGCCACATACTGTACAATCCCAAGACTTCCGTGAAGATAAGAATCAATATCTGTCAAAAATGAGTGGGGGATGGGCCGTACGGCATGTAAAGAACATGCCATGCCGACGAATAGTCATGGTTGTTGGGCAGTACCTCTCATGCCAGCATCACCAATGATACCAATGGCAAAGCCAGCTGCAAGACCTGAAAGGCCCACAGACAGACCCGCACCGAGGTCAATGAAACCCTGAGCGAGTGGCATCGAAACTCCCACTGGATGCACAATTCAAGTAACCCCAAAGGTAGGACTGGATCTACACATACGTGTGCCGGAAATGATCACCGAAACGACAAGGCCATAAATCTAGTCAAGAGTCATTGAGGAAGAGAAGGTACTGTCAGCGGGACGCACAGCAATGATACTGGCCATGATAACGGGAACAGAACATCTCATAATGAGGTCAGGTCGGAGGACACCCATGGCGGATATACCAACACCAGACTTCGCGGTACCATAACTGTGCGTCAGTTACGCAGAGGGAGCGCCAGTTCTGGTTTCTTGCCTACCTTGCACCGATGCCTGGCGAGTGGTGTTAGAAGAGTGGAAGTTCTTCACGTCAACCAAGTTTACTCACAGGTGAATATGATTGCGCATGTACAGCCCTGTCCGTATCACCTTCCCTACCACAAGCTGCAGTATGAGCAGCATTGGCTTGAAGGTCTGCGAACAGGGCCTGACAACAATCTAGAGAGTCAGAAGAATAAAGGGACTGAGGGCGGCATCTACATCCCGTTGTTGGCAAGGTAGTCTTCTTGAACTACCTTTCTTCTGCCAACGCTTACCCCACAACTCACTCTGGAGCTACCCTCCCCAGGACAACCATGCTGAATGCTCTGGTCCGGGACGTAATCATATTGGAAACTCTCGTGAATGAGGGGGTCGCGGAAGGGCTTACGGGGGTAGTGGTAATCGGAATTGTCATTGAACCGAAGTGCTCGAGTGTAGTTGAAGGCTCAGAAAGCCGTGGAGCGCAGTATTCTTTACCCTGATACGACCATATTTCTGCCCCCCGGTGGTTATGTGGAGGACCTGCCAGGGAGGTGCACCACAAAGAAAATACATGAAGAAGTGAGCAAGGGATCCTAAGTCGTCATGATGTGCCTGTTCAACACCCAAGAGGGAATTCGTCAAAGTGCAACGTGCAGTCCTAGCGAGGTTCTTGTTCTTCCTATACGGGATAGGCAGGCGAGTCCTGGAGTCACAGAACTCATTTGTGAGGCCAAGGCCAATTGTGTTGGTTTGGTTGCCTCGTCTCCTGATACCCACGTAGAGATTGTGCGGCTTGATGTCACGATGGATGAAATTGCGAGAATGGATGTACTCGATACAAAAGATCTGCAGATGTGAATCAGTGAGAGCGATGAGCGTGCATTTATGAGACAACGGTTGGCCAGCGGCAATCTTGAGGCTAAACTCGTGGCTGCAAAGGTTGAAGAGGTCCTTGAGGAATGGATCGAGCGAGCCCAAGACCATTGCATTGTAGTCGCACACCGTGCCGAACCACCTGACAAATGGAGCACCAACGCCACTGGCCAGGCTCGTAAACTTTGGGCTCGTATTCCGACTGTGGATGCTTTGCTTTGATGGACTAGGACTTGACAATCACTGCTTCTGCCAGAGATGATGTTGATTCTGGGGTAGATATTACCTGGAATGGTAAGAGCGTGCATACGTTTGTGTGCATAGTAACTTTGCGTACCAAATGACCCTGAAGTTATCTTCTGTACTTTCCACCGACGTAGAGGTCAAGTCTATGGGTGGGGTTGTCTGATATCATAACGAAGGTGCGCTGAACACTCCAGTCGAAGATGTAGTCGTACTGGAAACCCTCGCGAACGATGAGGCCATGGAAGAGCTTGCGGAGGTGGGAGTAATCGGGTCATCATCAAACCAGAGTGCTTGTAATATGTAGTTGAGGGATATGCCAAGTTCATTCGGGAAGCCACAGCGCAGCATGTCCATGAGCGTGGTCATCTTCTCCATACGATCCTATTTCAGCTTTTTGGTGGCAGCGTTGAGGCCCTGCCAGGGAAGCGTACTATGGAAGAAATGCATGAGGACATAAGCAAGAGATTCCAAATCGTCATAGTGTACCTGTTTGGCATCAGCCAGTGCTCGAGTGTAGTTGAAGATTGCACCAAATCTAGTCAGGACGCTGTGGCATGGCAAGTCTATGGGATAGGTCACCTTCGCCATGATGCGATCATATTTCTGCTTCTTGGTGGCAGCGTCGAGGATTTGTCTGGGGAAAGCGCCAGGGGAAATACATGAGAACGTAAGCAAGGGGTTTTCAAATCACCATAGCATACCTGTTTGATGGCTGGACGAGTGTTGATCGAAGTGTAACAGGCAGTCCCTGTGAGGGTCATACGTAGGTCCTGAGTCCTGCGGTTATCGTACTTCTAGACAGTTACACGTATGTCTGAGTGCGATGAGCCCGGTATAATAACACTATAAGCGTGAACCTACTTTCTTTGTGAGGAGTTGCTATGGTTCATGACATAATGTGAGTGGGTAGGAACGAAGCTTTTCAGGCTGATAACACAGGAGACGGTAAAGAAAACGATCAACTATATTTGTGAAGGTATAGTGGGCACATTCAACACAGTGAACTAGGTTTCATAGCCAAAAAAAATCGCGTGGCCAACAATGACAACAGTTACTTACCCCTACCCTTACCCTTGCATGAGCGTGTGGCACGACGTCCCTGTTCAGGTGGCTCCCGAGCACTGGCGGACAGAAGTGGGACTGGAACGTCTGCAATCTCAGAGCCTGAGCGTCTTCCTGGAGCGGATAACTCTCCGCCACAAGTAGCCTGGGATGGTAGAGCAGATATATGAGTACCTCTGAGTGACAGATTTGCCACATCAATTGAAAGCGCCGAAGTGGCTGAATTCGCAGATTGAGAGATGACGAATGAATCAGCAGCACGTCCGTTGGTTGCTTCAGGCATGTAATGCGGGATAGAGATGGTGCTGGCAGAGGCAGGAATAAGACGTAGGTCAGGAGAAGGCGTACGGGGAGGAGGTGTTGGCTGCCGGGGGCCATTCAACTGGGCCAAAATGTCGGACTCCCAGGAGGGAGCTACAGAGGTGGTGGATGAACCCGGTCCGGCATTAGCAGAAGAGTGACTGGAGATGTTCCATACACCTTGGTTGATAAACTCCATCACTTCCATCGACCACTCTCGCTTTGATAGATCACTCAACAACTCGATGAAGTACTCAAAGTCATCCTGATACTTGAATCCACTTTCTTCGCCGATGGTGGTAAGCTCACGGTCAGTCGATAATAAGTACCGTGACTGTTAAACGTGGCAACTTGGTTAATATACTTGGGTCAGAGTTGGGAGACAGTGACTTACAAAGGTCACGGCGATGGCGATTAGGCCAGCCGAAGCACCAGATATCCCAAGCTTCTGACCTCGTCCCTGTGGACCACCCCTTCGCTTACCAGCGAGAACACTCTTTCCAAAAACCATGACCCGGATGATCTTATAGGAGTGTCGAGTATAAGTATAGTCATAGGTCATGAAGAAAACGTACATTAACCAAGAGCTGGGTTTTGAATAAGTCCCTAGCCACCGGCGCATCCGGTTTGGGGAAGAGGATTGGGGAAAGAGGGGTGTAGCGGGCATCCACATTCCCTGGGTGCATCCTCAGTAGTGCTTTCACCGCCTCATTTGAGCCTCGTAGAGTCCTTGAATTTTCAGCTGCAAACAAGTCGGCACCAAGTCCCAAGTACGCAAAGAGCTGCTGCGCGTTATCCTTGACGGGCTTGAGGATATTGGGTCTCTCGGCCCCAACTGCGTTCGAGAACTGGAGGACAATAAACATCAGACTTCAATTACAGATTAGAAATGATGCCTTACTACACGGCCAAAGTTACTGTAGGTTGTCGCACGGACCTTGAGATCATTGGGCAGCATGAGATAGAGTTCTGCTTTAAAGCCAGCGAGTTTCGATTCAGGCGTACTCCAGCGAGCAGGGTCATCCAGATCGTAACCAGGCGGCGGAGTTGTGAGTGGGAAAAGGTCCTTAGGAATCCAGAAACGATAGAAGAAACAATACTTCTTGGCCTGGGCGACAATGTTGTTGTCCAGTACAGTGTTTGGATTATTCTCCACAGCTCTCTTGCGATTCTGTGGGAGAGTGGAAAGTAGACTGTTGTAGTCGTTTCGCAGCTTCTTCGTCTCAGCATGAAGCTTCGAGTATGCCAGTTGAGCAATGCCAAGTGCCTGTCACCATAATGTAAACGATGAAATGAAGACAAGCGAGGAAAAGAGGGGACATACGTTGCGCAACTGTGGAGCACTAGCATCTGGAGGCAGTTCACGCATGATCCTGCACCATTCTCGGAGCTCCTCGGGTTCAGAGATGTCGCCGTCAGAGTCAGAGCGATCCAAATCCGAGCTGTCGGAAGAACCTGAGCCAACATTACGAAGTGCTCGTGTAAAGTCTTCTGGCATATCTGCAAATCAAACAGAGGATGATTTGAGCCAACACCGTTGGGGATGGAAACACCGCTACTCAGCCTGGGTCTGTCTCATACTTGTGCTCCTCTTTATGGCGGTTTCGAGCCCACCCTGAGTCCGAGAAGGCGGCCGTTTGATGATGTAAAAAGCGTGTCAGTAAGACAGCGTCAAACAGCATTCGGTCAGGACACTTGCATACTGCGGCACGATTTTGGACATCATTCCAATGTATGTTTCATACTGTAATGCCATGAGGACACTTCCCGATCCACCTGACCAGTAATAGAGGTAATGACACGACAGATAGAGGTAATAGCAAAGGTCGATGTCAATGTACAATGAGACATATGATGCGAATTGATCGTATTCATTCGGATGCTGATCCTCCAAGGTCCGATTTGAATTGTTCTGATCCTGAACAGCATGTTTCTATGAGTAATATGAACACGGAAACGAGTGCCACTTACCTGCACCATCGCTTCGTGTTTCAGTCAGCAATTGATCCGAGTCAGAGCTGGAAAGCTGTTCGGCTGCTGCTGGTACTCGGTGGCGAGTCCGAGTCCACTCCCTCATCCGAAGGAACATGTCTCCATCAACATGTTCGACAACAAGAAACTTGCCGTGATGGCCGGGATCTGGGTAAAGCAATGCGCCTCGAATGATGGACTTCACGGGAATGAATATTGATGCCACGCGGGGTACGGCTTTAACTCGGATAAGCTGAAAATCTCGGTCCAACTTGTGCACTCCAGTCCCAGCCGTGAGTGGTTGAACAAGTGCGAACTGGAATGTGTCGTTAAGTGTTGCAACTTGACAAGTAAATAAGAATATAAGTCGAACAAAGGCGGCCTCGGTCTCTGAAAACTGAATGAGGGTGCAGTCATATCATGGCTGACCATGGAAATTTGGGTTACATCTGAGGTAGTTTGTGGCGACCTCCCAGTCCACTGTTGAAACGTACTTGACCTTCAGATACTGATACTCTTGGACCTTGAAGAGAACGAAGATAAGTATGTATATAGAGGGAGAAACCAGGACGTACTGTGTGTGTTCCTTGTAACCGAATCCACTCGTCGAGAGGGTACCCATATGTGGGGAGACAAGTGTTGAGGAAAGTCTCGAGCTTCCGACGGAACCCCTCAAACGCCCTATCGTCCCGGTGAGTGGCCTCAACGTCAGAGAGTGAAATAGGTGGCCGGGGTGCACCGAGCTTTGTGTTCCCTTCGAATGTTCCACTATCATCTTCGTTGTCTCCATCATTGTTGCTGGAGACGTGACCAGCACGTTCGTTTTCTGAATCGATGCGCATTTGAATGAGTTTGATCGCAAGTCGGTGATGGTCAACACAAAGAATCTGAATGGGAATGAAAAGTGATGAGTCGGTGCCTCCTAAGTAGGAGGCACTTGATACGAACCTGTCCTGCAACATCCTTTCCATTAGAGCGATCCTGATATGCATTTTTGAGTGGACCGTGCATCTTCTCGTTGGGCCGGGCACTGTAATTACGAACAACTCCTTTACTACGAATGTCACGGGTAATGTGCTTCCAGAGGTGCGCCTTGGGGAAATTCCAATTTTCCTTGAGATCCGTGTCATCCAGATGACGAATGTAAGATCGGTACACCTAATAGAATACCATTACACAACAGTAGACAATCAAAGGGCCTAGAAACCTTGAGTTCGTCCCTGAAGACAAGAAGTTCGTCTTCAATCATACCGATGGTCTTCTCAGTGTGTACGTCAAGCCCAATAAGCGTGTCTAGTTTCAAGTAGCTGCAGATCATATGCAGCAACTGATAGCCAGCTCGAGATGTTGTGGACGTCAAAATGTTGAGGGCAGCATAAAAACATTGCTATTCTCAGATGGCCGTTAAATATCAAACCGCAACTCAAACACGTTTAATCCACTCACCCTGGTGAGATCCCGCATTTTGTTTCCATCGGAAAATGTGATGTGAATCACAGTGTCGAAATGTGCGAGGCCTCGCCAACGGGGAAATGCAGAGACTCTGTGCGACAGTTAGCTTATTTCACGGTTTGGTAAACTTGCCTTACTGTTCTTCCAGCCATGTCTCGAATTCACGGCCAAGTCCACCAACAATGATCTTGAGTTCTTCGTGCATGTGCTTTCCTCCCATGCCTCCATGCATGTAATGCAGAGGCTCGAAGCTAGCGGCCTGTTCAGGCTCTGAATGTTCTACTAACCAAAAGATATTCTACCACATATTATATCAGTTGGATACGTAGGATACATGCAAGGCCTTACCTTGATAGGACGTAACCCAAGAGATTTCAGTTTCTTCTTGCCCACTGATTTCTTGATTTCATATGCTGCCAACGCCTCCTTGTGCTGCTTAACGGTGCGCGTCTCATACGTCTTCGATAAGTCCCAAAGCTTCTCTAAAGGGACTAGACAAATTGGGCAAGGGCGCTTGCATTTGGTGCCGCATATAAGGGTCATCACGCAGCTAAAAGACTGGATTCATAAGTATATTCAACAGGAAAACAGATTGGTACGTACAGTTCTTCATAGTCAGCAGATAGAATGAGAATGAGCGGAAAGAGCCAGCGGAGAACTCCGTCATAGGATTCATGAAGGTAGCCGACCTTTGAGAGCTCGGCAACCTTCTCCAGGAGCTTGAGGAAGGCTTCGTGCCAGATGACACGCTTGAAGTTCACATAGCTGGTCTTCCTCTCTTCTTTTGCAAGTTCGGGAACCTGTTAAACACATTAGATCGGTTTGTTAGCCAAAAACGAGGAGATACGGCACTTACAATCGGGAGCCAGCCTACAATGCACCCACCACCATACCGATCGCCATTTCGAATGTGGACTGGAAGATTTGCGCAACGTACTATTACAGGGTAGCCCTTAACAGTACCATGGGATGATAATCGCGTCTTGTCAGCATAAATTATGAACGCAAATGGGGTAGCATTTTCTGCATGAGTGGGTAACCGTGACTTCATTGGAACAACATGAAAGAGACAGATTGAAGCACAAACAGATAGTGAACATACATTGCAGCGCGGTATGAGATAATATTAATTACTACGCACTTGGATATCCCACCAACGATCACCCGTCCAAGGTTCAGTGTAGAAGCGTTCATACCACTCACCATTATGTCTGAAGACTCGCTGGGCATCCCAGACGAAGTGCGGTGCAAGGGAAGGGTTCTGCAACAGGTCGAGAGCCCAGTCCCACAGAGGACGGACATGAACTACAAACGTCACATCATTACCCTTATATGGCGCAGTAATTTCAAACTTCGAGAACTAAGCGACTAATAAGTGAGTAGTTACTCGTCAAAAGCATACCAGTAACAAGAAACTTACTGGTGTAAGCTGTGATGCTGCTCTATCCAAAGCAGTGTGCAACCCAGCATTGTTACGTAGAGTGACACGAGCCGTTCCTTGTGCTACACAGTGAACCAATCTGAGAAGGGAGTCAACCTGAGCTGCACTAAGCCCAGCTTCCACGGCGACTGTGGCAAAAATATAGTCGCCCTCTGAGGCGAAGGGCCGCCAGGGTTCAGAGTCCAGAGTAATGTCTTCAGCGTTTTGCCGACCAAACTCCTCAGAGGCTTGATAAAGGGGCAGACGCTTGCTGCGGGGGTGGAATTCAGTCTTGAAATCTGGAGGATGGTCGTTCGAAATGTCGTGCATGGTAGAGTTCACCGAATGACCTGCCATAGGGACCATCATCGACACATCAGAGTCTATCATCAGATACGATTGGAAGAAGGTTAGTTTAGTGCTGGTTGACAAGAAATACACTGTAAACGTACCCGAGCCTGGCATGTCTCCACCACGAGGACTCATCATGCCTGCCGGTATGTCATCTTCATCGAGGGTGAAACAAGTTGGCGATCCTGCCCCACAATGCATAATCATTGAGAGCTAGACATTGAGCTAGTTTACATACCAGGAATTGATTGTGAAGGTCCGACTGATGGCCGCCTGGGTAGTGCTGGCATCGCAGCTGAAGGAGAGCCCAAAGACTCAGCAACTGGATGCAGTGACAAAGACGTGACTGCGGCTGCTTCCTTGGCAGTTTTGGCTAGTAAACAACCATGGTAAGCTAATGAATAGGTTATAGGATATGCGAAAAATATCTCACTTCGACAAACATCTCGAACGTATGCTCTATTGTGCTTGTCTCGTTCCTGCCGGTTGAAGACCTCCTTCATACAACTGCTCTCATGCTTCTTGATCCCTTGGGGAAGATAGAAATTCCCGCAATGCTTGCAAGGTTGCTTGGTGGACGATTCCTTCGACCGTTGGTAGCTTCAATGTGGAGGCATGATGGGGGACAGCAATGTAAGAGCGAAGACTGTCTGTCACATACGTACTCCATCAGAAAATCGATAACCGTCACATGACATGCACTTGCAATGACTCGTTCACCTTGAAATGCACAACCAAACACCGAATGCGGTATTGTTATGCCACTGATATGATAAGACATAATAAACTATTATTATAATGCCATTGTTATGCTATTGTAGCGGGCATCTCAGTCACATGACAAGCCGCCGGGATTGTAATCCCGGTTTACTTTTTTGCGACATTAGGTCTGTTGGGTGTTAACATGCCGATGTTATATGGAGAGGGGAAGAAAGCATTCCAGCGCCTGCAACTTGAGTTCATGCAGGTGTCGACTGACCAGAGCGTCTTTGCATGGGCAGTTACAAAGCCTGAGGTGGCAGAGAGTGCGGAGCATGGGAACGCCGACGAAAAGATGAAGTGGACCAGTGGAGTCTTAGCTGATGGCCCCGTCTCCTTTAGAGGATGCGATGATATCATTCGGATGGAACCGCAGGAATTCTACAAGCTGCTTTCGAGTCTGTGGCAGACGCATGTGGGGGCACTTGCTGCCGATGAAAAGTGCGAAGCACTGCCTCCACTTACTGTAACCAATCTCGGAATACAGATAGTACTTCCTCTGAGGCCTTATTATGGCTGTCCATCGGTCTTTCAGGTGGCGTTGGCATGTCGCAGGAGAGGCCAGTTGGCGCCGCTGACCATCGATTTGGCAGCTTCTCGACAAGTTTACTACAGATATTCCGGCTTAGATGGGCTTCAGCCGCAGCCATTTCCTTTGAAACAGAGACTGCACCTTGCATATCGAGACGAGATCCCTCGTGACGACATCACATTTAAACTGGTTGGAACGGAAGCCCTCCATGGTTTCCACCGCCATTCCCCTGTCTTCCCTCCAGGCATAGAATCCGGGGATGGTTTACTTCACTTGTCAAGTACCAAGCCTCTCGCAATAGTCGTCTATGCCAATGCCTCCAATGCTCTCTTTGCTGTGGCATGTGGCTACTGCTTCGGTCAGGATTGGGTGCATGTCATTTGCGATGAACCACCAGACCCGTCTCCCCATTATGCCCGGCAGATTTACAAACGAACATGGAACAGAGGCGCAGAATATGCCCGCCTTATGCCTGACGCACGCCCCAGCAAATTTTCGCAGCCTTACTTTGTCAAGTATGGACAACTCTGCGGCACCGTTTGGGCCGTAAGAATTGCTCACGGAGGATGGGAGCAATCGAGCAATCACATTGTTACTGTCAATGTTGTCGAATTCCCAGGTGGCCATTGCAAGGCGCTCACATGGGAACACATGTATGTGAGTACACTTCACTTCCGAATGTGGCATTAGAAACTTACACCCTCTAGGGTACTAAAAGGTCAATGGATGCCGACGTCCCTTGTCTTATGAGAGAAACCTCATGGCCCGGGGGCCGCCTTGATGGTCACCAGATAAAGGACACCCACGAAATCTATTTCCTCGCACCTACAGGACAGGAGATCAGAGTGAGTGCCAATACATATACGCTGGTCCGTATAACCTAATAGACATGGTAGGTGGGTGCCTATGGTGTCGTTTCGAACCACAAAGTAGGGAATTTTGAAGTTCTGGGCAACATATTCGATGAAATGAAGGCCCCCAAGCTGACGGTTAGGCAGTATACCAATGTAACACCTCTCCGAGGCGAGGTCACGAGTAGGTTTACCCCCTACGGCACCCCACTCACATCCCCTTCGCAAGATGCTGGGCTAGGCCTAGAACTACATGAACCGAAAATACTCTCCCTCATGGACACTCAACGTGTCTTTGATGAACTGAAACGGTGGTCTACTCGGATGGGACACTACTCATTGGTGACATCGGTAGTGAAATGTTCCACATGCTCCCTCACCGATGACTTCAAAGCGCGGATCACGAAGCAGATGCGGCGATATCCCCGAATTTGGCAAGGCTGTAAGTTCTCCCGTCAGCATCAAGCAGCTGTCTCCCGCCTTGAGTCTCATGCAGTGTGACAGACGTCCGTGATGCCACGACTAGGCCACAAGTGGTCACTCCATTGTACAGGATCGCCACTCCTTGGGTTTGGTACCAGGGTGAACCAGATAGGAAAGTGAGAAGCCAATACCAGATGATCTGGTGAGCCTTTTTCAAGCTGGGTAGTCGCGTGATTGACGATATCATCCTTCCGCATGTAGGAAATATTTCAACGTCATAAAGGGCTTCCCACCGGCACACCATAAGAAATTCAAAGATGAAGCAGTCGCGTTCTTCAAGAATATGTTTGGCCTGGAACACCTGGAAAGTCTTGTGCGTATTCGTGTCCATCGTTACTAGTATGTGCACAGCTGAGGGCCCCCACAGGTAGGCAAAGTGGCTTTCTTTGAACACCTGCTCTTGAATGGTGAGATTGATTGTTAAGTTAATCATTATTTTGGTGTACAACTAACGGGAACGTGTCAGAACCGCCAAATGCTCGAATCCTTACCGGAATCCCGTATTAAGAAAACAGCGGTGGATTTGGTCAATGCGATGAGTGGGGTCACAAATGAACGTGAGGATAATTGGCTCTCAGCGGTAAAGCGCAGTGTGTCCATAGTGCAGAAGATCACTGACAGTGACACCCTTGCCCTCGAGGCGAGTGCTCCATTGTCACCACTAGGAGCTAATGTATGCTCATCGTAGTGACAGTTCGTTGTGGATATATCCGACACTTTCCCCCAAAAAGCGGAAACACTCAACGAATTGTGAGTGGGTAGCATCACGCGTGCGTTGTGCACAAGTAACAGTACTACAGTGCCACAAGGACAAAGATCAACGACAACATTCCTGACTAGTGAGTGTCTGCGCGCCGCGGGATGTTTGTCATGGCAAGATACTCATTGTATACGTGTAGCAAACAATCATTGGTGAAGGAAGTGAAGAATTTGCATGGTGATTATTACAAGGCCGAAGATTCTTCTGAACAACTCGCACTGGAGGAGGATATTGTTGGCAAGGTACAGTGATACAAATCCTACCGATTACTCGATTGGCAAATGTCTCTTGCAGATCTTAGAGGTATTTCGTTATGGCATCTCCCTGGAAATCCAGTACATATTGGCCAAGGAAAGTCGGGAAATACTCCTTTTTATTACTTTCTAACACGAAGTAGGTGGTAAATGAAACACTAAACTACGAGACGACAAACAGGACCATGGATCTTCCAGAGAAGGGACTCAGATTCGAAGTACACGTTTCACTTATCTGGTGCACCGTAAGCGCCTCATAGCAATCATTTTCCCTGCCAGTGCTTGAAAATCAGTGGTGAATTTTTCCGGAATGCACTTTCTGAGGTTCCGCAGGACAATACAGCCCACTTGCGACGGTGCGTGCCCTGATTTAATCCGCGTCATCATAGAAGAACTCAGCTCTTTCGTATTTGATAACCAGGCTCATGGCCAATGCGAGGGATAAGGTATCGATGCATAAGCTCTACTGCAGAGCTCGTGAAGAAAGAAGAAATGGAGGGTTTGGCGGTAACCGACCGACCAATGAAAATGTTTCCGCTCCACAGTTATGAGGGACAGTAGGAGAAACCTCGTCATGAAGCATGTGCAGAACACCCACTCTGGAGATATGCGGTAGGCTTGTGAATGTACGCTATCAATACGATCAATTTGTACTATGATACACTGGGTCTTGGTATGTTGGTGCACGCCAGCAAGGTTTTTCCCGCCAGCGCCGGCGTTTCCCGAGCGTCCTGTTTGGGAGAGGGTATAGGAGTTGGGACTTCTTTGGTTTTCTACACTTTCCTGTCGACGGGGCAGACAACTTTCCGACTGTTTGCTTTCAGCACGACGGATATATACTCTTCTCCTCTGCGCGTCTGTCGTAGCTTGCGCTCAAGTGTCAGACGTTGAACACAGCCCGGAATTTTTGACGAGCAACGCTCCATGGGTGCCGAGTGAGTTTTCAGTCTTCGACTTGATGCCCTTGCGCGTGCCCTAACCGATATCATTTCCTGCCAGACAACCTGAACGTATAAAGGACACTACAGGGAACAGTGAAGTGGAAGCCCAACGCCCGCAAGAACACCCAAGAAACAACCTTTTCGTTCCTCCATCAGATGGTGCATGTCCCATAAGTCGACTTCCGCCTGAAATTCTATCCCTCATTTTTGAACATGGAACTGCGGCGGCGGAAAACCTTGAAGAAGTAGACGAGGAGGGTCCTGTGACATGGAGCGAGTTCTCGGAGCGGCACGCTGAGGATGAAGAAGGGTCTGGCGAACAAAAAGGTCCAGGCCAAGAAGAGAAAGACGAGCAGCACGAGACTGAAGTAATAGGAGAGGAAGGATCTGATGCAGATGACAAGTGCTCTGAATGTGACAGCGACTCGGGGGTCCTATCGCCTTTCCAACTCATCATTTCCCAAGTGTGCAGGCACTGGCGTACGGTCGCACTAGAAACTCCTTCACTTTGGACGACGATCAAGGTCTCGTGCATGGATCGGCCTCCTTACGAAAGGGTGAATGCCTTCTTGGCTCGTAGCAAAAGTCTTCCACTGGAAATTTACATCGATTCCGAATCGCCGGATGACCTCTCGGATGATGAAGACAGACCTGCAGAGTTCTCTAAGGCTGACCTTGAGAAACTCTTCGCTCTCCTAGTTCCTCACGTTCCTAGGTGGGGTTCGATTGAGGTCCACGTCGCATCTTACGAGCATATGTATACATTCCTGAAGACGCTCTCGGATCCATCGGTTCCCCCCGCTTCCCAGCTCCAAGTACTCCGGCTATACCATCACGAAGAATTCGATGGCCATATCACAAGGTTTCCTGAGTCAGATTTCTGTGATCACTTTACACTTTTCAACGGTTCCGCACCACGTCTCCAGAACGTCAGTTTGTGGGGCGTGCACGTCGATTGGACTCAAAGTTGGCTTCACTCTCCTAACCTGGTCGAACTTGAGCTTGCTTACCATACACCGGACGTTCGTCCCGATTGGCCCACGTTTTCTGCTATGTTACGTGCCACGGCTCCTACGCTCGAGAAACTGTGTCTTGAATCGTCAGGTCCTTCCGGGTCTCCATATGAGTGGATCGTTGAACCTGATACCCCGGAGTGGAATGTTAACGCGAATGATCCGGTTTTACTTCCCAAACTAATCCAGCTCGAGCTGGCGTTTATTCCACCCCTTGAAGTCATTTCGCTGTTGCGGAAACTATGTATGCCCTCGCTCAAGGCTCTCGCACTCAATTTCGATGATGGGGACTATACCGATCTCGTGACATACTTGACAAGACCTACGACTACCGCCGCTACCACATCTATCGGTGCCATCTCAACGATAGAACAGCCGCGTAGTCTGCTTAGAGGAATCGAGTCTCTCAAGATCGCTGGTTTACCCTGCAGCGAACAAAGCGTAGAACAGATGTATAGCGAGCTCGTTAACCTCGAGGCACTCAATCTGTCTATGCATCACCTCCCTTCCCCCTTCTTCGGAAACCTCCACCCGCAACCGACGCCGACACTAGAGGGGAGTGGACCCCCTGATACCACAGTGTCCTACCGGGTCCTCCTTCCCCGTCTGACGACACTTTTTGTTTCAGATGTACCCGGTTACCGTGTTCGACGCTTCGTGCACGAGCGACAATGGGTTGGCGTGCCTTTGCGAATGGTATTTGTAGAAGAGGACACGTATGTCGCGCCCGAAGATGAAAGCTGGTTGAAAGAGAATCTAGAGAAGTTCGATTATTTTGAAGGGAGCGACGACGAAGATGAATATGAAGAAGAATCTCTACCTTCGGACTTGGCGTCCATGTATGAGGAATGGGATGCGGACGACGACTGGTTGGAATCGGGTTCGGAGTGAAGGCTCTTTATCTCGTCCGAGCCGCGGAAAGGTGTAACACAAAGTCGGCAGAAATGTGTATACAGTGGACAGTTTGTATCACGCGTATGGGGTCCCATCAACCTCGGAGTGCCCTTTCTTCGATACAAACGGGATAAGTACCCTCGCGCCGGGGTATATGTGATGAACATTGACTGTCGAAGGACTCCCGGAGCCTCACTAGACGTCCGAGTACATAGGCACTTTCAACTGACGCAACAACTCGGTTCGTAAAACTAGGCACTGCCCTAGCTATGCTGCAGGGGTGACGCACAACTAGTCTGAATAACTCTTACTACGGTTAATATAACCCGGGGCTTGAAAAGACTTGCGAGAACGCACGTTGATGCAATGCAAACCAACAACGATATTTATCTACACACTGCTATGATATCAGTGGGCCAGACTGTTATCAGGACCAGTCTGGATTATCGAGTACCGACTAGTCATTTCACTGATGCATGTACAACGGTCATCCGTAAATCTAGTGTCGGTGAGTGGTGTCACCAACGTTAGGTGTCGATGTGATGATCCATCGAGGTTACACTTGCCGTGGAGTATGTATCTCGACGGCCATATCTAGCTAGTGACGACGGATTCGAGACCCGCAAACCAGTATGCATCCAAGTGACGCCAGCACGATGTGAAGGTGCGGATCGAGAGTTGCTACAATCCGACTACAGCAAGACGACTTACATCTTGAAATCCGAGCACCCACGAGTCGGGGATATATTTGAAGGGATGGGTATCATGTCTTGGACTGACGGGTAGACTATGTCAGTCAAGGTCTCACGCCCCTCACAGTGCAGGGGAAGTCTTTCTATGAATAAGCTGGTAGGATTGAAACTTCATTCCAACTCGTCGGCCGAAAATCACTTACCTCTTCCAACAAAGAATTCCGCTCGTTCAATACAACATCCGGGTTCCAGGAAGCGGTCGACTTTGGTCTTGGTATTTCAAGATGTGGGCCCACTCAGCACGCGTAGCAATGAGGATCATCCAATTCGGTATACATAGCCCAGTAAGGCTGGAGTACCTCCGAGTGTGGGACTGTACCGGCATGCTGCTTCTCTTTAAAAGACCTTGCTGAAGTATCTGGCGTGCGCTGCGAGTTCGGTGGGAAAGCTATCTATCGAAAAAAGGCGGCCTCTTCGGGATCAATAAACCGATACTTGAACCTACAGTGATATTTGAGGGAGACAGAGACGAGCGACGATTCGCAGAGCTCTTCAGTCATGAGATGAGCTAGGTCTAAGATGCAATAGGGAGGGGGGGAGGGGGGGAGACCCCAGCAGGTTCGAAAGTAAATTGGGAGCACACCACGGATGCATCAGCAGTTGGTTCTGCGATAGGATGATCCCACTAATCATGCACATCCAATTGCATTTGTCCCTGTAGAAGGAATATGACCTTGATCGGACTGGGAAGCACTTCTTGCACGGAGCACCCAAAACAATAGTGGGTCAATACAGCAACGAGGGTCCTCAAGAATCTAGTCGCAGTGACAAAAGTCATCATGAATGAGTAAACTGTTGTTACCGTAATGTCCGATGCGAACGAAGAACTCATCGACAATGATGTTGTCATCGAGACGTAACGCACGTTAGGAATCACCGAGTCCACTGCGGCCCAGGATCTCCGGGTTTCTCAAGTGGAACGCCCAGCTATTACCGTAGGCAGGATAAGTCCGCGTGCATAATTTTTCCTTTTTTTTTTCAAGGTTTGAGTTGGTCGAATGGGTTACCCGGCATGACCGTCCCAGTGACTCAAAGAGCGTGCTTACATAACTCATAGGACGTAAGTGCAGTATTTTCCTTTCAGAGCGTGTTGCCCGCGGTGAAGACCGCCACACGTGGTGTTTCGTAGACACCATCTACGCTGTATCGGTATGAACCCCTGACAGGATAATATCTGAATCACATCTCCTACCTGGGCACCGGAAGTACCGAGAAATTGGGACGCTGTGAGACCTATTCCTCCTCCCCTTTATCTCCTCGGCCGAACCTGGCTTTAACTCCTCTCCAAACTGACTCCAACAGTCAAGAACAGGCCCAGTGACTCTTAGTACGATGCTGCACGTCTACTTCATGCTCATTTCTTCTCCCTCTTTACTCATCCCTCCTTGCACAGATTATGCCAGTAAATCTTCTGGTGTTTATTACGTGTTTGTCTGTGACAATACGTATCACTGGCAGCTATCGTCTGGTCTGATGGGTCTTCGGATCCGAGAACAAAGGGTATGCCGTTCTTGTTTCTTCCCCAAAGTATCTTACTTCGAGGGTGCACCAGCCGTCACAGATTGGAACACCCCGGACGCATGGATAGTCAGGGATGGACAGAAAACGGACGTCCTGAATGATTGCATTATCATCCGTCGTGCTTGCTGTGTCTCCGCGGAGATACTAAGAAGCAGTGGAACAGCCGCCACGCGTCTGTGTGGAGGTCCATCTGAATCTTGATCGTCGCACCGTTCGAAGTTAGAATATCCTCGAGTGTTGTATTCCGGGCAATTACTGGTGACTGACCGGCCGACGGTATCCAGCGACGAGGGTGCAACTTCTCTGCCTGCATTTTATGCAGTTCTGCCGAGAAAATCGTGAATCAACAGACACCCACATGTGTAAGCCGCAAAACCTATCCCTGTGAACATCAATGCATATGCAGTAAGTGGGTTTTTGTTTTCGATGTCTGAGTTCATAGATCGAGACCGATATCCCTGGAAACGCACAGGCTGTAGCCATACACCACGTTAACATGCGTAAGTCGGTACAGGCACCCGGATGGTGCCATGTACTTCCGGGGCAGAATCCTTATCGTTGCTACTGTAGTTTTTAATATCACCAATGGTCTTTGTCTCGTTCTGGTCTGCCGCCCTCACACGTGGTTGACGTTCGAAGTATCGATTTAGGCATGTCCGTCTCGAATGACTGGGTAACTCTGTCAAATCCATATGGTTACACACAGTAACGGATTGGTTCTTGTCCATAGACAAGAGACCTTGACGGCTGAGCACCAGTGCGATTTCGATGGTAGCGAGTTGCTCGTGCCTCGTCTTCCCTGTGGATGTAGTACCGATGTTTTTAACTTGATAATGACTGTGTCGATAGAGCGAGTAGTCTAACCTGAAGCGACCAATTTTCATTTTTTGTACATGGCGTGTGTGTGCGCCTTTCTTGTACTTATCGATCCTGTACGACTGTAGCCTCTGGATCCCTGCTAATACTGACCCGGCGAATCTCTTCAGACTGTTGCCATCGAACGAGTGCTCGCCCACAGTGTTACTTACAGCTCTCGCTTGTCCGTCGCTGGGTTGCAATCGGTACTTTGTACATATGTCACCGTAGCAACGAGATGGATATCAGCGGCCGCTGCCTCTCTCACGTCCTGGCAGGTTACCTCCGCGAGGTACATCCTCGACTAAACAAAAAGGTATTTTCGATTGGCTTGCGTCGTCACCGCTGTTGTTTTCTAGCACCTCGTCATCGAGTAATGACATTGTGCCAAAGACGTGATAAACGATCACACAACTGAATTCATTTGCCACACGGCCACATTGCAAGGACGTGAGGACGTAAGTACATGGAGGCGAGCCTTATTGTTGCTGCAAATGGCTAGACAAGGTGTAAAAAGGAACTCAACTGCATTATGTAAGCAGGAGCTGCCACCGACCGACCGTTGTTGGTTTGCGATATCAAGGACAGAGCACCAGCCAACCTCATTGCGTATAAAGATGGTCCTCAACAAAAGAAACATATACAAAAAACTCCCCAAGTTTCTACGACGACTCCTTTGGTTCTTCCGAATGGCCCCAGAGCCTCCCGATATCCCTGGATTGTTCACCGACTATGGGACCAAGGAGCCCATCATGATAACCAACCTCAAGTTGTGGTACAACTCACATATTCGCAAAAAACTCATTACGCGGGAGTGTTTGGTCACCAACATTCGCTGGTACAAGGGGCGGAAAAATGTACAACATGAATTTTTACGCTTCGACATCTCCTCTCCCGACAAGGTGCACACCGCCATTCTCACCGCCGAGAGGGGTGCAGGCGAGAGCAGCAAGGGCGGGGATAGGCTTCCTGGTCAAGTTCTCATGTTCCGTCCTTCGACTTAACCCGCTGACAATTCTATAGGTATCGCAGAGCATACCGGTACTACTACTCCCCCAGTCAATCCAACGGATTCTGTGATAGGTCCTAGCATTCCACCAGTAACCACCACACCACCGCTCGCTTCGCCAGACGTCACCAGTGATTCCACTGGGAGTAGTGCCGACGAGACCAGCCCTAATATAGCCAGAGGCAAATCTACTGCGACGAAAAAGAAGCCCAAGGCAGAGCGATCGTCCACGAATGCCTCGTCTTCCTCCAACATCATTTCACGGCGGTCGGCCCGTGATGCGATCTCTCACGCAACCTTGGATAGCACAGCCAGCGCTGAGCTGGAGCGGAAGTGCGAGGTTTTTGAATGCATCACTACACTAACGTTCCCCGAAAACGCTGGGCCGTCCGCAGACAAGATAGCGACCTTGCTCCTTGTAACTTCCACACTCGAACCAACGTACCAGCTTATGCACACGCAGTGCTACTGGTTTGTTGCAACCGTGTTTGAGGCGAGCAAGCGCCTATTCCCCGGTGCCGAGCAAGATATCACAAAACATAATGGAGGCAGGTGTTATCGGATTCGGATCCCGCAAAAGTCGAGTGTGGATGCGGTGTGCGAAAAGTATAAAACAGCTCAGACTGCTTTGGACGCGGAGATTGAAGAGGACCGTAGAGTTGAACGAGAGGTACCCATTCTCTTGTTCAAGTTCGCTATCTATACTTACCATAACCTGAACAGGACGAAGAAGCGAGGCGACGGGATATTGAGCAACGCCAAGCTGCAGAGGAAGCCGCGAAAAGGGAACGCGAGCAGCGTCTGGCTGCTGAGGAAGCCGCGAAAAGGGATCGCGAGCAACGCCAAGCTGCAGAGGAAGCCGCGAAAAGGGATTGCGAGCAACGCCAAGCTGCAGAGGAAGCCGCGAAAAGGGATCGCGAGCAACGCCAAGCTGCAGAGGAAGCCGCGAAAAGGGATCGCGAGCAACGCCAGGCTGCAGAGGAAAGGGCACGGGCGGCGGAAGAAAAGATCGCGAACTTGCTGCGCCAGATGGAGGCATCGGGGGCGGGGGCAAGTACCGGACAGGCCTGATGGCCGTGCGTACACTTCTACTAATTCCCACTTTTTGCGGGCGCACGGACAATGGTGGTGGCCGCATGTACTCTTATACCAATTACTTCATGTACCTAGCTTGCGTATGAGTCCCTCCTTATAGTGTGTAACCTATTGGACATGTTATTTCGGTCTCCTCATATTTCACGGTGTCTTGGATTTCCAAACCTGCAGCAACCGGTGGTCTTGTAGTACGTCTTGCTGCCAACTGCGCTATCCACGCAGTTTCCCAGGTACGGGAACAACGAAAATCACTGTCGGAGGTGTCCAACTACCTACCCGGGATTTCCGTGTGGTCATGCACTGGCTCCCGCGCGCCGGAGTGTCCCGTCATCAAAGTTGGCCGGTACAACAACCCGAATGGAATGGGAAGGCCACGAAGATCCTGAGTCATATCTTGAGGTCGATAATCCCCGGCTGGAGGCAAACGCCTGGATTCAGCTAATCGTATGTCGACCTGCTAACTCCTACGGCCCTCATCGTCATCCACTCAGTTCTCTCATCCGAATCAAATGAAGAAGTCAAGCGTTCGCCCCAAGTAAACCCGGTGCGCTGCGCGTCTCTCGTGCGCAAGTCGCAACAGTGTACTCACAAGTGGCTGGCAACACGATCAGAGGTATCTTAGAGGTATGAGCAGGACATTACGTTGAAAATGAAGTTCAGAAAACACAATGCACCTAGGCACGTCACGGGTACAACTGATAGTGCTAGTGACCATTAGACGTTCCACGCCCGGCGTCATCAGTTATATCTAAGACGAGTTCGTCACAAACCAACGCTACGGTTGTGGAAAAAGTCATAGAAATTCGATAGTTAATAAAGAGAAGAGCCCGCCCGGCGAAGGGGGGAATAAATCATAAAGAAGCCTTATGCGATTGGTACATAAGGAACAAAACCGAAGGTGGAATGATGTACCTGCAAGGGAGAAGGATAAAACAAGGCGAAATGAGTGGAAGCCAGGAAGAAGGGCAAAACTCTTACAGAAAACTGTTTAGGAGCCAATTCCGATAAGATGGCACACCCAGACCCAGGTACGGCTGAGAAGCACAAATGTGGATGTCTAGCAGGCTGAATTTCTTGGAGTCGTCGATGCCGACGGTTTCCAGATGGCCTTTGTCTACCCGTTCATAACCGTGATTGTTTTGTTGGAGGCGGATGCGGACCAGATCTGCCTTGTTGACGTTTGCGATGTAATCAGAACCATTCCAGACAGCAGGACCACGCGCACAGGCCAGAAGTGCCTCGAGTCCAACTCCTCGCTGTCGTGCAGGTAGGGTAGCCTGGACCCCCCTACACGCAGGGTCCACACCCAGTTGAGGGTATGTTATATTCTTCGAACAGAAGTGTTTCGTGCAGTACTCTGACCACCGGTCATAAGGAATCCGCTGGACGTCGCCGCAGTCGGCGAAGTATGTGGAGTTGTCGGCTAATAGGAGGCCGGAGGCGTGGGAGTCCGACGAGGCCGAGGCACCGGCAGCAGGGCACCACGCGAAAATGGACTGATCATCGGTTGTCCTGATGATTTCATTCTGAAGCTTCAGAAATGTTTTCGTCTCGCCCTCCCCGTACAGGATTGGCAAGTTGACACCGAACAGTCCCATCACTGCGTACACCTTGTCTTCCTCCTTCGTTGACGTCCGTCCCTTTGCCCAGGACATCCGAGTCGCGACGCTAAAACGGGGGACGCGCTCTGGATACTCGAGAGCATCTTTGTGTATGCCCGTCATGCTAGATATTACGCTCGAAAGGCCACCCTTGGTTCCAATCATCGTCCAGTCCTTCGCGAAGAAGAACACGTGCTTCGGGGCTAGCAGTTCTTGAAGGGTCCATGCACGATTGAACCACCGGGAGTGCCTGAATGTACTGTAGCCCTCTCTTGGGTCCTCGCTGCCGTCGACATCGTCTAGGTATGTGTAACATACTTGTGCTTGTTGAAACCAAGTATATGCTGACATTGCCGTCTCAGTGCGGGCGGCGCTACTGTTGGCATCCGCACAGCAAGTATCGATCCAGACATAGTCCAAACCGTCCTGCCGTGCAAGTTCACAGCACATTTCAACCTTCTCGTAACCAGGTTGGATGCGTACGCTCTCAGTCCCAACGTCGTGGAAGTGGTGTGTCTCCCCTACCCGCCATGCATGCGATAGGATGGCATAAGGGCGCCATTCGTGGATATCTTCTAATTGCTGCGTGTTAACGTTCAGGAGGTACATGTCCTCAGCGGGCAGTTGACTTTTCGTGGGCGGGTAGAGGGCTGGTGGACTCGGTGAAAGCAAACTAGGTGTTTATAGACATATGATCCAGGGCTTCCACAGGAAGCCGCCTACAGTAGAAGCCGTGCTCGGGACACGAGCACGGATTTTACTGTGGGTGGCTTGCCACAGTTTCTGATTTGTTTGAATGCATGGCAAGTCACGTTGCTCGATCCACGGGGATTGCTGAGTGTTATTATAATACTTGCTGTAGAACGAAGGCGCCGAAATCCAGCCGGATCACGGACCAACTTTAGGGCGTGGTATCCAGCAAGGTCAAGTTGCCAACGAGGTCTGCAAACCCTGAACACGAAGCCAAATTGCGCAGCATTGCGGGCGCTTAAACCTTTCCCTTATCTAGTGTTGCCGTCGAGCCGGGCTCAACTCGAAGTAAGTTCGCTTCGATTCGAATTCTACGTCAGTTCGGTCAGTTCGACGGTGCGATGCAGAACGAAGTATACCATAATGGGCTAGGATAGGGCAACAACGCGGTTGGGTGGAATGTTTTAGTGACTTCGTTCGAGCTCAGTTCGTTACAGTTCGGTAAGTCGAAGTGTGGCCGAACTACCACTTCGATTCGACTTGGTCTGGTTCGCGGCAACACTACCCTTATCAGTGCCCTCGACCCGGAGCTTTGATGGTTGCCGTACTTCCTCCCCGACTCATACCTTTCCCATCACCCGGGTCTCTTCTTGCTAACTCATTGCTTTAGACCTGCGGTACGTGCCAGCAGTCAGATCATTGACCTTACACCGAGATGCATCTTCGTTACCTAGTAATCAATGCGATTGATCAAAGTAAAGGATTTCCTGGCCAGGCATGGGCAAATTCTACAACAGGTCGATACTCAAATCCAGATCTTCGCAAGCTGTGCCGATACTGCGAAAGAGTACTGCATATTATCGCATCGCTGGATCGTAGGGCAGGAAGTCGACTACGAGCAGATGATGGACCTCGCCAAACTGGATAACGCATACGAAATAGTAAACTGGCACGGTTACCAAAAGGTCCTGCAAGCCTGCAAAGTGGCAGAAGGCCTTTTCGAGTATCTTTGGGCTGATACGTGCTGCATCGACAAGCGGAGCAGCTCGGAACTGACTGAAGCCATTAACTCCATGTTCCGTTGGTACAAGAATTCGACACGATGTTACACTTACCTTCATGACACCTCGGAGTTCCCCACCGAACCTGACTTCACAACTTTTGGCAACTCTAACGGCTGGCCGGAGTGGTTCTCGCGGGGCTGGACACTGCAGGAGTTAATAGCTCCAGGTGACCTCCAATTTTTCAACAAAGATTGGAAAGAAATTGGCAGTAAACGGAGCAGGACTACCGAGTTGAAGAAGATCACGGGAGTTCCACTTTCTGTCTTGGTGGATGGATTGTCCTCCTATCGCCCTAGCTTCGCTGAGGTCATGTCCTGGGCTTCCGAGAGGAGGACGATGCTCGCCGAGGACGAAGCATACTCACTAATAGGTCTGTTGGGCGTTAACATGCCGATGTTGTATGGAGAGGGGAAGAACGCTTTTCAGCGCCTGCAAATCGGGTTCATGCAGATGTCGAATGACCAGAGCATTTTTGCCTGGAAAGCCAATAAGGCTGGGAGTACCGAGGCCCAAAGTACTGAAGATGACGTGGGTTGGACCAGTGGTGTCTTACCTGATGGCCCCGTCGCGTTTAGAGGTTGCCACGACGTTATTCAAATGGAGCCGGATGAATTTTACCGGTTGCTTTCAAGTATGTGGGAGACACACGCGAACGCGCTCGCTGCCAACGGAGAGTGCGGAACATTGCCTGCATTCACCGTTACCAATCGCGGAATACAGATACCCCTTCCTCTCAGGCCTTACTACGGCTGTCCGTCGGTCTTCCGGGCGGCATTGGCATGCCGCAGGAGAGGCAACTTGATGCCGCTGACCATCAATTTGGCGGCCTTTGGACCTATCCACTACAGATACTCCGGTGTGGCTGGGCCCATGCAACCGTTTCCTCAGAACCAGACACTGCATCTTGCATATCAAGACAAGACCACTGATGGCATTACATTTAATATTGTTGGGACTTCAGCCCTCCATAATTTCAGCCGTTGTTTCGTCTTCCCCAGCAAAACGAGGTCTGAAGACGGTTCCCTCAAACTATCAAGCACCAACCCCCTTGCAATAGTGGTCTACGCTAATACTTCCAATGCTTTCTTCGCTATCGCATGTGGCTACTGCTTTGGTCAGGACTGGGTGCACGTCATTTGTGATGAACCGCGGAACAAGCCCCTCCTTTATGCGAAACAGATTTACAAACGGACATGGAGCAGGGGTGCGGAATATGCCCGCCTTATGGCTGAGGCATGCTCCGGTAAAACTGTGCGGCCCCATTATGTCAAGCATGGACACCTCCTCGGCACTACTTTAGCTGTGAGGGTCGCTTGCGGAGGATGGCAGAAGTCGAACGATCGAATCGTTACAATCGACATCGTCGAATTCCCAGGAGGTCGTTGCAAGACGGTTACATGGGAACCCATGTATGTGAGTATGCTTCCCGCTGTGAGTATGGCATTATGTATAACCTTACAATATCTAGGGCACCAAAGCCCTCATAAAAGCCGACGTTCCTTGCCTCATGAAAGAGACCTTATGGTTCGGTGGCCGCCTTGATGGTCACCGGATAGAGGGTGCCGGCGAAATCTTTTCCCTTGCACCTACACAACGGCAGATCAAAGTAAGTCCTAAAGCGTATGCTCTCATTCACAAAGTTCAACGGATACACTAGGTCGGTGACTACGGTGTTATTGCCAACGACAATGCAGGGAGTTTTGAATATCGAGGAAACATCTTCAGCGAATTGGAGGCATCCAACTGGAAGCTCAGGCCATATACCGATGATTTACCTCTCAAGCGGGTCGTTACGAGCAGGCTTGTACCCTACGGTACTCCACTACCACGACCTTCGGAAAATGCTGGGTTGGTTCTACACGAGCCAAAAATTCTCTCGTTTCTAAATAGTCAACGTACCTTTGATTTGTTGAAGCAGTTGTCTAGTCGGATGAGAGACTACTCGTTGGTGACATCGGTAGTGCAGTGTTCAGCATGTTCCCTTACCGACGACTTCAAAGGGCGGATTACGGCTCAAATGCGGCGATATCCGCAAATCTGGCAGGGTTGTAAGTATTTCGCTAGCATCGAGCTATTACTCTTTACCTCAAGTTTCACGCACTATGACAGATGTTTGTAACGCCACAGCTAACGCCCAAACCGTCACTCCGTTGTATACTGTTGCCACTCCCTGGATTTGGTATCAGGGTGAGGTGAACAGAGAAGTAGCACGTGAATACTACGAGATCAGGTGAGTCTATTTAAGTTGCGTAGTAGTGCGATCGATGATACCCTCTTTTGGGTGTGTAGGGAACGATTTAACGTCATAAAGAATTACCCACCAGCGCATAACAGAGAACTTAGAGAAGAGGCAGTCGAGTTCTTCAAGGTTAAATTTGGTGTCAAGCACCTGGAAGGCCTTGTGTGTATATGTGTCCATTCACTGCGTTACTAGTACGTGCAAAGCTGATGAGCCCGATAGGTAGGCAATATATCTTTCTTTGAACACCTAGCCTCTCTTTCAAGTAAGCATAAAGGGCCAAATACAACTCCCTTGGACGGTGAGATTGATTCGCTAATCTATTCGTTATCTCGATACACAACTACAGGGAACATGTCAGTGTCACCGGGCGACCTGCTGAAATCCTTACAAGGATCTCGTGGTAAGGAACTAGTGATGGTATCGGTCGAAGCAATGAAGGGGGTCACGCACCGTCGTGGAGATAAGTGGCTCTCAGCAGTGAAAGACTTAGTGCGCATGGTACAGAAGATCACTGACACTCTTGCCCTCGAAGCAAGTGCCTCAGTTATCATCTATGGATATCAATATTTGCTCATCCTAGTGATAGTTCCTCAGGGACATCTGTGACACTTTCCCCGCGGAAGCGGATACACTTGGCAATTTGTGAGTGGGTAGCATCTTTGCGTGTGTAGCGTGCATGGTTGACGGTACTTCAGTGCCAAGCGGAGAAAAAACAACTACAACGTTATTGACTGGTAAGTGTATTTGGGCTGCGGAATGTTTGTCTCAGAAAAGCGCTGCTGTGTATGTATAGCATTCAACCATTGGTGAAACAAGCGGAGGATTTGCAAGACGAATATTACGCAACCAAAGATTCCTCTGAACAGCTGGCACTGGAGGAGGATATCGTTGGCAAGGTACAGTGATGTGAATCATACTGATTACTCGATTAATAAGTGTCTCTTGTAGATCTTAGAGGTACTTCGATGCGGCATCTCTTTGGAGATTCAGTACATACTAGCGAAGGAAAGCTCTGTATTACTCCTCTTTCTTACGGCCTAACACGAAGCAGGTTGTGCACGAAATACTACACTACGAGACGACAGATGGGTCCACAGATCTCCCAGAAAAAGAAGTCAGATTTGGAGTATGTGCCTTCCTCGTATTGTGCACTGGATAGAGGCCACTCACTGCTACCATTTTCCTTGCCAGTGTTTGAAAATCACTGGTGAATTTTTTCGGGATGCATGTTCTGAGGTTCCACACGACAACGTGGCTCATTTGCGGCGGTGGGTTCCATGACTTAATCCATGTCATGCACACGAAGACTTACCTCTGTACCCTTGGTAATCAGACTCATGGCCAACGCGAGGGAAGGAGTATCGATGTGCGAACTCTACCGCGAGGCTCGTGAAGAAAGAAGGGATGGAGGGATTGGCGATGCATGGCTATACTTCGTACAGAATACCCACTGTGAAGATGTGGAGTAGGATCTGTGTGTAGAGGTTACGATCGACAGTACAGCCACCACTGGTGCGCTTGTTACCACTTCTTAGCAGCCGTTTACATGGCATTCGTTGCTGCGCAGGGCTTCTGTACGGTGGGTTGGCAAATCAAGGCGCTAGGGCATTGTCGACGGCGGACGAAACTGCCATGGATGTTGACAAGGAAAACACCTAAGCTAACTTGGGTAAGTGTGTCGTTGGTTTGAGTTGTCGGCATTGGAATTGTGGTTCAGTCCACATTCCAAGTGGCTTTTAGAGGATATCCGATATATGGCAACACCTTACAAAGAAAAGACCGCAGAAAGCCCGCGAGCAAGGGGCGCAAGAACATGCATAGAAGACATCTGCAGACATACGCATTCATCAGAGAGCCGACGCAATCAGTGTAACATCGGTGAAGGCGCCTGCGGCAGAGGGCTGGATTCTGCAGCCTACTAACTAGGACACCTGATTCGATAAAAAGTTGAAGGTACCGCAGTGTCTTCCGACGCAACTACGAGAGAAGCAGCCCCGAACATTTACATTCATGATTAGTCCATGCACGACACGTAAAGCGAGCCAGGTGACACAGACGGAAGTCGAACGGTACACTACATATCTACGCGCCCGCGCCCGCGCGCTTTGCTACAAACTGCCAATAGCCGACTCCTACAGATGATATACACCTGGACATCGCGAATTCGAACTGGTCTCAAGAAAGAAAGAAAGAAAGAAAAAAGAGAGTGCTGGTGAGCCGGACTCACGACGGTCCTGTCCTTGCAGTACAGGGAGGGAAAAAAATTCACAGAAACGCGCCATGCATGATTTTGACCATTTTCAACGCCGTCTCCGTCTCACCCTTTCCCACCCGCAACGTCTCCCAAGCAGCTGGACTGCTAATCTTCTTCGACCGACCAAAATCGATCAACCTGAAACTCTTCCGCGTCTCGGCATCGCTGTCGGAAACGTTACGCTCGATAGGCCACTGTGTAGGTAGTCCTGGCTGGACGAGGACGTTCCGCTCGGCGATCGACTCGTGTAGCCATCCCGCATTGTTAAATCGGAGGCAGAGCGAAGCACATTCTTCACGATCATCTTCCGAGAGGCAGGAGAGGTCCACAGGCTGGCCACAGTGTTCCAACAAGAGGATAGGACTTAGGTAGGGCGGTGGCCGCTTTTCGCCTGCTTCCTCCGCTGGAACTTCGTCTGTGTCTGCAGGTTCGGTGGGTGCTTCAGCAGTTCCCTTTTCCTTGTCTACGTCCATGGCAATTTCGTCCGGTATCGACAATGCCACCTCTTCGACGGGTACGTAATAGCCATAAAACTGCGGTACCAGTGCGTGCAGAGGAACTGGATTATGGATCGGCCTGATCAAATTATACCCACTCCAATGCTGAAAGAAATGGTCCGGAAATGCCTGATAGTTCCGCGCTTCACGCGCAAGATGCGCATCGTGCTGAATGGATAGTTTAGCCGCAACCTGGAAAACGGATGTACGCGGAACGGCATGTTTGGCGCAGAGTCTGAAATGAGAGCATCGTGAGGATGGGTCGACCGGGGTTTGCCAGCGCAAGTTGGGGCAGTAAACTCGGAAGACGGTTAATCCCTTGCTGTCAGAAGTAGGAGTAGACGTGGACGCAGACGAAGGCGCATGTTTGGAGTCGGACGGCGGTTTGAGCAAGATGATACGTTCCATGTCAAATTCCTCGTCGGTATCCGGTGGAACAGGCATTTCATACTTGAACCCGTCTGGTTTCTCCATGTCCGGGGATACCTTGCACCCCGCCTGTTCCATCATCTCGTGCCACCGTCCGGACCATTTCAACATGTCCACTTGTATCATGAGGTGTTCATGCACACAAGTGTGACACATCCAGGGCTCCACAAATAAATCACGGGGAAGCTCCCACTCGGCTTTGTACACCATGGAATGATTGCCTTCGCCAAGCATCCCCGCTGGAGAGAGGTACAGATGCGCTTCTTCCACGCGGGTCAGTGCAGAGGGTTTCATCGGCAAAGCTACCTCGTATGCCGGTTCGCCTCGGGCGCGTTCTTCCTCAGTCGGCAGAAACCTATAGACGTCTAAAACCCTCTTCTTCTTCCTCTCGTTCTCTTCCGCCTCTTTTTCGGACTCTTCAATAGCTTTGAGTGTGGATGACTCCAGACTGAGTTTATAGAGGTAGACCCTAGGACGCATGTTGGTCCATGGCGTCTTATCGTCCTTGGTCTCTCTACAAGGGTCAACGTGGAGAAGAGAATACGGATCGTGTACGTAGAGCATTTTGGGTAAGAGGTGCGCCGGGATGCGTTCTTGGAGTAGAACGGGCGGACAGGGGTTAGCGAAAGGGATGAATGGCCATGGAGGAGGGTAATGCGAGGGATGGAACGGCGATGAAAGAGGACGGTCAGACATGAGGATAGAGGAAATGCCATAGTTCCGTTTCTCCGGTTCGTTTGGTTCCGTCTTTTCGTTTTCGTTTTTGTCTTCGTTCCCGTCTTTGCCTTCGTTCCCGTCTTTGCCTTCGTTCCCATCTTCATCCTTGTCCTCATTTTCGCCTTCATCTTCGTCACAATTTTCGTCTTCAGCCTCGTCGCCATTTTCGTCTTCAGCTTCGCCACCATTTTCGTCTTCAGCCTCGTCACCATTTTCGTCATCAGCTTCGTCATCATTTCCCTCTTTCTCACCACCCTCATCTTTCTTGGTAGCCAGTTCTTCCCCGCCTTCGTGTGCGGAAGAGAAGCAATCAAGCACTCCTGTCGACGCATCTACCTTCGTCTCCACCGCCGAATACGCCTTGAACAATCTCGCGCGTATCTCATAGCATTCAACCAACTCTCCGGTGTTCGCAACGGGAATCTCATACGGATCATCCTCCTTATCCGCCCACTCGAACTCATCCTTGGCATACTCGACCTCGCCAATCTCGCGTAGTGCAGCAGCGATCCTGCTCCCGCTGAGATACGTGATAGCGTACGGATTTTTGGGCATCGGTTTGATAGAATAAAAGTCGTACAGGGTGGCTCCCCACGAGAGGATACCGTTGGGTGCTACCTTGCCCCCTCGCATCGTCTCGTTCGGAACGATCGCCTTGCCGTTCGGGTCGCGTGGCCAGACGCGGAATATAGCGCGTCTTTTCCTCTCGCGTATGTTTGATGCTGCGTGTTTGCCGAATGCGATGGAAGGCACAGTGTGGAGGTCGGTGTTGGGACTGATGAAGTACATGCCATTGATATGGACGGGTCCGTCGTCGTTCTGGTCATCGTTGGCAGTGGTAGAGGGTTCGGCGTCTTTGCTACCGTTGGCTGCCTCACTTTTATTAGGATCGGTGGTGGGATTACTTTTTTCGCTGGTGGTGCGTTCATCGTCTCCATCCGCAATGACAGGCGGCATATCGACATCGCCTGCGACGTATATGTATTAGTTCATATTTTTGTCGTTCACTAAGTAAGCATCCGGAATATGCCGCTCACCATCGCCGTCAGGGGCTTTTTTATCCGTATCCGTATCCGTTTTAGGATCGGTGACGGGCGGTTGCTTATCATTGCTCTTTTTTTCGTCGGTGGTGTGTTCATGTTCATCTTCTGTGTCCGCCATGACAGGTTGCATATCGACATCGCCTGCGACGTATAACATGTAGTTCATATATGTTTGTCGTTACTAAGTAACGTTCTGCTCACCGTCGGCGTCAGGGGCTTTTTTATCCGTATCCGTGACACGTGTGGGGTTGTCGCCGTCGACGGGTCTGCATGTGTCGCTGTCATCGGACAACGAAAAATACCATATAGAAAGGGGGCATAAATATTCAGAAGCATAGCATACACGTACCTCTTCACGGTCGAGTCAGCCTCGTCTTCGACGGACGATGACATGACCGCATCTCCACCAGATCCTTCAGAGGTAGTGCCTACTGTCGCGGGCGGTACGATGGTAGTAGACCGTTGGGAGTGATCGCTGATCACAGAGGTATGTGTATCGGCGTGAACGTCGGTGGCGGCGGCGAGTGCCATAGTACTAGTAGTAGTAGACTGAGCTAGATCTCGGGGTGGCGGACACATTGCCTGTCGTTTTGCAGGGTATTCCTTCTCCAAAGCGCGCTTGGCTTTTTCGCTGGTAAGAAATCCGCGTTTCATGTGGCGAATTTTAGTGGTGGCCCACCGGGGTTGGGTTTTAGTTTGGTTTGAGATAAAATACGGTCAAGACTCAAGTACTCAACGGTCGACGCAAGGCAACACGCGTGACTAGGGGCCTCACGATTTCGTGGCGGCTTATGTCAGTTATGTACAGCGGTGGGCGTACAAGCACAACTGTATTGATTGGTATAATCATGCATCGAAGACTACGACGACGAGCGAACACCTTCCCACCATTTGCCCACCTTGGCAGTGGCATATCGCGTACTCTTGGATAGGCCGGCACTCACGATCCCTTTCAGGGTTTGCACTGTTGCAGGGTACCGCACGATCTTGCACATCTCTGTAGTAGTAGGCACGCTTCAGTCACGCAACATAGAGACGGGAAGAAACACACCTTGCTGCAAGATCTCTGGCATCGACTCGTCGCCTGCCACGCGTATCCAATACGCATACTCGTCTGCCTCCCTCGATATGCCGCCTCTCTCCCTCATACGCGCATGCACGCGGTCCAACAGCCCCTGAGGCAGCTTCTTCATATGTGCCACCCTCGCCTGCGCACTAACATCCTGCTCGACGACATCCGACCCCACCGACCACCTCACCCCGGGAAGTCCCTGCGCCAGCCTCCAATACAGCTCTCTAAACTGTCCTTCCTGTCTATCCACGACGTTCTTCACCTTGTTCCTGTTCTCTGCGGGCAACGCCATCCGCGGATCGCCCATATAGCTGATGGATGCGATGTGCATGAACAGATCGCGCGGCGTGAATTGCGAGGGGAGCATTAGCAGCGCGGTGCGCAGTGCGGACGTGAGGTTGACTTGTTGCGTGAGCCGTACTCGGGCGTCGTCTTTGATGATTCGGAGGGGTTTGTGCATTCGGCCGGCTAGATAGAGGGTTCTCCAGTTGAGGAGGTCGGCGCAGAGAGTGTCTACGGACGTAACGCCGTACTTGATCGTCTGTATATGCCGAGTTCAACCATGCCCCACACCGTCGTACATGACATATTCGGATATACGAGGAGGAAAGGGGGACTCACGACATCATGCATCGGCACGTAGGTATTAAACCACACCCCGGGTCCCATCTCCTGAACCTTGGTCACGAAAGATGACCCCAACATCCGCGCATGCAGGGGATAGTGTCCAGGGTACTGGTGCATATTGATAGAATGCCAATGATCCGGATGGTTCACTGCAAAGATGAAATCGAGCATGGGCTTGTGCTTGTCCGCTCTGTTCTTCTGCTTGCGTTTATTATTAGGCTTGGACGCCAACGACGACAAAGATGACGATGGGTCGACATTGATGTCTTCGTCTTCGTCGACGTGATCGTACCCGGCCTGTCCAAATACACCAGAGCCATATGCGAAGGCATACCGGACAGGCGCATCGAACGAGCGTACTATCCGCTCGAGAAGCGCGCGGGTCGAGTCTGATACGGGGAGAAGCTGGTTCCTGCCAAACGTGGGTGGAAGACCGAGACTTCGGCCACCACCACCGAGGTGGGGATGCGTGGTTTGACGGAGGTGGTTTGGTGTGTGAGTGGTGGGGGCTGGACGTGGAAGTGGATATGCCAGACGCGATGGCCGGGTTTTGGTGTCAGGTGGAGGTGGACTTGGATTTGGACTGGGCTGTGATGATGACGACGCGGGTGGTATGGGTGGACCCACAGACTCCGTCGTCATCGTCCGCCTGGCGCAACGGCTATTACGGACCACTGCCGTCGTCGACCTCGCCATCGTTGACGGTGCTCCGAGTCTTGTCATCGTCGTCTTTGTAGGCACTCGACACCGGGACCTGGAGTGAGAACGCAGAGATTACCGGCACGTGATCATTGGACGACTACATAAAACATACAACTTGGTATTCATATATAAAGACTGACCTGCAGGACCAATAATGAGAATGAATGAAGGAAAGAACATCAACAGAAACAAAATACATATGAACATATGACCACGCATAAAACACGGCGAAAATTTACCCGGAAAGAAAGAAATTCTACCCCAAAATCAAACGGCCCTCAGGGAATTATCCTACCGCTTCGCAGCATTCGCATACGGACTCTTCGGTTTCGCAGCATCCTCAGCAGCCTTCCTCGCGCGCAAAGCTGCACTTTTGTTGACGCGCGGTGCGATCGTGGGGGCTTGAAGACTGCTTGGACGACGCGAGCGAGTCGTCGCAGGCGTAGACGGGTCGGTGGCGTGAGCGAGCGGATCGTCGACGTCCACGAAATAGGCGTCGGGATCGCTGAGACAGGTGTGGCTATTGGAAGGAGAGGATCCCGTCGTGTTGGACGTGCTCATAAGACCGTTCGTTCTACTGATCTCAGAGACAGAGCCGTTGGCGGGAGTGGCACGGGTGGTATAACTCGCTTTGGTTGCTGCGTACCCTCCGAATTGAGAAATCCTGGAAGAGGCTCTCGATGGTGGAACCGTTGACTGAGATCGAGCTGAACCGATATTAACGCGGGAATCCCTATACGCACTCATCACGGACGAGCTGCGCGAATAGGTTCCGGACCCGGGAGTTTTAGGTGCCGTAGGCGCTCGGACTACATAACACGAGGGTCTTCAGAGTAGGTACTCGGTCAAAAAAAACGATGACCACTCACACATGAAACTACTAGGCGGAGGCGCACCCTCCTTCCTAAGCGCTGCACTCCTATTCGTGCGTGGTAGAATGGCAGGCGGTTGGGATACGCTACAGACCGAGATCGTTTCGCTACGTTTATGACCCGGCACACCCTCGAAGATGTTCTTCCTGAGCTGCTCCTCCACAGCAGCCTCAGTTTCCGTTTCGTCGTCCTCTTCCGTCTGCGAAGTGGTGGAAGGGGTAGTATGTGGACTAACAGATACACTCGACCGGATATTCCCTCCGTTCACTCCGTTTCCAGCTTTAATACCAGCACCACTTCTTCCAGAAGAAGCGTTTGCAGCAGAGGGACCCTTTTTACCTGGTGGCGTAGCGGGCCTCTCCAAACCCAACCTCAGGGCCGCCGCCTTCGTCAGTCTCGGAGCTACCACGGGCGGTTTCGTCGATGCCACGCCAATCGTCTCGGCTCGTTTGTGACCAGGTACACCTGCAAACGTCTTTCGTGCCCGTTCCTGTGCGTCCTTGCTTGTGGAGGAGGTAGCATTTTCTTTGTTCGTGTAGGTAGGAAGACGACCCGTGCTAGCCGTTCCCATCGTGCTCGGTCTGGGTCTGGGTCTGCCGGGTGAGTTGGAAGGAGACGACGAGAATGATTGTCGGAGGAGAGCTGCTTTGGTAAGACGTGGAGTGATATCGGGGGCGAGATGAGTTTTTGGGAGGGGACGAGCGCGGAAGGGGGTCTTGCCCGCACCGGTGGAGGAAGAGTTAGTGTTGGAGGTGCGATCACTGAGTGCGAGGCTCGGACGGGAGTCCATAAACGCAGGTGCGCGTGCGTTGGATGGACCAGCACTGCCGTCGAACGTGGTTGAGTCTGCCAAAGCAAGACGAGCCTCTAGACCGAACTGGAGTGCTTCCAACACGCCAGAGTTGATCGAGCGTATGGACCCTGCATCGAACTCTGGCACTCCCACAGCTACGCCTACGCCCCGTCCATATCCATTTGGCACGCGTTCCGCTGTCTCGCCATGTCCACCACCACCCTCTCCTGCGAGTGCCAGCTCATCGTCCCCATCCGGTATGGGCGGCAGTTCAGCTGGTGGGAAAGGGGGGCTGGATGCGAACAGAGCTGCGATTTGCATCTCGACTTGGGCGTCTGTGCGTGCGGCGATGAGGGCGTTGTCAAAGGAAGGGAGGAGACTGAGCAGGGTTTGAACAGCGGGACGAGAGTGGTCGAGGACGTATACCCAGACTGGACCCCTATGGGAACGCGGGCCTTCAGTTGAGTATGGATGAATTCGAGTCGTTTTAAAGCGGAAAAAAAAAGAGAAGAGGCTGGGGGAGAACGCGAGCTGGAAGGGACTCACTCGCTGAGAAAGCTGGCATCCGAGTCGAACAGTTCGTAGAATGGTTCAGGATCCGTTTCAGTGTCGAATTCCATCGGGCGCTCTTTGACGATCTACGTAAAGACCGTCGAGCATTCAGCGCGCGCATTTGGTTTAGATGTGGGGGAGATGAAATGCGAAAACGAACCTCGAATTTGGCCTCCGAGAGACGATGTTCGATGTCCAGCCTGTGCTGGAGAGCGTGTGTCTTGATGATGGCGACCGTGCGCGACATGGTCGTTGGCGGTGTAGTTTGAAGGGAGCGTTTGACTTGGAATTGGGAAGATACCGTATACACACAGCAAGTAATTTAAGGAAGGGAAGTTTGAAACACTTGGTGTACTGATTCTGAGTCGTGGGTGGTTTATCGAGAAAAACTGCCGGTTGCGATGGCACCGCGACACGCATATCGATCGTTGACGACAACTGTGTCTCACACTGGCTCGCACACCCTCTTTGCATATAAGTGCTGGGTACACCTAGGCTGTATTTGAAGGTCCCATTGACTTGTGGCATTAGTGGGTTTCAGAGTTTGAATTTGATGTATGCTAAAAACAAAAAAGCAGAAACTTTTACACAGAAATTGGTGTGCCATGCAGCAACATTTGAACTCTGAGGTGAGCCAATGACACAAGTCTAGTAGCAAGTGTGTAGTAGTTTCCTCTTTGTCTTTCATGGCTAATCCTGCACAGGCTGACCAGCTAGCTACCCAGGAGGTAGTGTTGTTGTTGCTTTCCACCTGTGGTCATGGTCATGGCTGTGCCTACACACCTGCAACTCCTGTAGAGAGGATCCTGAAGATACAATTATTAGGGTGTCTCAAAGTTCACTAAAGTAAAGCTATAACATGGATTTCCAACGTTCACAAATCTTTTTTTTAAGTGCTGACTGATTTTTTGGTTATTACCATATATAGAAGACCCTATTATCTTGATCTACGGAAGCACCTGTGTGTCACCATTTGCGTTACATATTAGTAACAAAGATGTGACTCGATCTTCGTTACTAATTAGAGAGGAATTCTACTATTACAGTGCTGCAGCACTTACTTCAGCACTCAGCTGGGACTCTGAGAAAAAAAAATAAGGATTATATAAGCTAGAACAGCCACACAGCGAAGGGGGGTGTAACACAGCCACAAATTGAAGAGTATGTCACAGCCACAAGGAGAGGGGTTCACACAGCCACAGAGAGAGGGGTGCTGCACAGCCACTTAGTGAAGGGTGATTCACAGCCACAGGGAGAGGGGTTGACACAGCCACTTAGTGGGGGGTGATTCACAGCCACAGGGAGAGGGGTTGACACAGCCACTTAGTGGGGGGTGATTCACAGCCACAGGGAGAGGGGTTGACACAGCCACTCAGTGGAGGGTGATTCACAGCCACAGAGAGAGGGGTTGACACAGCCTCAGAGAGAGGGGTTGACACAGCCACTTAGTGAGGGTGATTCACAGCCACAGGGAGAGGGGTTGACACAGCCACTTAGTGAGGGGGTTGACACAGCCTCAGAGAGAGGGGCTGACACAGCCACTCAGTGGAGGGTGATTCACAGCCACAGAGAGAGGGGTTGACACAGCCACTCAGTGGAGGGTGATTCACAGCCACAGAGGGAGGGGTTGACACAGCCACTTAGTGGGGGGTGATTCACAGCCACAGAGAGAGGGGTTGACATAGCCACAGGGGTGGGATACTGCACAGCCACATTGAAAACAAAAGTTGTAGCCCGGGATGAGAGGATCATGGCAATATGATTACATCAGCGAGATCTTGTTTTTTAGATTAGATATGAGTGAAATACTAAAATTTTCATGAGTCTCTGCTTTTTTTGCACAGCCACTCCACCTGCAATATATGCTTATGCAATCAAAAAAGCGGACCTGCACAGCCACACTGAAAACAACAGTTGTAGCCTGGGACGAGAGGATCATGGCAATATGATTATGTCAGCGAGATCTTGCTTTTTAGATTAGATATGAGTGAAATACTAAAATCTTTGCGAGTCTTTTCTTTTTGCACAGCCACTCCACCTGCCATATGTGCTTATGTAATCAAAAAAGCGGACCAGATACCTAGGTTGTTGCTGCTGCACCACTCCTCCCCTCTACTGTATGATACTTTACTGTATTTCAGTATACTGTTGACATGCAACCTACCCATTTGCACACAATTTGTATCCAATCCAGTGCTTTCTATGGATGTGAATATAAATAGGGGTAAAAATGCAGCCTCTGCTCCCATTAGTGCAGTTCTTGACATATGGACTTGCAAATTACATCCCATATTTCCCTTGCATATGACTACAACATATCAAAATTACAGACCATCAGCCTCTGTTCTTGTGGAGGCAGAACCAGATCTCCTCCTCCCCAATGTATGTGCTACAATCATGGGCACTGCACCTTTTTGGGTATTCTGATGAATTGGGACCATGGGGGATATGTCATATAATGTCTATGTAGAAGGACTTTGGTGATTTATTTGGTGGAATGGATGTAAGACCACCTTGTTGGTTTTTGGGTGCATGGCCACCACACCACACTTCCAAGGGTATCATTCCAGCTAATGCCATGGGTCCACTCTACACCTATATATCTACCCTCATTCAAAGTTTGAAGTCCATCCATCAAGAAATGGATGAGCTAGAATGAAAATGAGAGCTGGAGAGCGTGGGAAAGTGTGCGATGATTTTAAGAGACTTAGGAGACATACCAAAAACTTGTCATAGCACATCACAGAGTGAAGTAATGAGTGAGATAAGTGCATGGATGAATTCCTACTTGCAATTTGGACTCTCCTGTACCTTTCAAAATGTACAATGATTATCTAAATACTCAAAAATGCGAAAAGTGGGGAGATTGTATCCCATGTATGAACTACAGGAGTGAAGCAGGCATCTAGGAGGTTGATACCACCCATACAAGCTGGACAGGTTTGCCATTGCAGAAATGGTACAGAAGAGTCCAAATTGCAAGTAGGAATTCATCCATGCACTTATCTCACTCATTACTTCACTCTGTGATGTGCTATGACAAGTTTTTGGTATGTCTCCTAAGTCTCTTAAAATCATCGCACACTTTCCCACGCTCTCCAGCTCTCATTTTCATTCTAGCTCATCCATTTCTTGATGGATGGACTTCAAACTTTGAATGAGGGTAGATATATAGGTGTAGAGTGGACCCATGGCATTAGCTGGAATGATACCCTTGGAAGTGTGGTGTGGTGGCCATGCACCCAAAAACCAACAAGGTGGTCTTACATCCATTCCACCAAATAAATCACCAAAGTCCTTCTACATAGACATTATATGACATATCCCCCATGGTCCCAATTCATCAGAATACCCAAAAAGGTGCAGTGCCCATGATTGTAGCACATACATTGGGGAGGAGGAGATCTGGTTCTGCCTCCACAAGAACAGAGGCTGATGGTCTGTAATTTTGATATGTTGTAGTCATATGCAAGGGAAATATGGGATGTAATTTGCAAGTCCATATGTCAAGAACTGCACTAATGGGAGCAGAGGCTGCATTTTTACCCCTATTTATATTCACATCCATAGAAAGCACTGGATTGGATACAAATTGTGTGCAAATGGGTAGGTTGCATGTCAACAGTATACTGAAATACAGTAAAGTATCATACAGTAGAGGGGAGGAGTGGTGCAGCAGCAACAACCTAGGTATCTGGTCCGCTTTTTTGATTACATAAGCACATATGGCAGGTGGAGTGGCTGTGCAAAAAGAAAAGACTCGCAAAGATTTTAGTATTTCACTCATATCTAATCTAAAAAGCAAGATCTCGCTGACATAATCATATTGCCATGATCCTCTCGTCCCAGGCTACAACTGTTGTTTTCAGTGTGGCTGTGCAGGTCCGCTTTTTTGATTGCATAAGCATATATTGCAGGTGGAGTGGCTGTGCAAAAAAAGCAGAGACTCATGAAAATTTTAGTATTTCACTCATATCTAATCTAAAAAACAAGATCTCGCTGATGTAATCATATTGCCATGATCCTCTCATCCCGGGCTACAACTTTTGTTTTCAATGTGGCTGTGCAGTATCCCACCCCTGTGGCTATGTCAACCCCTCTCTCTGTGGCTGTGAATCACCCCCCACTAAGTGGCTGTGTCAACCCCTCCCTCTGTGGCTGTGAATCACCCTCCACTGAGTGGCTGTGTCAACCCCTCTCTCTGTGGCTGTGAATCACCCTCCACTGAGTGGCTGTGTCAGCCCCTCTCTCTGAGGCTGTGTCAACCCCCTCACTAAGTGGCTGTGTCAACCCCTCTCCCTGTGGCTGTGAATCACCCTCACTAAGTGGCTGTGTCAACCCCTCTCTCTGAGGCTGTGTCAACCCCTCTCTCTGTGGCTGTGAATCACCCTCCACTGAGTGGCTGTGTCAACCCCTCTCCCTGTGGCTGTGAATCACCCCCCACTAAGTGGCTGTGTCAACCCCTCTCCCTGTGGCTGTGAATCACCCCCCACTAAGTGGCTGTGTCAACCCCTCTCCCTGTGGCTGTGAATCACCCTTCACTAAGTGGCTGTGCAGCACCCCTCTCTCTGTGGCTGTGTGAACCCCTCTCCTTGTGGCTGTGACATACTCTTCAATTTGTGGCTGTGTTACACCCCCCTTCGCTGTGTGGCTGTTCTAGCTTATATAATCCTTATTTTTTTTTCTCAGAGTCCCAGCTGAGTGCTGAAGTAAGTGCTGCAGCACTGTAATAGTAGAATTCCTCTCTAATTAGTAACGAAGATCGAGTCACATCTTTGTTACTAATATGTAACGCAAATGGTGACACACAGGTGTACGGAAGCGCCGAGTATAGCCTTCACCTTCTCCATGATGCCATGCCTGAGCGACTGGCAAATGCTGTTAAGCAACCTTGCCAGTGCCCACCTGGACCTCCAGGTTGCACAGTATCAAGACCTTGTCCACACCACTGTCGATTTACTAGACCCCTGTGACAGTGACCTCGACACTGACTCCCAGCTTTCTGACTCTGTTTCCAACACAAGTGACATGTCTCTCGAGTCTTCAATTTCTGACTATACACTGGACAGCTTTCTCTCTTTACTCCAAACGTCTGAAGCTACCTTCCCTGCTGAACTAGCTCTGGACCATCACCAATTGATCTCGTTTGAAAATGCAATTGTTGCACTAGCGGATGAAGTAGAAAAATTGCGCTACCTTAATGCTTGCAAGAGAGCTCCTCATGCCCCACAGCTCCAGCTGTTTGAAGAATGGAACCTGAATAATGACCTGAAGAAATTTCATTGTAAACTTCATGTTGACCCCGACATCTTTGCCTACCTCGTCAAAAAACTAGAGGGTCACCCAGTTTTCAGCAACAACTCAAACAATCCTCAGCTCCCCATACCTGTACAGCTTGCAATCTTTTTGAATGGAGTTGGCCACTATGGGAATGGGGCAGCAACAGAAGATGTCACTGAGTGGGCAGGTGTCTCTGTAGGAACTGTCTATAATTGCTATCGACGAGTCATGGTCATGCTTCTCCAACATCATGACAATGTTATCCATTTCGATCCAATGGAACTAGAGGATCAGGAGGAAAGGGACTGAGTGAAGAACTGGGTTGAAAGCCATAGCTGTCCAGGATGGAGGGGGGGGGTTTTGTGCGTCGACGGGTCACCTATCAATCTTTTTCAAAAGCCAGGCTGGCACGGCGAGGGGTTCTTTGATCGTAAATCACGGTATTTGCTCTCTGCCCAGGTATGTACCACTCTACAGCTCGGGCATGATGTACTGACTTGGTGAAGGTTATCATCCTTCTGCATAACCTCTGGATTGTCAACTACATGATTGGAGTCCCCAGAAGTCTACATGACTCCAACGTGTTCTTGTGCAGCTGCATATATCACCACCTGGAGATGTTTCTTGGAGCTGATGAATGGATCTGGGCCGATTCCACATATCCGTCACTCCCATGGTGTGTCATCCCTTTCAAGCGCTCAAGCACAGAATTGATGCCCGATGATCTTCAATCAACATCTATCAAAGGTTAGTAAATTATCCTTTCTCCCTGTAACATCGAGACCATATGTTCTACAGATACGTGTCCACTCTGAACACTTCTTTGGGTCACTGAAGGGTTGATTTCAGTCCTTATGGGAAATGCATTTCCAGATTCAAAACCAGCAGGATCTCAACTTTGTGAACATGTGGATGCAGTGCTGCCTTATCCTCCATAATATGATACTTGAAATCAAAGAAGATCTTGGCATGACGAGCTCTAATGTTGAGTATATGGAAGAGGTGGCAACATGGGGAGTTTCTTTGGTTCATGAGTGAGATGATGGGGAGGATTTCATAGCATCCCCAGGTCAGATATTCCATAAGTGCCTGATGGAACATTTGTTCCACAGGCTCGAAAATGTAGCTTAATTACTTTCCTGTCAAACAACTGTGCTGGTGAAAGACAAGTATATTCGAGCCTGATTCATACATGAACGATACTCGTACACGACTAGCACAACAGGACATGACAGGACAGACATGGGGTGATACAATGATGCAAGCTAAATGTAAAAAAAAATAGAGGGGGGGAAGGGAAACATGTGCCACTTTACTCTCCACCACCAGAAGGCCCAGCTTGTTTCTCTGCTTGTAATCAGGCAAGCCTCACCATTTCCAACTGTGATTTGAGCTCCAGCTGCTTTGTCTTCTCGTTTGCCATTGACAACTCATGGTTGTTCTCTGCTATCTTCAGCTTGAGATCATGCTTGCGCTGAGCATTCTTGTCGTGAGCCTTCAACTCTTTGGCAACGACCAGTGCTTGTATCTTCATCTGTTTGGTCTGAGAGTTGGCTTTGGCAGAATTCTGAATTTGACGAATGAGCAAGTCTGATGTTTCAGTAAGTTTTGCGGAGACATCGGAAGCAACATCCCTAGATTGCTTGCATGCTGCTGAGGAGCCTGAGCTAGAAGGCACACAAGAGGGGACAATGAGAGAAGTGGAATTGACACCTGTGGGGGACTTTCCCTTGTCCTCCTTACCCAGGCTGATGCTGGTACTGGTGCTCGCTCGCCATGCATGTGATGATAAAGTGTTGAGCATGCCAGCAGTTGGCAGAGTGTTGGCATCAACCAGGCCTGGTTGGAAACTGGCTGTGGAGGGGGGGACAGTGGACGAAGTACTGATTGTGGAATAAGTGGAGGGGGGGGGACTGATAGGGGTAAGAGCAGAAAATGGTGGTGGGCAGGGTGGGGTATGCGTGAACCAAAGCTGGGGATCAATATTTTCATCAAGCACTACCTCGGAAAAACTCAGTGTATCATCTCCATGGTGATTCTCTTCCTTGATGTCCTCTCCCTCCTCCCCCTTGGGACCATTGTCTTCAATCGTGGGGGATGGCTTACTGGAGACCCAACCATCGCCCACTATTGGCAAAGACTCCGAGGCTGTAGTGCCTTGCTGCCCAGAAAAATATCATTGTGCACTTGCAGTGAAGTCTTGCCTGGGATCAGCGGTGCTGAACACCATGTTATAGGATGGGTTGGTCCTCCAGAAGCTGTGGAGATCCTCCCACTAGGGGAAGTTTGCAACAATTTTGTCTAAGTAACTCGTTAGCATACTTGTTGATAAGCTAGCACACCTACTTACCGAGTAGCTTCTTCATATCTGGGTGTTCCTGCAATTCGGCAGAGGTAAGACCTGCCCCCGTTGAACCAAGTGTCTTGTTTGCTTCATTGTACTTCTTATGGAGCCTGAAGTGGCTGATTAGCCATAAGTTTGAATATAATCATGTTGTAATACTCTCTCACAACATGCATGAAAACTTATGATTGAAAACAGTTCTTGATCAGTTTGATGAACAAAGAGGGATACTGAGAGTATAGATGCCTGATGTGTACGTCATGGTCATGTGTAAAAATGGCATCCGCAACTTGCTGGTAATAGACCTCCTTCTGAGTGCTCATTTGCTGCTGTTGCTGCCCCTCATTAACCATGTCCTGATGAGAGTCTGAGAAGAGCTTTATGCGAGTATCGGGGTATGTTTTACACCAGCTGATAAGCCAGGTGGTACATGTGTGAACGTTGGGGTCCTTATTGTCCCATTGTATCTTGGGGATCTTTTCTGCATGAGTTGCACTTGTGCTTCCATGGCCATGACCATGACCATGGGTGGAAGACGATGAGAACAGTTGGTTTGCCTGTCCAGAGGCATCTATTGGGGGGGATCAGTCATGGAGGGTCATAAGAAAGGGAGCTTAGCATGTATGGGTGATATGTTGGCAACTGCAGAGTTTGAATGTTGCTGCATGGTGTGGCAATGACAGTAAGTTTTTGAAGTTTTATTGCTCTCGAAAATTCAACTCTGAAACACTCTAATGGGATGATAAGGATCCCAACATCCATGCTCATACTGCTTGACTCATCAGCTGGTGCAAAATGTATCCAGACACCTGCATCAAGCAATTTTCTGACTCACACCAAGAGGCAGTAAACAAAGGGCAGCAGCATCAACAAATGAGCACCCAAAAGGAGGTCTACTTTCAGCAGGTTGCTGATGCTGTCTTCACTCATGACCACAATCTGCACATCCAGCAGCTCTATGCTCAATATCTGTCTGTCTTTGTCAAACCTATCAAAAGTTGCTTCCAATCGTAAGTCTACTTCATCATGTAATGGACTTTGGTTCTGAATTTCTGGCTAATCAGCCACTTCAGACTTTGCAAGAAGTATAACAATGCCAACAAGACCCTCAGTTCTAGCAGGGCAGGTCTTACTGCTATAGAGTTGAGGGAGAGACTGGAGATGAAGAGTGTAGACAGCTAAAGATGGAGAACTCAGCAAGTTGATAACATGCTACTGTACATGACTCCTCAAACCTAAAGACAGAGAACTGTACCGAGAAGTGTCAGTCCCATCTAACATATGTTGTATGGTAAACATACCTCAGCAAGTTGATAATGTGCTGAGGAAAGGAAACAGAAGTAAAAAGAAACATGTATCTATGTGAGTATGTATCACATGATGACAGCTGGTGTTGATGCTGCAACATCTAAGTAGTGAAGTGAAAGTAGAGGTCTGTACCTAATATACATCAACACACCCCCTCAGGGTGGCACCAGCGACAGACCTGTTCAGTGACCTTGAAAAGATGCATGCACAAGTGGCTTGGTAAGGATGTCTGTGATGTTCTGATGTGTCGGTATCCACCTGAGACTGAACACCCCCTTGCTGATGTGTTCGTGAAGGAAATGATAATGCACATCAATGTGCTTTGTGCGAGGATGGTTGATTGGACTGGTAGACAAAGAAACTGCACCTGTGTTGTCTGTGTGAATAATGAAAGGAAGAGTGGGTGTCTGGTGAAGAGAGTGCAATGCTGAATGTAGCCATAAGCCCTCTTGTACACATGCCATGAGCACCATATACTCCACCTCTGTGGAGGAGAGCACTAAAGTATGTTGTTTCTTAGAGGTGTGTGTGACTGGTCCCCTGTAGTAGAACCAGACATATCCCATTACTGATATTTGATCCACTGGACATGTTGCCCAGTCTGAATCACTGTAAGTGTAAGGAAGGTGATTAATGTTGGGATTCCTGTAGTGAACGTGAAGGGACTTAGTCCCCTTTAGATAGTGAAGCATGTGTTTTGCCACTGCAAAATGATGGAGTTCTGCTTGTACACACTGCTGAGCCAGGCGCTGGACTGTCTGAGTGATGTCTGGTCAACTGCAGGTGGCGAGGTAGGTTAGTTCCCCCACAATCTTTCTGTATGCATGTTCCAAGTCTGGAACATCCAGGAATATGTCTGTGTCCAACTCAAAAGGGTGATTTGGGTCCATTGGAAGTGATACTGGGTTCGCCTCTCCCATCCCATACTCTTCGCAGATGTGATCAATGTAAGATTCCTGGTGGATCCATGCCTCGTGTGTCTCTCATCTCCTCTTGATCTCAATCCCAAGGTACAGCGAGATGGGTCCTAAGTCACTGATGCCAAAATACTCACCAATCTTCCCTTTCACCCAATTAAGAAAACATCTACTGTTGCAGCTGCCAAGACCATTGTCAATGTGCCAAACAATAATGCAAACAACCCTCCATCTGTCCTTTTTGAGCTTATCGAAGATGAAGACCATGAGGTCGATGTCTGACCTGGAGAATCCAAGTTCCTTGAGGAGTTTTGAGAGTGTGACATACCAGTCAAACACAGCTTGTTTTAGCCCATAGAGAGAGCACAGCAACAAGCAGATGAGTAGTACTCTGGCATCATTATAGCATTCAAACCCTCAAGGTTGTTTCATATAGATCTCCTCAGTGAGCTTTCTGTGAAGAAACACTTGCTTCGCATCGAAACAGTCTAACTCCCAGTTGTTCTGTGCCACCATCACGATTAAAAGTTTCACCGATGCCTGTCTGGTGACCAGTGCATAGGTTTGATGAAAGTCCACTCCAGGTATTTGAGAGAAGCCTTGTGTGACTAGATGTGCCTTAAACCTCAAGCCTCCCTTCAAGTCTACCAGTTTGAATTTAAAGACCCATTGATTTCCCACAAGTTTGCATCCATGTGGCAGTTCCACCAACTTCCACACACCCATCTCCTTCATTGTTCTCAGCTCCTTCTCCATCACTTCCCTCCACCCCTCATGATCTGATCATCTCACTGCTTCATCATATGTCACCAGAGGAATGGACATGTTGTAGCTGGGTTGACTAGGATCTCTGCGCTTATCGCTCCTGATGGAAAGGTGTGACTGTTCTGTGATGATCAAATTAACTTGATATTCTGCAAAGACCTTGTTTTCCTCAACACTGTCTTCCTCTGCAATGGTCACCCCCTCACTAAGACTACCATCCACCCCCTCACTCATTCCCAGAACTGGTCCAGTTGTAAGCCTGTCCTTTTTTCTCTGAAGTTTGTCTGCTAACAACTTCCCTTTTTCCATCAGGACCCGAGGTTGATTGGATCAACGTGGTTCATCTACCACTACCTCCTGCATGGTGAAGGGTGTGAGTGAGTGTCCTGAGGAAGATGATGACATTGAGGGGTCTGCCACTGCCCGAGGTGAGTGACAGTCCATTGAGAGGTTCCAAGGTTGCATTACTGATCCCTTGTCAAAGATCACATCCCTGCTGTTGAAGAAAGCCCCAGTGGCACAGTCCTGTAGTCTCCACCCCTTTACTCTGTCTGGATATCCCATGAATAGTGCCTCAGAAGAATGTGGCCTGTTCTTTACATGATGTTCAGGTGGGATCCAGGAGAAACAGTGCAAGCCAAACACCCTGAGGTGAGAGACATCTGGCTTATACCCATACAACATCTCGAAGGGAGTTTTGTTGCCAGGTAAAATGTGCATGTCTGTCAGATTCCAAAGGTAGCTGACTGTGAGGATGGCCTCTCTGAAGTAGCCCACCAAAAGACCAGCCTGGTTTAAGACTGCCAAAGCTTGTCCCTCAATGGTGCATATTCCTTGTTCTGCCTTCCCATTCTGCTGATGCACATAGGCTACTGACCTGCGATGTTCAACCCAGGCCTCTACCAAACTGCTCGTGAACATGCTGCCCATATACTCACCACTGTTATTGGTCTGTATTGCCTTGATCCTGGCATTGAACTGATTCTCCCATTGAGCTTTGACCATTTGCCATGCCTCATGTGCCTGGTCCTTGGAGGCCAACAAGTGGATGCTGAGAATGTTCATGTAGTCATCAATGAAGATGATGAAGTACTGTTTCCTGTGTAGTGTTGGAGTAGGAAAAGGGCCACAGAGGTCAGTGTGAATTAGTTCGAGGAATGTTCATGTGGGTGCTGAGGTGGATGTTGGATAGGGCTGATGTGGATGTTTAGTGATGATACAAGACTCACACTGCATCTGAGCTGCTGACAAAGTAACCTGAACCCCTGCCACCATTGTTGGGAGAAATTTGGCAATGTCTCCCCCCAGATGTCCCAGCTGTGTGTGCCATAAATCCCAGGTGAGTGTCCTTGGTGTAAAGGCAGTGAAACCTGAAGCTGTGACTGCATCAGGGCTGCTAGGTGAACAAATGAATTTGACATCCAGAAAGCAAAGTTGTCCCCTCATATTGATGCAGCCTAGGAGTTCATTCACATGATGCATCTTGCACTGACTTGGTTTCCCCTTGAAGCATAGCTCCCATCCACATTCAGTCATACAACCAACTGATAAGAGATTGATGACTGCATTTGGTGCATACAGGCAGTTCTCCAACCTCAGGCAAATTCACTTATCCCCCAGCTTAAGTATTGCAACACAATCGCTGTGCCCTTCCATACTCAGGCTGCCCTGATTTGCCATCTTCATGGACACTGTGGAGTCACAAGTAAAAGTCCAAAAGAAGGATGAGTCCTTGATGAGATGCATGGTCATCCCTGAGTCTAGAATGGTAGAGGACACCATTGCTGCAAGAGACACAAGACCCTCATCCACCTCCTCCAACATTGCACAAGATAGGTCACGAAAGAAGCTGTCAGTTGGCAGATACTGTATGGCTGCTGCTGCCATCGGTACATTCATCTGTGCATTTGTTGATTGAGACGTGACACTTGGTGCTGAAGAAGGGGTTACTGTTGCTGTTGCTGCTGCCTGTGTGGCATCTGACCCAGTTCCCTTCCCCCTCTGCCAGGGAGCCTGTCCTGCTCTTCCACCCCCCACCTGGAAGCAGTTGCTCCAGTCATGATCTACTCGCTTTTGACCCATGCAAATGGGAGTGGTGCATGGAGTTCCACTGGGATTGTTCCTAGTCTTTCACAAACCAGTATTTGAATTGACTTCTCCATGCCCCCCTGGCATAGCTGCATTCACATACTCCAAGCCTGGACTGGCGGTAGGACTTTCATTGATGATCTGCATGGCTTCCTTAATGACTGTCTGAGCCACATGTTTAAATGTGTACATCTTGACTCCCAGCACTACTGCATGCTGACTATACTGTGTACTGAATGGTGGTGGAGTAAGGAAGGGATTTGTGAATTGTTGCATCAGAGCAAATGGATTCTGGGGCATGACCAGTGTGTTGGCCAGGGGTGGCCATGCTGATTGAGACATGACTGGTATTGCCATGAATAGACCAGGTGTGAATGTTTGTGTGAGCTGTTCACTACATTCTAATTCAGTTTCTATGTTCTTCCAAACCACTGGTGTGAGTCAATGTGTGGATCAATGGCAAAAACACCAAAAACCCAACACAAAGACAAATGCTGAGTTGGTGGTTTTCCTATGTGGGCTTTGGCTCGAGGGATCTGTTTAAAATAAATGGGGGAGGGGTTCCATGCACCTAGAGGGGCTAGGGCAGAGGGTATGGGTGCTCCTGACAAAGGGGGAGCAGGGGAAGACTGAAAAAAAGTGAAGAGAATAGGCTGCTCTGAGCCTAGAAGTGACATAGAATGATGAAGAGGACAGTAAATAGACCCTTAATGGAGCCTCAGATACTGCAGGAATAGAGATGATGATGATGAGCTTAGAAGTGACAATGATTGGGCCTAATAGGTAGGCAATTGAGTGGACTGTTGAATAGGCAATTAAGTGGGCAAGTAGCTTGGCTAGTAGCTGCTTGATTGCTGTTGACATATTGGTACTTTATATACAAAAGGTAGCATAGCCTGCAGTAAATATGGAGCAACACTTTGTAAGTGATCTGTAAGTGATTGGTAAGGGGATTGGTAAAGGATTGGTAAAGGATTGGTAAGGCTTTGTAAGGATGAGTAAGGACAGTAAGTGATTGGTAAGTAAAATCAGTAAGCATGACAAATATTATCACTAATCAACTTGAAAATGGAATGAGTCATCAAAGGAATGGATGAATAATGCGAAAAGGGGAATGAGTAAGCGCACTGGTCACTGCTGATTAAGGGATATGACTGCAAATGAGTCATAGTGACTCCTAGATCTGAGATCTAGATGGATTAAGGCAACTTGCTGTGCGTCCAAATGAAGAATGGTGGGGATTTCTGCCAGGGGCCAATTTTGGGGGTCTCCAGGGTAGTCAGGGCATAGGATTTCGCAACTTTCCCCCTTTCCTCCTCTCTGTAAAGCAACCTGCATTAACTGCAGCTAGTGTTCTGGAGGGTTTGAGGAGGAGGAAGGGCCATCTTCTCCCATAAGAGCAGGGAGAAGTGTCTCAAATTCATCATGAATGTGATCAGATAGACTGGATGACAGTAATTGGTATTGAACCTGTCACAATTTTGGAAGAACAAATGATGAGATTGAGAGGTAGACATTGCAGGGCACAGGGATGAAGGATCCATATGCTTCTTCGACTGGAGAAACTGAAACAACCACATATGATTTTTCAAGCCTGACAACAGACCTGAGATGACCAAAGAAAGTCCTCCTCGATGTCAGACTGACAAGGAGAACTCACTGTCCCAAAGCAATAGGATGGGAGGTCATGGACGAGGGAGGGATGAACCAGGAGGCTTCAGGGCGAATGCTAGTGGGGATTCCTGGCAAGTACTTGTAGTTATTTTCCCTGGCAAAGGGGACAAGTGAAGAGATCGTTGAAGAGGTGGCCATTACATTAAAAAGTGGCGAAATGGGCATTTGTTGGCAGAAATGATGCAGAAAATTGTGGAGGGCGAGGATCGTCGCAAAATTTGGTAGGCAGGATGGTGTGGTCGAGAGCTTTCTGTGAGCATGGGAATGATGTCGATATCTTTAGAAATGACCGAGATATTCGAAAAATCAGAATGCTGTAAACTGGCACTCGAAAAGTTTTATTTGGTGCTTGAGCAGTTTCTTCCCTAATGTTAAGGGTGGTTCTTGTGTGACGTGTCATGCCTGTGCTCCACCCTGGCTGCCTACTAACTCCGTAATCCATCCCGACACCCCCAACCCCTTTTCGGGTGGCCCCGACCAGTTGCTGCCCAAACCCGACAATGACCGCCACACCTATCCTGTGGCTGACACAGCTGCCGATCGGATCACCATCAGCACCATCCGGCATCAGTTGGCACACTTCGGCATCGGTCAGCATGTGTCGGACCTCCCACGTGACTGCCACCAGTAAGAGCTCGGCAACTCCCGTGGTCAGGTGACTACCCATCTTGGGCTAACCTCCCCCTTGGGTGCTACGGGCCGGCCTAGGCACGGTGCAGTACTCCTACCGCATGGTACACCGCAGGGTCGTTGCCTCTTTAGGCTTTCGGCCTGCCGTCTGATTGGCTATCAGCTGGGCGCCCCGAAGTCATGCTGCCCATACCTTTCCTTTTATACTCTGTCCTTTTATCCTGACCCTCACCTCCACTGTCTGACCTGCATTCTATGTGAAGTTTTCTGATGTCTGTTCCCCTTGAAAATTTATGGTACCCCATATGTCAGTTCCATCTCTGCGATACTGTACTGCCTCGATGGCACATGTACCGTATATAAACCCGCCGCATTCAGCAGTGGATCTTTAGTACGAATATCACCATAGTTACCCCTCCGCGGTCTACGACCGGCCTCCCCTAAGTTCGTCGGCTTTGTACTGACTCTTCTATACCTCCGAAATCCGAGGGCTGGGCTCGTACAAGGGGGCAGCACACGAGCTGAACCCGACACCCTCTCCTGTACCTCTGTCGCGACCGTCGGCCACCCTTCGGCCATCGTCGCTCTCTGTCGGCCTGTGTCGGCCAAGCTTCGGCTAACGTTGGCCTACCTTTGCCTGTGTCCCCTGGCCTCTGTGAGTGTCAGAGATTGTCAGAGTCAGCCCGAACTTAACATGACAGATGACTGCTAGACAGTCCAGTCATTCTGCGCATTAGGGCTAGGCTTCTCCATTCTTCATCATTCAGCATTGGGTCCATGCTCACGTCACCAAACACCTTTGGTGCATGACACTGGCCAGATCCCAGTCCTCAGCAACCCTCTCAGAAGTGCATATATGGCATCTGTGTAGTGTTGCCGTGACTCAGGCTCTAGCCGGCTCAGAAACCGAACCAGACTATTAGGTAATCACAGCTGCGCTTACCCAAACTGACCTCATTTGACAGTTTAGCCGGTGACGGCTTCAGCCGAACCACGGTTCCAAAGTCGGCTCAAGCCGGATCTCACATGCCTAACTAATACTGTGCTGACTCGTCACTAGAACAAAGTACGCAGGCGTGGTCCCGATGGTGAACATGAGACAGGGCAGTATAGAATTGTTCATGGGAGAAAACAGGCTTAGTAAGATCTAAACCAACGCTATCAAGTGTTAAACCCTGGCAGCTATTGAATGTGGAGGCGTAGGTGGGTGCTAGTGGAAATTAGCAGTGGAGGAGGGTGTGACCCGAGGGAAGAGCGGAGCATCGAAGTAGGTGTTCTGAGTATGGATTACAGATGAGTCTGTCGGCATATAACGATTTACCGGGTATTCCGCAAGTCAAATTCATAGTATCTATATGCAATGCAGGACAGTAATTCATGCCAGAAGATATTAGAAGGTTATAGATCACACCAAGGATGCCCCTGAGTCTTCGCTCTCGCCGTCGGCGACAGCAGTAGCCGCACTGCGTACGGGATCTGACTGGGATGTGAGTACAGTGCTGCCCATGACAGACCAGTCGCTGACCAAAGTATGGGTGAGCTTGCGCTTCATGAGCAGTAAGCCGCTCTAGGGTAAGACTAGCCAAGTAGTTCATCCAAGAAATCTTGCATTTCCTCTTTCAGTGCTTTCGGTGCTCGGGTCCATTGGGAGGGGTGGAGCAACAATAGAAGACGAACTTGGTTCAAACGCTGAAGGAAGTCGGTCATAGGGGACCTACCATGCTTGCGTGACTCAAAGAATGCAGGCTTTTCTCGCAACTTGCCAGACCTAGCGTGGAATCTGTCCTTGAGGTCTAGTCAAGGACGTTGGCTGTGAACTTGAGAGATGCGATCTGCGAATGAGAACCAAATGCACCTGAAACCCCACATGTCCAGACTATAGTCATACTCCTGGAAATCGACCAAGAGTTCCAGTCCCTTAAAATAGCACGAGGCAACCCACAAGTTGTATCCGACTCTGGGGTGGTAAAAGTCTGCCAAGCCCCAGTCGACGAGTCGCAGCCGCAAGAACATGTAGGTAGTCAATCTCGCGCTGGGACAACAGGACAGATACCTTTTGTCGCTCGTGATCGATCATGATGTTGCGAGGTTTGACGTCCCGGTGCATGATCCCCCTTGAGTGACAACAGTCAAAGGCCTGGATGACAACTCAATTGGTACACGAGGAGATTGCAACATGCGACTTGCCTTGAGGAGCTTGAACATGTAGTAGCAAACGTCAAAATCCGCACCTTAAAATCGACATTGTCAACGTATTCTGTGATCAAACTGGGAGTTTTCGATGCCGGGTCTCGGATGACATCTAAGAGAGCGACAATATTAGGACCACCAGCATGATGATCGACGACGACATCGGAGTGTGACATACCGAATGCAGAACATGGGCCACTGTCCATATGAGCCCCTCCCCCACCCCAACGTAGATCGCCCAATACCAACCCCAAAAGACATGCTATGACGCCCGATCAACGTCACCACGAACGATGCTGCAGAAAAGTGGAAAGAACACAAACGGCCTGAGGACAGAGCAAGCACACGCACAGAAAAGATGACAGGAACCTCGTACAACATACAAACGAAGTGCTAGCATATAGGGCTCATGCATCCCACAGAATACCCCGCGGACGGGCTCACAGGCACGGCATGGGCCTGGCATCGGGACACTGATCTTGGAGGACCATTGGGGTGTTGCCCAGGATCGCTGGAGTTTGTGGAGCCGGGTAAGACGCTCCCTGACGGTGAGGGAGCTCAGGGGATCGTCCTATCAACAGCTAGCCTCGATCTGGTATTGAAGTTCCATGGATGCCTGGATGATATCCTTGAATCTATGACATACCTAATATTCACCCTACCACGTCAGAAAATGTCACGAAGAAATAAAGAAGGGCAACGTGGAATAGATAAAGAAGGCACACACACTGCACAACATCTGAGTATCGTACGACCATCCATCTGCAAGAATATAGCCATCCACAAAATGCCTGGGAATGGAAGTCCTCACTCTTTCCCGGGAGTAGTAGATTGCATATCAAGTGTGCATTTGCAATGCATGTCATGTCCTGTGTGCAATAAATCTTACATTGTCAGAAGTGGTGGTTTATACGATGCGGCTGTTAAAGGACGTACTGACAGCTAAGCTATTCGATACGCAAGTCAATGTGGGTAGTCAGCCGTAAACTATGCAAGCCTCTGCATCCCGTACTCGTGCGATATGACCCAAGGGTGAAAACGGGCGAGGACCTGAACCTGCGGAAATATGTGTCCCCTAATTGCCGAAAAAACAGGGTCTCCATGATGATGCCGTCCGGCGTGGATATACCACACTGAAGTCCATTAGAAAGAGTGGGGAATGTTGTCCCCAGTGTACATTTTGACTGCTAGCCCTACATAGTATATCTACATCTACATATGCGATCTGTGAATGAGAAATATCAGCACATCGCAACCATGATTAGACTAAAAGACTTGCTCTTGTGTCAATTCACAGGGATAACCTGACATACGTCGCCGAACCGAAGCTTAGTACCATCCTCCAGCTCCACCCCTCTTGGCTCTTTCTTGCTCTGACATTTTTTGACCCGGAAAATTTGGCCAGTAAGCTCTCCCCATAGTACGAGGCAATATTGGCCAGAGCTTGTCGGGTTGGCAGGAGTTAAGTCGCGCACGGGAATAAAATGGTGTTCAATGTTTGCGCTCACCGTACTTGAGGTCATGGTGACTGACAAATGACCGGGAGGTGCACGACCACGCTCTTGTGCGACTGTGAGGAAGTGGTCGGGAACCATAGTGCACACAATTCGTTTGTGCAGTGATCCACGATTGTAGGACATGGCAACCCTCAGGCATACATGCCACCTGGGATAGTTACAGAAACCGTCGTTGAAGAGCCAAGGAACGCAACCTAGGCAGAAAATTTGATTAGTGTGCATGATGCAAAGGGAGGTCTACGTGCCGTAGTCAATTTGCTGTTTCTCTGTCTCGTTAGGGCGTGGCATGGCGACATTGTCAGCGTTGACGATCCAGGGATTGGAAGTCGATGTGCTTGGACCTGGCTCGGCCAAAGGATCCACAGCTGAAAGTGACGGGGGTGGAGTAGCACAGCGAGGAGGAGGTGCAATCTCTGCAAAGAGATTCCGGCGCAGTGCTATAAACGCTGCCATTCTTGTAGAGTCCAAGGGGGTCCCATTGAGGAGCATTCCAGATCTAGAAATGAGAGGGAAATGAGTGGGCACCACTAGGGAATGATAGCACCTACTCAGTGACAACTGCAGTGTTTTTCAACTGCATAATGCCCGAATGGATTCCGACCGTGCAGAAGGTTCTGCCTACTGACCTCAGCGTTCCTCTGTATCCCTTACTGGGACCAGAGATAATCCATACTTCGCGACCGACGTGGTATTCTTGATCATGAAGGGTATAATCTTCTACTTTGACACAAAAACTAATAGGGACATCGTGCTATAATGTCATTAGATCAGTATGGAAGCATGAAAATGCAAACACTTACCCATGGACCGTCCTTGGACAGCACTGTAAGACGACCAGAAGCGAAGTTGACAGCACAAACAGGCCCTTCAGCACCAACAGCAGGACCACAAGCCACCCGTACACAGTCGCCGATAGAAACATCATACCCCCTCTCCTTCGACAATTGCAGGGTGGACGGGGGGATGATAATGGCATCGTCTATGCTCACAGACACCTGAATCAGGTCACTGTTCTCATCGATACCACCGTCACCACCGGCAACTTCAGATTCCTGAGCCTTTGACTTCCCCTTGTTTCCTGGGTCGTCAGTACTTTCTTGTGGAAGTGTGGACGGTGTAATCAATATCTCACGACCGCTGTGGTAGTGTAACGTGCCAGAAAGGCCCTTGTGTGGCCCGCTGACGACCCGTACCAAATCGCCCGGTTGTATGCGGCTCTCGTTAGCAAGAGGATCATGGAAGAGCTGATCGTGAGGATCTCGGGACGTGTACGTCGTCGGGGAGACATGCGACGCTAGGAATATCTCGGGGACTTCGAGCTGCAAACACGTCAGTAAAACAATCCACTTCACAAGAAGATGACTTGCTTGTTGGTCATTGCCCTGTAGTACGACCATATCCTCCACTTTGCCAATTACCATACCCTCAAAGCCACGGTTCATACCCACAATAACCTTGACAAAAGTGCCAGGAAGGAATTCTAATCTGAAATCGTGAATAGAGATTTCTAAATCCTTGACAACGTCGTCACTTGATCCGGGGATTAAAACACGGACAGTGACTGACTTGCATTGTGAATCTGTTGCGACGACACGAGCCAAACTTCCTGCGTATTCACCAGAGCGAATCCTACCAGTGTCCCCGTCTTGCCACCATCGGGCCGAGAAACTGGTCATGGTGTGGTCGACCAAAGGGGGATCTATCGATGCGAGGGCAAACCAAGCAATCTCGTCAGGCAAGGGCACATTCACCACCTTGATTGCTTTCTTGTGAGAGAAAAAGCGAGTGCAGCCGCGGTGATACTCCCTCCCCTCACAGGAGGCGACAAGATGACCTTCCTCATCTGTGGAAACTGTGACCTCTAAGCCATGCGCCCTGGCCAAGTCCACGTCAAACAAGGTACACCCATGGAATAGATCTTGAGGGGTAGAGTAATAAGGCACCTCCCGAGGAACAACAAGCATCTCCACGGAATCTGCGTCGGTAGAGAGTACGTAGGAAATATCGTTCTTGAAGGGACCGGATAAGTGGCGTACCCAAGACCTGTACGGGGATGTCATGGGGTTGTGTGATGGATCGCATCTCCTCAGCTGGTATCAAGACAATATTCTTGACGAGAGTATTATGAGAAGGGGGGAGGCGTATTTGAACCTCCAGCGGATTGCGAGCTTCCACAAAAATACGTTTAGGAAGCGAGCGGAATGTCCGACAGGGCAGATTTTCCAGCTTGAGGTGCTCCAAAACGAATCTTGCAGCGCTAGCTAATGGGGACTAGATAAGATGTCAAGCGAAAGGATGAGAAGCAGTTACTTACCGGTGGGCAACTCTATCATAAAGACCTTCAACCTGCTCTGGCCCACATCTACGTGCCTACTAACTTCGACATTGGGAACCCGATTCTGATGCGCTCGCGCATTCGATCCTGCGACACCCCCCTTGTGCGTGTAACGCTGGACAAGGTCTTGGAGGCATTCGTTGAAAGTCGCTCACCCCGACGGACCAACCTCCGTAACCTTTGGACGGTTTTCCACTCCAATGTCCAGGTTGTCTTGGTCTCCATCTTCATTTTCATCGTCCTCATCTTCCTGCACGGACACATCCAAGTACCAAGCCACAGACTTGCTCAATCTTGCATGCTTTGCTGGTGGTAGGGAACTGTCGGATTTGCGGGAGACTTTGCCTGGAGGGTGTTGTCAGCGAAGGGATACGAATCATGGGACGAGTATCAACTTACGAGTCTGCGAGGAAGAAGCCTGAGTGGAAGGGATGGTGCAGGAGGCATTGTCTACAAGGTCCCCTAATAAATTAGGTTACGATGTGGAATGAGAAGTTTACTTACCAGAGGACAAAGCTTGAGACGAGGAGAGATCGGGAACACCTGATGGGTATCAGCAAGTCATTCTCCATGACAGTACTCCGGGATCTACTTACTAGGGGGATTGAGAACACCACGCTCTGACATGGCAGCCCTGACAAGTTCGACAGTGGTACCCTCGCGAGAGGCTTCGAATACTTGGTCGAAGATAATTTTCCAGTCGTCGAACTTGTACCTCTCTTTGAATCTATCTTGCATCTCCTGCAAGAAGGAATCGAAAGAAAAGCTGTCATCACCCGCCCACCTGCAGAACTAGCTGCCACGCTGCAGCATCCTCCAACAGAGGAACTACCTTAGCCTGCGCGAGCTGTCGAGCAGCCTTGATGGAGTTGAGTCCCTCAGTGGGACTCATAAGAATGACCTTGATCAGGTCGAGCCATTCTTCTTGGTCGAAGGGAATTCCAGCGACGTCAAGTTCGACATCTATCTTAGTTAGAGCAGCCATGTCAGTGATCTCACCGTTCGCGTACTGCTCTAAAAGAGCAAAGGCTGCATTGTTAAGGGTAGCACAAGTTAGACGAATGGAAGGCGCCATTTGATAGGAGTGAATCTTAGAGTGAACTGGAAGTAATCAGCGAGTAGTGAACACAGTGGAGGGAAGTACGAACGAAAGTGATTCGAGGTAATTGAACACTAGAGTTGGTATTGTTTCATGACAATGGGAAGACTGGAACAATGATCTGGGAGACCACAGTCAGACAATAACCGAGCCGATAGAAGTGCAAGCTTAACTTAATGTGCGCGTCCCTTGTGTTGCTTCGGCCAGCTCACAAAGATATAGTATTGCTCTATTATTTTTCTACTCTAAGGCTTTTAGTCTGTCCACTGGTATGCAGCATACAAGGGTGCACGAGCCTGGGAAGACAGTGAGCGGCGACACAGGCAACAATTGGGTTTACAGACCAGTTGCCCGAAGTACGAACTACGTCAGACAGGCATTCGAATTTTTCGAGTTTGAGCACTCATTTAGTCGTCAACATTATCCTAGGACTACTTAATGACAAGCGGATCGTATCTACGTCTACACAAATGTATATTGCACTAAGCTAAATGCTGACATTTTGTTGAATTAGTACAGACTCGTCCCAGCACCTGAAAAACTTACCTGCGGTAGGCAGAAAAAGAGAAAGAGAAAAGGTGTTCATGAGAAAAGTTGGCATTGATATACTGAACGCAACTCACGATCACGTGCATCGCTGTAGCCTGTTTTAGTCTCAGGTATGCACATGATCATGAGTTGCGTTCAGTATATCAACACCAACTTTTCTCACGAATGTCTTTTCCCTTTTCCACCCACCACAGGTAAGTTGCTCATTGTCGGTGCGATGCTGGCAGTCACTAATCCGTTCATTAGTGTTTACCATAAGCTAGTAGTACGTAGCATTATAGATAGTTGGCAGTACATAGATCATACTGCCAATGTAGTAGACTGAGACGTGAGGATTTGATTCAATCCGCTACAGCGCTGGCAACGTACAATAACTACAGTCTGACTAGTAAATTCCAAAAATGCTTCGCAAACGGTAGAGCTACCTGTCTCGAGAAACTATCGTGGGAATACACTGAAGTTAAGCATATTCGATTGACCCCCGTATACGCTGTTAACCAACCACGCATTCCTAGCTCGTGCTACTGCTTTTAGTGTCCACTCTGTGATAACTATCGTGTTATCTCACCAGGCATCCTAGTTAGCCACGCATTCCAAAGTTCGCAAGCTCATAAAGTATGTGATCATCAGTATGTTTCCTTGTACTTGACATTCTAACAGTGGGTCTTAGCAGTTGAGATAATCCTTGTAAGTCGCCTTGATCTCCTCGTACTCGAGGCAGGTGCATGCTTGCCCACCCTCCCATGTTTTCCCTGCTCGTGGAAGTCGTTGGCTGACTGTCCAGTCGTGCGTTCCACTGAGCATGTCCTCCCACTCTCCCCCGTATATCTTGCTATCCAGCTTGTGGAATTGTTGACTTGCTGACCGGTATGTCACTTATTCTTGTGCTAAGTTGTAACTCTATTAACCACCAATCGGTGGCAACACTATCAGCTGGCTATCAATGGGCAGCATCGTTTTCGTTCAATGGGACTGGAGTTTGGAGATACGGTACGAAAAGAGACGATGCTATATTGACATATGGTCCTAAATCTCTTCGACTGTATCTATAGAAAGAAGACTGGTCAATAGGATCATGTCAGACGGTTTGTGTATGGCTATCTGTGTGATAGTGGATGGTCCCGACTTTATCCCGGTCTCGCAGCAATCCGGGCTGCATTTATTCTGATTGTATATTTACTGCTGTCTGTCATAGTACCGTCGCGCTTCATCCATCATGCCCAACGGACTGTCGACGAGGGAAGCAAGCGTATGTCCCACAAGTGTCCGAGTCCAACACTGTTGGACATCCTTGCCAACCATCCTCCCCGACAAGAGAACCAGGCACAAAGCAGGCGCCAACGCGGTCGTATGCCAGCTGTTGTAACAACAGTCGGATGGTAAGTTCCTCTGATTCCCATATTTTCTTGCTCATTTGGCATTTATCATAACAGATGACTGAGAATTTCGACATAGATAATGTATCACCCTCATCCGATGAGGATGATCAGACGCCGGATCGACAAGTACGCTTCGGTGCCTTTCGAACGATATGGATAGGCCGATCACTCCCTGATCCACTCTTGAACATGACTGGCTCGGGGGGCAGAACTGCTTCAACATTTGATGTCAACTATTTCTTTGACCGCGGGACAAATTCACCTGAGCTTATGCAAATTCTGTTCAGTAAGTGTTCACCAATACCACTCTTTATCACTTTTCTTAGCAGTGCAATTTGCAGCGATCTTCAGCAATAGGAATCCAGCCAAGTTCGATAATAAATACCCGAGTCGCACGATACAGTATTCGAAGAATACAGCAATGAGTACGCTCCTGCCTCCACATCGAAAAATTCCACCTCCTCGACTACTTGGATTTGGCGTTGCAAAAGGACAGGGATTGGCCGATTCAGGTGAAGGTCGTGAAGGACTGTATTACTAACGGTTACTCCCTTCAGGAACTGAAGAGTCTTGTCGATAGAGGTGTCAGGTCTCAAGAACCTTCCACCTCACCCCGTCATTCCCACACCTAACCCTGGCAGCTGGCGATACCAATGACTGATCATAGAAGCGGCACTCCACCATTTTCCATCGCTATATTCCACAAATCACTCATCAACTTTATCATCGCAGATGACCAGTCGCTACAAGTGGTCGAGTGCAAAGAATTCCGACGACTCCTCCTGCTGCTCAAAAGCGACTTGAAGGAAAGCGATATCCCTCACCGCACCAAAATCAAATCCAGCATCATTCAAGCGTGGAAGGACTATTTCGTTGTTTTGAAGACAGAGCTGCAGGTACAGTACCCTGACATATATTGAATCTACGTGACTTACATCTCTTTCCTACTATGCGCTCAGCATGCTGGTCGGTAATATATCATTCACCAGTCGATATCTGGTCATCGGATTCTCGACGACCCTACCTGGCCATGACTGCACACTACGTAGTGGACACCTCTAACGCTCTACAATATAGATCCGCACTGGTTGCAGTTTCACCTGCCTCTGTAGCAAACATACCGGCAAAGCCCTCGCCCGTACCATACTATATTTACTCGACAGGGCCAGGTATAACTACCAAGGCAGGTCACTTCTCCATGGATAACGCTGAAAATAACACGTCCATGATGGACCAACTCACCGATCTACTCAACGAGCGAGAGCCCCCTCTCGAGTTTGTCGCCAAGGATAGGCGTATCATGTGCTTCGCGCACATCATCAATCTTTGTGTCCAAGACGTCATCAGCGGGTTCACTGCAGCCGATGTTGCAGATGACCTCACTCGGGCTTGGCATGATGATACAGAGGAAAAGGACAAGTATATAGAAGCCGTGAGGGGAAATCCACTGGCCCTTGCCCGCTACACCATCCGTGCTATACAGTGCATCCAGGAATTCGACGCGACGAGTTCGCGTCCCTCATCGCCTGACAGAAATAGAGGCCAATGGTTCAAGTCCCCGGATGGGGAAACAACCATCGTTCCGGACTTGCAGCTACTCCACAATGTCAAGACTCGATGGGACTTGAACGTTTCTCATGCTCAATCGCCTTCGTGCTCTCCAACCCGCTGTCGATTTGTTCATGACCCTGCCATCGCAGCAGAAAGAACTTGCAAAAGTCAAGATAAGCGATGCAGAGTGGTCCGTCCTGCAGGACTATGAGAACATCCTTAAGGTGGGTGCCCGATTAACATGTTTATATCATACAACTAACGAACAAGTAAATCTGCCCAGGTACCTCACAAAGTCCAACAACGGATGTCCAGCGGAAGCAAGACCCACCCTGAGCTGTGCGGTGCCGTCTTTCGAACTCTTCATGACTGCCTGGGAAAAGATGCAGCAAGAAAACCGACGTTTGGTGCCATTTATCGAAGTTGGTCTCATCAAAGCCAGACGTTACTATAACCTGCATGGACAATACGAAAGTGTATATCATATCAATGTGTAGGTTTTGTGTGACGATTATTCTAGTGTGACTGCTCATGGATTTCATTAGTTGTAGATCCATTTCTCCGGTTCCACTGGATTAAAATGCACTGGGCGCAGGATTGGGTGGTGCTGTGCCGAGGAGAGCGTGATCACTTTGGTAACTTCCGACGTAATATTTACTAGTGCGATCAAACTGATTCATCCCTCAGATGAAGGAATACCAGTCGCCTCAAGGTCCTGGAGGACGCAATCACACAGTCATCGTCTCAATTCGACTCACTCGACGTGTTAGCCCAACAGTTCAACATCTGCGATATGGCGCTCGGCGGGCTGAGACCCACTGAGCAACAGTCCGTGCGAGAAGAATACCAGCTGTACATCGACGGTGGATATGTTCCTGGAGACTACTGGATCCTCTCAAATTCTGGGAGGTAAGGGTATGTTTTCCTCGTTCAATACAGGGTACTTATAATTTGTTAGGTGAATCGGATGCGATTCCCAACTGCTGTTTGCCATTGCGATGGACTATCTTCCAATCCAAGCATCATCCGTACCCTGCAAAAGGGTCTTTTCGTCGAGTGCTGAGACGGACACCAAGAAGCGCAACCAGATCGGTCCCATACTGATGGAGGCCCTTCAGATGCTCAAGTATCACTTAAAGCAGGAGCGGTTGGATTTCATGGTGAACTGGACCGTCTCCCCTGAAAGCCTTGTTGAGGATGAGCCTGAAGAACCGGCCGAAGGTACGAGAAGGCATGATATCCAGCTCTCTAGTTTGGATACTCTCCTCGATAGAAGTGCGGCTGAGGATGGGGATGATCTATCGACCGACGTTGAAATTTTTGTATGACATCTTTGCGCACCACTATCCTGTTCCCTTAATTACATACTACTGTCTGTAACGCAGTCAGTAGTAGGTGCCGAAATGCGTAGACCTGAAACCCTCATCGGACACAGCCCCGGTGAACATCTACGATGCAGATACCCTTGATGCAAGATTTATTCTCGTCGGTCTCACCTTACTGTTGTTACTGTTGTTCAGTCCACCATAGGTCGCTCACTCTCTTGTCCCCGTTCTCCTGTCTCAGATATTCACTTCGCTGTTGACAAACCTGTGCGTGTCTAAATGCCTCTCAGATTCGGATAGCGAGGTTGAAGAGATGGAAATTCTTGTTATAAAGATACTTAGTTTCGTAGCTAAATAGGCTTCATGGTCTACATCTTCCTGTACCTTTGGCATGCTCGTAAACAAAGTGACTGCTGGAAGATCAGATCTTCAGATCAGGTCACACAACCCTGGTGACCAAACAAACCCAAAGTCAAACAGTATCATAGCGCACATATGTTCAAGCTGAAGCTGAGGCCTGAGAGTGCCATACATTCATTGTTTATAGCTTGGCCTACGATGCATATCCCCACTCTGATAAATCGATACTATCACCTGAAGGACAAGCTCGGCTCAGGTTCATATGGTATGATTTCTTTCTTTCCACTTAGACCATAAGGACTGACAATATTTGAGGCGATGTTTTCCACGCGCATGCAATGTACTCACTAACGAAGATTTCGCTGTCAAACTTTCACCAGCCAACGACACTGGCCTCCGTTTTACACCGTGAATATGAGATCCTCTGTAAGCTTCAGGGCATCGTTGGCCTACCTCGCAGTTATTTCTTGTGGGAACTGAAGGCGGTTACAGTGCCATGATCCTCGAGTGCCTGGGGCCTTCGTTGGACGAGCTGTTCGATTCATGCCGCCTGGTCTTTTTCTAACTATACGATCGCCGTGATTGGCCAGCAATTGGTACATTCAATTCTCAACTCCCTTCTTTTCTCGCTTCAATTCCAGTTTGCAGCTCCAACGATTGGAGAACATACACTTGCGCAACTTCGTTCATCGGGATATCAAACCCAGCAATGTCCTTATCGGCACCTGGTCAAAATACCTCCGTCGTATATCTCATAGACTTCAGTATTGCAAAGCAGTACAGAGATCCCTACACGCACCTCCATAACAGGTTTTGGAAAATGTGGTGGCTTCCTCGGTAGCTATGCTTTCGCCTCCATCAACAGTCAACTCGGATTTGAACCTGGAAGGTGAGACGACATAGAATCTCTTGCGTATCTTCTCACATACTTTTCCTGTGGATCCCTCCCTGTGGCTGGGTCATCCGTCCTTTGACAGCGAGGTGCTTGTCAACATGAAGAAAGACATATCACAACGTGACTGACATTCCCCAAGCATTGATGACCATGCTTTCATACTCCCGATCTCTGTCCTTCACCCAGAAGCCGGACTACCCCTACCTCCAAACGCTTGTGGCAAGCATCTGTACGAATTCGCCTCTACTTGACTCGCGGCTTGAATGGGAGCGCACTGGTGGTACGACATCTACCACCATGAAGAACTCGTCGCCTCTTGGGTGTAAAATGGACGAAATTGCTGTAAGACGGAGGACCTGCCAAAAAAAGGTGCGGATACCCTGTAACACATCCATTGTCATCATACACATTCGAAGCCTCGAGACTGACTGACAAAATATTAGCACCATGGGTGACAATTCGATTGCCGTGACCTCAAGTAGTCCTGCTTCTGCACGGACTTTACGGCGCAGCAACAGAGTCATGCAGCGTTCGTCCGCCTCCTGATCACATATTCCCAACATTCTCTATCTTCGCGACTCTTCCATGGTTGGCCTGGACAATGGAGGCCTCGACTCGCACGTTATTTAATGTTTATGGCTACATGTATCTCAAATATTGTTCTAGTACAATGTGTAGCCCTCCAGGTATTAGCATATGTGTATGAATGCACATTGCGAGTGAAATACAGTCGGAATTCCAGGTAAACCCAGGAAATATACCTATGTATACATCTATCTATCTATTATTACCTATGTCTTATCCGTATCACCTGATTTCATTTGTGGTTGCTTGGTCTTTCCTTTCTCGTGCACGACACCTGCTGTACATCTATTGTTTTCTGGTGACATCACTTGGGCCTCATGTTATACATGCAGCGTGCGTTTTGTCAGGGACAGGACTGGTATATAGATGGTGGGGTTTCACTCTTCATTTCTGCGTTTCCTCTCTTGAGATGTTGCCCACGATCATAGGCTTCTCCGCACTTGCGAGTGGGAACGAGTTAAGACCGTTAAGCCGGACTCGTCCATTGCCACGTATCAATGTGGGTCCCTCTCCGCTATTACTACACAGCGTACACTTGGACACCGACCAGATTGGCTATAGGAACAGTCAGTTGTCTTTTGGCGTGCCGGATGATGTGGTGATTGACATGCCTACTGACTCTCACAATTCGAAGGTTGCCGTCCATCACTTGAACCAGTAGAAGTGGCCCCTCTGGATGCAGCGCGTCCCTCACTGTCGGTATCCCCCAGCCGTTCCCAAGACCAACACATTTCCGTTCTGCAAACCTTACTAGGTGTTCCTGCGAGTACGTTGGACAGGCAATCATTTGTACTACTGCCTGGCACACTTCAAGTCTGATCACTGCCACAAGTCCAGCCGCACAGGGTGATGATGGCTCCTTCCCCACCGATTGCCCTCTGTCCGTACGCCTCGACGGCGCAACAGATTCTACGACATCTGACCCTTCCTTCCATTCACCAACGCTCCAGCGTACCTCGTCAGACCTGAGCCTAACTAACACGGAACGGGAGAAGAAGTCAGCGACCAAACGAGCTCATCAACCAGTCAGAAACGATGCCCTTCCGTGAGGGCCTTAAGGTACGTGTCCGCCGCTTCAAGGTTGCGGACAGCCAAGAATTCCTTCACATCCTCATCAGTCCTCTTTCTGGCAGCTTCTTCCGACATCTGGGCCGCATGTGCCCCCTCGGGTTCTTCCTCTGGTGTAGGTGGCGGAGTTTCACCAGAAGCTGGGATTGTTTGGGGTAGGAGCTGAAGTTTCCTACATTGTGGTAGACACTCACCCTGGTTTCAAGCTCATTTATGAGAAGGCTGTCGATGAGGATAACCGGAGCTATATGTATACTCGACTCTGCCACGAGATGATGGAAACGATCAACCCCAAGGTTCAAGATGACGGTATCAAGAATGCCGAGGGAAAACCTATCACAGGTGGTCAGCTCTTCTGCAGATACCTTTTGCATCGGTGTCAAGAAGACTTTGAGCATGGATGGGTCGCCAAGGAAGCCACGGCTCATGCGGCAGCAGCCAAAGCCAGTGGTGATGAAGCGATCAAAGGGAGATGGGCAACGAGAGCGAACCATATTCTGACGAGTACTATGTGGCTCAGAAGGTGAAATGTCAGGGTTTCGGTCTCATCAAGTTCACTGGCGAGTTGTTCAAGCTTCTGATGCTCACTGAATGTATCATGCACGAATGTGTCAAGAAGCTGCTTGGTAATATGGAGAGTCCCAAGGAGGAAGAGCAGTTGGATGGTCTGCCAGATGCACATATAGCCGGAAACCAGTTCACCTGCATTGCCGGAAGACCTGCGAGACGCGGAGTGTGCATACCTCAGATGACACAGGCTACGTTCTCTTTGCCGAACCTGCACGCCCCTCACTGCGGCTGAACCTGTGTGACCACTCTTGACTGCGTATTCATTTGCTTCCAAACGGTCGAGCCAACGGATGTGAATGCTATCCGAGATCCTGTTGACCACCGAGGAGGAATCTAGAGTCGCATCCCGAGATGATGAGCCAGAGAGGGCTGTCGGCTGACCCGAGGAGTTCATTTTCCAAGTTTCTTCAAGTACGAACGAGTCTCAGTAGATGCGTTTGAGGATATGGCAGTGTGCTCGGTCCTTCTGTGATCACAACTGCAGTATCAGGTTCTCGAGGGCAGCAATCGAGCGCTCTCGTGTACGCCACGGTATTCAGCATTCCTATTTCTTATCGAGATCAGGGTTCCGTTCCATATTCCATCCAACCCGCTACTTCGTTTCTTGGGATCACCCGACCAGCCACCTCCGCTCCCTCCCATGCCTCCACGGCTGCTCGTGGTTGGTTTGGGCAACCTCCCTCATCCCAATACTCGCCACAGGTATGTACTATATGCCACCATAACTCAATTTGACCCCTTTCCAAGCATTGGCCATGTCATCGTTGATGTTTTGGCTGCACTGTTCGGTATCCACAGGAGCATAAATAGATCTGTAGGAGGTTTCAAAGGTCGCTCCGACGTATTGTCGTTCTCGGATGATATTGTGTCACTAACACTCTTCAAACCCAGTGCGTGCATTGTACCGTTGTTCACGCTCACATTCTGATACGTGGTCTGCCTCAGAGCTGCTGATGAATATCGCCAGTCCATCCGTCGCGAGCGCTCTTCATAGTACCGTCAAGCTTCCTGCCTCCATGGTCGTCGTTCACGACTCGCTCGATCACAAAGTAAAGGTTCTGTCGGTCAAACTCGAGGGTTCTGCTAACGGACACAACAGTGTCCGGAGTGTGATCGACGCCCTCGGGGCCAATGCTGACTTCTACCGCTTTCGCATTGGGATCGGACGGGACCGTGCCGTCGACCCTGCTAATTATGTGCTGCCTGATATGCCCCTAGATGGGCTTCTGCACTGGAACGGCGTCGGTTTGGACAGGGTCTGCCATGAACTCGGAAGGATCGCGTCGAGGAATCGAACTATCTGACACCTGACACTCAGTGAGTCTTCCAGTCGGTCAGCCTCGAGTGTGACTCTGTTGTGTCCTCCTGGGCGGTGTAGTTTCTTATCGTTAACTGACCGGAGCAAGTACATGCATATGAATAAACTTCTGTGACGAGTCGGTTTCGACGCCATGGAAGTGGTTTTCTAACCGACCCGAGCTGTATCAGGGTGATGAGCATCCATACCTATCTGCTGCAGCACCTGGTCGGATGTAGGACAGGACCGCTCGGATCACGTGAGCATGCTGCCCTGATCGTAATGCAGGGCATGTTCCGTACTTATCAGCACCTGACGTGTAATCATCCGCATCATCAATCCATGCACGCATACCGTCATACGTGTCCCAACCACCGGTTGACTGCGCACTGGTGTATGTTGGGTGAAGTTAGACCCGCGACGACTCGGTCGACTACACACTGGGTAAGGTCAATGGCTCTTCGTACGTATTGGGTCATACAGCAGAGTTCACATTGGAATTGAGCGCGACGCAGAGTGTCGCCCATTTACTACCAGATACCCAGATACAGGGAGCATCGAATCTGTGCTTACCCACTTGGCAGGGGTGTTTGTTGTGATACACAACTAACCTCGAGGCTCGCCAAATCATTCATAGTTTGGTTTGTTGTAGTACTGAGTAACTCGTACACCTGTTGCAGGAAGCTTTGTAATTTATTGTACACATAATTTTTGGTCAGCTTGAACTGGTTTCGAAGCCGAGCCGAGCTGGAGCTGTGGCTTGAATACCAACTTGGCTTGCAAGCCCAACCAAATAATATACCAAACCAGTAACAACTGAGCCAAACCAAGCCAAACTGAACTGTGGCAACACTAGGTATAATGAAGTATGTACAGGACTTTTATACTACAGAGAACGTTCGAAGGCAATGTCTGGAACAAATGGACTACCGGAGAGCAGTGAGGATGACTGAGGGTATTAGTAAGGTATTAGTAAGCTAAGCCAGTAGTCACCAGTCAACCGGAAAGTGGGATGATTAGTCATCAAAGGCCGGAATGGTAACTAAAAACGAAGTGAGGGAAACTATTACTAAACACAGAAGGCACAAAACGGAACAAAGGACAGGGAACAAGAATAGGACAGAGTGCCGTCACGGAATGGAGTACCAAAAGCCTAGAACTTAGCTAATATTATCTGGAGTTCGACCCAGACGGTAGACACGTGTCATGGATGTGACAGTATCCCCCTCTTAGGGCCGAGCCCTCGAGGCATTGAACTGATTATTGTACACATGGAGTTTTCGAAGTCCGTATTGTCTGAGTTTGAAAATTTTCATGGGGTGAAGACTCAATGGAAAACTTTCTAAGTCCAACCCATAGTTATCTGTCCACTATGTCGTCGTCAATCACTCATCCGCAAACGATTGTGCCGTGGGAGACAGCCCTCCTGGAGGAGTTGGAGGACAAACCCAGTGATAGTGTGGCCGTCAAAATGGCCAAGTTTGACGAGAGGCAATGTCAACAATGCCTAGCTCTCCAATGAGAGATTGAGGCTGAGGAATGGAGGAAGGCCGAGGAGGCCAAGCGGATTTGTAGGGAGCAGGAGGCCGAGGCAAAAAGAATTAGGGAGTTAGAGGCCAAGCATAAACAGCTCGAAGAAGAGATGAGACGGGCACAACAGGCAGGGGGGTCTTCGGTGAGTAGCACAAAACATCGCACAAAAATCTGTATTGACACTTCAAAAGTCCCAGCAGGTCCCACCCTCGACTGGAAAGGCCGTCGACAGGCCCAATGGGTGCAGTATGTGCATCAAAGCTGGCGAGGAGTGCAAACCCAGAACTGGATGCAGCAAATCGTGTGTCCGGTGTCAAAAATTAAAGGCTAAGTGCGACCTGACCACTCGGGCTATGGACTTGGAGAAAAGGCCAGTAGAAGCAATGTCCCCCTGTGGTGGAGAGAAATGGAAGTGACACTGAAAATTGAAAGCATCAACCAAGGTGGTCATAGACATGGACGATGTTAGGCCGTGACAAAAGTCCGTGCAGAGACAGTGAGACTGAAGTCAAGGCCTACTAGACAAACCCTCTAGACGAGAGTTAGGGACCTGGCTAGCGATAGTACTTTGAGCTAGTCTTGGCGAACCCTTACTCGAGTCGGTTGACCAGAGTAGCGATCACAGAGAGTGAAAGGAATAGGCTCATTGCAAGGTAGCTAAAAGCTGGGGATCACAAATGATCCACAGCCCCTATATACTCCTATGATACATGAGGGCGGGCCAGCAAACATACTACTGCCAAAGGGAAATGACTCAGGTTCGAGTCACTGGCACAGGTATGCACAGCTCCACAGTAAGTAGGTGGTACCGTAGAAACGAGACTGACCTATGGCGAGTGTCCGATTGGCGCTGCCAAGCAGGACGACTCACCAAGAGTCATGAGTACAAAGATAGACCCTAGGACATGAGCTGAGCCAGGATGGCTGCGGAAACTGATGTCCATGGTAACAGGAATGGGTGCGCACTCAAAAGGGAAGAGCAGTGCGACCATACATAGTACAGTAGCCACATACCGGGGATAGGGGAAAGGTAGAGACGTGTCAGTCACGTGATAGACATGTCATGTATCACATGTGACTGGGGGCAGTGCCCACACGCGTACTATGGTACAAGTATAACGGTAAGAAGAGAAGAAGTAAAAGGAAACATGCCACGGTAGAGTAGAACAGAAAGACAGTGTAGACCGAGTCACCGACGTGCAGTGAGAACCAGACAGGCCACATGGTTAGACAGGCAGGGCATAACAGACGATGGAGATGACGAGGCGATGGAGGACACCCCAGATGTCAAGATGGTGAGTCATCCTCAGGTTCTGAGGATGCTGCCGCCACAGAAAGACTCTGTGGCTGAGGTACTCAATAGGAGACTAGGGGAGGTCGTGAAGTTGTTGCAGAAGAACAACACTGCCATCGTGACTCTGGCCAGGGACGTCCAGGACCTGTCAGGAGTTTTGGAGGAGTCGTTCAAGGCTTTGAAGACTGCGACGATGGCCTTGGTGAGCTGGGCCCAAAATGCCGACAATGTCTAGTACCAGTTTTTCATTTGTACTTTTGTTTTTTGCATGTCTTTTCCCCCCCCCCCCCCCCCTGAATATATTTGTTTTTCTTTTCTGAGTCTTTCTCATGTTACAACGGAGTTTGTATGTGTGAACGGATAGTTTGAAGTCTTAATGAGACCGAGTGAGAGTTTCCAACAGACTGGGTTTTTCTGGGTAAGCATTGTGAAAGTCCATGACAAGGTTGACGGCATGTTCTAGTTCTGTAGCTACTAACCAGGACATTTCCTCATCTGTGCCTTCATAGCCTGCCCATTTGACCAAGTACAACAATGGACATTGATGCCTACAACGATCCAACTTGGAATCTAAGATTTGTTTGATTTCATACTCGGGTTCTCCGTCGATGTTGACAGGTGGGGGTGGTGGCTGGATACAATTAGGAATGACATTCAGAGTTGCTAGTTCCAGTTGGGAAACATGGAAGACAGGATGTACAGACTTCATAGAGTCAGGTAGACTGATTGTAAACGATAGGGAACCAATGCATGCGATAATGGGATATGGGCCTAAGTTCTTTTCTGAGAGTTTCTTGGATGGTCTAGTAGACCTGAAGTATTTAGCCTTGACATAGACCAAATCTCCGATGTTAAAGTCCGGTGGTGGAGATCTCCTAGCATCAGCTGGACCCTGGTATCTCCTTTGAGCTTCTGCCATTTCTTCACACAAGTACACATGCAGCAAATCTAAGTCCACTGTATAGTCCCTTGCTCTAGAAGACATGAGATCTCGCTCCAGATGAACAGTTATATTGGGGTGATATCCCTTGTTGGCAAAGAAAGGAGAAACTCTGGTAGTGGCACTCAGAGCATTATTGTATGAAAACTCCATGAGTGGCAACAGTTCAGACCAGTTGTCTTGTTGGTAGTTGCAATATACCTGGAGGTACTGCTCTAGTGTCTGGTTAGTCCATTCTGTTTGACCATCACCTTCAGGATGATATCCTGATGTGAAGTGGAGCTTCATGTCTAATGCCTTGCCTAGGGATTGGAAGAAATGTGACACAAACTCCATGCCTCGATCTGAGGTCACATGAGATGGTACTCCATGCTTGGAGAACACATGGAGCAGAAAGAGTTGTGCCAGCTGGGGGGAAGTGATGGTGTCATCAGTGGGGATGAATATAGCTTGCTTGGAGAGACGATCCACTACAACCAGTATGGCAGTATGGGTTCCGGAGTTTGGTAGTTGTTCGATGAAGTCCATGGATATAGAATTCCATGGTCTTTCCAGAACTGGTAACTGTTTTAGCATACCATACGGTCTGTGTCTTGGAGTCTTAGCTCGCGCGTAAGCTGTACAGGATTTGACATAGTCTTTGATGAAGGTACGGATGCTTGGCCAGGTACATTCACGACGGATGAGCTTGAGTGTATGATTTTGTCCGAAGTGACCAGCCAGAGGGTGGTCATGTTTATACTGGAGTACTCGCAGACATAGATCATTGATATCCAGGACATATATGCGATCATCTAGACGTAGTAGCCTGTCATCATCGACTTGCCAGCGAGGGTTGGAACAGTCTGAGAGGTGAAGTTTACTGATAGTGTCTGACTGTAGGGCAGACTTGATGTCAGCATGGAGTTGCTCAACATCCATGATCATGCTAGCACGTAGTACTGGAGTTTCGAGATATGTGGCCCTTAGTGAATTCGAGAGTTGTTCAGAGGTGAAAACAGGGCGGAGATTCTGGGGATTAGCTTGGGTGAAGTCCTTATCCCCCTCCTTGGGGTAGATGTCCCATCGTCTAGTCAGGGAGTCAGGCTTAGCTCCGAGTTTCCCAGGGCAGAAATGAATGATCATATTGAACTGGGAGAGGTACTCAGACCAGCGTGCTTGCCACCTGGTCAAGACCTTGGAAGTGGAAAAATACTCGAGATTCTTGTGGTCCGTGACAACATCCACTGGGAATGCAGGTCCTTCAAGGTAGTGACGCCAAGTCTGGAAAGCTTCGTGAATTGCCAACAGCTCCTTGTCATGGGTATTGTAGTTTAACTCTGGAGTGGTCAGAGTCCATGAATAGAAAGCCACTGGACAGATCTCTCCATCTGGGCATGTGATGGACAAGATGCCAGCTACTGTGTAGTCTGAAGCATCTGTCTTGACCATGATTGGAACTCCAGGTTGGAAGTGGGTAAGGATAGGGGCTGTGGAGAAAGCTTCCTTGAGGCGATTGAAAGAGGTCTGACAAACTTTGGAGAAGTCCCAAGGGGCATTCTTTCATGTGAGACAAGTGAGGGGCACCACTATATCTGAGCAGTTACTGATAAATCAATGGTAAAAGTTGGCAAAGCCAAGGAAGGACTGGATGTCCTTTACCTTACGAGGTTCAGGCCAATCTCGGATGGCCTTAACCTTGTCCTCGGACATTGTTAAACTGTCGGGAGACAAGAAGAATCCAAGGTATTCCACGGACTCGGAGTGGAACTCGCACTTCTCTGGTTTGGCATAGAGACTGTGCTCCCAGAGTCTGCAAAGGACCTCGCGAACATGCTTTTTGTGGTTTTTTATATCATCGGAGTAGACTAGAATGTTGTCCAGGTAGACAACGACACATACATCCAATAGGTCCCCAAAGATGGAGTTGACGAAGCATTGAAATGCTGCAGGGGCATTGGTAAGTCCAAATGGCATGACAAGCCACTCATAGGATCCATAACAAGTCCAGAAAGCCATTTTCCATTCATCTCCATCGGCAATGTGCACTAGATGGTATGCATGGTGCAGGTCGATTTTAGTGTAGACTTTAGCATGGCTAGGAGAGTCGAGTAAGTCCAAGATAAGTGGGAGTGGGTAGCGATCCTTCTTTGTGATTTTATTGAGACCCCTGAAGTCAATGCAGAGTCAGAGTGAGCCATCCTTCTTTTTGATGAAAAGGACAGGTGCGGCATGGGAGGAAGATGTGGGGCAGATAAAGCCAGTAGTGAGATTTTCATCTATGAAGGTCCAGAGAGCAGAAAGCTCAACCGGTGAAAGGGAATATAGGGTTCCCAGCAGTGGGGTAGTTCCTTCCTCTAGTTCTATCTTCAGATCAAATTCCTGGTGAGGTGCAAGGGTAGAAGCCTTGGCCTTGCTAAACACATCAGCGAAGTCATGATAGTCCGATGGAACCAATGATAAGTCCGGGGTGTCCTGTACAGAGGCAGCCCGGAGTTTAGGGGAGTCTTGTGGACGAACTTGGAGGGAGAACTGGATTGAGCCATCTAACTTACAAGCATGGACATAAGCTGCCGCGTTGATCAGAGAGATGTGTGGTGCTCGAAGGCCAGGTGGAGTGGAGTAGTCAACTGAATCAAGGGGTGTGGATGAGATAGGTGGAGAGTCTGGAAGGGACTCTTTGGAGTTTCTTGGAGAAGACTCCATGTCAGAGGGTGACGTCGGTGCTGGCAAACGAGGTGCAAGGTTTTGGAATTTAATACTGCTCAATACCCAATCAATCGACGGATTGTAGCGGGTGAGCCAGTTATGCCCAAGTACTATCTTGCACTCCGAATCCAACGGAGTTACATAGCAGGTTATCTCGGTGACATCTCCAGAGGGAAAGCAGGTGACGAGGTTGGAGGCTTTAGTGATTGAGGTTGTAGTCGTACCGTCAAACAGACGAAGGGTGAGAGGTGGAACATCATACATGGAAAGATTGTGTTTATTGACAAAGTCTGAGTCTATGAAACAATGGGTAGAACCTGAGTCTATTAGGGCTGGAAATCTCGGAGTATCATAGGAGTCAAGAGATATGAAGGGCTTTAGGGATCTTGGGTTTGAAAGAGTGGATGCATTGAGGCGTGCCTCCATAGGTGCACAGTCGGTGTCAATGCAACTCCCAGGCTGTGCAGAGTTCTGAGAGCTGCACTCTATTTTTTTGCCTCAACAGAGACAGTCGGTTTGGCTTCTGACTCGGTCACCATAGCTACACAGACTTTAGCTGTGCGAGAAGTCGACCTGGGACACTCCCTAGCCTTATGTCCAGCGTTTCCGCAGAACATACAAAGGTTCTGGTCAAAACGTCTCTTCCTTTCGGCTGGAGTTAACTTTCCATCTTTTCCGAGTTTGTTGGAAAGGCCAGAGGGTTGTCCAGAAGACTGCTGATTCTGAGGTTTAGGAGTTGAGGTGGATGGAGTGGGGGTGTTGGGACTAGCTGGAGTATTTCCACCAGATTTCTGCTTGTCTCCTTTACTGGAGTTTCCTTTATTACCGGTGTTGTTGCTGGAACTTCCTCCAGAAGACTTGGTCTGATGAGTGACCTCGTCCTTGCATTCCCAATAGCACGCATCAATCTCCTGGGCTAGTGTGCATAGCCCATACAAGGTATTTGGCTTGCTGACCCTACTGATTTCATCCTTAATACAGTCCAGGAGTCCAGAGTAAAACAGGTGATGAAGGGCGCTGTCATGCACCAAAGGTGTTTGGCAATGTGAGCATGGACCCAATGCTGAATGATGAAGAATGGAGGAGCCTAGCCCTAATGCACAGAATGACTGGAATGTCTAGCAGTCATCCGTTGCACAAGAACCACCCTTAATGTTAGGGAAGAAACTGCTCAAGCACCAAATAAAAGTTTTCGAGCACCAGTTTACAGCATTCCGATTTTTCGAATATCTCAGTCATTTCTAAAGATATGGACATCATTCCCATGCTCACAGAAAGCTCTCGACCACGCCATCCTGCCTACCAAATTTGGTGATGATCCTCGCCCTCCACGATTTTCTGCATCATTTCTGCCAACGAATGCCCATTTTGCCACTTTGCTCATCCCCTTCACCAGGGAGAATAACTATGAGTACTTGCCAGGAATCCCCACTAGCATTCACCCTGAAGCCTCCTGGTTCATCCCCCCCTCGTCCATGACCTCCCATCCTATTGCTTTGGGACAGCGAGTTCTCCTTGTCAGTCTGACATCGAGGAGGACTTTCTTTGGTCATCTCAGGTCTGTTGTCAGGCTTGAAAAATCATATGTGGTTGTTTCAGTTTCTCCAGTCGAAGAAGCATATGGATCCTTTGTCCCTGTGCCCTGCAATGTCTACCTCTCAATCTCATCCTTCGTTCTTCCAAAATTGTGACAGGTTCAATACCAACTACTGTCATCCAGTCTATCTGATCACATTCATGACAAATTTGAGACACTTCTCCCTGCTCTCATTGGAGAAGACGGCCCTTCCTCCTCCTCAAACCCTCCAGAACACTAGCTGCAATTGATGCAGGTCACTTTACAGAGAGGAGGAAAGGGGGAAAGCTATGCCCTGACTACCCTGGAGACCCCCAAAATTGGCCCCTGGCAGAAATCCCCACCATTCTTCATTTGGATGCACAGCAAATCACCATAATGCATCTAGATCTCAGATCTAGGAGTCACTATGACTCATTTGCAGTCATATCCCTTAATCAGCAGTGACCAGTGCACTTACTCATTCCTCTTTCGCATTATTCATCCATTCCTTGATGACTCATTCCATTTTCAAATTGATTAGTGATAATCTTCGTCATGCTTACTGATCACTTACTGTCCTTACTCATCCTTACAAAGCCTTACCAATCCTTTACCAATCCCCTTTACCAATCGCTTACAGATCACTTACAAAGTGTTGCTCCATATTTACTGCAGGCTACGCTACCTTTTGTATATAAGTACCAATATGTCAACAGCAATCAAAGCAGCTACCAAGTCCCCTGCATAGGAAGCAGTCCCCTGTGTAAAGACTCACCTGCTCACTCATCATCATCATCATTAGGCCCAATCATCGTCGCTTTTAAGCCCCTCATCATCATCTCTATTCCTGCAGTATTTGAGGCTCCATTAAGGGTCTACTTACTGTTATCTTCATCATCTTACATCACTTCTAGGCTCAGAGCAGCCTATTATCTTTGCTTTTTCAGTCTTCCCCTGCTCCCCCTTCATCAGGAGCACCCATACCCTCTGCCCTAGCCCCCTCTAGGTGCATGGAACCCCTCCCCCATTTTATTTTAACAGATCCCTTGAGCCAAAGCCCACATAGGAAAACCACCAACTCGGCAATTGTCTTTGTGTTGGGTTTTTGGTGTTTTTGCCATTGATCCACACATCAACTCACATTGGTCAACTGGAAAGTGGGATGATTAGTCATCAAAGGCCAGAACGGTAACTAAAAACGAAGTGAGGGAAACTATTACTAAACACAGAAGGCACAAAATGGAACAAAGGACAGGGAACAAGAATAGGACGGAGTGCCATCATGGAACGGAGTACTGAAAGCCTAGAACTTAGCTAATATTATCCGGAGTTCGACCCAGATGGTAGACACGTGTCACGGATGTGACACACGGTCATATTACATGGGCCCAACAGGATATGACCTGATGTGAGCCAGTACTACATCTGGAAAATTTATCCTACTGCATCAGATGGGGTTGTGCCCTGTCATACTGCATTTTTCTCATTTTACTAGCCAGGTGCGAGCTGGTGTGACATCGTCTGATTTCCCTGGTTAGTCCTATCTTGTCACACAGGGTCACACCAGCTCATGTCCAGTTTTCACTGGGCTTCATTAGTCAAGTGCCAGAAAATCTAGAGATGGCTCATGACACCATCATTGAGAGTAGAGTGATACAGATGTACCACACAAATAAGAAATGAAAAGAAGGGTTCAACCTTCAAGAGGGGGACCTCACATATCTCTCCACACAGAACTTAAATGTTCCAAAGGGATGTGCATGAAAGCTCATGCCAAAATTCATCAGCCCAATGAAAATATTGTGCTGTGACAGTGTGAATGATACATATACTCTGGAGTTGCCAGAACAATTGCAACAATCTGCATACATCCAATGTTTCATGTTGCATTATTGCACAAATATGAACAGAACAATGATGTTTTGTTCCCAAGGCATGATGCACACATGTTCTATGATGTTGGTATGACTGACAAAGAAGAGTGGTTAGTAGATGAGATAACAGCTCACCAATGGATAAATAACAAGGTCAAATTCCTTGTAAGGTGGAATCTCAGTGACATGACATGGGAACCAGTGTCTAACTGTGAGGAGCTCAAGGCCCTTGACAGGTACCTCAAGCTCCAGGGCATACAAGATATACACCAATTGCCCTGAAGGGCAAAAAAGTATGCATAAGTGTACAGTAACCACTAAGTGGTTAAACATAGTATGAAGACTACTATCAGAAACAAATGGACAAGTCAGAAAGAACAGAAATAAAAACAAACAAAGATAAAAATAAAAATAAAAATAAAACAAAAATAGAAATAATACCATCAGCCTTGAGCACAGCATAGTTACCAAATTTAATTAGAGTATATACTTTCCTCTGATCACTTTTTCACTATTTCACATGCACTGACTTTATTGGTCATGTGCTTCTTTTTATTACTCTGTCTTTTTTCCCTTCTTTTCTTTAATGCTCACACCGTTCTAGTAGTTTACAATGTCCCATTGCAATCACCATCACAAAGCATCCCTGAGCCCAGAAGGCTCCATGAGTCCCAACCCCCTTGAGGTCTGCATTGCCTCAACAAGGCAGATCTCCTGCATGTTCAGACATGTACTCTGATGGTTCACCATCTTATTCTTGTCCTTACTCCCTGTCCCCCATTGACCAATGCAATTTGCATATGGTCAGTAGTGGCCAGAAGTGGCCACAATCTCCTTCCACTTCACATTCACTGTCCCTTGAACATGAATGCTGCAGGGACAAGTGTCCCTGCCCATACTGGGAGTGTCACCCCCAGTTCCCTTTCTTGCACCATCATGGCACTTGCAAAACCTGCACATCATATGCACTTCATCTCTCACAAGGCATGGCCTTGCCTGATGCAGGCATCATGCCTGCTATTGTCAACCTCACTGACAAGACTGCATGTCTTGTCAAACATACTCCCTATGATGAGTTATGTCATCATATAAGCTGTCTCGAGTGAGAGCTCAAAGAGTCATGATACAACCTTTGTCATGCCCTTCATAAGGTCAATGACCTATGACACACCCCTGCCCCCACTACAGTTGAGCAAGCTGTGCATGACTTGGAATGCACTTGTATCACCTCCCTCAGAGGAGGTGTTTATGATTACAAACAGGAGGCTGGTCCCTCCAGGGTGGCTCCCCCACTGGCCACCCCACCCTCCTTTTCTTTGCAGGGGAGGGCACAGGCTAAACCTGTAGTGTTGAGAAAGGGGAAAGAGAGAGTGCCCCAAGAAGTTGACCAGGCAGCACCTGGGTATGGTTTCATGGTCATGGAGGACATCACCTCCACTGAAATATATGATGATATCCTTATGGTCATTGAAACAGCTGCTCAGGGAACCTTATTCCCTGAATTTACAGGACATGAAAACCTGTACAGAATACTCTGCCTTGGGCAAGGCAAGGATGGTGTGAGGAAGATCCTCTTTGTGAGGGTCAATGACAACCTCTATGCCTATAACAATGAGAGGTTTGGTGCCACCCTCACCAACATTCAGCAGGGGACCCCTCCCCCTCTTCCAATCAGGCAAGGACAGTTTGCCATTCCCATCACTAGATGGGACAGAGGGATTATGGGTCCCATCAGACTTGTTAACACCATGGAGGATATCCACAAACTGTATGCTCAAGCATATGAAGAGCCTGAGGAAAAGGCTCATTGCATCTGGGCATCACCCCACATGATGCTGACAATGCCCTGATCTGGGCTTGTAGAGCAGGTAATGAATATATTACCTGCACTGTTAGTAATGGAGGGGATTGAGACCCCAATTGTTGAGCTGTGCTCGATCTCCTGAGAGTGGCAGTTAATGACCCTCAACCTTTGAGGGAAAACCATTTGAAGGAGCAGGTCAAGAGCCAGGCTGTGGCTCTTGGAATCTCCACAGATTGCATTGTGGCCTACAAGGCCTGCCCATTCACCATGGAGGAGATCCATATCCTCCAGGAATTTGCCACTGTGGCACTCCTATATGACCTACCCCACTACTCAGGGGTGGAAGGTTGAAGTTCAGGGGGGAAACCCCCAGTCCAAGATGATGGGCCCAAGGTGGGTGAAATGAGAGACAAGCCAGCACTGATGTAGGAGGGACACTACAACAGATGCTGGACTGTTCTCTCAAGGGCATAACCCCTCAAGTTGATCCATAGCATGGAGGGTTCAACACCCTTCATGCTTAGGTTTACATTACTGGAAAGAGGTGTAACCCTTGGATTGGTAGTGTTGTGAGGTTCAACATCTTGCAAGAATGTACATAGGATTTTCTCCTATCTTTTCTTTCCTTTTCTTCTACTTAGACTGTTCTGAGCCTATGTCAGCTCTACAGGGTGAGGGTGTTAGGGGCCATGCCCTAAAAGGTAGTTTGTAATCATCACAGGCATGTGATACTCACATGCCTGCATGTCTAGTATATATACTTCATAGTAAATTTTAAGGACATAATTGTCTTTAAATATTCACACTGTGAATACCATATGGTACAGTTTGTGGGTGTGACCTAAGCCAATACCTCAAATCTTTTACACAGCACATGCCTGCTGAGTGTTGTGCAGTTGCACTACAGATGTCCCATCCAGGCAATGCAGCCTGTCAATACTTACAACAACTTCCAAATGAAATGGATATCTGCATGGGTATGTGTCTTCCCATCTGCTTAAAATGAACAGACAAGAAGAGACTGAATCAAAGTCATGGTAACAGAAAACATGGAAACAGACCTTGATATAACTAATGGGGCTTGGGTCATGGTGGTTGGCATTATATGTCATTGAGGCACTTGAACATTTGCCTTTATTTGTCCTCATCAAAATGGATCAAATGTGCTCCTCAAAATTAATGGATCTGGAGGAGTGCATTGTACCAATAGAACCTGCCACAAGAACCTTTTGAATTGTATTGCAATATAATGCCTAAAACATCAGATGCACCATCCCTCATCATCAATTTCCAGTGACCCCTGCATATGCCTTCAGGGATTACACACCACAGGGTCAGGCATTGTCATGCATCATAGTGGACATTGCAACACCCCCATTGGGCAGTCTTAACCTGTTCAACTTATACATGGCATTGTTGAGAAGTGCCAGGACATAGGGAGGGTACCTTCTTACAAATCAACTCTACCATACCGAAAAGAGACCATCACTGACCATTGTCTTCATTCACAATTTCATAGGGAAGAACCCCTTGCATGTGACAGTCAGGGTTGTAAGCATCAGCCCAAACTCCTCTGCCTGTCACTGTCCCTCATAATGTTTGTGGATTCATGGGGAAGGGCTCCTTTCATGTAGTAGTGGACTGGTGACTATGTACATGTTCATTGACATGTAGCCTGCCACTGAAAATATCATAGGCATCTGCCAAAACTCTTCCCACACACATGGAATTTGCCAGTAGTGTTGCCTCAGTTTGGTTTGGAGGCCCAAACCATTGGGGATTGAGCAGCTTAGTCAGTGAAAAAAGTACCCACAATTGTAGCCCTAAATTCAAAACCCCCAAATCAAAAAGAATTATATTAATAGCTAGTAAATCAAGTGAGCTATGGCCAACAGCTTGAGGTGGTTTGGCAAACTGTGGCAACACTATTTGCCAGTACCCCCATTCCCACAAATATTGGGGTTGGAGAAACCTTGCAGCTAGCAAGGTAACTCTGAAACACTATTTTGCAAGGGTAAAGTCTAAGACTTACAAACCACATTAGTACTCATACTCCTCATAAATGCCACACCCAATGATTTTCATACTACCATGTAATTCAGAAGCCATTGAAATAGACCAGTACATGTAGAACAACCTCCGATTCTAGTCAAACGAATCATGATAACACATTCCCACTGATCCATCTGTCGGGAAATCAATTATTAAACGTCGTAAGTGATCTCAGCGGGGCATCTGGCAGATCCGTTATGAACGATGCAAGCAATCAGAAAGGAAAAACTCAAACCGTTTCTCAACACCCTTATTAGAGACAAACACCTGTCAGGCCCGGTTTCTGGAGAAATATAGCATTGACTCACATTCTCCTTCCAGGCATATTGGGCAGCCAATTCCGTGAGACCGAAGGCTAAGACAACATCGTACTCTACGATATAATAATCTCCATGAGAGACATATCTTGAGGTATTTATGAGTTGCCCATTATCAACGACGTTGCAAAGAGTGGAATAGGATCCTGTGCAACCGGTTTCAAAATTAAAATCAAGGGAAAAGCTGCTCAGGAGCACCTGCGTCTACGTCCGTCCATCGAGGATGTGGAGAGCCACCTTTGTAGCAAAGAATTCGGTCTGCCAGATTTCCAAAATCAGATCTGTTGATAGACTTTCTATAGTAGGATCGACGGAATTCTTTTGTCTCTGAGACTTCGGTATCCTTGCGACTCCAGTGAGCCTTGCAGATGAGAAGGAGTAAGCAAACACACCTTCGGTAAAATGATACTAAAAGAGTTACGCAGGTGTTGGGAGCCGTCCACATCGTGGAAGACTTGTGATGAGCGTTGGCGATGCTCCTCATCATTGGAGTCATATCTGAGATGGCATCTGATGCCGCACGCATATTTAGAGACTCGTGTGGTGACCAAATGATCAATGAAATAGGATACACCACCGTCGGCGACGGCTTTGTTGCTAAGAATGAGAGAATCAATAGGAGTGACAAAGGCTTGGGATTTCATACTCACACGTTGCTATCCGGACGGAAGAACTTAACCCCCAAGGATTTCATAGAAATCTCGAGCTGGTTATACAGCCAGTTACTGGCTGCAAATCCTCCAACCAGCATAACAGTCTGTAACATATGTTAATAAAACTCGAGACCGGGATGAAAAACCTCACAGAGATCGTTTTCTTTGCCGTCCTGCGTTGTTCTTTGACAGCATCGACAATACAGTCTACCGAGGGTTTGAAAAATCCCGCAACGTCCTCCCTGGGCCAAAAGATCACAATCTTGCTCGGAGAAACACGACGCAGTAACATACTTCTCTAGCCTGAGGGATCCAATACGCATTCCAAGTTTGGCGTCTCTTTCCTGAGAGTTGGCCGGGACATACAGTGGCATATCGCGGAACATCAGCTTGGATTGTTTATCAAACGCGTTGACGATATATTTGATGTTGTGCTGAAATTTCGAACCATTAAGACGATCTAGAAAAGGTGCACAGTCTCAGTAAGCGGCAGCGAGAAAAGAATCTATTTACTTTCGATGAAACATCGTGCGCGGTTGGTGATATAAATTGAGCCTTGAAAGAAGCCTATACCACATATCGTCAGCATTTCAAACCTACGAAGATCCAATAGGTTTATCTATTTACATTGAGCCGCGGCTATTTCCTCGAAAGTATTCTTCTCCTTCGCAGCCAAGTTTCGACTGTAGGCACTGATATCGATTGTTCCTCCTCCGGCGTCTACAATAAGCACACCTTCGCCTCTCTAACATCCAAGGTCAATCTCACTGAAGGTGATCCAACGCGAAAAGATTTACCTCCATCTCAGGCGTCATTAGCCCTCTTTCGATGCAAAGATGTAGACTAGCCTCTCCTTCCGTCACAAAGCACACACGAGCCTGCCCTGCACCGGTGTCTGGGACCAACTTGGCACGGACAGCAGCCTGACGCATCTGCGCCTGCTGCGAACCTTCCCACCCGTTGGGATGTGTGAGGATGAAATCGATAGCGTTTTTTCGGTCCATCGAGACCAAAAAGTCGGGCTGATTGGAAAAGATTTGTTGGAAGTATAGGCGCGTGCAGTGATACAAGTATTCCATGAAGTCGGCAAAAATGTCGATAATTGTCTTATTTGGTGGTAATGGAGTGATCTGATCAGCGGCGTCAGAGGCTGCAGATGACTTGGGCCGAAGATGCATTTTGAACCTGTGAATTATGAAGTTCAGGAGTGCGGAGGTACGGTCGAGACAAAAGGTGACTCAACCATTGGACTTTTGTCCAATTTTCAACCTCGTCAGGCTCAAAATCTTCGAGATCATCAATCCCAGTTGCACAGACTTTGCCTTGCTTATCGTAGTAAATTACCGTTGGGATCTTGCAATTGTCGCCTACGACCCCTTGATGAGGAAATCTAATAGGAAAGGATCCGTCAAACAAGTGGCCAGAGGTTGGAGGAAAACGATCTGTACCTCTTGACAGGGAATATTTCTGGGATTTCCCCTGGAGTTAGGATACTACGACGGGCGTCGTTAACTGTCACTCAATGATTTGGATTATAGTAACGAAACCTATATGAAACGCCACTGTGTGTCGTGCCGATATCGAATGCAATAACTAGTCTTCGGGATTCGCCCGTGTACGGAGAACGTGCTAGTGGTGTCATGGTGGAAGGAGGTGGCGTTGGTTTACTTCCATGACACATGGGAGATTTCAACATTTTGACGTGAGCAGTAATTCCGAAGGTAAATGCAAAATATTATATTTGGACATGCTGCAAAATGTCGGCCAAAATATATACATCCGAGAACAATTAGGACATTGTCAAAATTGAGAAGTGAATTATATATTGGACTGGCATCGAAATTCTTGCTTTTAAATTATATTCTGCCTCAGGTTTGAACACCAGTCAAACATAATATTTGTTTGATTATTTCGACATACATCAGAATATAATATTGGGCTAAGGTCAAAATCATCAGATAAATATTATATTTCATTCTTGGTAAAATATTATTCACCTAAGGCAGCAGTTCTCGGTACCAATAGAGGTCATTCAGATGGAGTTATTATGTTATGACAAATGTATCTAAGAGATGAACCATCTGCACCGGAACTATCCAGCTGGCTTTGAATATTCATTTTGTTGGCTTCCACTTTGGCAGATCCTCCCTCAATATCCTGAATGCATTGACCAGTCCTCTGCAGATCCTCTCAGAAGTCTTGTTTGACTTCCAAGAGCCTCTTCAGAGGGCTGTTTGGCTTCTGCCAGTAAGACCCTCTATCTCCTCACACCCAACTCTGACTGTCCCACAAGCATCTTTGCTCTTTGCACTTAGTGTTGTGCTGGGCCCAGCCTCAAGCCCTGAGCCGAGCTGGGCTGGGCCCTCCTAGGCCGAGCTGAGCCGAGCCATGAGGACAGCCTGTGGGGGCCCAGGGCCCGGCCTGACTTTTTGAAAGCCGCGAGCCGTGGCCTGAGGCCACGGCTTGGTGGCTGTGCTGCAGACTCATTCAGACGGACATGTTGTGCACTCCCAATGTGTTCAACTACTTGGTTTACTAACAGGATGGGTACTGGGAAACTACTTTCTATCTGTAACATTGATACCTCATGTTTTCTAGGCTTGACAAGTTCAAAGCTAATGAGTACCCAGCCTTCACCTCTTGACCCCAAGATTGCATATGTGATAACTCATCTGTAGTCTGTCCAAATCTCTCGCAAATTCACAGCTGTGTACTACTCACAGAGCGCTTCCAATAGGTGTCTCTTGCAGTGCTTCCGGGTCAACCGTTCAAGAGATATTCGCATTTTGGTGTAGGGAGGGGGTGGGAGGTGAGTTGGTGGATATCTCGGGACTGGATCAGCCAATCAGTACGGTTTCTTTTTCTCCCTGTCCTCCCAGGTGTCTCCTATCATCACAGGCGGTTTCATATAAATTTCCCAAGTGGTTGTCACTCGGCGGCCTCCCCTTCTCCCCCATCCCCTTGCCTCATGACTTGCAACTACCGTATCTCCGTCGTTTTCCATTCAGGCCTCTCGCTTTTCTGGGGTTTCATACTAGTCAATCCCCGCTTTCGAACGGTGTACATTGTGTTATTATCAGCCCAGCCAGTGCGGAGGAATTCAGATTATTGTGGATGGAGGTATATCTGAACAATTTTGCCAATATCTCGGGACTGGGTGTGTGGATTCAGTCAATTGTTTTTTCTACATATTCTCCATGTTCCCCTCTACCATTTCACCCAGTCTCATATTGGTTGCATCAGTGGTTATCATTCGACGACCTCCTCTCTCCCCCACCCACTGAGTTATCTCCCTCAGCCCCGAGTCATGCCTCTGGCTTCTCAAGGCTTGAGTACCAGTTGAAGGGGGCTCTTGAATGGTATATATGACAAGCTGTAACTACATGTATGTACTTGTAATTTTTTTTGCACCCACTTCTTGTTCAAGCCAGGGCCTGAGGCCAGGCCGAGCCCCCATATAGGGCTTGGCACAGCTCATGGCTTGGCCTGACATTTCTTGGGCTGTGAGCCCTCAAAAGCCGGGCCCAAGCCGTGGCTTTCAAGCCGAGCCGGGCCTGGGCAACACTATTTGCACTCACCTAGCATTTTACCATGTCTGCAGGACACCCTTCCTGCATCAGCAAAACCATCTTTTTGGCACAGAGGCCACAGTGCCACAGTGTCACAGTGTCACAGTGCACAGTCAGGTACAGTGTGACAATTGTGTGAAAATACCATGTCACACAGCCCACAGTTCCCCACAGGCTCCCACAGAGTGACAGACCTACAGACACACAGTGCTACAGAGATAGGGGCTTCCCACAGATGTGACTGTACAGCCACAATGTCATGCCTGGATCACAGGATTGTGGGAATATGCTTATCTCATTGATATGCCCAAAAATGGGTGAGAAAAATGAAAAATACCAAAAAAATAGGATGTCTCAAAAATTGAATTTCAAAGATGTCATAATGAAAGTTGTAGTGCCTGACTAGAGGACCCCAGAGGTATGCTTATCTCATCCATCCATGCAAAAATGGTTGAGATATAGGCAAAATACAATTAGTGTAGTGTAGTGTACATTTTATTACCAAATGTGTAGTGTTGTGGCACATGTTTGATTACCTAATGAGTGTAGTGGTAATTGTTTTGATTAGCAAAAGTGTAGTAAAGTCCGCTTTTTTGACTACCAAATAAGTATAGTGTTGATTAGTAATTGATTAGCAAAGTGTAGTAGATGTGTATTACCAAAAGTGTACTTTTTTGACTACCAAATAAGTGTAGTGTTGATTAGTCATTGATTAGCAAAGTGTTGTGTAGACTTTTGATTACCAATGTGTAGTAAAGTCCGCTTTTTTGACTACCAAATAAGTGTAGTGTTTTGTAGTGTTTTGATTAGCAAAGTGTAGTGTAGATGTGTATTACCAAAAGTGTAGTAAAGTCCGCTTTTTTGACTACCAAATGAGTGTAGTGTTTTGTAGTGTTTGATTAGCAAAGTGTAGTGTACATTGTATTACCAAAAGTGTAGTGTCGTGGTGCTTTTTTGATTACCAATTGAGTGCAGTGTTGATTAGTGTTTGAGTAGTTAAATGTTATGTACACTTTTGATTACCAAAAGTGTAGTAAAGTCCGCACTTTTTGACTACCAAAAAAGGTTAGTGTTGATTAGTGTTTGACTAGTGAAATGTTGTTTACACTTTTGATTACCAAAAGTGTAGTAAAAGTTCACTTTTTTGACAACCAAAAAAGTGTAGTGTTGATTAGTGTTTGACTAGTGAAATGTTGTTTACACTTTTGATTACCAAAAGTGTAGTAGAGTCCGCTTTTTTGACTACCAAATATTTGTAGTGTGACTAGGAAATGCACAGTAGTATTGATTAGCAAAAAAGCGTAGTAGTGATTAGCATTTTTGTCAAGTGAGCACAGCCACTAATGCCTCAAAATTTAGCTAAGTCCAAAAAATACCCCAAGACATGATATAGTGGACACTAAAACTCATGCCTTTCATGCAAGCAGCCAAAGCTGACCAAGCAAAGGCCAATTCCTACTATGGGGTAGTGTATGCCATTAGCCCACTACTACCATGCATTTGATTACCAAAAAGTGTAGTGGTATTAGAAGAAAGTGTAGTAGTAGTACCAAAAAGCATAGTAGTATTAGCAAGCAGGGTAGTAGTATTAGCAAAAAGTGTAGTACTATTAGTAAAAAGTGTAGTAGGTAGTGTTATTAGCAAAAAAGCATAGTTGTATTAGGCTATTATGTGGTAGTACTTGAATTTGAATATATTACTACTTTTGATTTGATTTCTGTGTGACTGAGTGATAGTCCTATTAGCTTGAAAGTGTAGTAGTGTTATTGGCAAAAAATGGTGGTGGGATTAGCAAAAAAGCATAGTAGTGGTATTAGCAAACAACAGTAGTGGGATTAGGAAAAAAGTGTAGTAGTGGTATTAGCAAAAAATGGTAGTTGGATTAGGAAAAAAGCATAGTAGTGGTATTAGGAAAACATGGTAGTGGGATTAGGAAAAAAGCATAGTAGTGGTATTAGCAAAAAATGGTAGTGAGATTACAAAAAAAGTGTAGTAGTTGTACAGGACTGTACAGGAGGGGACCTTTCTGTGGCACTGTGGGCGCTGTAGCAGGCTGTTGCAAGCTGTACAGTGCCATACAGCCACTAGCAGTTTTGCTGATGTGATCTTCACTACCCATTATGACTAAAGGAATGGGCAGACACTGTTGGAGCATATAAAATCTCCCCTGTATTGCAGGTCCTAGGTGCGATGTTTTGGGTGCTTACATAATCACCTTAGAGCAGACTTAGCAGTACATTTCATAGAGTCCCCTCAGTAGCTCACAGTCTACTGACTTGAGGGTAAGCACCTATACTTTTCTCAGTACTTTACTTACTGACATCCTGTAGTAGCCTACAGATATATTTCAACAGACACTTCTGCAGCCCTCAAAAGCCAAGGAACAAGAAGAAAACCTCAACAACTGTTCCCATTCATACACATGCCTTCAAATGCCAGAGGCTCCTCAATGAACTGGCTGATCTACTTTCACCCCCATCTCCTGAACCCAGGTCACATATTGGCAGCACTACTATGTCCCCCACTCACCATTTCGCGGAGCTGCCGGAGCCAATAGAACTGGAGGAAGAATTATTTACACTTGACAGTGAAGAGGCATTGTCTGGCAATGCAACTGTTGAACAGACTTGTACCACCCATCCCACTGAGAACTCAATTTCTTTGTGTGTGAGTTGGAAAGCTGTCATTCAGACCATAATTGACCCTTTCATCAAGTACACAACCACAATGCTGGGCAAGCCATTGCCCATTCTCAGTTCACCTCTTTCCCCATGTACTGCACTTTGCCAGGAACAAAAGGTCAGTAATATATTGTGCTTGTTTCTTGACCATAAGTCTTGTGCCCTATCATCATTCTCCAGCTTGACAATGACCTGCCTTAGGTTTTACATCTATCAACATTCTAAGCTGTCACTGTTCCACACTCCCTCAAACCCTCATCTCCCATGGGTTATTTCCCACTGCACCGTCCCAGCCCCAGATAGCTGTGTGCATGGAACTTCTTTCTTTCTATTGTGCCCTTTTTGAGTGATCATGTGATGCAATCAATGCACTTGCTGCTGCTCTCAACATGTACTACAATAGGCAAGGTTTCCATATGATGAATCAAAAGGTAGGTGTCATCATGTGCCCCTCCACTCCCTCTGATAGCTGTGAACTGGTATCAGGGGACAACTGTGAAAGAGCCATTTTGACATGGTCTCAGTCAAGCTGCCCAATGGTATGCCATTCTGCAAGCTGAGGTGGAGAAGCAGGTGGACAATATCCTCCAGTGCTGCTGATGTCTTGTCAAGCTGCCAGGTATTGAGTCTTATTCCCTCCATCCTCCTATGTCCTGCTCACCTCCATCTACCTTGCAGGGGCCTATCTCCCAGGATTCCTGTGCCAAGATTCTTATTCAACATTGTCCAGCCTGTGTCAGTGGTATCTCATTTGGGACATCACTTGATAAAGGTGGTGACATCCATGTTGCAATGGATGGTAATTTTCACCACTGCCATCAGTGTTCAGCAGGCATTTCTCCATCATTTTATGAACCATCTTACTTCCTGCCCAAGGCACAGGTAGATGCTGTTGGACAGCACATTGATCAAGCATGCCAATGCCCCTCCAAGAGGTCATGATCCATGGTACCTGATGAGGCAATTGACAAGTGTGAAGTGTCATACAAAGCCACAGATGGCTTCAATGACACCAGATTAATGGCCCTCATCTGTTGACATGATATTCCACTTTTTTTTGCAAACATAGACACCCCAGGCAAGCAGCAAAAGTATGGCATCGCCCTTATTTGGCACCTCTTCTCTCTTCTTCCACCCCAGGCTAGTGTAGTGGTGTTATATGATGTGCATCAGCAAAACTGGTTGCCACTGTCAACTGCTGTCCAGCCTGTTACAGCAGATTACAGCAGCCACACCATAACAGGAAGGTCCCCCCCTGTCCATTGCTGTAACAGTGCTGTAACAGCACTGTGTAGCACTGTCATGCTTACCTACTTGCTGCACAGCCTGATGTGGAACCGATTGACATACAGTGCTGTACAGCCTGACTCAGAACCAATTGACGTACAGCACTGTACAGTGTGTGTGAGTCTGTACAGTATGGTACAGCATGCTAGACTCTGTACAGTACAACACAGTACAGTAGATTCTGTACAGCACAATACAGCCAATCTGACTCTGTACATCACTGGGCACTAAGGCCTGTCTGTGGGATTGCATACAACACTGTAGGTTAGTGTACCAGCCTCACCATTCACACCAGCTATTCAACCTTCATGTATGGGTCTTTGTGACATCATGGAAAAACCAATGATATATGATAACGTGGTATACAGTGTGAGGGGGACAATACAACTGAGTATATTAATCTAGGATGACCTGCCATTCATCTGTTGCTGACCTGGCAACCTCTCTTGTGGAGTAACCCATCCTTGGGACATGATTAACTCCTGTTTAAAGATAAATGGAAATGGTCATGGACTTACATCCCTGCCTTGGCCCAGTCCCGAAGCATCTTGTCGAGTTTACTCCTGTGGTAGTCATCAGACCACACTTGATCAATCAAACAAGTGAGATTATTGTATGCAACTTTGACTTCCTCTCTGCAAAGAGTCTCATTTTTGGCTACTCCATGCTTCTTGAATGTCATTAAGATGCTTCGAATCTTGATTAACTCACATTAGTAGATATATAGTGAATAGTGGAACTGACATATGATTGCAGTGACAAGGGTGAGCACTTTGACAGGAACAGATGGCTGGAATTCAATAAACTGGCAGAGTGATTTCACACTAGTGCAATAGTAGATGGCAAGACAAATCTTCTTGGGGGCAGTATTGTTATGATATGCGTTTTCTTTTCTTTTCTTTTCTTTTTTCGTCTTATCTAATCTCTCTTCATCTTATCTTCTCTTTTATCTATGGACTGGTCTGGACCTTGACCATGTGGTTGCCATGTGGCCTAGGACTAGGCTAGTCTGGACTGTGATGTCATGGTGATGTCACTGTGATGTCATGCCTTATGCTCTCCTCATGTATGCCTCGCTCTAGCCTCATGTATCTTAGTATATATACTCGTCTCAATAGCCCAGCTAGCTCCAAGCTAGTTCATTTGGGTTTTGACCTTAAAAGCTGCTTCTAAGTTCCTCTTCTCTCTCATCATCTCTCCTTGTCTAGTGTTAGGTGTAGCGAGCCTGTGGCATTAGTCTAAGGCCATAACACTTGAACTAGCTTCTACATCACCACCCGCTCGCTGAGCAACCCGGACTCCAGGGTTAAGGAGAAACGTTTGCCAGACTCCAGGCATAAGGAGGATCTTTGTTCATCATTCCACATCCACCCGCATACTACCGAATAGGGTCAATCTATCATCCTGAACCACCCCGTAACTTTCCATCCCCTACTCCCAAACTCATATATCCTTCTCGCACTCCATCTGAGGATCCAAACCTCGGAACTCCCCCACCTCTCCCAGCTAACTTCGGGCTACCGAACGAGGAACAAGCTCGTGTCTTCGCACACCCTTTGAATCCTCCATACGTTGACAACCTCAACGACCAACTTTACGAAGACATCTTCGGTTTCCCTCCTCCACCTCATCGTTACAACCTTCGTCCCCGTCACCTTATCAACAAACCCTACCGTCGCCCCGTCGTAGTCAGCTGCTATGGACCCAGGTGGTAATAACCCCCTCCTCCTCGACCCCAACGTTCAAGCGCTCATCGGCACAATAACCGCACATGTGTCTACATCTGTGGCACAAGAATTGATTCAGGCAAACGCTCGCGCTGCACGAGGTGATCCAGCAAAGAAGGGGGCAGCCGACCCTGGAAAATATGACGGCTCCATCTCAAGGTTTGAGGAATGGTGGAGTAAAATGAAAGTGTACTTGCAGTTGGTGAATTTTGCCACTGCGGCTCAGGATTGTCTCGCAGTCTGGACCCAGTTGGAAGGGCCAGTAGCTGGTGCCTATGCTAGGGCCAGGATAGATTCATGCAAGGCATCGGTGACGTATCCCGACATGGCAGCCCTCGAGGCTGAGGTAGAGGCCAAGTTTAGGCCTATAAACAACAAGGACTGGGCCAAGGCCCAATTGCAGAAGATATGCCAGGGAGGCACGAGGACAGAAGAATTCATCGCCAAGTTCGGTGCACTGGCGATGTCAGCAGGGGTGTCGGATGACTATGCCATATTCATGTTGGAATGGGCAATGCGCCCTGATATTTTACAGCAGATCTTTGTCCAAGGACGAAGGAAACCAGACCTGGCCGGCTATGTTGCTGAGCTTCGAGCTGTCGGTGGTGCTCTTGAAGCCGCCCATATGCATACTTCGTCAAGATTCTCTTTCCCATCTTCCTCATCTTGCCCCTCTCCCTCCACTGGAACATTCGGTGGCTCTGGTATCCCTATGGAGATCGGAGCTGCGTCCACCTCCCGCCCTGTCCCCTCGCACATTAAGTGCTTCTCGTGTGGGGGTAACCATTTCAAGTGAGACTGCACGTCTTGATCTCAGCAACATTCCCGTTTCCCTCCGCAACCCCGCACCCCCTTCTCCCCTCAACCCGCGGCCCGTCAGGCCGAAACTCAGGAAGACCCTCAGTTACGACAACTGCAGGGCATGTCGTTTGAAGAAATGCAGGCCTTCTTCTATGACAAACAGGTTAACGAAATGAAGGCCCAGGGAAAAGGGTTCGGTCAGTAGAAGCTCGGGTACCTACTGGCCAGGCATGTAATTGGTTCTCGGTCTTGGACACTTACAATGTACAGGATATATTTAATACGTCAAAGTCTACTTCGTGTGAAGAGGAGTCCAGAAATGGCTCAGCCACACACGTTAATAAAGTGGTGCTTAATTCCTCTTGCAATAAAAGTACAAAAAAATGTGACCAACCGAAACCACAAATCCCGAAGGACACTAAGGTTAGAACAGTAGGCTGTAGGCCAGAGTTGGAGTTGGAGATAACGTTAGAGGGAAGAAGTAGGAAGTGGCAGACCAAGGCGTTGGTAGACTCAGGTGCCACGGACACGTTCCTGGACAGGAAGTGGGCTGAGAAAAACGGAGTTCCCCTTCTCCCTCTCGACAAATCGGTCCTGGTGTACAATGTTGATGGAACGAAGAATCGAGATGGGGATATCACTCACATGGCGCCTCTCGTTATGAACTTCGACGGCCATAGGGAACACATCTGGGCTCAGGTGACCATGCTCGGGTCTCATCCTCTGGTCTTGGGATATACATGGCTCTGTCAACACAACCCAGTCATCTCATGGATTGACAAATCTGTCAAGATGACTCGATGTCCTCGTGAATGCCATGACCTCGCCCCGCTATCTAGACAGGGGAAAAAGGAGGCAAACGACATGGAATACTTGCATCCAAAACTTCGTTCAACCTGGTCTCGTTCTGGCACCACAGAAGAGCTTGTCCCGAAAGAGTACCATCAGTACTTAAAGGTCTTCTCAAAGGAGTTGTCGGAACACATGCCATTAAGGAAGCCTTGGGATCATGCCATCGAGCTCAAGGAAATGTTCACTCCGAAACAAGGACGACTCATTCCCCTCTCTGTTGACGAGCAGAGGGAGGTCTCAGATTTTGTTGATGACCAAACAAGGAAGGGGTACATTCGACCTTCGAGGTCTCCGCAGACGTCTCCTGTTTTCTTCGTCCCCAAGAAGGATGGTCGGAAGTGCATGGTCCAGGATTACCGATATCTCAATGAGCATACTGTGAAGAATGCGTACCCTCTTCCCCTCATTTCCCAGCTCGTTGACAAACTGAAGGGTTGCAAGCTCTTCACAAAGATGGATCTGCGCTGGGGATATAACAATGTTCGCATTAAAGAGGGAGACGAGTGGAAGGCAGCCTTCGTTACACACAAGGGTTCGTTCGAACCGCTGGTCATGTACGTTGGCCTCTGCAATTCCCCGTCAACGTTCCAAAACATGATGAACGATATCTTTGGAGATATGGAGGACGTCGTTGTCGTCTACATCGATGACATCATGGTTTTCACGAAGACAGACGACAAGGCGGAACATGATCGGATCGTGTTGGAGGTACTTCAGCGTCTTGAAGAAAATGACCTCTTTGTAAAACCAGAGAAGTGTTTCTTTAAAAAGAGGGAAGTCGAGTTCCTAGGGATGGTTGTAGGGGTTGATGGAATAAAGATGGATGAGTCAAAGGTGAAGGCGATCAGGGAATGGCCAGTTCCTACAAAGGTCAAGTCGGTGAGGGCCTTCCTTGGTCTGGCCAACTTCTATTGTCGGTTCATCAGGGACTTCGCTCACATCGCTCGTCCCCTCAATGATCTCATGAGGAAAGATCAACCCTGGACTTGGCAGGAAGAGCAGCAGCGATCCTTTGATGCCTTGAAGGGGGCCTTCACGTCAGCTCCCATTCTCGCGTTCCCTGATCAGGATAGGAGGTTCCGTCTAGAGACAGATGCCTCAGACTTCGCCACTGGTGCAGTGCTCTCGGTAGAGGCCCCTGATGGGTTATGGCACCCTGTGGCTTATTACTCCCATTCCATGACCCCTCCTGAGCGCAATTATCAGGTTTTCGATAAGGAAATGCTTGCCATCATTCGCGCATTGGAGGTTTGGCGTCATTACCTGGAGGCCACCCCTTACGAGTTTGAAATCTGGACAGACCACTCTAACCTCCAATATTTCAAAACGGCACAAAATCTCGATAGGAGACAGGCTAGATGGGCTCAGTACCTTTCGCGGTTCAACTACAAGCTCGTCTATAAGCCAGGAGCTTCCATGGCCAAGGCCGATGCTCTGTCGCGAAGGGAGGATCACGAAGTCAAGGGAGACAATCAGGAGGTAACTCTTATTGATCCTGCTCAGGTTGCTGTTCTCTCGGTAGGAATGGATAGAACCCTGGAAGCCATTCTGAAAGGAGCAACCTCAGCTATGACTCCACCAGAGGGTTATGAGCTTAGGGAAGGCTTTTATGTCAGGGACAACCGGGTCTATGTACCCCCGTCAGCAGTTCTCACGGTGATTGAGGCACACCACGATACTCCTGTCGCTGGACATCCTGGCTGGGGCAAAACTCTCGAGTTGATCTCTCGACGTTATGTCTGGCCGGCTATGTCTCAGTCTGTAAAGGACTATGTATCCTCTTGCCATCGGTGCCAGATGGCCAAGGGAACTCGGAAACCTCCTGCAGGAAAGCTTTGCCCAAATCCGATTCCTGAGGCACCCTGGACGGACATATCTGTAGACTTTATGGATGCTCCTGAGGCAGGTGGATATGACAATGTCATGGTGGTAGTGGATCGGTTTTCGAAGGAGGCCGTTTTTGTCCCCACGGTGAAAACCGTCTTGGCGCTTGCCACAGCGGAACTCTTTCATGATCATGTGTGGACCCAGCATGGTCTTCCCTCCACAGTCATCTCTGATAGGGGCCCACAGTTTGCCAGCACTTTCATGACAGACCTGTCAAAGATGCTTGGCATTAAACCCAAGCTTTCCACAGCTTTTCATCCTCAAACTGACGGGCAGACAGAACGCCTTAACCAGGAGATCCAGCAGTATCTTCGTCTCTTTATAAACAACCAACAGCACACTTGGCCTTCTTGGTTAAAGATTGCCCAGTTTTCATACAACTCAAAGAGACAGGATTCCATTGGACACTCTCCGTTCTCAGTCACTCGCACCTACGTCCCTCGTTTGGGGGTGGAACCAGCAGTGTCAAGGGCAGAGGCTGCCACCACATGCACCTCCAACATCCAGTCGGTCGTTGAGTCTACAAGGAAGGCTCTTCAGAGGACAGCGGAGCGGATGGTCAAAAATGCAGAGTCATTGCGGTCGGAGGCACCAGAGTATTCAGTGGGTCAGGAGGTTTGGCTGGACACTACCCATGTTCGGGTTGATGGTCATCCTTCCCGAAGGCTCACAGAGAAGTGGATTGGACCCTACAAGGTCTTGTCTGTTAGGCCTAATGCTGTGGAGCTTCGTCTGCCAAAGACCCTCCGCATCCACCCAGTGGTCAATGTGTCTCGGGTTAAGCCGTACAAGGGCCCTCTTGAGGGGCAGAGGGTTACTCGGCCAGGACCAGTGGTGGGTGTGGAGGACCGTGATGAGGAATTCGAGGTGGAGTACGTTGTGGACTCTCGCCTCAAACGCAACAAGATGGAGTTCCTTGTTCATTGGAGGGGCTATGGCATTGAAGACCGTACTTGGGAACCTGAGTCCAATCTGAAGGGTTCACCCGATGTGTTATGAGACTTCTACAAGTCTCACCCGTCTGCACCACGAAGGCTACGGGGAATCGACTCTGCCCGCTTCGCTGTTCTTTTCTCTCCCTATGAAAACTTCACCTCTTGCTGTTCTGTTTTCTGTCGCCTGGAAGTCGACCCCTAAGGAGGGGATAGTGTTACAATATGCATTTTCTTTTCTTTTCTTTTCTTTTCTTTTTTCGTCTTATCTAATCTCTCTTCATCTTATCTTCTCTTTTATCTATGGACTGGTCTGGACCTTGACCATGTGGTTGCCATGTGGCCTAGGACTAGGCTAGTCTGGACTGTGATGTCATGGTGATGTCACTGTGATGTCATGCCTTATGCTCTCCTCATGTATGCCTCGCTCTAGCCTCATGTATCTTAGTATATATACTCGTCTCAATAGCCCAGCTAGCTCCAAGCTAGTTCATTTGGGTTTTGACCTTAAAAGCTGCTTCTAAGTTCCTCTTCTCTCTCATCATCTCTCCTTGTCTAGTGTTAGGTGTAGCGAGCCTGTGGCATTAGTCTAAGGCCATAACAAGGATGGGCAAAATTGCTGGACCTTCCCTGTGATCTTGTATGATAATAGTTAGATGATGTGGGTGGGAGATGTACATACCAATGGGTCTAGGTCCCTGCAAAGATATCAAGCACTTTCAAGAAGTTGGGTAACCTTCTTCTTGATGAACTCAAGTCATTTGGCATTATCATCGATGTTTTTGGGAGGGTAAAGACCATACTCGAAGGGAACAATACATGCAGCAATCTTCTTACTTTCACTGTGGAAGGTTCGGGTGTCATTGACAGCTGCAAAAAGTGTATTACTGTGTAGAAGAGAATGGATTATTGTACACTTACAATCATGGCCATGGACCTCTTGTGCTCTGGATAAAAACCTGCAATCCTTCAGACATGTACCATGTAGTAGGTATTAAAGGATTACCAGCTTCAAGTTCCAATCCATCATCCTCATACTTGATGACCATCTCAACTAAAGTCTCCATACAAACACTGTCAATTGCCATCTCATGATGTGGGAATGGAACCTCTGTTGCTATACACAGCCACATCCTTCTCTTTGCCTTGTCCAAAAGTTTGCACCACAGTGGACCAAAAAAAGCTAGAGTAGTGGGCCAAATGACCACATCTGCCTTAGCCATCTTGGAATACCTACCATGGTGCTCACTGATAAGATCTGAGGAATCACCTGAGCAGTCATCTGTGCTGTGCAACCTACTCTGCACATGGCTAGCCACATTGGGTTGTGACTTCTTAGGGAGACACCTCCCATTGCTGCCAGAGTCTTCAAGGTAAGTAGGTGAGGGAGGTTGGGGTTGGCAGTTTCGAGAGTGATGCCTGGCACTAACATTGTAGTCCACACCAACCTTTCAACAATGTGAGTGTAATAAAATAATATTATGATTAATTACCTCTTCACTGTGATGCAGCTGTGGACCATTCTTGGACCACACTCTGTGGCTATGTGGTGTATTGGACTGACAGAAAGAGATACTCTCTTGATGTTGGTCAGGAGAGTGATGCAGTGGGGGAGCTGGGGCACATTCAGGCACAACTTGTGGTTGGGACAGCTGAGACCATTGGAGTGTAAGCTGCTGAGTAGGAGTGGGACTGGACTGCAAGGACACTGTGTGCTGAGGGAGATCTTGCTGGGAGGATACTATAGACTGCATATGGACATGTGGCCAGGGAAATCATTGCTGTAAAGATGACTACTGAGAATGCACTTGTGGCAAGGGAGTTTGACCATCCAGCTCACACTCTAAAACAATATAATTAGTGCCAATGGAGTACAAGATAACCTGTACTTGCTGTCATCAAATTCATGAGGGGTGGCATCCTCCAATATAGGGTCGAATTTGGTATGGTCATTTGACCCTTCGTCAGTACAGGAGTATGTCGGTGTGTTCTCATTGACTCAATGGCCAGGCCGTCCATCATTACCTGTATGACCACAAGTATGTTCATCCTCAGCATCCTCAGGGCTTGAATATCCACTGCTGTTTAGGTCTTGGAACACTTCACCAGATCCAGGTTCACTTAGGTCACTACTCGTGTCGTCATTTACTCAACAGGCATTTTGCATTCAGCAGAGAACTTGCTGTTCAGTGGAAGGCTTACACTGCAAGCATTGCACAATTTTTCTTGGGAAAACATGGTGAAAAAATTGAAGGAAGAGATACTGTTTTTTTATCAATATTATTGAAAGAAAAACTCTAAAATAATGTTTCATTTTCTTTGTCTGATCTATCCATAGACATGAGTTGATGATATTATCCATGTCCTTCAGTTTAAATATTTTGACTCAATTTCCTAGATTTTCTTTTACAGAATAGTCAGGGAAATACACTGTTTGTTTCTTCCATTTCCATTACCTTTTTTCAGATATAATAGCCAATTATTCATGCACAAGAAACTCTGAGGATCTCACAAAGTATCATTTGACAAAACACTGAATTATCATGTTTTTTTTTTTTCCTCTAAAATATCCAGTGGAAATGTTGTGCATTTTCTGCAAGAACATCTAGGAAACACCAAGATATTCTCAGTCAGTATAGCAAGCAAAATATCAAATATTTCTCTCTTGAAAACAACCAAACAATATATTTTAAATTTACCAAGCAGGAACATACAGAATGTTTCCACAAAATATATCATGATTTTCCTTGAGAAAACATGTGTACAAAAACAAACAGAAGAAGCAGGCATTGTTTTATCATGGATAAAACCATATGGAAAGCTGCAGAATTCAGAGGGAAAAGAAGTGGAATCATAGTGGGAAAATGGCAGGAAATTACTCAAAGTTGCAGCCATGAAGGGATGACTAGGTATTCTCTTACAACTTGTCCTCCAGGTTTGAAGGCTGAATATATCATTCAACTTTGACACACTGAGCAGAGAGAAATACTAGATTTTGAGACCCTACCCTACTGAGAGGCCAGTTGAAGAATTGATTGGCAATGGAAGTTGAGGCAGCAGTAGGAGCAGCCCAACAGGTTTTATTATAAAGCATTGAGGTGAGCAGCCAAGTTTGAGGGCAGGAAAGCCACTTGAAAGAGAACACATGGAGGTGCTAAATGGGTGGGATGGCCTGAAGATGCCAGATGAGGTTGAGGATGTTGGTAGGAAGGCCAAGCTAGCCAGCAAGCCAGCAGGGCATGCCAGTGGAGTTGACATGAGCAACAAGATGGCCCATGAAGACCTGCCACTGTGTGATGGAAGCATGATTAATGGTTTGCCTAGTGCCCCAAGATTAATGCCACTTGAGGAGGAGCAAGCACTGCACATGAGCAGCAGCCCCATGAACTTGAATGACAAACAGCCAAGGCTCATAAAAATCAAGTCATATTGCTATGGAGGTAGTACAGGTGCAGATATCCCAAATGCAAGCAGTACTAGTGGCATCACAGATGTCCAGGGCAGCAATGCCAAGGAGCCATGACTTACTGTATATGATCCAGGTGGCACCCTATGATGGCCAACAGCCCATGGCCAGGAGGAAGAGAATGGCAAGGGCATACCAAACACACTAGCTGGGCATGCAGATGAATTGAATGGCTACATGAAGTGGGACATACCTGATGCATGAAGGGCACTGCTTGAGGGGGAGCAGGCTGGCACTGGGTGTGCATGAAGGTGGTCCAAGCAGGTGAAAGACACCTCAATCAGGCTGGCATGCCACAATGACAGCTTGAAGATGACTTGAAATGCACAGCAGAATGTCAGAACAGCTCAAGTGATGCCAGAGACTTGAAAATCACCCAAGATGGTCCACAAAAAGTTATGTCAAGGATGAATGGAAGCATCAAACTGATGGTGAATGAGTTGGAACAGATGAGAAATGGTGCAAGTGATTGGAAGACATTGGGGAACCACAAGGCTGGGCAGAGTTATTTTTAGATGGAAGGGCCAGTCATACTGGCTGCATTGGCTGGGAGGAATGTGCATGGAGGTTGCTACCAAGTAACCACAATCCAGGATAAGCAGCTTGCTTCCTCTGACTAAGGTATGTGCCAGAACAAAGACTTGAGAGAAAGACAGCAAGACATCTTCGGCAGCATAGCCTGACTCACAAGACTGGCCCAGAGCTCACTCAATGTCATGGGAGCACCATGCCTCCTTTGTGCTCTGGCTCCTGAAATGTGTCAAGCAACAAATGAATTGATGGCAGCAACAAATGACAGGTGACAAATGACAAATGACAACTTAGTGCTCAAAATGTCTGACATGAGGTTGGTCATGTGACTAGTGCATGTAATCAGACAATGTGTATCAGTGTATGGGTGTCTCTTACAAGACATGCCTTTGCCTCACTCCAGTCACCAGTGGTCTTGGAAGTGCAACTGTCAAACCCAATCACATCTTTTTGAGGAACCTTGATGCAGACTTTATTACAGCTGTTTTCATTTGTTTGGGGAAAACCCAAAAATCAAAAGTCACATTGTGGGGATTGCTGGTGAGGATGCTGGAAGTAGCCCTAGTTAGAATTTGTAGTCACTAGTCATGCTAGCTAATCAGCTGTTGTTGAACACACAATTAGTTTCCCACAAGTAATCAGCCACATGCTCTCTTCATGCCATAATGGGGGGCCTCAGATGATCTGAAAGCTTGCATCCCAGCCCTCTATCACAAGGGCTATTCTGTCAAGTGTATCTGTCATTTCTTGAGTATCAAAAAAACTACAGCCTACAGAGTTCCCAGCCACAGCATCTCCAACCCCCACACTTACTCATGTTTGGTGGGCTGCCCTTGTATCCTCAGTCCTCATGATCTTTTTTTTTGTTTCTGCTGTTATCCACCATCACTGTAGGGAGTTCATACTCCCTAGGGTTGAATAATACAATATTCTATCAATGTCCTTGCCACCCTAGCCAGTTCCCACAGGTCTACTGTCCCTCAGAAAACATTGCCACCACCCCACTCTCAGCTAACTTGGCTAATTCAAGCACTTCCCTCACTTACTAATACCACTGCCACCTAATTTGGAAGAAGCCCCTATTGCTGACATTCACTGCCACTGCAAGTTGCTGCCTTCCCCTGTCCATGCTTACACATGTTGTCCACCCCCTATCTATGTTGGCCTTTGGTCCTTCAGACAAGTATATGTGACTACTGACTGTCAGCAGCCTCCACCAAAACCTGTGACATTGGCAGCTTGGCCACCATAGGCCCCACTCAAGTCTCTGATGCCTGCTGCTGCCAGTAGTGCCACCACACTGCCTCAGATCACCTTCAGATCACCTTGAGGGATTCCCACAGTGTCAGTCAGCACACCATAGACCTCTAGGCATGTAGTTTGTTGCCACCTCTCTTTTCTTATGGTCTTTCTTGGACTCTCTTCCCCTCTGTTCATACCTACAACTTGTAGTACCTTACTTCAGCACCTTTCCCTCAAATTTTCCTTGACATATGATAGTTCCAGAATTTGCCAGAAGCTACCTTAGTGACAGCCCCTCTACACTACAAAACACTGCTGTACTTAGGAAAAATATACCCACTTTTCTGGCATCACTATCTGTGTCTGAGAGTCATCCTGAGTCCCCAGAGTCATTTTCCAGAGTATCTCCAAGCCTTTCAAGTCCTTCTTGCATCCCCAGAGTCCTCAATTGAGTTTTACTGCTAACTTCAAGTCTACCTACATTGTAAAAATTTCTGCTGCCTTCAGAGTTGTCCCTCTTGTGTCCATTGATTTTCTACCACCTACAAGTGTCCAGTATCAATCAAGTTCCAAGCCTCCAGAAGCTGCCCCACCACCTAGAAAAATACCCTCCTGCCCATTTGTGGCAGAAATTCAAGTTCTACACTGCCAACACTGCCCAGACCCCAGGGGAGGTTTCCCCTTGCCTCCCAGTCACTTCCCCCATCTCCCTTCTGACTCATGACCCCTTGGGACCAGCCTAGGTCTATCCTACAGCTTTCCCCTTTCCCCTTTTGCACTCTCACAGGAAGAGTTGCCCACATCACCCTTCAATTTACCTTGATGAATTGCAGGATGAGCTCAAGTTCAAATGCAGCATTCACATCAGGGAAATGGTGATGAAATGATTATGTTATATAAGACTTTATCTACCCTGAAAAGGCCTATAAGGTTTATCATAATGACACACACATTGGTCATGTTATATATTTTTGGGCAGCCATGGCAGCATAGGTCAAAAGTTATCATTGAGGTAGAGTGGATCATATGTATCAGAATGTGAACAGTAGATCATATATGTCTTTCATTATCAGACATTACCAACAATTGTCATTGACACCACCAACAGCTTAAAAATAAAAATTGCTATAGCAACCTTCAATTCAACTTATCAATCATGGTATTACAAGAAAGCAATTTCATTCAATAACATTTACATAATCAGTACCTACTGAGTACACTTCCTACTAAGTATGAACTACTTAAACCTCCAAAAAAGTGAAAATAAAGCAGAGAAAGACACTCACAGATGGCTTCACACAAGGGTACACTTACCTGGATATATGAACCCTAAGACTTAGAGTCTTAGAGTGACTCTTGCCCTGAGATAGAACTCAGAGACAAGAGTGAAGAAGAGAGAGAAGGGGAGAGAGGATGAGTTTGTATAACATGTACTATACAGTCATTACAAAGACATTCCCACACTTGTGGCTGGTGAAGAATTGTTCATATGATCATAAATGACATAGATGACAAGACTAGATATTAATGATCAAAGTGAAATCAGACTGAAAAGAATATTGTCATTGATATGATGATGATATTATCTGATGAGCAATTATGATGTATTGTCAAATACATAGTATTATTGTATATGGCATATCAGCTCTTGTCATCATTACATCATGATGACAAAAGTATCATAATTCTTATATCAGGCCTATATGCAGTTGACCAGATAGTAAAATGTCTGCTCAGGATTGTAATGCCTTATCTGACTATTATCATTATGATTTATAGATGATCATGCCCTATATACCATTATCCAATTCATATGATCAGACAGATAACTACTTACCATAATTAACTGGGAATACCAGCACATCACAGGTTCCCTGATGCACACCTCCCTTCCAACTCTTTCTCATGCTATCTAGCAACTAGGCATAACTTGCAAGACCATCTCTGCCCATGCACTGGAATGCAATGAACTCTCATGAGCATTGTATATGAACAAGATCACAGAAGAAGTCCTGGATGTGAACATGTTGATGTTCATTGATGAGGCTGCAAGGGATGGGCATACTGTGTTGAGGAGATATGGGTGCTCAGGGAGGGGCTATAGGCACAGTGTTCAGAGGACATTCATTTGAGGAACATGCTACTCAATAATTCCTGCCATCACACTTGATAGCATTATCACATATGACATCATGCAGGGTCCTGTTGACACAGAGCAATTTCTGAAGTTCCTCAAGGAATAAGTGGTATGTACATTATGATTTTTTATTGGTTTCATCAATAGCTAACCTGGGCAAAGATGCCTTTTACCAACCCTTACTCTGTCCCTCACAGCATCATCATAATGGACAATTGCTGCCAGCATCCAGCATGGTGAAGACATACACCATTAATTTGGTTGAAGACAATCACCATACACCAGCAAAACCTGAGCACTTTTCTTACACAATGTCTCTACACACCACACAACCACATTTGCATCAATCATCATGAGAATTTGCCTGGAAGGTGTCACCTACATGCTGATTACCCCATAAAAATTTTAGCCTACACTTAAATGGACATTGTTGAGATCTCGTTCCCCTATTTCTCTGTACAGCTCTGTATTACTAGGTACCTTCTGTAGTGTCTGTACAGATCTGTACATCTCTGTCAAGACAAGTGCTGTTTTGCTGATGTAAGTCCTCTATGCACATTTTACCAAAATTACTGCTAACATTTTGTAGTATGCAAGCTCATCTACCCCCCCCCCCCCATATTCACCTGACTATAACCCAATTGAAAAAGCATTTTCCTCCATCAAATTGTACTTCCACTGCCACCCATATGACTTGTCCTTGATGTCAATCATCTGCACATGCCAGAGCATTAGAGTGCATATGGTAACTTTGGGTAGATGCTAGCCAGCCACAGTATTTTATTTTGTTTGTAGTCCCTGGCAAACCACAGCCCATGCTGTGTGATGGAGTTTGGATTTTGAACTGCTCCAACAACAATGGATACTGACCCCCTAGAACCCTACCTCCTGATTATTGCTGCACTTGCATCTGTTGTTGGGCAAGCGTGCATCGAGTACATTACTGAAAACATGCCTCCCAATAAAGATCATGCACACTGGACTGAGGAGGAGAAAGAGGCTCTCATCTCCTTCCTCACTGAACAGAAGATCAGTGGCAAGATGGGTGACAGGTCCTTCAAGCCAGCAATCTGGAACGCTGCTGCTGACCACCTAGCTGAGAAGTTTCTGAACCAAAAGGGACCAATGAGGACTGCTGAGATGTGTAAAGGAAAGGTTACCAGCATAAGTACTTATTCATTTCTCTCAGATCCATACACTGATTGATCATTGTCAATATAGCTTAAAACAGTACTGAGGGATATCAATTTATGGCATGCTCATTCTGGGAAGCACTGGGACAATGTGAATGGGACAAATATTGCTACAGAGGACAAGGAAAAGGATTACCAGGAGTGGATTGGGGTACAACATCTCTTTTATTTGGTCTCTCAGTACTAATGACCTCCAACGATAGAGTCGACCCAGGAATTCAATCTGCCTCTTCAAAACTAGTGGGTGGACCCTGCTTGAAGGAATGGAGGTACTGTTTCTGAACAACCAAGCTTGTGGTATGCACACATATCATCCCACCACCACAGCTGCAACCATGGCTGCAACCATAGCCTCTGCAACCAACATCCCAGGGCACAGCCTGTCCATGCATGCCTCCAGCAATACCTCCAGCAACCTGGTAGTTACACCACCTCCTTCCACCATTCCTTTACACTTCGCAGCCCCTCAGATTGAAGGTTCTTCCAGTGTCATCACAGGTGACATGACTGACAAATTGCCTATCAACAAGGAAGTACTTCCTACCCAGCCCCTCATGTTCTCACCTCAGCAATTCCCATCCAATTTTACAGTGCCAACCCCACCCACCCCCATGACATACCCTAATTTCTATGCACCCTCAACCACAAGTTCCATGCAGGGGGGTAGGAAGCATGCTTATGCAGCAACCAACATTGGTATTCCAATGGAGGGGTCACAGTTTCCATCAGCACAGGTGGCTCTTCAGTTGCTTCCATTCCAGGCCAACATGGATCACTCTTTGAAGAAGGCCAAGAAGAATAAAGAACAGTCAATGCCTTCCATTCTTGTTGGTGTACAGGGTTCACTATCATATCTTGGATCCATAATCAGTTCCTTGTCTGCAGTCACCACCCAGGAACAGCATAGCAAACAAATGCACACTGCTATGGAGTTGCTCAAGGAGCAAGATGCCAACCTCCCTGTGGAAGTCCAGTCAGCCCTGATGGAAGCATTTCAGATGGACCCAGGCACCATTGATCTGTATATCATGTCACACAATAAGCATCTTTGCAGGAACTGGATCCAGACTTGTCTTTGTAACATGCAGCTTGTACCCTGTGATTTTATGTTGTAGCCATCATGTTGTTTTTTTTAGTTTTGTAATTCATCTGGATTGTGCATGCAGAATATCATCATTGCAAGTCAGATTGAAAATGATGTATGACAATACAAAAAAAAGTGCTAAAAGATTAATGTGCACTGTGCAGGTGATTCTGATAGTCATGCCACATTTCTTCAGTGATAGAATCTTGGAGGGCCTTGCTTGAAGGTTCTTGATTGAGGGCTCTGAGCTCACCTTCCTCATCTCCTAAGGGCATGATGTCTCCTACCTTGTCATCATCCTCATCATCAACCCCTGCACCTTCACCATCTCCGTTACCCTCCTGTACTATGGAAGAGGTTGAGTCCCCCATTTTGCTGTCAGAGTCAGACTCCTTGTCAAGTGACCTAATTATGTTGTAGACCACACAGAGTGCTACAGGAATGAGTGCTTGGATTTCAATGGGATGCTCCAGAGGGAGAAGAAGAATTCTGAAGCGATGCTTGATGACACCAAAGATGTGTTTGACAACATTCTGTGCAGATGCATGCTGCAAGTTAAATAGTTCTTCTTTATTTGCAGGCCTATAAAATGAGATTAAGTTAAAAAACACATATCATATGGATGTGTACTTTAACAATGCCTGGCACCACTCTGCCAGGTGATAGCATGTGTGACAGTATGGTACAAGGACTCCTGGTGACAAGGGAAAACCCACATCACCAAGGAAATACTTACCATGTGGGATATCAAGACTTGACACACATGCTTCCTGGAAAATCCTGGCATCCATAGCTGAGCCCTCCCAACCAGTTAATACATAACTGAATCTCATCCCAAAGTCACATGCAAACAGGCAATTTTGAGACATGGATCCCTTTCAGTTATGGTATGCTGCACAGTCACAGAGTGGGGGGGTGGCAGGGATGTGGCTGCCATCGATGGCACCAATGACGTCTTTGAAGTACGGCCAGAATCAGGAGTTCTCCTGGATATATGGGTGGACCATAGTGGCTGAAGAGGTGAATGGGAGTGATATGTACTTTGAATAGAACAGTTCAGATGAGAAGATTGACACCATTTTCCAAAAGTATCTAATTAGGTGTATCAGAGATAAGCAGTAAACGAGTGGATGTGACATACCTGGAGACCATATCATTGGATCTCTGGAAATGCTCACCTACGTGTCTGGTAGGTAGTCTGGTGATGCAGGTGTACAGAAAGATTGCAAGCTGTTCTTCAAGGGAAACATGCTTTGAGGACTGGTGGCCATGGTTTTGGAGATTGAGGGTGATTTCTTTGAAAACCCATGCACTCATACCCAACTTGCAACATATATGGTCCAGGTGACCCAGGATGAGTTCCACCAGCCATGCTTCTCCAGAGAGGGCAGAAGTGTGGTATGGCTGGGGATCTTTGGGGATCCCTTTGGAGACAAGGTCAACCACTAACTTGACAAGGATGGGAATGAGAATTAAAGCCCTTTTGCAAACGAGCTCTCGATGCACTTCTCCTTCGTCCATGGCTGATATGAAGAGATAGTGAGTACCTGATATCAGTGTGGTGGCAGGTAGCCAATCTTCAAGTTCCAACCATTCTTACTAATCACCCAAATTTCCCTGCCAAAGAAGTGGTCAGGTAAGGCTTGCTACCCAAAGTTACCATATTCACTCTTATGCTGGGATTCTTCAAGGCCTCTGGGTACATAGTATAAATTCTTAGCTGTCACTCTGTCATGTATCCACCCACACCTTGAAGGCACCATCATATTCCAGTGAAATCCATCACAATGGACCATATCACAGGAAACTGCAAGGGAGAAGAGGGCATGGAAACTACCAAAGCACAAGCTGTATTTGTGGCTCCAACAGGAATGATGTCACCACTTCCATTGCTGATAAACAAATACTTAGTACAAGAAATTTGCACTGGCTCAGACACAAATTACAGCCAAGGAGAGGATGACCAAATAACACCAAATGAATTCAGGTGATACAGATAAAATACTGTGAATGAATATAGTGATGTAGGCAGACCCATTGATTGCTAAATTAGACCTGTAGAGTAACACTCAGTGTGGAACAAGCCACTGTGAACATTGTAACAGATACCATGGAAAGTGGCAAACAACAAACAACAAATGGCATTGAACTTATGTGCAACTCGAAATGTCCGACGTGACATTGGTCATGTGACTAGTACATGTAAGCAGACAGTGTGTATGGGTGTCTCTCATGTGCTAGGTATGTGTGGTAGAAGTGTCCTTGCTCAACCACCCCCCGACATATCACATGATGAATTTGCGGCAAAGCATTTCCTGTTTTGGTAATGTACAGTATGTGGGCTCGGATTGCCTTTGTGACGAAGGCCAAGTACTAAGCTCTATGCCCCAATCCCACCCAAATTCATATTGGAATGTTGATATCCACACACTGGGGAATTCCTGAATGTTATCAATCTACATTTTGTGTTGATTTGAGCTTCAGTCCATAGATACTAAGTACATATAAATTTGTTGTACTACATTATACTGCTATACCAAAGCTATACCAAAATCAATCTACTGTCAAGAAGTGGACTGTCGTCATCAAGATGTGGGGTGACTGGTGACCAGTGACCCATTGAGATGAAGCAGTGGGGAGTGGGCCGAGTGGGCCGAGTGGCTGAGGCAGCAGGCCGCGTGATGTGTATCACAGGCAGGGCTGCAGCGGCAGCATATGCAATATCGTTGGCTACCGGACTCGTTCTCATCGTCTTCTGGGTGCCGGTCATCGTCTTCAGCGGTCGCTACTCACCATTGTCGCCATCTGCACTCACATGTGAGTGGTGGTCATGGCAGCTCGCGATGCGCTAGGAAAAAAAACCACTCGCTGACTAAGTGACCTTCCCTATTCAGAAAGCCGCCGGTCCATCACGTGACATGTCGGGGGGTGGTTGAGCAAGGACAGCTGCGTGGTAGGACTCGACCCAGTGCTCTGCCAGGTAAGCTACCACATACATTTCATCATCTTAGTACTGAAGTCATGCCAGAGATGTGCTCATAGCCTTTCCCATCCATGATACTGACCTGCGGTGAAATAGGTATGCATGGAGGTGGGGCTCAACCCAGTGCTCTTCCAGGTAAGTTACCACGTACCATGTATATTTCATCATCTTAGTACTGAACTCATGATAGCAACGTGCTCATAGCCTTTCCCATCAGCACTACTGACCCGGAGCGAAAGTAGAAACAAGCAACGCATACTCCATCCTTTCCCACGCTTTCAGGCGACGAGGTCAGATCACTCTCCTTCATTTTTGGTGTGGAATTCCCCTGGATGGCCATTCATAGCTTGTGCAAGACCCTTCCAGACACTGTTTGGCGTTCCTCATATGCATGCAGTCATGACTTGCTTGAGAGCTCACAGATTGTTCTGAGTTAGGGGAAATACCCAATGTTTACTACTACTCTCAACCCCAGGGTCATTGCCTCAAATTTGTACATGACAGTTGCTGTTAGCATATGGCCAGACTTCAATTGGAGGCTGATGGCAATGTTGACAAGAGGTGAGGATGGTCCTGCTGTCGTGCAACTAGCCCGCAATCATGGTTAACAGTGTTGATCATGGTGGTTGTAGTATTGTGTATGCTATGCAAGTCCAAGCTAGAAGCTCAACACGGATCCTCTGGACTTCAGCCATGGTCATTCTGGACAGCCTGGAAAAGATGTTACAAAAGTACGGTAGTGAGTCACTTGAGCCCCAGTAATCGTTCTGCTAATCCTTTCGATATACATACTTTCTCTGGCTGATTACACACCATCAATTGCCATGAAACATGGGAGCAAACAATCCCAGTTTGGCTAAGTTCTATTTGTACTCGTAAATCAGTGTAAACCAAGATCCAAGGTGAACACAGCATTCGAAAGTGGTCTAACATTTTGAATTTAGCTGGAAATAATATCTTAGCCCGACTTACTATGGTCGGCCTGCCGGGTGTCCGAGGCAATGAAAACGCTCCTTCATCGCCCACTACGTTGTCAGAAAGGTGCGCTGGCTTTTCCATTTGCATGATGAGTGAGTGGCAAAACAAGACTGCAGAGGTACCGGAGGGAAGTGGACCTCGCACAACCTAGAATTTAAAAGTACCCTCGAGAAACAAAGGGACAGCCATGTTTCCAGTGACAAGTGGAGCGGCAGCCCGGGAACAGTAGTGTCTTTCGCATTACGGCCTCCAGACGTTCGAGACTACGACACATGCAAAATTATTGGTTTGCTGCTAATAGGTGTGTCATAATTCTCTGTTGTACGGCTATCGGTGAGTGGGTACCTCCATCCTCAACATGCATGCTCAGCCTCGCTGGGGCGGGCGGGTACATCCTATTTGGGTAGAACCAAATGACTCGTGGGCCGGAGGCATTTTAGTCTTTGTTACAACTAAGCTCCATGCCACCTTCATACCAACCCCATTGTTTCACACCAGTTCCTTCAGTGATTGGTTCAATTGCACGTGGCACTACTAGTAGAGATTGTCTGGGGATTACAGCTAATTAAGTATTGGTACTGGGGGATCGTATTGTGGTGGCACTTGAGGATATGGAGGGTGCGGGAAACCACCGACTGGTGGCAGTCCAATGAAAGTGCGAAGTGCAGAACGTGTATATGACACGCCTGCCACCCAAACATCTACAAGCGACCCCCACATTATGAGAAGTAAGCTATGTAGACATTCGTACGAAAACTGGGCAGTCTGCCAAAGCAGAATGATGACTTTGCCAATCTGCCAAGATGAATGAGTGAAGCAGTCCCAAGTACCTTATGGATCAAACGCATGCTGTAGGTCAAGAATGTCGCAATCCAAGTCCACGGAATGTTGTACCAGGCCAACCTCACTAAACCACAGGCCACAGCAGCACATACAACGCTGTACATGATCGTCCAGGACATGCGGCCATAATCACTCCAATCTAAGGAGAAACGAAAGATCTAAGCGACATCAGCATCATAAAAACAGGATATCAGCATCTCCGAACCATTATATGGTCCAAAAAGGATGCTATTTGGCCACGAGGAGCACCTTGGGAAGTCGAAGTTAGCTGCATACCAGGAGAACAGTGCAAGATGACAGACAGTATTTTGCCCTCCATATCTTGATGTATGTGTCTGCACCTTTCATCAGGAAATACACAAGTCCCTTATCTGGTCTTAATCACACTTCTTCTTACTTATTCTCACTTATTATGTAGTCCTGACAAAGTGGAAAAAAAGGCCACCCCATTTCTTAAATTATACTTAGTGCACTCTTAAATAAGACTTATTCTTACTTTTTCTGCAAGCTGGAAAATGTGAATGAAGCAGAAGCAAAGGCCACTCCATTTCTTAAATTACACTTAGCACTCTTAAATCACACTTGTTCTCCTTTTTCACACCAGTCCAAGTGAGGAAAAGTAAAAGAACACCTCAATCACATTGCATCATCTACCAAAAGGTGGATACAAGGCTCAAAAAGGTGAAAAAAGTGGAATTAAAAGTGTACCCAAGATACCGCAAAGTTGGAACAAAAGCAGTAAATGAGCAGTAAGAAAGGCAGCAAGAAAAGTAAAATGTGGCAAAAAAAATATTGATATACCTCTCAGAAATGGAAAGGTATACAGGCAGTAGGCCGGAGAGCAGGTTTGCGAGGGGAAGACTAGATGAAGAACAGATAGCGGATGAGGGCGACAGAGGCCCGAGAACAGATTCATAGCATTGATGCCAGGTCGTAGGTACAATTCCGAGCATACATCGGACGATGACATGGAAACAGCGTCTCTGTAAACTATACATCAGTAACAAGCATAGCTTGCAGAAAAAAAAAAGAAAAAAAAGAAAACAATGATGACATACTACAAGAGCACACAGCGGTCGACGTCCGCTGGTGTGCCAACGGAAGCTCGGGGTGCAGTGGATTTCTTGAGGAGGGTTTGGGCAGAAGCAATGACGTCGATGGTATTCTCGTCCCCTCTACTCGCAATGGATATCTTGTAGCTCGCAGTTTCTTCACCCCAGTTGCTGACTGAAAACATGTATGGCCCAGAAGTTTCCCTCCCGGTGGCTTTGTTGAGCGTCTTTGGGAGTCTGATCTCCAACTTCCCGCCATTCGTTTCCATGTGCTCAATAATCGATTTGACATTGATAATGTCATCCCTGACAAAAGAAAAGGCATGCTCGAGCTTCGGGTTCGCGTTCATTAGCGCTTCATCGTATCAGAATCGTGTGGCTTACCGCTGCAGTAGCAAGTGCAATGACACCGTCCATTTGATAACCTTCTAATAACTCCTGCGTGTGGAGAGCAGGAATATCCAGAGCATCGGAGACCTTCGACAGGTGGGCACTCGCAACGAGTTGAAGAATGAAGTGTGAACGGAAATTTCAGGCATGGTTTGGTTCGTCCATGTCTTCACGAATAAAAATGTAGTCTTCGAGGAGCTGGGACGCTACCTCATCATGCGGCTGCTCGTCAATCTTGGAAAAAAGGTCAATCACCATGGCGAGCGCGGTGGAGCCAAACCCACTTCGCCACTCTGCGAGGCATTGAGAGGCCTGTGACTTTTGATAAGAGGGATGCGCAAAAACAGTAGTGGCATAGTAAAAGAGTAGCACTTACGACAGTGAAAACAGCCTGAGAACTGTGGTTCTTGACCGTATACACTACATCAGGGTAAACGGCATTGAAGATCGCCTGGAAGGTAGTGACCATGGCGTCCTCTGGAATAGTCCAGATGTTGGGCTGGCTGCCCGCCCAGAGTGTCGCTGTGTCCAAAAAACAGTTCGTCCACCTATAATCGACAGGAATGGGCAGGTCACTGTTCGAGTACTTGCTGCGAGGCTTGGTCTTGTGTGGTCCCTGAGAGACCGAAACTTTGTTGTCGAGATCACCTGCCACTTCGAGCTTAACTTTCTTTGACAGTGGGATCGAGCTACGTGTGATGCCGACAGAGGTCTGGCAGTGGTGACATGTCAAGTCAACGTCAGCGGCATCAGATAAGAGAAAATATGAAACGCATGGTTGACGTGGAATGAACTTCATGTTCCTTCTTCATGGAGGATTTTTCTGCTAGAACGGCATCGTCCATGTCAGCACTATCGGCGCTCGTGACTTCACTAGCTCCACGACTACTTCTCCTATCATCCGCAGCACGGAACATCTCGGGTTCACTGTCGGACACGGGGTCCACCTCCTTGGCTTTCCTTTTACTGACACCAGAAGATACTCAAGGGACCTGCATGAAGGGAGGGCTCAGCCCAGGAGTGAACTCGTCATCACTCTCTCCTGCTGCTGTGACCTCAAAGCCTAAGTCAGCATTATCCACGATGCGATAACGATAGCTACCTTTACTACTATGGCACATTGACCAACTGCTGCCGCTCACAGGTATCGTCCTCAGAGTCAGAAATAATACTTGTTACCTCCATGTGTGCGGTATCCTTTGAAACGGCAGACGTCAAAACTGTGGAAGGAGGTGTGTCGCGATAGGAGGATGGTGAGCTCTTGGATCCCCCAGTGGCGGCATTATTGCTTGAGTCAACCACATCAGCTATCCAGGATCTGACCTGGGTACCGGAGGCCAACTTCTTGCTTGACCTGAAGTTAAAGGCACGATTAAGGAAAAACAGTGTAGATTCGGTGAGCAAAAACATGGTTTGGGATTAAGTTGACTAACTGAGAAGTTTTCCCATCAGGCACTACACGTGTTGATTTCACACTGATTGGTACGTTCTTCTCCTTGCGCTGGCCATGCATCATCTCCGCCTTCGCATGTGTGACAACATCCTTGAGAGAGATCTTCGACAGCTGGATACCATCGGTAGGCTTCTTCGTACTCTCGTCTGGCTGACTGTCAACGTTAATGTCCCCTGCAGTCTTGCTTGCAAGAACGCAAGCGTCTTCGGCCACTTTACCCTTTCGTGCAGGCCAGACAGGCTTCATCTTCTTCGATGCCAGCTCAGTGGCCTTTTCCTCCATGTCCATCTCTATGGCAGCGAGGCGTTCGACACCTTCCATCTCGGCTCTCTTCCGGGTCTTTTCCTCCTCTTCCACCCGCTTGTTATCCACTTGAACCTGCGACTTTGTCTGTCGTTTCACTTTGGCGCCGAGGATGATAGCACCAGGATGGGCTGTCGCATTACTTGGATGCGTACGTTGTGGAGAGATGGCTGTAGTAACTGGAGCTGACATGAGGAACAGACTTAGAGGATAGCGAGGCTTAGAAGACTAGCACCGCCAAGCTTACACTTTGTACTTCGCAGTTTAAATATCCGAGTGAGTGTGTACCCTGAGAGCAAACAAATAACTAACCCACGCGCCCTAAGGGCTGTACCAAGTACGTTTTACCATTACCCACTCTACAAGTACGTTTGCAAATGTCATTCGAATCCTCCAATTCCCGTCCGGTCTGGCAAAGACACAATCACCTACAGTTTGCATGCGGCCATCGACATTGTCATCGATACTTCAAAACTCCGGCAGGTCGTACGAAACACATACTTGCTAGCCACCCGACTATAACGCATGCATGCTCTCCCCCTTCTCCCGTATCACCACCTCCCGACTTCAACCATATGCGACCCACGTCCAGTCCAGTTCATGAAGAACAAGATGTACTGGCGTACTTCGATGATGGTCTAGACCATGGTGAGAATGAAATGTTGTTGGTGTTGTTCATTTCACTGATTCGGAGGTCATAGACAACGTTGATGCCAAATTTTACGGACTCGGTGATAAGCTTTATCGAAACTACAACAAGTGCTTGAACGGTAAGTTCGCCTTGGTATGGCTTGCAAGGTACTCATGGGAGTACGGTGCCACAGCACAACCTTGTAACAAGAATGGCGAATTCCTACCACCGGGAGCCCCTCCATTACCACTGAGCATCAAGACCAATGACGATTGGAGTCCATACTACAACTGCTTGGAGTTTGAGACCGCTGAACTCCTATTCCAGCGTTGCGAAATGTCTGCCCGCCAAACTGACACCCTTCTCGACCTCTGGGCTGCGTCGCTACTCAGATACTGTGATCAGCCACCCTTCTCTGACCACAAGCACCTGTACAAAACTATTGACAGTACACCGCTCGGAGGCGTGAAATGGGAATGCTTTAAAATAAACCATCTTGGAGAAAAACCCGAGGTTAATGCTCCACCATGGATGGACCAGGACTTCGATGTTTGGTTTCGAGACCCCCGTCTTGTCATACACAACATCCTAGGGAATCCCACATTCAAAGATGAATTGGACTTACAGCTGTTTCGCGAGTACTCAGCTGAGAATGACGAGCAATGTTTTCAAGATTTCATGTCTGGCGACTGGGCGTGGGACCAGGTGGTAAGTTCCCGTCCTTTCGACACATTGGAGAGGAGCTGACTTCAACGCTCAGGACATTATTGGCAGAGACCCGGAGACCTATGGGTCAATGTTCGTTCCAATTATCCTCGGGAGCAACAAAACTACCGTGTCGGTCGCAATGGGCAACCACGAATACTACCCGATGTACATGTCAATCGGTAACGTTCGAAACAGTGTGCACCGTGCTCATGGAGATGCACTCGTTCTTATTGCTTTCCTGGCCACTCCAAAGAGTGGGGTTTTTTTTTTCTATTACATATGATTACCAACTTTTCATGCAGCAACGAAGGAACACGCGTCTGACCCAACGTTCCAGAAATTTCGCTGTCAACTCTTTCATACATCAATCAGTACCATCTTTACCTCTCTCAAACTGGCGATGACAAAACCTGAAGTAGTCTGCTTTGGGGATGGGTTCTATCGACGTACGATATACAGCCTTGGCCCATACATTGCTGATTATGAAGAGCAAGCACTCTTAACATGTATTGTACGGTGTTGGTGTCCAAGGTGCACTCCGCGATGTTATGTCTAGTACTTTAATAACCTCACACATTACTTAGATGTCTGGCCCATCAAAGTAACCTTGACGCGGATGCACTGTGCCGCTGCAAAGAATTCACAGAAGCACTCTTTGAAGAAAGGACCCTTGCCGAGATCTGGGATGAGTATGGAATAGTGGGGGACATCGTGGTAAGCCTGCAGTTTGATCGACGTTTCCACTGATCCGAGGTAACTAACTCAAACCTTAGCCATTTACGAACGATTTCCCTAGAGCCGACATTCATAAGCTCATCTCGCCTGATCTCCTACATCAACTCATCAAGGGCGTTTTCAAGGACCACCTTGTGGATTGGGTGGAGAAATATCTCAGGATTACTCACTCGAAGCGGGAGGCTGAGCAGATCATGGATGACATTGACCGCCGGTATATTCACTTCTTACTAACCACCACTGAAGCTTACTATACCTGTGTAGCATTGCTGCCATTGCCTCATTTTCAGGATTACGACGATTCCTGCAGGGACGCGGGTTCAAGCAGTGGACTGGTGATGACTCCAAGGCGTTAATGAAGGTGCGTTCATCGTTCCTCGCTATTCTTTTTCTAAATGTTCACAAGGTCTACATCGCCGCAATAGAGGGTCATGTCCCACGCGATATTGTGCGTACTTTCCGTGCCTTTTTAGAATTTTGTTATATTGCTCGTCGCAATGTCATCATGGAGTCAGCGCTCGAGGAGCTGAATGATGCCCTCCAACGGTTCTATCACTATCGTGAGTTCTTCAAGACGGTTGAAGTAGCTACCACCTTTTCCTTGCCACGTCAGCACTCGATGAAGCACTATGTGGAACTAATTCGGCAATTTGGTGCCCCCAATGGCCTCTGCTCGTCAATGACTGAAAACAAACATATCAGGGCGGTAAAGAAACCATATCGACGGTCAAACAAATATAAAGCACTCGGGCAGATGATTCTCACAAACCAGCGCCTCGACAAACTCGCTGCATCTCGAGCCGACTTCACTGCCCGTGGTATGATGAATGGTACATGCCTTTCAGCAGCCCTGGATGTGTGTGGTACATAGCTTGGAAACACTGATCACGAGTAGCATGCTGATATATTTGTTCCATAGCTCGACTTTCCTCGACTAATGAACACAATACAGGGGGAGTATCCAGAGAGGATGGAGATGAAGACGAGGCTGAACTGCCTCGTTCTGTGAGCATCGTTGGAGACAATGACCTAGCAGAAGCCGACGATGGACCAACGTCGCTTTCTGCACACTTGGAACTCGCATGAACACCTCGTGAGTTTATTCTATTTCGATTTACAATATTTATATCAACTCTCCAGAACGCAATCGTGCACGCACTGTCGCAGCGCTAACTACTGAACTTGGTATCCCTCAACTTCCTTTGCTCATATGACACGTTTTGTTTCACCAACTTCATCCAAACGATCTGCATGAATTGCCGGCGATCCCACTCGCTCAACTCCCCCACTATGACGGTCAGGTCAGGGTATTCAATTCGGCATCCTCTCGATTCTACGCACCCAGCGATCTTAGTGGGGTTGGGGGCATGCGTACTGAATACATCCGTGCATGTCCGATGTGGAGGAACGAAGGACCGCGTAATGATTGCATATTCGTTGGGACTGATCCAGAGGCGAATGGGATGCGTGCATATAGCGTTGCGCACGTCCTAGCCTTCTTTTCCTTTAACTATAAGGGTGTCACTTACCCTTGTGCAGCTGTCCGTTGGTTTGATACCATTGGGAACGAGCCTGACGACGACACGGGAATGTGGATGGTCCAGCCTGCCCATTCAGCAAATAATTCTCCTTTCTTCGATGTCATTCATCTCGACACCATCTACCGTGCGGCGCATTTAATTCCGATTTACGGCACTCGTTTCATCTCTCCCGACATCAAATCTTCTAACTCGTATGATGCCTTCCGCGCATTCTATGTCAACAAGTACGCAGACCATCATGCATTCGAAACTGCCACTTGAACCAGCTTACTACTATGTAATTACTACTATGTAAGTCCCAGTCCTGAAGCATCCGTGATGGTATTAACCCATGGCTGACGGAACGGAACAGAGATGAGGCAGTACAATGGTTGGGATACACTTATTTGTTTCGTTGTCTCCGTAGAGCTGGTTGCCTGCTAACTCAAGCTTCTAGGTGCATCTGTCACCTGGCTTGCACGGAGTTGGCACGGACTACCAAGACAATGAGGAACTTGCCCAAAGCGAGGCGACACTATCCACTCCACGGCGGTTATCCTCGAGAAATGCCACCTGATCAAGTACGAGCATTCTTCGGGCAGGTTCCAGAGTACGGAATTGGGACAAATCACATCACATTACTACATCACACACTGTTCAACGGCAATGTATGTACCCGTCCTTACTCCATGATAAACTACCTGGAACGTGCTGTCGTATCACCTATCCCTGCGAAAGAGTGTGTGGACGAATATAGAACTTGTACAAAGATGAGCCTGCAAATATAGGTGCGAGGGAACTTCGCATTATTGATTAGGTCATTACAACCATGGCATGTACCAATATCCAAGTTATGTAGTAAGTGTAATCAAGTGGACTCTATAGTAATGGGTATTTAGATCAGGTAAATACACTTATGGCTACTTTTGGTTGGTTTGAGCATGCCAATTTGGTTGGATCACTTGTATGAATGTCCATTCACTTGGGCAACTTGTATGAGAACTTTTATTGTACTTACTTTTCATCTTTTCCCCTTGCCTTCACTTTTTCCTCTTGTCTTCACTTTTCCTACTTGTCTGTACTTAACCCCCTTAGTCTCACAAACAAAGTGGGCAAAGTGTATCTAAGGAACTGGTAGATTTCCTGATGCTTACCGCTAGAAGCTGTGGCGACGTAACTCCATGCACCTCTCTGAGCAGCCTTGAACATCATGAGTCAAGCAAATGTATGAAGAGGGTTCCAACAAACCGAAACAGCTTGTATAATATCGCCTAACCAGAGTCATAAGTATATCCTAGTAAAATAATTGATGGATCTGCTCACCACTGTGTGGGAGAACCTGGTAAAGGTCGTCGGAGCCAGTTTGCCAAATGCAAACGCTACCAGTAGGGGACCCTGATATGATTGCTTTCCTGTCATGTAAAAAAGACACCAAAAGCGGGTAGCGGGCTTTGGCTTCGCAGTCATAGACCCATTTCCGAACCGGCTTAGTGGAACCTAACTTGAATAAATACACACCATCTTGCAGAGTGTTGATTACAATCGCATTGAGGTCGAGATATACAGCAGAACTCGCTCTACTCATAAAAATGGTGGTCCGTCAGCAAGGATTTAGATTGCCAAGTCAGAAACCTACATTTGTTTGGGAGTATCCCATGAGCGTATGTGCCAGAGAGCTGTCATGGAGTCAATGTCCCACGCTCTGTAAATTATGTCAGTTGCTATTGACATTGGTATAGCGAGCTTCGTACATGACACCATGGTTGAGGTATGAAACAATGAGCCTCTTGCCTCTCTCGTAAAAGTGAATTGATCGGGGGTGAATTCGACAATCACAACCTTCAATTTGAGGTTTATATTGAGGATGCAGAAGTTTGGTTGTTGCAGTGTAACTCGCTGGAGAACAATACAAGTCTGTAACCCCTCACCCAATGATAGCTGGAGGAATCTTATGAAGGCATCCGTCCTTTGTGATGTGAACCTCGTTCCCAATGCCAATCGCCAACAGCCTCATGTTTGGCTCCAAATCCAGGCAGAAAACTGGTGTATCCTTCATGCCGAGTCGGACCTCCCTCCCTGCAAAACCTGTCTTTGGTATATGGTACGAGTTAGAATGGGACATAATAATGTTAACGGGTAAACTTACCGGTGAGAAATCACTGAGATAGAACACAGCACCGTCTTCGCAGCCGCAAATTAGAGTATCCTTTTCGACGGAATGCCAAAGCAACGCATTGATCTGACTGTCAAAAACAACGTGAAAGATGAATCTACCGCTGGAGACTTTCCAGATGCAGATTGACCGGTCTGAAGAACCTGATGCAAGGTACCTTCTGCATGGACTGAAGGAAAGGGCATTGACAGAATCGGTGTGCTCGTTGAGTAGAGTCTTGTGTACCACGTAGGCAGACTCCATGGTGAAGGAAAGTGGCTTAGGCGAGTCCTACCTTTCTCATATACTGACACAACAAAGCATTCTTCCTAACACGTGGCATAGGATCAATTGGGCCGAAATGCGCGATTAGCCAATCGTCACAAGCATGAAAGGATGATTGGGTTTGCAAGTATCCAGTAGGCCTCGACCCACATTGGCGATACCACATTGAGCCTTGTAGGTCCCAAGACAAAGACTTGCAGCCGGTGGCGGCTCGCGCGGTTACACCTCGTTTGTGGCAGTATTCATCATTCAGTCTTGAAAGTGCAAGCAAGCAATAACCTGGATACCATAATGCTCCAGACATTTAAAGAATGATCTGGCGGTGCCATCTCACACAGAGTACCGCCCACCACCATCCGTTCATTCATTCATCCATCACTTGATATTTATTCTACATCTACCTCCTAGCTTCTCGAAAAAGCTATGTTTGAGCCTCGTGAACCACTCACTTTTCGAATCAGGACTACTCCTCGACCTGGCGTTCGTCTGGAGCGTGATGTACGATTCCCACATACTGGCCCATGAATCTGATCCTCACAGCTGCTTCCAGGATATACCGATCATGCATCAAGCATTCCCCATTTGTCGAGAATGATCAAAGCCCCATCTTTCACAACCTGCCATGGCGAAGTAAGTTGGTGCTTGCACGGGTCCTGAAGTTTCCATGCAACTACTTTCTCTTAGCTACTGCATTCCTGCCACCTCCAGATGTCTACATCAGACCGTACTGTCAAGGTGCTTGATCACTAATAATTTCCTTCGTCCTCGAGGCTGCGAGTATGTCACTTCCACTTGAGGCAACATGTACTGATTTTTGTTATGCCAGCGCACTGCACGAAGTAGTGCAGGATGTCACAGCAAAGCCCACCACACCCTCCAGGATGTCCCAACCTAACACATCACAAGGTAGTGGTGGAGATTCCCTGCAGGCGGGGAACCCACCATCAGAATGGAAGTCTACCTCGACTTCATCCTCGCGAGGTGCGGCACAAGAACCCCACAGTCCAACCCCAGGGGCTTGTACTCGTGCTCCACAGTTGATTCCCAAATCTCCACAATTGACTGCCCTACCTACACGACCTACTGCTGATCCCTCTACTTCCTTACCGGGGAAGTGGCTTTGCCCTCTCCACCCACCGCCATTCCCTCTTGACCCGCAAAGTCTGACTTTGCCACTGAAACGGGAGAAGAGGGCAATCAGAAGTCGGAGGGAGTGTGTCCAGTGGTTCAAATCAAAGGGGAATGGTAGCCTTCGTTCACCCCCTGATAGCCACAGTGCATATGATTCGCCCCTGCAAATTGCAGACTTGTACATTCACCACAACGACCGTGAGAGTGTCCGACAGATCTGGATGTGGACAGGCCATCAATGGGATGTTGCTGACCCAGAGTGTACTCACCCAATTATGTCTGAGTATTGCTTGAAGATTCTTGGTAAAGGGGAACCCTCATGGGTGACGAGGAAGACAATGGTTTCTGATCAGGGAAGGGCAAAGCGAAAATTAGAAAGTTAACTTGGCATTCCTGTTGAGTTTTGGTATTATACGTAGCACACTCCTTCAGTTAGAACACAGATTCGAATTTCAGCTGTACACACCGATCTCTGGCCAATAAAATTTATCCCTCGTTATTCCAGGAGGCGCAACCAGACCTGGTATGGGTGATGTTATGCATATATTTGAAATGGAGAGATGGTAACTCACAATCGTATCTCGCGCATCCGCATCCTTTCGCACTCTTCTGGTAGCGGCTACGGACGACATGTGTCCAGTGCCCAAATGCATTTTCAATGATTTCGGCCTGGGTACACCGCCCACAAACAGACTACCAAGTTGAAGGGGGCCCCTCCAACACCCAATGACAAGGCAGTGGGCGGTAACGAAGATGCCTTTGCAACACTGGGTGCCCTGACCATACCTCCTCCACCAGCGCTACAATTCATTTTTGCCTTTTTCCACTAACAGTGTTAGTGATGAGTGAGGAGAGGAGTCGGCGTGGAGAAGTAGCCACAGGCCCAATAGCTGAGGCTTGCACGTGACTTGTACCAGCATGACATCCACAGTTCAACGTTCACTGCTGTAAAAATGACTCGCCTCATGCTAGTCCTTGGGCTTGTGGGGTGAGTGGGGTGGGCTTTGGTTGCTCTCCTCACCACAAAAACAAAAGAAATGTAAGAATGCACATAAAACCGGGTAGTCAGGTCTTACATCGACATACTAGTCAGCGGTTCATATTGGACTTGATCCAATCCTGCATCGACGGAACCGATTGCTTCGTCCAGAGAATCAACAGCAGCAATAGGGAGTAGAGCGCCGGGAATTTCTCTGAAAAAAATTTAGAGATATCTCATCCTCAACTTGTCACGTACTCTTGTAGCAGAGAATCATTTTTGTCTATGCCTTCGACGATAACAAGCTCGAACCACCGTCTCACAGGGTTTCTCCTGCCATCGAATACCCCACCTACTCTCTCCTTGTGAGTGGTCAAGCATTGCACTCATGCGCTTGAAGTGAAAGTTGTTTACGATGTCCCCATAGTGTGCATCGTGAAGCACTCCATTTAGGGAAGAAGGAATTGTAGGCCTTTTCAAATCCTCTATCGAACTCATCTTATTTTTTTCTGGGAACATATAATCTGGGGCGAAATAGATCTATGTGTGGGTTATATCAGTCGAACACTCTATATAGGCAAATCACTTGCCCGGCCCGCATTATTACACTTTCCCTACAAGATACGCTTGGCAGCGAACTCCCTGTCAAACGCGGTGTAAACTCAGATGATGGTGACCTGGGGGTCTCCAGAGGGGTTTGGGATGGTCAGTTCGACCCGAGGGGACTTGAGGTGCTTGGTAGGAAGTCAAGGAGTGCAGTAAAACAATAGAAAACGCGCCCAAAAGTCCCAAATGAGAGGTCAGATAGCGTCTATCAATGGTCTAACTAAGGAAGAATAATTCTTCCAAAGCTTCTGGTCTTCGAATTCCGTCTGTTTTCGTCTGGTAGTGACTCCTCTTGTTATATTCTAAGTAAGTACAAAGTATTCAAAGTCGTGCATGGCTTACATAAGCCACAATGCGACCAAACACTACTCGAAATACTAAGTAAAAGATAAAAGAAAGGAATAGGAATGAAAATGTAAGTAAAAACAAAGAAATAAAGTAAAATACCTAGTAGGGAGTTTACTCTCCCTACAGCGGCATCCACGACGACAGGACTCTTCCACCCGAGTTCTAGCGAGCAGGGTGTCAAACGTTCAGCAGCTGCACTTGTAACGATATGTGGGACCTTACCATTGCCAATGTAGAAGAGATGGTTCCATTGATTCAGAAGTTCGAGGATCTTCGTTGTATCGGGAATCGCACCACTGATGACACGATAAGCGGACGTGTCAGGATGCTTGTGGACAGGCTCTATGAGGAGTTCCGCAAAGTGAGGTAGAGCTTTGGACGGCTTCAAAAACCGCACAGCACCCTGCAGCAATAGCTCCCACAATGGGTTGCATGGTAAGAATCACAGGATAATTCCACAGCCTTCATTGTGAAGGGAAATTGTCATTGAATATGTATACATAGGCCACATGGTCAGACAACCCATGAGATAATCAACACGGTGCCCTTGGAAACCTCATGTATCCTGGTGACAGTCGATGAGATTACACATGTTGACAAGAATCGTACGAATCGCACGTTGGTTTCCGGTTTCTGTGAGAATCGCCCACTCTCCGTGTTTTCTGCACTCTTGAGTGCATAACAAATGACTCCAGCCAGCTCTGCTGCGAATAGGTTTAGTTCGCCAAGTCACGAGCTTCATTCGCAGAGTTGATGCGTGCGCCAGAATTCAAGCAAACGAGTTATGCCAATCTTGAAAGTAGCACGCCAGCCATCTCCAACCTAATTACACGACCAGTAGGCAGCAAGAATCAGTTCCACAAAGGTATACGTTGGGGTTTCTTCGACAGAAGTAAAGGTCAAAATATCGAACTTCGGTCTGGCAAGTTCAAGCTTATGCACCACTTAGGTTTCTCCGAACCCAATATTTGTGGGAAATGGTAGTCCCGGGAGATGCCAATTCAGTCCCCTTCTTCGATGCCAACAATGCTGCATGGTCATAGTCTCTTTCACATATAAAAAGTAAGCCACTGTGAACAAGTATGCGTAACTTCGTTCCATTCCCCGTCTCCGTTCATGCTGTATGCCCGCAAGCAAGGTTACAGGCTGCCTGCTGCATTTTGCGAGTTCAGAATTTCTTCGTTTGCTTACGTGACGTGAAAGTCTTCCCTGTTCCCAAATTGCCAAATACAAACGTCTTGAGATAGTACCACACGCATCCAAATGTGCAGCCACATCCCGATAGTTCCGGTATGCCTTTATTGCCTGCCTCTTGTCAAGTAATTCTGATCATGGCTCAATGTGATAAAGCAAGCAGGGTCAGGGATCCCGGTCGACGATCTGTGATTAGAGTTGAACTGGGACGTACCATCGCTAGTTGCAATTGAGTCAGAGTTCTAATCTATTGGGGAGCTCATCAAAGACTAAAACTCCTGGTATTGGGGGTGACACCTATCGCAAATTCTTACACTGGTAATACAGGGGCTGCTCATTGGGACATATTGGGATCATCAGGGCTGATGCTTCATTCAATATGGTTACTGCTCAGGGCACGAGGCCAATGGCAGAGTCGTCGATCAACAAAGGCCCCCCCTCTCTCTATATATATAGGTTGCAGAAATGCAAAAACGCGATTCAGTTGGTCTACGGCCCTACCTTGCGTCCTCTCTCTGGCATTCCGCTATTCCTGATGAGATATTACACTTGCAAAGCTGCCAGTAACGTATGTCGTCCGTTCGCTTGCACTTTCTTTGTGCTTACCCACACCTGCATACGTTGTAAGCTCACCCTTTCGACGCCTGCCACTGTACGTTTTCCAATGGACTTACCCTCCAACCTGCCTATAACATGGCGTTGTAGGAGATAGTGGTGATTAGGAATGAAGACATGCTGAGCCAATTCATGGCTAGAGCCTCTTGCAATGACAGAATCGCTTTGCATGTCAAGTCCTTTCACGTCAATTTCACGGCTACCATTACAGGTTTGGGGTTGCTTCGGAAGTGTATACTATTACTCCAGAATATTGAAGACCTGGAGTTCCACCTCGTCAAACTCTCTCCCTCTTCTTGGATCCACGTTCTTCACCGTGTCCGGTTCAAGAAATTACAGTTCTTTTCCAGTAATTGTCCCCATGACGTCTTGGCTCCCTTCCTCTCTGCAGCAAGTACCATGCGATCGCTGCAACTACTCGTTGGCTGTGGAAGTGGACAATGCCACTTGGAGGGTCATGCGTTGCCACTTTTGACAGATGTGACCGCAGGTAATGCTTGCATCACAAGTGTGGTAGACAACAACCCGGTGGAGAGGGTTGTCATCATTGATGTTGGTATTTGTGATAACCTAGCCTTTCTGTTCGCGATAAAATCATTGTCGGCTTCGACATCTACCATCACGACCCTCCACATCGACTTCGATCCAGATCACCGTGACATCTTGAGGCAGTTGCATGAAGTTGCACCAGAACTCACTGCCCTCAAGCTCGTTGAGAGGCAGTGCCCTGCATCAGTAAGTTCTCTCTAGTTACTGATTCATGCTAGCTCATATGCGCTATGGATTTCAGGGCCGATTTGTGCGACGTCGTCGTCCATGGAACGATGCATTCACATGGAGCATTGACTTATCCTGCTTCACCCAACTTCACCGCTTCCTCTTACACACACCGGCCGCCCTGGTGAATGAGGCTGATGCGGAGAGCAAGGAAAAGGAGCTTCTCACTGTGTGGACCACAAAATCAGCAAGGTTAGATTATGTCACACTTTGGTACCTGGCAGACTCGACAGCAGACATTCTGAGGTTGTGGAGGCATAGTTTTTCCTGTGGCTGGACGGTTCTTGCGCATGCCAGTTCCCCCTCCTGGGACCAATTTTTGTAGTCTTACACTCGTACTGAGCACATCTACTCACAGCGGTAACAATTTTCTGTACACATCCTTGCCTAATGCAAGCATCCGGTCCGTGTTTAAAACGTAGTTCGTGTGGCGTTTCTACACCCAGCTATGTGTATGAGAGTGACAGGTGCTATAGCAACAAAGGAGGAGCACGCAATTCGGTAGTGACACTTCAGTTTTTCAATAACTGCAAGCCGGGGACAACTATCCGAGTAACCTTTCAACCAGCATTCGACTGGTGAAACGCCGTCGAAGACATGGCATGGGAAACCAAAGAAGTTGCACTATCACAGCACTGAGCAGTGTATAATCCACTCAAACGCGACACCAAGCTAAAGTGATTCAAAGATATCGGGGAATTGTCTAGGGAGTACCGGAGTGTTAGCACTCACACAGTACGTATGTGTCAATGGGGATGTAGTCATTGCCTGCAAATGGGCAGCGGGGACGGGAGCACTGGCAGGCAAATAGTGGTTACTGTAAGCAAAGTGTTTGTGTAGCATTTGACATTGATGGACGTGACTTGAGGAGCCCGGAAGAGAGAGATGGTGGGCAGCTGATGACCAGGAGCCAAGTTTCGACCATAAACGGTATGCTGTGGGAGTTAGCTGAACAGGTTCAGAGGAAGAAAGAGTGGTCGTATCAAAGGTACCTCGATCGTTGCACTCGTAGGGAGGATAGACGTCACGACCGAGAGCTGACTGCGAATCGGTGCAGGCACTCGCCCAGGGGAGGCCCCTACTCCAAGGGCACTCGTGCGTCTAGGTCAGAGAGACATCGTGAAAAGTCAGAAGCCACAGACGTACCTTGTGAAGCGTCGAAGGCCATGCATCAGCAAACTAGACATCACCTGGCCAGACTCCCAGCTCACCCAGAAAGGTCCCCCTCTGGCCAGGACTGGCCAGACAGGGTTCCAGAGTTCCCAGAATCCCAGCCCATCACCTCTGTCCATACTTTTACTATGCTTTTTTGCTAATGCCACTACCATTTTTTGCTAGTCCCACTACCATTTTTTGCTAATACCACTACTACGCTTTTGTGCTAATCCCACTACCATTTTTTGCTAATACAACTACTACGCTTTTTTGCTAATCCCACTACCATTTTTTGCTAATACAACTACTACGCTTTTTTGCTAATCCCACTACCATTTGTTCCTAATACCACTACTACCATTTTTTCCTAATCCCACTACTGTTTTTTCCTAATACCACTACTACGCTTTTTTCCTAATCCCACTACCATTTTTTGCTAATAACACTACTATGCTTTTTTCCTAATCCCACTACACTTTCAAGCTAATAGGAACTCAGTCACACAGAAATCAAATCAAAAGTAGTAATATATTCAAATTCAAGTACTACCACATAATAGCCTAATACAACTACGCTTTTTTGCTATTAACACTACCTACTACACTTTTTACTAATAGTACTACGCTTTTTGCTAATACTACTACCCCGTTTGCTAATACTACTACGCTTTTTGGTACTACTACTACACTTTTTTCTAATACCACTACACTTTTTGGTAATCAAATGCGTGGTAGTAGTGGGCTAATGGCATACACTACCCCATAGTAGGAATTGGCCTTTGTTTGGTCGGCTTTGGCCACTTGCGCGAAAGGCGTGAGTTTTAGTGTCCACTATATCGCGTTTTGGGGTATTTTTGTGACTGCAAAATTTCGAGGCATTAGTGGCTGTGCCCACTACACAACAATCCTAATGATGACTACGCTTTTTTGCTAATCAATACTACTGTACATTTCCTAGTCACACTACAAATATTTGGTAGTCAAAAAAGCGGACTCTACTACACTTTTGGTAATCAAAAGTGTACACAACATTTAACTACTCAAACACTAATCAACACTACGCTTTTTTTGGTAGTCAAAAAAGCGAACTTTTACTACACTTTTTGTAATCAAAAGTGTAAACAACATTTAACTACTCAAACACTAATCAACACTACGCTTTTTTGGTAGTCAAAAAAGCGAACTTTTACTACACTTTTGGTAATCAACAGTGTACACAACATTTCACTAGTCAAACACTAATCAACACTACGCTTTTTTGGTAGTCAAAAAAGCGAACTTTTACTATGCTTTTGGTAATCAAAAGTGTACACAACATTTAACTACTCAAACACTAATCAACACTACACTTATTTGGTAGTCAAAAAAGCGGACTTTTACTACACTTTTGGTAATACACATCTACACTACACTCTGCTAATCAAACACTACAAAACACTACACTTATTTGGTAGTCAAAAATGCGGAGTTTACTACACTTTTGGTAATACAAATATCTACACTACACTTTGCTAATCAAACACTACAAAACACTACACTTATTTGGTAGTCAAAAATGCGGAGCTTACTACACTTTTGGTAATACACATCTACACAACACTTTGCTAATCAAACACTACAAAACACTACACTTATTTGGTAGTCAAAAATGCGCCACAACACTACACTTTTGGTAATCCAAATGTACACTACACTTTGCTAATCAAACACTACAAGACACTACACTTATTTGGTAGTCAAAAAAGCGGAGTTTACTACACTTTGCTAGTCAATTACTAATCAACCACTACACTTATTTGGTAGTCAAAAAAGCGGACTTTACTACACTTTTGCTAATCAATAGTCTACACTACACTTTACTAATCAAACACAACACTTATTTGGTAGTCAAAAAAGCGGACTTTACTACACTTTTGGTAATACAAATCTACACTACACTTTACTAATCAAAGCACTACACTTATTAGGTAGTCAAAAGTGCGGAGTTTACTACTTTTGCTAATCAATAGTCTACCCTACACTTTGCTAGTCAATTACTAATCAACCACTACACGTATTTGGTAGTCAAAAATGCGGACTTTACTACATTTTTGGTAATACAAATCTACACTACACTTTACTAATCAAACACAACACTTACTTTGTAGTCAAAAAAGCGGACTTTACTACACTTGTGCTAATCAATAGTCTACACTACACTTTGCTAATCAATTACTAATCAACACTACACTTATTTGGTAGTCAAAAAAGCGGACTTTACTACACTTTTGTTAATCAATAGTCTACACTACACTTTGCTAGTCAATTACTAATCAACACTACACTTATTTGGTAGTCAAAGAAGCAGAGTTTACTACACTCATTAGGTAATCAAAAATGCGCCACAACACTACACTTTTGGTAATAAAATGTACACTACACTACACTAATTGTATTTTGCCTGTATCTCAACTATTTTTGCAGGTATGGATGAGATAAGCATACCTCTGGGGTCCTCTAGTCAGGCACTACAACTTTTATTATGACATCTTTGAAATTTAATTTTTGAGATGTCCAATTTTTTTGGTATTTTGCATTTTTCTCACCCATTTTTGGGCATATCAATGAGATAAGCATATTCCCATGATCTTGTGATCCAGCCCTACAACTTTTGTTATGACATCATCACTGTACAGCCACTTTTTGTTTTTGACAAACTGTGACTCCAACTGAACTTTGCAAATATCTCACCCCAAAAAGGAGATATTGCTGAGGTAATCATATTCCCATGGTCCTGTGATCATGGGCTACAACTTTTGTTCTCACTGTGGCTGTGCACCTGGAGGGTTGGAGGGTCTGGGCAGGTCTGGGAGGGTCTGGGAGGTCTGGAATCATTTTTCAAAAGTCCTGGGAGCACTGGAAAGCTGGGGGGGAAACGTCTGGTTTGCTGATGTGGACGTACCTCCCGAGCAGGAGGCGGCTGCCGACCTAACCCCCGGGCAGACGGAGACTGCAAAAGCACTTCCTTATCCTTCTGATCACTCGTCTCAGATCATTGACTGCTTCGTTCCGGACGACGAGTTCTTCACGGACATGCTGTCCAACCAGCCCATTGCAGGGCCCAGTGGTACGACACACGACGAGTTGCTGTTCAACGATATCATGGAAGTGGCGGGGGCTGACGAATCGATGGAGCCTGGGAACTCTGCGGGAGATGCCGAGTCAGTGGTCACTGCAAGAGTGAAGAAGGGCACCTCAAACCATGCAGGGGGGATGTACCATTTGACGTTGATGGACGTGACACGTACGTCTATGATACCCGGTGGTTGTATCTTTTCTTTCATGTAATATGTTCCCCGACCTTCATCACCTGTATCCGCGTCTACCTACTGATACCGATACCCTACCATATAAAAGAAGCAGTGTAACATACGATACAGTGACTTTCTTCTCTACCTCGAACAACAGACCTATTAGTCCGGAAGTTCCGAGTAGTGCTAGGAGGCTTCGTTGTGCTGCCAAAGCAACTTCCAACACTTTGCCTTGTTGTCACAGTTTGTAAGCATCCTTGGTCACATGACTATGCAGTGTTGGCATGGCGTCGAATCATCTTCAGCTGGCCCTGACAAACTACAAGTTCTGCACGAGGGCCAAAGGCCCAGGATGCTGGGACAGTCCTTCTCTGTGTAAACCCATGCACATAAACCTAGTGCATTGTGCTATATCAACAATGCGCTGTTCATGGCAATTGTATATGTGTATGTGCACGTGAAGATTGACTAGCAGTGATGATGTGTTGGCTGACATTCTTGATTATGTGGTTCTTTACTAGGTAGTCTCTGTGGTGGCCATAGCAACCGAGATTCTTCTAGTCAGATAACTGCATCCACGAGTCACCCTCGGGATAAGCAGTGGTTTCGCCCGCCTTGAGGTCAGGGCGCCGCTCCCCCCAACTCCGACCTTGCAGTTCAACGTGCAACATACATCCTGGCCTACTTTGTGAGTGTCTTCCGATCTGACCTTGTTTGTGTCTTCAATGATTCATTATCTGGCAGTCTTGCAGAGATGCTCTTTAATCCAAGAAGAGGAGAAGGAATCATAGACGGGTTAAACTGGTGCTGGCATGTGACCTATGGCTAGTGAATATTGTCATTCTATGTATGTCCTCATCCGACAGATTTGCAGCAGCTGAATATGGAAGATACCTGTCATATTTCAGCCCATTTGGATTGACGAACCGCTGGTTGAGTCTTTTTTCTCCATCCCCCGAGCTCTCAGACACTGGAGGAAGAGGATGCACAGCCAGTATTGCCACAAAGCACAAGGTGTCATCCGATCACACCAGACTGGATGTCTCATTCCCACTCTGGGTGGGATAGAACACAGAACGTGCGAACCAGCGAGCCCTCATTGGTGGGAATTCTGACATGTAACCTTTGTCGTCGCTCTTCTCCCCGAGCTCACTCTTAAGTGTCACAAGGGTGCTTACAAAGGGAAATGGAAGGCCTGCTGTCGTCTTTTCGGTTTGCTATGTGCATACCCGCTCATTTTGTTCGACATGCATCCCTCCTGTTTCTGCACCAGCTGCTCCCGTGTCTCTCCAAGGCCCGTGAAGTGAGTCAGGCACTACGGGACTGCTAGTTTTCTCTCCTGTCATGCCTCAGAGACTCTGCAGAGTGACTCAAGCCAAACCTTACAAGGAACTGCTACATCTCCCTGAGTGCCACAAAGAAGAGCCGCTCGTAAGCTTCGAGACATTGGGCAGCAATGAAAGAAGAGATGAGGAAGTGCCCGAGCTGAGGACTTTTCAGTGAAGACTGATGGATTTAGATGGAAACGGTAGCGATAATCGAGCTTCTGTGTCAACAAAAGCACTCTTTTCCTGCCTGGAGAAGTGCCCAGCATCGGGTTCGCTCTCTGACTTTCCAATCTGACATGCAGAGCCTCTTGTTGCTTCAAGAGAATGGGGTCAGGACTTCCGCTACTGCATCTATCACACAGGTAGACAGTCATTCAAGAAACGAGGGTGACAATCAGGGAAGTGCACGCACACACTCTGGCCACTGGAGTCCCTTTGAAGCTTGAAGGACATTCCTCTTCGTTACCTATTACAGGTGAGTGTAGTGAAAGGTGCCGAGGATGTATAAATTGATGTGCGCAGCAGCTATCAACTGGGGCCACTCTTCGCACTGAACAAGGTACACGCAGTACCTTTAATGTAATTGTATCCGAGCGGGTAGATGGTTGAATTTCTCATATTTTCACATCTGCAAGCAAAGGTACCTTTGCGCACTGACTGTGCTGCAGGCTTTGTATGGGCCACGCGTCATGCGACAATCCGTTCATACCTGGTCCATCATCTGCTGTATCTCCCAAGTGCGTGATATTTACTAGATGTCTCTAACACTTCCGTGCTCACCCTCATGCCCCAGGTCGCTTGGAGGGGGTGTTCCCACTAAAGAATGGAAGGAGAATCAATAGGATCTTCTATCCCATTTCCATGGCTATCATTATCTACTAAGGCAGGCTTGTTAATTGCTAAAATAGACCTGTATCAGGCCATAGTCCTCAGCGTGGAACGAGACACCAAGTGAATGCTATGTACTAATGCTCCAGCAAGTTCTGAGGCGAGCAAGTGTGCACGACCACCATCGTCACTGATATCACACAAAGACAGCAGGGCATCCTCGGTTCACTGGGGTCTGTTGAGACTCTGATCGAAACAACCCGAGTTCAAGCATTGGTAAGCTGAGATCATAGTTGACGACGACACGAGTCTGGGTGAGTCCCAGACCACAGAATATGAAATATCAGAAAACCTATATAACGGTAGCTACCGGGAATGAGATCATCATGAGATGAGACCACTGCTCATCGCCCTCACACCGTCATCTGCCACCCTGAGTCTCCGTGTGTCTGTGCCACCTACCAGTGTTTGCCTATTAGCTGTCCTGTCCGTTTTTTGCCCCGATTCTTATTAGGGTCTCACTTGATGTCATGAGAGCACCGTGCCTCAGGCCAAATGGGGTCCCGAGTTCTGCTTTGTGCTCTGGCTACTGAAACGTGTCAAGCGATAAATGAATTGATGGCAATGACAAACGACAAACGATAACTTGCATGCGACTCAAAACGTGCCACGAGGTTTGTCATGTGACTAGCGTATGTACTCAGATGGTGCAATGGGCTGGCCAAAAGTGCATGCTGGCAGCCATTAGGGCTCGACTCGGTGGTCTGCCAGGTAAGTGTTACCACGTACCACTCCGTCTGAGTGCTGAATTCATGTCAGCGATGTGCTTCTAGGCTTGCCCATCTATGTCACTCTGCGATACTAACTCGGGCCGAAGTAAAAACATGGAGACATTTGATGATGCAAATGAGGTGCGCGGCGTCCTTTCCTACGCCTTTGGACGATGAGGTCAGGTTTTTCTCGTTTATTTCTGGTGGTTCTCTCACAGGAATTCCTCCAGATGGCTGTTCATAGCTTATGGCTTATGCAAAATCCTTCCAGACACCGTTCCTCATACGCAGTCGCCTTGACTCGCCTGAGGGTTCACAGATCATTAATCCCCTGGAGTCATTTACCGCTGCTCTCAACCACAGGTTGTTGCTTCGAACATGTACACGATAGTTGCCGCCATCATATCCTGCCGTGGAGGTAATGCCGTCCAAAAAGGGAGTGAAGCTGGGATCGAACCTATCCTTGAGCCTCAAGGTGCTGTTACGCTGCTGAATGCGCATAACGCCTATTTTTGTTCACGCGTCCTTTGCCTTTGGTCATGGCTTATAAGCACTTCCGGGTCCCCCACCGGGTTCTAGGGATAAGGCATTCAATGTCCCAGGTCAGCTGACGCCCTACTAGCACACTCTTTCCATCCGTACAGGAAGTTTGCAAGATGCTCTCTCCCGAGGTATCATTGACATCGTTCATACTTCTGGCTCCTGGAACTGACATACAGCTAGGATCCCATAAGTGCGCCAACAGGCTGCACCATTCCCACGTTACAAGCGGAACCGCAAGCAAGCGACTCGTCCAAGGCCTCCGAGTTGTGATGATTTTATTTACTCTCTCCTTTGCTTTCATCCCACATAATTGCTCTCACCCATAGTGTACGATCCCCTACCCTCGCCGCCTTATTGCTATGAGAAAGCCTTCTCGAGTCATTATTATTGCAAATATATATATACTTCATCGTGTCTGAGAGATCAACCCAAGGCTTGCCGCGTTTCGCTGCGGCAGGTCAAATGACTAAGGATAACTCCATAGGCCCATACATAGTGAAATATAAGGATTAATATTGGAGATGTCGTGAGTAACCTCAAAATGTGCCACTATAACTTGATCGCTGCATGGTTCACTCAGAGGTGCAGATTCAACTCAATTCAACATCGATGATTGTATTAGTACCTTCCAAAGTATAAAGCATGTAAATCATTTACAGCCAAAATCACAGAGGCTCCGCAGCACAGATCACATATTTGAGCCACCCAGATGTCTCATCGCCACGGAGCACTTGGTATTCATGTGGTAGAGGCTGGGTGCGCACTTCGAAGTCACAACCCTTCGACTGGCACTTGGTTACTCGAGCCTTTGGTTGATCAGGTTGAGGGTCAAGCTTCGATCGTCCCCATGGACAAATCGCAGCACACTTCTTGCATCCTATAGGCAGAGAATTGCCCCAAGGACGCTGATGGCTATGATACCAAGAGTATCTATACCCTGTGACGAGAGGGGTGGTAGCGAGAGAGGCACACCTCAACAAGAACGGTGCCTTCGAGGAAATTAAGCCTGCGACATGAAAAAGGATAACATCACTATGCATCCGCAGTCCAAACGAAACATTGAGGAGGTCTTGTAGAACATCTCCTAAGGCATGTCCTTCAATCAAGACTTGGACACCGTATGATACGAGAAAAGGTTTGAGGACAGCGTTAATGAAATTCAATGCGGTAAATGCGATGGTGTACTCTGGCTGGAGGCTTACCAAGGATGAGGACAGTTCCCTGCAATTAATAAAATACGCCTTACTGTCTGATTGACTGTTGCATGGACGTGAATGACTCTTGGAATGAGACCAAAGGACCACATGTAAGCATGAAGAGCATGGAAGTGTACACGACCTCCTCAAGGGGTGGGGAGAACAGGCAACTCATAAACTACATGAAGAATGAGAATAAAACAAAATACGATCTTGCAATACGTACCTCTTCAACCCTCATCGCAACATCACCACCTTTCTCATCCTTCCCCGAAAACAGATCACTGCGTGTCACCTCACTGTGAACGGTAACGAAGATGATCTTGCGCTTGAAGTCAGATGCACCGAGTTTTGCACCGAGTTTCTTGGCCTTCGCCCTCCACTGGTTGAGCTTTTTCTGCATACCAAAGTCAAAGGTGACTTCAGTGTATTCCAGGGAAGCTTTGGTGTGATATTCGTCCAGGGTCGTCTTCAGGAGGAGGGGCAAGGAACCCTGAGTCTGCATTCCAGTGCAGAGGAAGTGAAGAATAAGTGTCGACTCGGCGCAGACCTGCGACTTCGATGCCCTTTCACAGATGCTCGACATAATGACAGGTTGATCGAGGACATGAATGGTCTTCCCATGTACGTTACGAGTAAATGCCTCGGATCGACATTAGGTTAATTCAAATGTCAATGAATGGAAGACTCACGAAATAGGGTGTTAAATTGTGCTTCGAGGCGCCATCTCGAAGTTCATGGCAGCCAGGACAATGGAAGTTGGTGTCCATGGCACAAACCTTCTTCATCAGGTCCTCCCATAATCCTAAACAGCACTGGCACACTACACGCAGACAGGTATTGCAGGCAAATAGGAATTTGCCACTGTCATGACAAAGGTAGCAATACTGCCAGTGTCAGTAGATACTACCTGACAATGTGAAAGAAATACTTGACATACTCTGTTAGTATCCCACTGCTTAAGCGCAGTTTCTCCAGTACTATCTGGACTCGGCGCCCGAGATGATGGAGCAGTCGTGAGTGAACTCAGTGAGGACGTCGATTCCATGGCCCAGGATGCTGCTTTGGAGAATGCGGTGTGAGTTGGGTGGAAGAATTCCATGTGTGGAGCAGCACTGCATGTGGTTTTCCCTGCTGTTTGCTTCGTTCGAGCCATGAAAACTGAGCTATAGGAGCGAAGTCGCGATTATTGTGAAGGACTACCTATTGAGAGACCTGCGTCGACACTATAATGAGTTAGATCGAGTTTGGCACAAACTCGAAGAACAAATGAGTACATACAAAACACATAGCGGTGGCACCAGCGCGTTCAAAGCTTTCACAACTCTGTCATTGATAGTCTGCACTCATTGGCCCCACCCATGAAGTTGTTAGCTGACATCTGTCACTCGTTTCATTGGGTTGGTGGTCACTCTCGCTCATGAAGGTGTTAGCTGACATCTGTCGCTCATTTCACCGAGCAGGTGCTCACCCTGCATTCCTCGATCCCACTCATGAAGCTGTTGGCTGACATCTGTCGCTCGTTTCGTTGGGTTGGTGGTTACGCCTGCTTGTGAAGGTGTTAGCTGACGTCTGTCGCTCATTTCACCGAGCGGGTGCTCACCCTGCATTCCTTGGCCCCACCTACGAGGTTGTTAGCTGACATCTGTCGCTCGTTTCATTGGGCTGGTGGTCACTCTTGCTCGTGAAGGTGTTAGCTGACATCTGTCACTTGTTTCACCGAGTGGGTGTTCACCCTGCATTCCTTGGCCCCACCCATGAAGTTGTTAGCTGACATCTGTTGCTCGTTTCGTTGGGTTGATGGTTATGCTTGCTCGTGAAGGTGTTAGCTGATGTCTGTCGCTCATTTCACCGAGCAAGTGCTCACCCTGCATTCCTTGACCCCACTCATGAAGCTGTTAGCTGACATCTGTTGCTCATGTCATTGAGTCCGGTTCATCACTACTTGTTCGACCTGCCGCAGTGAAACGCGGCGAGCGTTGTGTTGATCTGTTAGACATGGTGAAGTATATATATATATATTCTCAATAATAATATACTCGATAGGAATGGTGTATGTATAGTCACCTCGAGTCACCCTTGTCCAACACATATGTAGGCCTCGTTCAGGAATTGAAGATCACTGTCAACAAAGTGGACGCTGCAGGGGACCGCATCGGGCAGCACTACAATGCATCCTGCGCAATTGGTGCGAGACGCCTCCACTTCAGAGTTGAACAGGCAAGTCGGGATTCGAAGGGTCTATCAATGGCGAAGGGAGGTAGAGGTATTAATACGTATCCAAAACTGGTTGACCCAAAGTCACTAGAGGGTTCACCTATTGAGAGGCCCGGTCCATAATGAGTTATTCGTACCCTGATGAATATCCGCATATGCGAGTCACGCACCAGCCATCTACATCCCTGCTGTCGTCACCCGAAAGGTTTGCTTCTTTCGAATCTGGGTAACAACGTCGACCACCTGAAAGTCGTCTTTGGCTGTTTCCATGCCAAGTGCGGCAATGGTGCATAGCAATATAATTTCTCATGGGTTACTGCAGGGGTGAATTACGCAGATGAAGCCGACATTGATCCAAAGTGTACGTACATCATGACCGAGACACTCCGCCCTCAGAACTGGCCAAGGAGTTGGATGGTGGCAAGGGTTGGGGAGGGGTGAGAAGCGTCGGCAGGAGCTGTTGCGAATATCAGTGTTCCTAGGAATCTGTTTGGGCAGAACGATGACTTTGCCAATCTGCCAACACGATGAGTAAATCGAGACGCGAGTCCCTTATGGAACAAACGCACGCTGAAGGTTAAGAACACCGCAACCCAAGTCCACAAAATGCTGTACCGGGCTAACCTCACTAAACAGCAGGCTGCAGCGGCACATACAAAGCTGTACAGGATCGTCCAGAATACGCAGCCGTAATCATCCCAGTCTGAGGGTAAACGAAAAATCTAAGTAGCATCAGCATCGTAAAAACGAGATACCGGCATGTCCGGACTGGATGGAAGGCTCGCAACGGTGGGCACAAACCGCCCCCTGCTAAGATGGCATAACCTAGTTGCACGATGGGAGGCCGACAACTGTGAGCACAGACCAACTGTTTGTAGGTGGTACGTAGTGCAACAGTGACTATGATGTAGCTGAGCTTGGAGTGCTTTGCTTATATAGTCAAAAGGCCCGTCGACCCTAAAATTACGTCCAAAACACACCTGGAATTCGACGAAAACGACACTCAATCGACTCGGACTGTCCAGGAGAATCCTTTCCAGCATGAATCCAAGTTTTAAAATTTCGGGATTTCGGGGGATTCAGTTCTGCGGTTGTGGCCCTCCATCTAGAATACACGGGATTCCATGCATGAATCATCTTCGAAGCTTTATGTACATACTCTGAAGTACAGTAATGGTTATAAAGCTGCGATGTGGCGTACATGCAAAAGTCTCGAATGTACTGGGATTTGGACACAAGAACGGGTAGTGAGTAAGAGACAGCACAAAATGCATGAAGTATTTAAGCATGTCCAGTGGGCTGCAATAGAGTTAGCACTGCAAGCATTTCACTGTTTTTCTTCAGAAAACATGCTGGAAACAGGGAGGGAAAAGATACTCTTTTATTTTTGATGTTTGGAAAGAAAAAAAGCAAAAATAATGTTTTATTTTCTTCCAGAGAACATGAATTGATGCTAGTGCCAATTAGAGTGGAAGCTAATGGACACTACCATCAATCCATGTTTTTTGGACAAACATAAAATTTTATTTTTGCACTTTACCCTTTCAAACATCAAAAATAAAAGAGTATCTCTTCCCTCCATTTTTTCAGCATGTTTTCTGAAGAAACATTGTGAAATGCTTGCTGTGTAGGTAGTCCCATGAGATTTAACAGATACTTACATGATGCGATGCGTGCGTCCGAGAGGTCTGAGAACGACAGCGTGTCGTGCCATATGGACTACTCTGCAACTTGGAGTGCCAATCGTGATAGCGGTCATAGGCCGTAGCTTGCGCCCCGCACACAAGTGCCTTTAGAAGTATCGTTTGATCCAAAGTACAGGGAGGGGGCGTCCAGTCTTCCACGGAATGAATTGTTGCTTGCTCCACATCAGGAAGCTGGTTTAACTCAAGTACAACAGCTTCCTTAACAAGGTCAAGGCCACACCGGAACGCCTTGTTGATGTCACTAAGATTAACAGTGGGATAAAGTGTCTGATCAGCATAAGTGAATAGTTATCAGCACACCACATATATATGAAACGAGATGACGCACTCCAAAGGCATAGCCATCACCTTCCTGGAGATCTATATCTAACTTAGAGTCGCCAGGTCATCACATCCAAAGGTGGATCTCGACGGACGATAATGAAAACCAAGTATGACCATCGACGATCACTTGTGTAATATCATTAACGTCGCCCAAACGACGTCTCCATTCAACCGGTGTCAGCAGCCACGACAACCGAAGCTCCTTCGTGATAGAGCTGTTTGAACCTGGGCTGCAGTAAGGGGTTGCTTGTTTGAGTAGAATTTTGCAAACAACCAGAAGCGTGGGGTTGTCATCGACATAAGCATGCAGTTTGCACATGACATCGTGATTGGTTTGCATGAAGGTACACTCCATCAACCAAAGCGGATGTGACGAACACATAGTATTGTCACTGTGCATGAGGACGAGCAAGTCCGGAACAAACCATACTGAAGGTCCTTTAACATAGCTATTGGCATAAACTTGGCAGTCCACGGTGTCCTCTGCTGGGATATCGGATAAAACGGAGTCAAGATTCCTCATGACAACAGCTAAGACGGACTCGTGAGTGAAGGAGGGTGACGAAACCATCAGAAGTTGAGAATTTGGGAAAAAGGTCAATCTAGGTTTGAAGTACGAAGATTAGCCACCTAGCCATGCGTGACGGTAATCTGGGCAACACACTTCCACACTTTCCTGTACTCAACACTCTCTAATTGATCCATGATATAGCTATAATCACGCAGAGATACACCTTCATAACACTTGCAGATATTTGTCAATTCTTGAAATCCGTATAGTTAAACAGGCGTACCGTTATGTATCCTTGTTGTTCCCCAGAAAGACCCTGGATGATTTCCTTGCATTTTGCTTGAATAAATGAGAGATCAGCAATGGAGGTCTATAGTTACATTTTCACGACCTTACCACGATGTTGTTTGTTTGAATGTTCAGGTGAGGAAGAGGTAGCGTGCTGCATGATAGTGGCATCAGGAGAGGGGGAAAGAGGTTGACCAACCTCTGGAAAAAGGTGTGCTGTTGGCAGCCTTTTCAGCACCGTGGATGATCAGGAGGATGACTTCCAATATCCTTTCCCCATTTTTTGTTCACCCCTCAGCACGGGCTGCACAGTTTTGTTGCTTGTGGGCACTTATCGAAAGCTCTGTAGCAAACTGCGATGTCAAGTGGCATCAGTGTTTGGTATTTGTTGATTCCACACCTAGCATTTCCACCCCTTCATGTGGGGGTCATAAGTCACTCCTGGGTTCCAAAGTTCATAGCCTACAAAATTGAAATATGCCAACCTAGGCCATTCACTGACGTGATGAATCAACACACAGAACTGACTGATGGCATGTATGATACGAAACTACGTCGACTCCTTTATAACACATACCCCCTCGGGATAGGCCAAAAAGTATGTGTTATGAGAGAGTATGTGGTGTTAGAGAGGTCAGTCATTGATGTCTCAAACTTCACTGATTAGCTATGGACATGTAAATCTAGTAATTTTCTAAGGTAGGAATGCTAGTTAGGCTGAAAAAAAAACAGGTTATTTTGCCATTGACCCTGTGTATTGAAAACTCGTGTCCTCTGCCCAAATGAACCCAGTATCAGTTCCAGCTTGGAGGCAAATGGATCATCGATGTCCTTGACATACTCCCTCAAAAGCAGAGAGGCCGGCCTGAAGTGCATCCTTCATCTGCAAACCCAGGTGGGTCATTATGGGCTCATAATGACAACGTGTTGTTTGCCGAGTACCCGACGATTCAAAAACAATTCAAAAACTGTAGGATGCGCATGCTGTAATTCGGCCGTCTTGCAGATGCCCTTCTGCATCGGACCTGCAGGAGTGCTTGAGTCATCATTCCCATTGCTGACCTCATCACTGCCTCCCATGTTCAGTTCCTGCGCCGTCTTTGCACCCATGACTGCCTCAAAAATCTCCTCATCAGTTTCCTCAAAGATATTGCACATCTCTGCGGCCGGGTTAGAATCTTTGCGAGATCCGTATGGTTTGACCTTTGGAGGGCTCCAGGATGTCAAACGGTTTCATAATGACCGAAGTTGTGAAGTTGATGTGGCATATTGCCATCCCCATATGGTCGGATTACATATGAAAATTGCCTAATCAAGAATTAAACTCACACGGTGTATGGGTTTTTGACAACGAAGAAATGGTATGTGTTATGTGTTACAAGGGAGGTATGGGTTTTGGTCAAATTTCCCCGCATACCAACTCGGGATATCCAAATATGTATGCATTATGAGGGAGTATGGGTGTTGCAAGGTATCAGATATTATAGGCACCAGTCCCTCGCCATCACATCCACCCACGTGACCTTCCCCACTTTTGATAGGTTTGCTCAATCCCGGTTGCGCCATGACTGAAACCCTTTTTGGGAGTTTGCGTGGCCAGTGGTGGACAGTGGCACTGCGTCGGCATTGTGCTGCCCATTCCTACCTCTTTGCATGGCTGTGTCGTGTAGTGTCTATCATTCCCTACATGCTTCGTCGGTCGGTTTCAATCACTCCAAACCAGGTATTGTGTCTCGCTACCTCACAGCATTGGTATGTTGTGACTGTCTTTTGTGGTTGGTGTGACTGCCATTCGACACTGACCACCTGTCATTCCCGATATGTCAGTATTACTAAACTGAACGGTTACGAGTCTCGTTAAGTTAACTAAGACTCAACAACCCACATATCCCACCACCAGCATTAAATACTGCCCCAATTCATGTCTTTCCTTGTACGTTTTTCTTCCTTTCCTACTCATAGCTTCAGGGGGCGTACGTGACCCCCTCAGCAATGCTCGGGGCAGCACTGCACCGCCTCCCAGTGCTACCACACGACCTTCCATATGCGGGACTCAACGCACGACTCCGTGCAGGTAGTTGCTTCCCACGCTGCCTGTCCACGCTCACCACCCTCTCGACATTGTCCTTGACGTCCATCCTCTATCAATCCCGTCAGTGATTGCTTCGCAATGTCTCTGGTATACCCCATCACACTCCTGATGACACTCATCATCGCTGCTGCCCCAGATCTGCATGCGTATTCTTCTAATCACTATCTTGATGATCTCAATGTTTCTTCGCGACGTTCTCAACATCTATCATCTATCAATCCCACCAGAAAAACACCTCGCAATGTCTCCATTTACCCCATAGTATCTCCAATGACTTCCATTGCCGGTGCCAACCCGGAACGACGTGCATATTCTTCTAATTGGTATCTCAACATTCCCAACATCTCTGACGCCCTGCTGGCTCCCGTTCTCCATCAATCCCATCAGCAATCACCTCACAACGTTTGTTGCACTCATCTCGGCCTTTTTCAACACCTCCATCCGTGTCTCCTTGGGACCCCCCCATTCTTTGCTCTCTGCCACTGCTGCTGCTGTTTTTAGTCTCCATCCCTAGCGATCTCGAGGTTATAAGGTGCATTCAACACATTTATATGTCTTACCTGATATATATACCACTGCTGCCATATTATCTCACACTACTACCCGTTATCTTCATCAAAAATCCCACTATTCTTTAATGCCTTGCTCATTTCCAACAGCGTTTGTGCTATTACGTGCACTCCGATGTCTCACCATACAGGGACTGTACGCTATCATGGGCTGTCCAAATCTTCGATTTCTCATCACTACAAAGGTCGTACTCGACATTCAGCTGTGCTGACTGCTGCAAAGCAAACACAGCATTTAGAGAGAGCTAATGTGCAACGGTTTTCTGAGCTAAAAGGTCGGCCTTTTGTTTTCTCTTCTCGAGTGATCTTAATGTTCAAAATAATGTTAAATCACTAGGAATGTCTGCTGCAGACCAAGATGCTGCTACACAAATGTTTGCAGACCAGGACATGAGCAAAGACATTGCCCCTTTGTTTGTTGCTCCCGGTGATGAAGCATTCGCGCTTTCTCATGAAGGCGGTGAGCACGAAGCATTTGAGGATCTTGCTCAGCAACTAGCAGATGTGCGTGGCATGTATGTGAGTATTCTAAACATTACGGCTAAACTCAATAATTTTTCAGTCGCCATGCGGACTCGAGGACATGGCGCGACCGTGTTGAGCTTCAGACAGAACACTGGACACTTCAAATGGACTGCCTTGTTGATGCTTATCTTGATTATAGCTCTCGTGACACAGGTGATGGGCTACCGGTGGCCGGGGAACTTGAAGACCGTACTCAATGCTTGACAGATGTTGAGCTCGTTGACTTGTTCGGTAAGTATATACTGCGTCGGAAGATGCTACTAAATTACAACCAGGTCGGCATCTTGCAACGCTTCCGCACAAGTCGCATCACCTCTATCCCAACGAGGTCCTAATCTATCATGGATACATCGGATGTTCCCCCCTCCTTCCTACAGTTGCCGTTTCACTGTGTACACTTGCTACTTACTGCCAAATCCATCGCATCTGTCCTCGGTTTGGCATTCAGGCTCATTGTAAATTATTATGTCATCTCCACAGTGTACGTCCTTAATCTTCCCTTCGTTTCGCATAAGGCTGATGACAGTAGATGCCATACCGACCCTACCTCAACGTACAACTCACCGCCGCTTACAATGTGTACCTGAGCATTTTGGATCATGTAGATCGCCGACTGAAAAAAGTACTTGGTCGTGATACTGACAATTGGTGGATGCGCAATAACTGTCCTGCATGTTTTTACAAACTTGAAGATGAACCGGCACTTGACTTCAACTGGCTAGTTTCCATTGATGGCAACAATAGCCTCAAACGATGGGATACAAATGTATATGGTGTTGTGCCACGAGTGGATACTCGCTGCCCATGTTCTGATTATTGGCTGGATGACCACTACGTGGATCACTTCAAATACGAGACTCAATCCAGGGTATGTTCTCTATATCTATTTGAATATTGCTGAAGCTTCTATTAATGCTAGCTGAACCACAACAATGACGTTGATAACTGGCAGAATCCGCCAGCTGATGCTGATGCTGATATCCCAACATCATTTACATGCATTGAGCGTTGGTGCAATGCTGGGCCAGAGCAACGGAAGAGAATGTTCTTGATGTTCCACGAGTCCGGCATTTTTATCACATCATGTCGGCATCGGTTTGTTCTCCTCGCTTGCAACATGGTAAAGAGTGGGGAGCTGTATGTGCCATTCACTTTTGGCCAATTGTCAGCCCACTGACAATACTTGCCATAGTGCCAAATATCCTTTGGCGATTATCAGCAAACTTCTTGCCATATATGGCAAGAATGGGGGCTGTGCATATGATATCGGCTGTGCATTCAGCACCACCCTCCAAAATAGTTCCTTGGGTCCCCAATCAGAAGAACTGAAGTTACGCATGATGGTCGGCGCTTTCCATGGACATGCCCATAACTGCATGTGCCAACTTGACTGGCATCCACAGTATATTCAGGGTACAGGCCATACCGAAGGTGAAGGATGCGAGCATATCTTCACCGCATCCAACGAGCTTGTGAGGAGCACTAGGCATGCTACGTCATTCCACCGCCATCAAGCCATCGAGCAGCATTTCGCATTTTGGGATGCTGACAAATATGCTGCCCTAAGTACGTTTTTTTTAAGCCATGCATTCTGCCAGCCTTGACGTATTCAGGTAAATATCTTTGGACACATTTTGATGAGGCAATCCGAGCAATATCCAGCCTGACCTTTGAGCTTGATATTGTCAAGAAAGAATTTAACCTGATAGATGATGATTTTATTCGGTTCCATGTGGATGAACGCAAGTATCTGGCTGACCTCAAACAGCCTGTGCTTCATGACCAACTCCTCATCCGCTACACTCAAATTTTGGATGAGCTTGAAGTATACCGGTATGTGTTCAGATGCATTCTATTATCATAGCTCTGCTAAGTATCCAGTACTGAATGGGATTCCGCTCGGGAAGCAGCAAACAACGCTCTCTCAGAGGTGCCAACTGGCAACCTACAAGAACTCGCTATCGCGATCAAGCGGTCCCGTGTACGTGTTGATACCGTGTATGCCAAGCTGCAGCATGCAGAGACCCACACTAGTAATATGGAGATGCGCTTGGGAATTCAGCTGCAATGGGAGATCAGCAGTGAAGAATACAAGCGCTACAAGATGGAAGCTACGATGGTGAAGTATCGAGTGGCTCTGGATGACCTTGAGAGGTTAGTGGTCATGCGGCTATTTGAGCTGTCAAAAATGGCAATGTCTGGTACCGGTAGGTCGTCAGTGGGCTCGTTTCAATGAGATCTTATTTCCAAGCAGGATACAAATTGCGCCAACAAATCAGCAAAGTGTTGCAAAGGCGTTCTGAGGCAATCCGCAATGCAATCAGCCGTTACAACACGCAGGCAGCAGCCTTAAATCCTCCACGCCCTCCAACATCTTGGAAGGATATTGCTGAATATTCTTTCCTTGGTGAGTTCAATTTACTTCGCCACTGCCATGCTGATGTTCGAGACAATAACTGGGCCAAGCCTGCATTCCGGCAGGCAACGGTCAAGTTTTTCAGGCTCCAGTGTGCTCATGAAGAACTCGTACGTGTTAGCGTGGAAGTCCACCGCCTATGGACATCCATTCACGATGAAGAGGCTCACATGACGAAAGTTATCGATGAGTTATTGATATCTGATCACCCTCTCGCCTCTGAGCTCACAAAACAGCACTGGCCATGGCATGCAATCAACCAGTTACATCTGCACCGCTTAGAAGAAATAATGCACCACCCTCGATACATTGGTAGCCAAGGGGTTGGGATTCGACTGGGAACTCCCACAATTCCTGAAGATGCCGGTGTTGAGAACAGTCAGGTTGACATGGACCGAGCTGTGCATGTTGAATTGCAACCGGTAGGTATGTAACTTGTTATTGCTATTGAGCATGGACTCGCCAGGACTGATTTCACTCGTAGATGACTTGCTCAGGAGTGAACTTCGTCAGATTGGTACATCGGAATATGCTGACCTGACAGCACTGGATGAAGAGGAAGAGAATACATTGATGGAGGAAATGGCGGACCTTTTTTTGACATTTGACTGACAGTCTTAGATCCCAACATTGCATGCACCACACCCTGCACCAAACTATGGAGACCCCAGTCATGTTGCCTTTGTCGAGTCGGATCTATACTAGATGACGAGTTGTACCCTATATGTCAGATCTATACTAGATGACAAGTTGTACCCTATATACACCCGCCTGCACTCATACATTGGCTCTTGACTGTAGGGCGCTCTACAATATACTCACAGCATTTTACTTCACAATGCCGACCTCTGGAGGCATTAACTGCCTAGTTTTCTGTGTCAAGTCTGCCGCTGCATCACACTTGGGCCCCTCGATACTAACCTTGTTTCCTGAGCTGTGTCTGATGGACCTGCACCGCACACATCATTTAAGTAATCCAAGTCTTGCAGTATGTATTTACACTTATACATCATTTTCTGACGAGGTTTGGACCCTTAAAGTTCTCGACACCAACTTGTTTCCTTAGCCATGTCGGGTCTGTAGCCCTTAAGTTAGTTGACTTGATTTAGATCTACATAAAGCTGCTGTCAACTGGGTACATTGCACAGCAATTTCGGAGGCGTTCCAAGTGGTAGTGCTGGGGCTGCACCTATCTATTGTGTGATCCCATTGATCTGCCAATGCAGCTTCCTTATTTGATGTTACTACGTTTGTTCAACACCTCACAACAAACTCAATGGCACACACCTCGCATCTCCGAGCACACAGTCGAAACGTCTTATTGCTCATTGCACATACCAACTGGGGAATAGATGGCTACTGAGCCCTGCAGCATACAAACATGGAAATGAGGATGTATCCACTGGAATGATGTGAGTGTGGCAGGCTGTGGTACATACAGATCGCTTCCCTGAAAGGTGTGTTTGTTATCAGCCTTCCATAATTGACATTACTCCCTAGCCACATGCTTAGGTCCCTTGCCTATAACTACCTGTCAGTCTCATAGGAACCGCGCTGACTATGTCCACACCCACTACCTCCCACTCGAAGTCTGTCCAGCCCGACTCACCCAAAAAAATGTCGGGACAGGACAACCCGGAGTCTCTTTCCATTGGGTATAGCCAATTCGACATTGCGAACCTCACTGCACTCTATAACTCAACTTTCGCTCAATTCAGTAACGATGAACGACAGGCCGCAGCACGCGCATTACTGAGGCACAGTGCGCACTTGGATGGTGCTCACTTTCAGTCTAGGGTTAAAGGCGGACTGCACCCCACATACACTGGTTTCAATCCCAACATGAATGACAAAAAAGCAAGGTCCTTGAGTAGTAAAGAGCTTGTAGAGGCTTCCTTACAAGACGTCTTCAATGCAGTAAGTTCATGTCCCCATTCATAAATTTATCTTGATGAGACTGTAAAATTTAGGTGACGATGCAAGACCATCTGGACAGAGGCATTACCCTACTGCTCCATTGTGCTGGAGTGAAGAGCACGTCTGCGCAAACGGTGGATGAAGTAACCATCGATCTCTATGTTACCCCATGAGAATTTCATGAGACTCCGGAACGTATCAGAGGTGATGTTGCAGTCCTTGTCCAGGCCTTTTGCCAGGAGTTCACCCTTCCTCATTTTCAACGTTTCAACAAGTGTTGTGAGGTGGAAATTATAACTCCACCTGAAGATTCTGGTAAGGCGCATTTTTACTCATTTCTGGCCATTGTATTTATGATCATTAGTGCAAGCTGGCTCTATCAGTGTAGACGGGCCGCAGTATTTACCATTCCCCTCATTGCCTACCAGCAGCTGTATTCAGTGCTCGGCTCAGGACCCTCGCCTGTTTGAGGCGCCCACGAACACTAAAGTTGATTGCATGCCATCGGCGGCAATTCGCCAAGTGAAGGAGCTTGCGGGTAAGCCTAGTGCCCCTCCCTCCACACCACAGAAGCCACAGTCAGTCTGACGGCGTCGCCTGGCAGAGGTACACCCTCCCCTGAAAGTCATCGAACAAATGCCACCTGCTACTGAGCCACCAGCTCATTCCACCTCCGTGTTTTTGACAAATCCCGTTATATTTGGCCCTACACTTATCAGCATCGGCCCCAATACAGACGCAGTTCTTGATCGCTTCAAGATCAATGACGAAGTTTTGCCACGACTCTGAACGCTCATCAGCACCATCCGTAGTAGCCGTTGGGAGGCGAAGCTGAGATCTTCTCAGTGGAATCTCACTTACGAGCAGGCTGTCAATCTCTCTCAAGTGCTCATTGCAGACACTCAGGGCAGTGCAGGAAGTGTTGCCGCGACTCAGGCTCTAGCCGGCTCAGAAACCGAACCAGACTATTAGGTAATCACAGCTGCGCTTACCCAAACTGACCTCATTTGACAGTTTAGCCGGTGACGGCTTCAGCCGAACCACGGTTCCAAAGTCGGCTCAAGCTGGATCTCACATGCCTAACTAATACTGTGCTGACTCGTCACTAGAACAAAGTACGCAGGCATGGTCCCGATGGCGAACATGAGACAGGGCAGTATAGAATTGTTCATGGGAGAAAACAGGCTTAGTAAGATCTAAACCAACGCTATCAAGTGTTAAACCCTGGCAGCTATTGAATGTGGAGGCGTAGGTGGGTGCTAGTGGAAATTAGCAGTGGAGGAGGGTGTGACCCGAGGGAAGAGCGGAGCATCGAAGTAGGTGTTCTGAGTATGGATTACAGATGAGTCTGTCGGCATATAACGATTTACCGGGTATTCCGCAAGTCAAATTCATAGTATCTATATGCAATGCAGGACAGTAATTCATGCTGGAAGATATTAGAAGGTTATAGATCACACCGAGGATGCCCCTGAGTCTTCGCTCTCGCCGTCGGCGACAGCAGTAGCCGCACTGCGTACGGGATCTGACTGGGATGTGAGTACAGTGCTGCCCATGACAGACCGGTCGCTGACCAAAGTATGGGTGAGCTTGCGCTTCACGAGCAGTAAGCCACTCTAGGGTAAGACTAGCCAAGTAGTTCATCCAAGAAATCTTGCATTTCCTCTTTCAGTGCTTTCGGTGCTCGGGTCCATTGGGAGGGGTGGAGCAACAATAGAAGATGAACTTGGTTCAAACGCCGAAGGAAGTCGGTCGTAGGGGACCTACCATGCTTGCGCGACTCAAAGAACACAGGCTTTTCTCGCAACTTGCCAGACCTAGCGTGGAATCTGTCCTTGAGGTCTAGTCAAGGACATTGGCTGTGAACTTGAGAGATGCAATCTGCGAATGAGAACCAAATGCACCCGAAACCCCACATGTCCAGACTATAGTCATACTCCTGGAAATCAACCAAGAGTTCCAGTCCCTTAAAATAGCACGAGGCAACCCACAAGTTGTATCCGACTCTGGGGTGGTAAAAGTCTGCCAAGCCCCAGTCGACGAGTCGCAGCCACAAGAACATGTAGGTAGTCAATCTCGCGCTGGGACAACAGGACAGGTACCTTTTGTCGCTCGTGATCGATCATGATGTTGTGAGGTTTGATGTCCCGGTGCATGATCCCCCTTGAGTGACAACAGTCAAAGGCCTGGATGACAACTCAATTGGTACACGAGGAGATTGCAACATGCGACTTGCCTTGAGGAGCTTGAACATGTAGTAGCAAATGTCAAAATCCGCACCTTAAAATCGACATTGTCAACGTATTCTGTGATCAAACTGGGAGTTTTCGATGCCGGGTCTCGGATGACATCTACATCAGCAAGATGGCAAAAAATCTGACAGTCTGAAAAAAACTTATGGTCTGAAAAAATCTGATATCAGACTTTCTCAGAATTTTTCAGAAATTCTCAGACATTTTCAGAAATTCTCAGTTTGCCAGTTTACCAGTCAGTCAGAAATGGACATTTCTGAGATCAGACCAACAGTTTTCCAGGATGGTCAGACATCCAGTTTATTTCAGGTCAACAGTTTGTCAGAGAGTCAGGCATCTAGTTTATTTCAGTATTTCAACCAGTCAGGTGACCAGATGTCAAGACATTCAGTTTATTTCAGACCAGCAGTTTATCAGAGAGTCAGGTGTCCAGTTTAATTCAGTATTTCAGCATGTCAGGTAACCAGATGTTAAGGTAATCAGTTTATTTCAGGCCAGCAGTTTGTCAGGTGCCAGACATCTAGTTTATCTCAGGCTGGAAGTTTTTCAGATGCCAGACTCACCAGTTTATTTCAGTATTTAAACCTTCCAGTTCATCAAATGTCAAGATGTCTAGTTTCATTCAGGCCAACAGTTTCTCAGATATCCAGTCTACTAGGTATCCAAGGCCTTCAGTTTATTTCAGTCATTCCCAGCTGAACAGTCTCTCAGACACTCAGACTTGCAGATTTTTTCAGTGTTACAGCCTAATAGTGTGTCAGATATTCAGACTCTTACATTTTATCAGTATCATAGCCAAGCAGTTTCCACAGACAGACAGATCAGCATGATATCAGATTCAAACTTCAAGGTAACTGCACAAATGAGAAATTATTCAGAATCGGGTTCAAAGCACATAGCCCTCCCAGATGGTTTCCTCAACTTAGCCACCAGAACATCCAATGTTGGCTGGGGACGGTATGCCCCCACATACTTCTCAGCACCGAGTAAAATCCTCTTCCACTGCTTCGCCGAAAGACAGTCAACAGACTCCATCACCTCATTGGTAGCATATCCCCAGAGAGCTTGACTGAACCTTTGCTGCGCCTTTGGAAGGGGAACATATTGGCCCGTTGACCACGCCCGAAATGCTCTCTCAACCTGGGAATATATTACCTTCGTTTCGATGGAACGACGATGAATAACTCACCGCGATGGTCGCTAATGTCAAGGCACATCGGGGGAAACGCGCAGGATTCTCTCTCGCACTTGGCTTAATGACGGATGTAGACTCTAAGTAAAAAGCGAAAGTGTCGAGGATGCAGTCGTGTTGGAATGCGCCCTTTGGGATCTGTAACATAGTCAATATAACAAAGTATGAAGATTCGAAAACTTACTGGACCGTCTGGCCCCTCATCGACTCTTTCCCACATATATGGGAACAGAGAAGGGGCAACAGGCTTCACGCGCCCGTGGGCATCAACAATCTCAGTGACTTCCGGTACAGCCCATGCTACATAAGCCGCTCGGGCCTCGGTGGTGTCAACTTCTTCATACCGATCAAAAAACGCCTCAACTGCCTTGAGGGCACGAGTTGCAAGTTCACTGCGCCAGTCATACGTACGTTGTTTGACCTCCGAAATGATTAGTATGGTCACCAGGTGGAAGGCTAGTGGACGTATGAGAGCAAAAATTGGGTCATTGCGAAGTGCAACCGTGCACTTAATATTTGGAAAGGTTTCGGCCCAAATTTTTTGAACATATGCAACATGTAATGGGTTAGCAAGTTTCCACGGGCTGTCGAGCGAAGAGTAGTAGAAGATCCAGCGTGGAAGAATGATATCGCGAAACGGCGCCATGGTATACGGAAGTCCCGGCAAGTCTTCATTGCGGAACTTACGGGCTTTCTGCCGGGGTTTACGACACGGCTCACTCAACTCACTCTCAAAATTCTCCTCGTCTGCTTCCACAGCACGACGACTGTGGCCTTGCGTGCACTTCGGAGCACCGGATGCCCGGTTTTGGGATGGGCCAGGTTTCCGCACCTGCTGACCAGGCTGTTCCGTGCTTGGGACCTTGTGAGTCAGTGAATGATTGAACACCCTAACAACAGGCTAGAAATAGGTCATCAGTACACGTTGTTAAGTAGGGTGCAACTTACTTTGAATGAGTTACTGGGCCCCTTCTTGAACGCCCTCGCATTGAGTCCAGATTGTTCCACAGCACGAGAAGTGGTGCAGGTCGGTGCGGGGGCGTCGCCGTTGTTGCCGTTGTTGTTGTTGTTGTTGTTGTTGTTGTTGGAGGAGGAGCGTTCATCCCGATCGGATCCCGCGCTATCACCTCTATACCCATCGTAGTCACGGTCTCCATCCCCACTGCCAACCCGATGCTTGTCTGTACCATGGTAAGCTCCACAGTCGCCATCGTCAACTCCACACTTACCAATGGTCAGACATCCATGTTCACTCTCCACGTTCGCGCGGCCTGACGAAAAGGACCCCGGCTTCTTCAGGCATAGTAGTGGTGATGTGGGCTTGCCGTTTGGTGTAAGGTGAAAGGCCGAAGCACGAGGAGAATACGGATTTTGGGAAGTGGGCGTACCGCTGGTATACGGGACCTGGGCGCGTGCATCGTTGGCGTCATCCCCATCATCGAGTCCCCCATACGAAGACTCACTGCAAGCATTCCTCAGTTTTTTTGCTGAAAACATTCAAAAAAAAGAAAAGAAAATGATACTCTTTAATTTGGGATGTTTTTGCTAATGTTATTGTAAAAACAGGCAGGATTTTTGTTGTCAATTATGCCTCAAAAAATGGTATAGATTCATCTTAAATCTTTGGAGATAAAATAATTATGAGTTTTTTTTCAGGATAATTTTGAGTACAACATGTGTTAAACATTGTAAATAGATCTCCAACATGTTTTGCAACTCAATAATCTTCTTTTCTCTTAGAGGAAAGTTTAAAAAATAGGCAATATTTATGTACTCAAAATACTGGATTATAAATGATGAGTTGCATGTTACTCCTCACATGAAAAACATCCTGTCTTTTTTACAGTCAAATATGCAGTATACAGGAAAATATTTTTGGATAAAAAATCAAACTCAAAATAATGTATTTTCACATGAAAATCATTGATAGAAAAATCAATAGTTATTCTGGATGAAATATTCAGAATACTATTATGTTAAAGAGCCCACCTGTGCAAATGATCAAGCTCTTGCCACATCCAGTTCTGTGGTCCCAACAACACACTCTGGTATCTAGCACTAAGTGAGCTCCCAATGCACAAGGTTCCCCACATTGTGAACCAGTGACCTTGTAGCTCAGTGGTAGAGCTCCTGGTGCAGTTCCAGGTGGTCCTGGGTTCAATTCCCTGCAAGGTCACTATTTACTTGGGTGTTTGCACAAGTTGATGTGTGTTTCCACACTGTGTTTCAACAGGTCAAGCTTGTCTACCATCTCAAAAGGGATGCCACCATGCCCACAATGACAGCAATACTGGCATGTCCTTGTCAGTGAGCTCTTCCAGCTCTGCCAGAGTCAGTATGGTCAAGCCATCCCCCATGGGGGTCAGCAGGTTGGTCCAACCCCCAGTGAGGTCTGCCCACATGGTTTTGTGTTTGACAACATTACATACTACCATGTGATATACAAAATTTATTTCCAATACTCTAGTATTATTGTAGTTGGTTTTCACTGAAAATAGGTCCATCAGGGAGATTTCTGCAGAGAACAAATTGGAGGCAACCTAGGGTATACTAAGATCATTGTAATTCAATGTACATACATTATACAGTAACTTGGGGTCTAAACAAGGTTGTTCTCAACTGGAAAAGGGATCAGGATTTGGAGAGAGTGTACAAATACAGTGAAAAAAATGAAAAAAAACACTTAGCTGTCTGGTGGAGCCCTCTGCTCCCTGGAGCTCTCCAGCATGAATAATTCCTTGTCCCCACATCCAAGGGGGGCTTGAGAATTTGACCATACCATGCTAGTTTAGACCCCATTTGGTACATGTCAGAATATACTGACATTGTGGGGCTTCATGGGACCCCCACAGGGCATTGCAGATGATACATCTTGTTCTTTTCTTGGCTGGTGGAAAGGCCACAGTCAGAAGGAGTCAAACCAGATGGAGAACTGCCTCCTGATGGTGTGGAGGTCACCTAAAGGTATGTACAAACCCCATGCACCTTGAACCCCTGGCACCCCTATTCCCCCTCCAGCATCCCCACTACACTGGTTTGTGGACCCATGGCACATGGTGGTCATGATTCATGGGAAGCCCTATGCATTGACCCTCTTCCCAGAAACCTGAATGTTACCTTAATCATCTGTGCTCCATAAATTCAAGTTGAAAACTGCTCCAGCATACAACACCCACATTCTCCAGCTTACATATTTCACTGGATATCTGCACACACAAGAGTTACTTTGAGTCACATGTTATTCCTGCCTTCAACACCTTACATCCCTTGGCTATGTATTTGTCTGCTGGACCCTGGTACTGCCTGCTATTCTGAATATTTCATCCAGAATAACTTTGGATTTCTTATTGATGATTTTGATGTGAAAATAAATTATTTTTTGTTTGATTTTTGGGCCAAAAACATTCTGCTGCATATTGCATGTTCAGCCATAAAAAAGACAGAATATTTTTCATGTGATGGGCAGCATGCAATTCATCATTTATAATTCAGTATTTTGGCTACATATATATTGGTTATTTTTTAAACTTTTTGCTAAGAAAAAAGTAGATTACTAAGTTGCAAACCATGTGAAATATATTGAAGATCTATTTACAATTTTTAACGCTTATTGTACTCAAAATCATCCTGAAAAAAAATTCATGATGATTTTGACTGAGAAGATTTAAGATGAATCTATACCATTTTTTGAGGTATAATTGACAATAAAAATCCTGTATTTTTCTCAAATAACTCTGGCAAAAACATCCCAAATTAAACAGTATCAGTTTCTTCTCTTTTCTTAAGATGTTTTCAGCAAAAAAACTGAGGAATGCTTGCAGTGACTTGTACCCTTCATATTAAATAACAGCACGTTCATTAGTTTTCTTTACTCGATTAGAAGAGGCTTACCATCTTGAGGCGCTCCATCGGGATTGCTTGTAGACCCGTCTGTACGGTGCTGAGACCCTGACATCCAAGTGTCAGAGTTTGAATGCGGAAAAACGAATTAAAATATCATATATCTCACCAGCTTTTGAGTTAGAAGTCTTCGAGTTAGGCTGAGACTGAGTAGGGACAGCCAAATGCGCTTTAGTCGAGCGCCAGTTTGGGACGAGTCCGACTACAGGAAAGGGAGACCTCGGGGAACGCGACGCGGGTTCGTGCGGTGAGCTGGAATGTAGTTTGTAGGGCAATCCATAAAGTACGATGGGAATGCGGATGAGATCCATGCAACGCAATGGATGTTAGAGCGGTGAGCGTTGAGTCCATCAGCGTGAGACTTAGTTACGATAGGAAAGAAATTCTCACCACCGCGGCACAACACACTTTCCTTTTCCGTTCAGCTGGGACACCGTGCTTGGCCTTGCGCATTCCTCGTGTCTTCCCTCTTCATTGTCGACCACCATCCTCGTAGTAACTCCCCCGACTTCCTTCCCCATCGCATCGACATCGGGAGCCTTCGAAAGGAGGATTTGTGAGTAAGTCACTCATCTTGGTAGTTTAACATTCCCATAACTCACCTTTGTAGCATTGGATTTGATTCGAGCAACCATCTGTCGTGTTTTTGACACAATCTTGCCTGGATTCTCTTCATCCAAGTCGTCGTCTACCCCTGTAGTGTCATTATCCACCTATCGTAGTGATCAGTAGGTTAAAAAAACACCGGATTATTTCCTACTCACTGTCATAGCTGCTTCAGGATTGGACCCTGTGTGGGCAACTCTCTGCTCCGTTGCATTGCTGCCAGTAACTGCTTGACTTCTGGTGCCTATGGAAGTCTGTGCATACGGTGAGTTGTTCATTCAAATATTGGACATGACTCAGTGAAAACTGAGGAACTTCGGACCTTAGACGCTTTCTGGACACTGGCAGCTGTGCCATTTTGAGTTGCAGCTGGGATCCCCTCCCCTGTTGTGCCCTTCTGCTTCTTTCTTTGCCAACTTTTCCTTTCATCAACAGCTTCTGACTCCTCGCCACTTGTTGGTTGTCGCTTCCTAGTCTTTCTATTACCACCTTTGCCACTGTCATTCTTTGCTATCATTGTCACGTTAGTATAACTGCTAGGTAAGCAAAGTAGGGGGTACCTTCCGGCCCTGATGACACCTTTGTTCTGTACATAGTTGACTGTGCACGAGGCTGCTTATCTTGTGGGGGCCTTGGAGGCTGACGTGCGGAAGCCCTAGCCTGCTGTTGCTGTGTGAGTAGATCTGCTTCGAGTGCTGCTACCTGTCTGGTGACAGTGTCCTGTTCAGGCTTAGACTTTGCTTTCTGCTTTGCCCGTAACCTAGAACCTGGTGGTCCAGTAGCCTCAGGAGCTACTACTGGTAAGTCTAGTAGTCCAGGATGCTTTGTTTTATTTTGTGGTCGAGTAGTTGGCGGCATGAGCTAATGTGCATGTAGTATGTTGGAGAGAGGGAGAATACTTCTTGGCTGTCGAAATTTCAAGTGACTATTTTACCACGGGTGTGTATCACAAGTCCACAACTCTAGTAGTAGGATTGTTATAGGTGCTAGCTTGGCACTGATGCCATGACAGTTCTTTATTCTCATGTCTGGCAGTCACTGGTGCTGTTCAAACCACTTATCAGTTTTTATTTGCTGTAGTACCCCACCTCCTGAACCAAAAAAACTAGAACCATCCCAAGTGCCATACAGGCTAGTACTACATGATGGCCACTCCAAGGGCTACAATTCCTTTGAAGTACCAACCTCGAAGATACTACTGCACTGACACAGTCAACTCAGACTGTCAGAAGGGGTTCATCTCTGCAGCAGGTTTGAATCATCACTACAATGCTGTGCATAAGCACCATACTACTAGGCCATCTCGTCCTCAACAACATCCATGGAAACCAACTGGCCAGCATGATGGCAGTGGAGATGATAACATTGAGCCTCAGGGGGCATATTATGTCAAGCATCCAGTGTTAGATGGTGGGATCTACTCTTCAATTCTTCCAGATTATTTCAACTGACTATTAGCCAGGCACACCAGTTGATTTAAATGGTGATGACCTTCCAGAGGGTGCTTCACCTCCTAAACCTAATACTCCCAGTAAAAGGGCATGGCACCCCTTTGAAAGTAGAGCTCACTTTGAGCTTGCTGATTTCATTTTCCGTCAGAATGAAATGCCAGGTGCCCAGATTGATGAACTGATGCACATTTGGGCCAGCATGCCAGGTCAAGCTGGTACTCCTCCATATGCCAATCATGAGCATTTATATAGCACAATTGATGCCATCTCAGAGGGAGATGCCCCATGGACTTCTTTCTCCATGGAATCAGTTGAGGCTGGTGGTTCAGGTGGACCAAGTTGGAAGTGTAGTGGTACATATGAGGTGGTTTTCCGTGATCCACAAATCCTACTCAATCATCAACTATCCAATCCTGGCTTCAAGAATCATATTGATTACTCCCCACGACTGGTATTTGGGGAAAAGGGTCAACGTGTCTGGTCTGATTTGATGACTGGGAATTGGGCCTGGGATCAATGTGTAAGCAAATCACACATCCTTTTTACATTGAGTTGAAACTAGCTTGGATTGATGCCTGCAGAATGAACTTTCAAAGGACCCTGACAATCATGGGGCAATGTTTGTCCCTATTATTTTGGGTAGTGACAAAACCACAGTCTCAGTTGCAACTGGCAACAATGAGTATTATCCACTTTATATTTCTGCAGGCAATGTGCACAATGGAATGAGACGTGCACATGGTGAAGCTGTGAGCTTACTAGGGTTTCTATCAATACCCAAAAGTAAGTTTTTCAAATTACACCATCCATTATATTTGGACTAAGAAGCTAATTACAGCAGACAAAGAGTTTGAAGCTGATCCAGAGTTTCGCACCTTCCGGAGGCACCTTTTCCATACATCTTTGGAAGCCATTTTCCATGCCATGCGTCCAGCAATGACAAAGCCCCAATCTATAAAATGTGCTGATGGTCATTATCGCAGAGCAATATATGGACTTGGTCCTTATATTGCTGATTACCCTGAACAAGCTTTGTTAGCTTGTATAGTTCAAGGTTGGTGCCCAAAGTAAGTGGTTATCAATTAATCAAATGCCTCATCTCAACACTATTATTTACTAGATGCACTGCTCATCGAACTCATTTGGACCATGATCCCAATGCTATTTTGCGCAATCATGAATATACCCAGCTTCTAATGGATTCATTTGCTTCACATGTACTGTGGCAAAAGTATGGAATAGTGGATGATATATTGGTAAATTTAATTTTACAGTGATATGATGTCTCTAAGCTCACAGGACACCCTCTGACTGTAGCCTTTCACAGCTAGCTTCCCTCATGCAAATATCCATGAGCTTATTGCCCCAGATATTTTGCATCAAATCATCAAGGGGACATTCAAGGACCACCTTGTCTCATGGGTGGAAACATATTTGAAGAAACACTACAAGAATGACTTTGCAGCTGTCCTGGCTGATATTGATCGTCGGTATGTACATTAAATCTAGCAGTTTATGGCTTGTGCTGATCTTAGATTAGTATTGCTGTTGTGCCACCCTTCCCTGGCCTCCGGCATTTTTCACAAGGCCGTGGATTTAAACAATGGACAGGTGATGATTCTAAAGCTTTAATGAAGGTTAGCATAATGCTATTGAATCAGTGCTATACACTTATACTAGGGCTGTAGGTTTATCTTCCTGCCATTGCAGGCTATGTACCCAATGAAATGCTACAAGCTCTCTCAGCATTCATGGACTTCTGCTATATTGTTCGTCAGTCAAGCCTGGGTGAAGCTGATCTGGAGGCACTTGATAAGGCCCTTCAGCGCTTTGAAACTCACCGTTCCATTTTTGAAGCTGAGGGCATTCACTCAGATGGCATTTCCATTCCTCGAATCCATGTGCTTCAGCATTACCATGAAGCTATTGAGTTGTTTGGAGCACCAAATGGACTTTCCACATCTATTGTGGAGTCAAAACACATTCATGCAGTAAAAAGGCCTTACCGGCGATCGAATAAAAATGAGGAGATGGCACAAGTGCTTCTGGTCAATCAGCGGCAAGATAAGCTGGCACGATTTCAAGCAGAATGCCTTGCAGAAGGTAGAGAATTGACCATTGACAATTTGAGTCTACTTAATAGCCTTTTTTCAGGGCTTTTGGACAAACCACTAATCCCACAAGACAATGTACATGAGGATACATCCTTTCCAGATGATCCTTACCTTCAGGAGGCAGAAGATGATGGTAGTGAAAGAGTAGATGCAGTGGTTCAACTTGCACATAAACCATGTAAGTTTCAGTATTCATCCTGAAGTTCATTTAAGGTGTGAGAAATCATTCATCTTCTACATAGCACCCAGGAAACTCAGAACCTTAGCTGAGATGGGCCAAGGTATTGGTCATCCTGAATTGCCAGACCTTGTGTCTATTTTTCTGTTTCAGCAGAGAAATCCTGGTGTTGATGTTCCTGACATATCTAAGTGCCCCAAAGCTATTGACCAAGGATATTCTTTTTCCTCAGCAGTTGCAACATTCTATGCTCCAAGTGATTTCTCTGGAGCAAATGGAATGCATCGCCAATGTATCCATGCTTCACCCTCATGGAGAAATGGTGCACCTCGCTATGATTGTGTCTTTGTGGAAAAAGACCCTACTCTGCCAGGATTTCAAGGGCTATATGTAGCACAGGTGCTATTGTTCTTCTCTTTTCATTATCGAAATGTGCTCTACCCCTGTGCTTTAGTGCAGTGGTTCACCCCTGTTGGGAATGAACCCTGTATTAACACAGGCATGTGGAAAGTTGAGCATGAGTATGATGAATATGGTGATCATTTAGTGAGTGTTATCCACTTGGATAGCATCTTACGACCAGCACATTTGATAGGTATTTATGGTGATGAGTATATCCCACCTGATTTACATTACTCAGATTCACTTGCTGCATTTGGCTCATTCTATGTTAACAAGTACTCTGACTATCATGCCTTTGGATTAGCTTTTTGATGAGAATCAGTATTTGAAAGTCTCTACTCATCTCTTCTGTGGTGAACCATGTCATTGCAGCTAACCAGCAAGATGGAAGAAGTTTTGACATTCTGACAAGATCTGATATTGTACATTCTCAGTTTACCAGCCTTCCAGACAGTCAGAATTGGTCAGTTTTCTGAGACCACCATCCCCCCATGGGAAACCCTCACCCCCAGGCACCAGTGTTCAACAACAACTCCCTGCTCCATCCATCATTCTGATGTCAGCAGGAGGTTTCATTCCATCCTGAGAGCCACATTTAGAGCACACTTCACCCCTCTGCCCCACATGGGGAAAGCTCTCCACCCAAACACAAATGCTCCCCATTCATCCCATGTCCCTCAGGCTCTCTGAGGTGGGCAGACAGTTCCACCAGTTCCCCAAGGGCTCCTTCAAGGCTTGCTTTGCCCCCCCCCCCCCCTGTGTTCTGCTGAAGTGTATGCTCTCTCACTTTGCATCCCACCCTCCCACTTGGAGCTGGACCATCAAGGCTGGCCCCAACAAGCACAAACTCCACTTCCATGGAAGCCCACCTTTCTGCTTGGCTGTGTGCACTGATAGGTCCTTGCATACCATCTCCTCTATCCACATAGCCCATGGCAGGCTTTCAACCTTCATTAAACTTCCCCCAGATCCACCTGTACCAATGGCCCAGCCCTGAGTTGGCCCATCTTAATCCACTCTCCTCTTTCATCCCACTCTCTGAATTTTCTCATACATTACTTCCCATGAGGCATGCCAGTGACAGCACAGTGATTCCTCTTCTCAGGCCTCTGAGGAGGCTTCCATCCCTGATGGCAAATACCCCCCCTCCACAAGTCCTCTGCCCTGCCCTTTCAATTGGTAACTCAACTACCAAACAGTGTCACAGTACCCAACAACAACCCTCCTCCATGGCTAACCACTGTTCTCTCCTGTCTCAACTTCCCCCCTCCATTTGCCAGGACTCTTTATGTCCTGGAGCAAGAGATTCTGGACCACCCCCCCAGTGGGACAGAGATGTCCATCAAGCTGCACTTCTGAGGCAGCCCTCCATTTTGCCTGGCACTGTGTGCAGACAGGTCTCTCCACATTGTCATCTCCTCCACTCTCTCCCATGTGACAGGGGCAGGAATCAACAAGCAAGTTGCCTGTGCATATGAATGACAAAGACAAAAAGACAAGCTCTGTAAGCTGTGGATATACTTTCAGAATTATCAGGAACATAAATTTGTCTTAGAAAACTTACATGTCAAATCTTGAGGTATCTGCCTTCTTCTAATTCCCCCTCCCCAATCATCACTTGCTTCCCTCTGTGTCCTTCTCTCTACTGTTATTGAGTTACTCCTCCAGTAACCCTTAGCATAGCTTTTAATCCTCCTCACCTTCACAGGTTTGGCTGGTTACATGTGTAAAGTAACCCAAATTGTGGTCTGATATGACATCTTCCCCTCCCCTACTCTATGTACATGCAAGTAGCACAGTGTAACATAGGGCTCAGGCCCTCATCCATTTCAAACAGATATATATAACCCTGACATACCCCCCCATTTCAGCAGGCACCTGCTGCCCCCAGAACAGGATGGGTGGAGCATGTCAGACTCACACTGCATGTCAGTGACAGCACCAATGACTATCTTCACCATGCCAGTAGTAGTATATTTGTGGCCAGAGTCATCCATAGATTCTGAGGGGCTTTGCTTTCCTTGTTGCATCTCTGGGAACCAAGTGCGAGTACACTAGCAGCAGCACTGAGAAATCCCAGGAGCTCAAATACCTAAAATCACAAATTTTGAGATTTTGTGAATTGGTCAATTCTAGATGGATTTTCTGATGCTGTCAGAGCCAGATGGTATCATTTTTTGTGGAATTTTGATGCTGTGTTCAGGTGGAATGGCTTGAGGAAGTTTGAGGTGGTTGCTGACATTTTTCCCATGTGGCCAACTTGCCCTCTGACCATCTGGAAAGTCAACATTTGTTTGAATGTCTGGGATTTCTGAAAATATCTGATAGTCTGTATCACTGGCATTCTGGTGGTCTGAGATCTCTGAGATTCTGGTAGTCTGTGAATTCTGAAAACATCTGATAGACTGGTAGCCCATACTGTCTGATGATCTGAGATTTCTGAAAATGTCTGGGAGGCTTATTTTGACTGTTCGATGATTGCACACTTCTGAGAATATCTGAGGGTCTGACATTCTGAATAGCTGGTGATCTGAGCCATTCTGATTTTCTGACTGTCTAGGCATCTGAGACTTCTGAGAGTATCTGAAAGTCTGAAGTTCTGGCTATCTGATAAACTGAGACTTCTGAAAATGTCTGGGAAGTCTTATGTTCACTATTTGATGATCTTAATCTTCTGAGAATATCTTAGTGTCTGGTGTTCTGACTGTCTGGACACCTGAGATATTCTGAGGGTCTGTTGTTCTGACTGTCTGATGATTGGAATCTTCTGAGAATATCTGATGGATTATCTGAGGGCTCTGAGAATGCTGGAGGTCTGTTGTTCTGACTGTCTGATTGTCTGGCACTCTGAGAATAGTCTGATATCAGAAGTTTCAGATTTTTTCAGATTTTTTCAGACTTTTTCAGACTGTCAGATTTTCTCAGACTGCCAGATTTTTTCAGACTGTCAGATTTTTTGCCATCTTGCTGATGTAAGAGAGCGACAATATTAGGACCACCAGCACGACGATCGACGACGACATCGGAGTGTGACATACCAAATGCAGAACATGGGCCACTGTCCATATGAGCCCCTCCCCCACCCCAACGTAGATCGCCCAATACCAACCCCAAAAGACACGCTATGACGCCCGATCAACGTCACCGCGAATGATGCTGCAGAAAAGTGGAAAGAACACAAACGGCCTGAGGACAGAGCAAGCACACGCACAGAAAAGATGACAGGAACCTCGTACAACATACAAACGAAGTGCTAGCATATAGGGCTCATGCATCCCACAGAATACCCCGCGGACGGGCTCACAGGCACGGCATGGGCCTGGCATCGGGACACTGATCTTGGAGGACCATTGGGGTGTTGCCCAGGATCGCTGGAGTTTGCGGAGCCAGGTAAGACACTCCCTGACGGTGAGGGAGCTTGGGGGATCGTCCTATCAACAGCTAGCCTCGATCCGGTATTGAAGTTCCATGGATGCCTGGATGATATCCTTGAATCTATGACATACCTAATATTCACCCTACCACGTCAGAAGACGTCACGAAGAAATAAAGAAGGGCAACGTGGAATAGATAAAGAAGGCACACGCACTGCACAACATCTGAGTATCGTACGACCATCCATCTGCAAGAATATAGCTGTCCACAAAATGCCTGGGAATGGAAGTCCTCACTCTTTCCCGGGAGTAGTAGATTGCATATCAAGTGCGCATTTGCAATGCATGTCATGTCCTGTGTGCAATAAATCTTACATTGTCAGAAGTGGTGGTTTATACGATGTGGCTGTTAAAGGACATACTGACAGCTAAGCTATTCGATACACAAGTCAATGTGGGTAGTCAGCCGTAAACTATGCAAGCCTCTGCATCCCATACTCGTGCAATATGACCCAAGGGTGAAAACGGGCGAGGACCTGAACCTGCGGAAATATGTGTCCCCTAATTGCCGAAAAAACAGGGTCTCCATGATGATGCCGTCCGGCGTGGATATACCACACTGAAGTCCATTAGAAAGAGTGGGGAATGTTGTCCCCAGTGTACATTTTGACCGCTAGCCCTACATAGTATATCTACATCTACATATGCGATCTGTGAATGAGAAATATCAGCACATCGCAACCATGATTAGACTAAAAGACTTGCTCTTGTGTCAATTCGCAGGGATAACCTGACATACGTCGCCGAACCGAAGCTTAGTACCGTCCTCCAGCTCCACCCCTCTTGGCTCTTTCTTGCTCTGACATTTTTTGACCCAGAAAATTTGGCCAGTAAGCTCTCCCCGTAGTACGAGGCAATATTGGCCAGAGCTCATTGGGTTGGCAGGAGTTAAGTCGCGCACGGGAATAAAATGGTGTTCAATGTTTGCGCTCACCGTACTTGAGGTCACGGTGACTGACAAATGACCGGGAGGTGCACGACCACGCTCTTGTGCGACTGTGAGGAAGCGGTCAGGAACCGTAGTGCGCACAATTCGTTTGTGCAGTGATCCACGATTGTAGGACATGGCAACCCTCAGGCATACGTGCCACCTGGGATAGTTACAGAAACCGTCGTCGAAGAGCCAAGGAACGCAACCTAGGCAGAAAATTCGATTAGTGTGCATGATGCGAAGGGAGGTCTACATGCTGTAGTCAATTTGCTGTTTCTCTGTCTCGTTAGGGCGTGGCATGGCGACATTATTGAGTATAAACTGCCCCCCCCTATTAATATTGTACTTAGGTGCGAAGATTTGTTGCTTACATAAGCGAAAAAGCGTACATACTGTAGGGTAAAATTTCTCCCTGCCTCCTCAGTAGCTTGGAAGTTACTGGGGAGTAAGTCACCATTTCTATTTAGCCTTTTCATTTACTGACTACTTGTAGTTAATTATCTGACAGGTAGATACTAATATAGTAGCTTGGAAGTTACTGGGGATTAATTATCTGACAGACATTGTCAGCGTTGATGATCCAGGGATTGGAAGTCGATGTGCTTGGACCTGGCTCGGCCAAAGGATCCACAGCTGAAAGTGACGGGGGTGGAGTAGCACGGCGAGGAGGAGGTGCAATCTCTGCGAAGAGATTCCGGCACAGTGCTATAAACACTGCCATTCTTGTAGAGTCCAAGGGGGTCCCATTGAGGAGCATTCCAGATCTAGAAATGAGAGGGAAATGAGTGGGCACCACTAGGGAATGATAGCACCTACTCAGTGACAACTGCAGTGTTTTTCAACTGCATAATGCCCGAATGGATTCTGACCGTGCAGAAGGTTCTGCCTACCGACCTCAGCGTTCCTCTGTATCCCTTACTGGGACCAGAGATAATCCATACTTCGTGACCGATGTGGTATTCTTGATCACGAAGGGTATAATCTTCTACTTTGACACAAAAACTAATAGGGACATCGTGCTATAATGTCATTAGATCAGTATGGAAGCATGAAAATGCAAACACTTACCCATGGACCGTCCTCGGACAGCACTGTAAGACGACCAGAAGCGAAGTCGACAGCACGAACAGGCCCTTCAGCACCAACAGCAGGACCACGAGCCACCCGTACACAGTCGCCAATAGAAACATCATACCCCCTCTCCTTCGACAATTGCAGGGTGGACGGGGGGATGATAATGGCATCGTCTATGCTCACAGACACCTGAATCAGGTCACTGTTCTCATCGATACCACCATCACCACTGGCAACTTCAGATTCCTGAGCCTTTGACTTCCCCTTGTTTCCTGGGTCATCAGTACTTTCTTGTGGAAGTGTGGACGGTGTAATCAATATCTCACGACCACTGTGGTAGTGTAACGTGCCAGAAAGGCCCTTGTGTGGCCCGCTGACGACCCGTACCAAATCGCCCGGTTGTATGCGGCTCTCGTTAGCAAGAGGATCATGGAAGAGCTGATCGTGAGGATCTCAGGACGTGTACATCGTCGGGGAGACATGTGATGCTAGGAATATCTCGGGGACTTCGAGCTGCAAACACGTCAGTAAAACAATCCACTTCACAAGACGATGACTTGCTTGTTGGTCATTGCCCTGTAGTACGACCATATCCTCCACTTTGCCAATTACCATACCCTCAAAGCCATGGTTCATACCCGCAATAACCTTGACAAAAGTGCCAGGAAGGAATTCTAATCTGAAATCATGAATAGAGATTTCTAAATCCTTGACAACGTCGTCACTTGATCCGGGGATTAAAACACAGACAGTGACCGACTTGCATTGTGAATCCGTCGCGACGACACGAGCCAAACTTCCTGCGTATTCACCAGAGCGAATCCTACCAGTGTCCCCGTCTTGCCACCATTGGGCCGAGAAACTGGTCATGGTGCGGTCGACCAAAGGGGGATCTATCGATGCGAGGGCAAACCAAGCAATCTCGTCAGGCAAGGGCACATTCACCACCTTGATTGCTTTCTTGCGAGAGAAAAAGCGAGTGCAGCCACGGTGATACTCCCTCCCCTCACAGGAGGCGACAAGATGACCTTCCTCATCTGTGGAAACCGTGACCTCTAAGCCATGTGCCCTGGCCAAGTCCACGTCAAACAAGGTATGCCCATGGAATAGATCTTGAGGGGTAGAGTAATAAGGCACCTCCCTCTGCGTCAGTAGAGAGTACGTAGGAAATATCGTTCTTGAAGGGACCAGATAAGTGGCGTACCCAAGACCATATGGGGATGTCATGGGGTTGTGTGATGGATCGCATCTCCTCAGCTGGTATCAAGACAATATTCTTGACAAGAGTATTATGAGAAGGGGGGAGGCATATTTGAACCTCCAGCGGATTGCGAGCTTCCACAAAAATATGTTTAGGAAGCGAGTGGAACGTCCGACAGGGCAGATTTTCCAGCTTGAGGTGCTCCAAAACGAATCTTGCAGCACTAGCTAATGGGGACTAGATAAGATGTCAAGCGAAAAGATGAGAAGCAGTTACTTACCAGTGGGCAACTCTATCATAAAGACCTTCAACCCGCTCTGGCCCACATCTACGTGCCTACTAACTTCGACATTGGGAACCCGATTCTGATGCGCTCGCGCATTCGATCCTGCGACACCCCCCTCGTGCACGTAACGCTGGACAAGGTCTTGGAGGCGTTCGTTGAAAGTCGCTCGCCCCGACGGACCAACCTCTGTAACCTTTGGACGGTTTTCCACTCCGATGTCCAGGTTGTCTTGGTCTCCATCTTCATTTTCATCATCCTCATCTTCCCGTGCAGACACATCCAAGTACTGAGCCACGGACTTGCTCAATCTTGCATGCTTTGCTGGTGGTAGGGAACTGTCGGATTTGTGGGAGACTTTGCCTGGAGGGTGTCGTCAGCGAAGGGATACGAATCATGGGACGAGTATCAACTTACGAGTCTGCGAGGAAGAAGCCTGAGTGGAAGGGATGGTGCGGGAGGCATTGTCTACAAGGTCCCCTAATAAATTAGGTTACGATGTGGAATGAGAAGTTTACTTACCAGAGGACAAAGCTTGAGACGAGGAGAGATCAGGAACACCTGATGGGTATCAGCGAGTCATTCTCCATGACAGTACTCCGGGATCTACTTACTAGGGGGATTGAGAACACCACGCTCTGACATGGCAGCCCTGACAAGTTCGACAGCGGTACCCTCGCGAGAGGCTTCGAATACTTGGTCGAAGATAGTTTTCCAGTCGTCGAACTTGTACCTCTCTTTGAATCTATCTTGCATCTCCTGCAAGAAGGAATCGAAAGAAAAGCTGTCATCACCCGCCCACCGCAGAACTAGCTGCCACACTGCAGCATCCTCCAACAGAGGAACTACCTTAGCCTGTGCGAGCTGTCGAGCAGCCTTGATGGAGTTGAGTCCCTCAGTGGGACTCATAAGAATGACCTTGATCAGGTCGAGCCATTCTTCTTGGTCGAAGGGAATTCCAGCGATGTCAAGTTCGACATCTATCTTAGTTAGAGCAGCCGTGTCAGTGATCTCACCATTTGCGTACTGCTCTAAAAGAGCAAAGGCTGCATCGTTAAGGGTAGCACGAGTTAGACGAATGGAAGGCGCCATTTGATAGGAGTGAATCTTAGAGTGAACTGGAAGTAATCAGCGAGTAGTGAACACAGTGGAGGGAAGTACGAACGAAAGCGATTCGAGGTAATTGAACACTAGAGTTGGTATTGTTCGTGACAATGGGAAGATGGAACAATGATCTGGGAGACCGCAGTCAGACAATAACCGAGCCGATAGAAGTGCAAGCTTAACTTAATGTGCGCGTCCCTTGTGTTGCTTCGGCCAGCTCACAAAGATATAGTATTGCTCTATTATTTTTCTACTCTAAGGCTTTTAGTCTGTCCACTGGTATGCAGCATACAAGGGTGCACGAGCCTGGGAAGACAGTGAGCGGCGACACAGGCAACAATTGGGTTTACGGACCAGTTGCCCGAAGTACGAACTACGTCGGACAGGCATTCGAATTTTTCGAGTTTGAGCACTCATTTAGTCGTCAACATTATCCTAGGACTACTTAATGACAAGCGGATCGTATCTACGTCTACACAAATGTATATTGCGCTAAGCTAAACGCTGACATTTTGTTGAATTAGTACAGACTCGTCCCAGCACCTGAAAAACTTACCTGCGGTAGGCAGAAAAAGAGAAAGAGAAAAGGTGTTCATGAGAAAAGTTGGCATTGATATACTGAACGCAACTCATGATCACGTGCATCGCTGTAGCCTGTTTTAGTCTCGGGTATGCACATGATCATGAGTTGCGTTCAGTATATCAACACCAACTTTTCTCACGAATGTCTTTTCCCTTTTCCACCCACCACAGGTAAGTTGCTCATTGTCGGTGCGATGCTGGCGTCACTAATCCGTTCATTAGTGTTTACCATAAGCTAGTAGTACGTAGCATTATAGATAGTTGGCAGTACATAGATCATACTGCCAATGTAGTAGACTGAGACGTGAGGATTTGATTCAATCCGCTACAGCGCTGGCAACGTACAATAACTACAGTCTGACTAGTAAATTCCAAAAATGCTCGCAAACGGTAGAGCTACCATCTCGAGAAACTATCGCGGGAATACACTGAAGTTAAGCATATTCGATTGACCCCCGTATACGCTGTTAACCAACCACGCATTCCTAGCTCGTGCTACGCTTTTAGCGTCCACTCTGTGATAACTATCATGTTATCTCGCCAGGCATCCTAGTTAGCCACACATTCCAAAGTTCACAAGCTCATAAAGTATGTGATCATCAGTATGTTTCCTTGTACTTGACGTTCTAACAGTGGGTCTTAGCGTTGAGATAATCCTTGTAAGTTGCCTTGATCTCCTCGTACTCGAGGCAGGTGCATGCTTGCCCATCCTCCCCGTTTTCCCTGCTCGTGGAAGTCGTTGGCTGACGTCCGTCGTGCGTTCCACTGAGCATGTCCTCCCACTCTCCCCCGTATATCTTGCTATCCAGCTTGTGGAATTGTTGACTTGCTGACCAGTATGTCACTTATTCTTGTGCTAAGTTGTAACTCTATTAACCGCCAATCGGTGGCAACACTATCAGCTGGCTATCAATGGGCAGCATCGTTTTCGTTCAATGGGACTGGAGTTTGGAGATACGGTATGAAAAGAGACGATGCTATATTGACATATGGTCCTAAATCTCTTCGACTGTATCTATAGAAAGAAGACTGGTCAATAGGATCATGTTGGATGGTTTGTGTATGGCTATCTGTGTGATAGCGGATGGTCCCGACTTTATCCCGGTCTCGCAGCAATCCGGGCTGCATTTATTCTGATTGTATATTTACTGCTGTCTGTCATAGTACCGTCGCGCTTCATCCATCATGCCCAACGGATGTCGACGAGGGAAGCAAGCGTATGTCCCACAAGTGTCCGAGTCCAACACTGTTGGACATCCTGCCAACCATCCTCCCTGACAAGAGAACCAGGCACAAAGCAGGCGCCAACGCGGTCGTATGCCAGCTGTTGTAACAACGTTGGATGGTAAGTTCCTCTGATTCCCGTATTTTCTTGCTCATTTGGCATTTATCATAACAGATGACGAGAATTTCGACATAGATAATGTATCACCCTCATCTGATGAGGATGATCAGATGCTGGATCAACAAGTATGCTCAGTGCCTTTGAACAATATGGATAGGCCAATCGCTCCCAATCCACTCTTGAACATGACTGGCTTGGGGGGCAGAACTGCTTCAACATTTGATGTCAACTATTTCTTTGACTGCAGGACAAATTCACCAAGCATATGCAAATTCTGTCAGTAAGTGTTCACCAATACCACTCTGTATCACTTTTTCTTAGTGTGCAATTTGCAGTGATCTCTGCAATAGGAATCCAGCTGAGTTCGATAATAAATACTGAGTCGCACGATACAGTATTTGAAGAATACAGCAATGAGTACACTCTGCCTCCACATCAAAAAATTCCACCTCCTTGACTACTTGGATTTGGTGTTGCAAAAGGACAGGGATTGGCTGATTCAGGTGAAGGTCATGAAGGACTGTATTACTAACAGTTACTCCCTTCAGGAACTGAAGAGTCTTGTTGATAGAGGTGTCAGTCTCAAGAACCTTCCACCTCACCCCGTCATTCCCACACCTAACTCTGGCAGTGGTGATACCAATGATGATCATAGAAGCAGCACTCCACCATTTTCCATTGCTATATTCCACAAATCACTCATCAACTTTATCATCGCAGATGACCAGTCACTACAAGTGGTCGAGTGCAAAGAATTCCGATGACTCCTCCTGCTGCTCAAAAGTGACTTGAAGGAAAGCGATATCCCTCACCGCACCAAAATCAAATCCAGCATCATTCAAGCGTGGAAGGACTATTTCGTCGTTTTGAAGACAGAGCTGCAGGTACGTACCCTGACATATATTGAATCTACGTGACTTACATCTCTTTCCACTATGCACTCAGCATGCGGTCAGTAATATATCATTCACCATCGATATCTGGTCATCGGATTCTCGACGACCCTACCTGGCCATGACTGCACACTACGTAGCGGACACCTCTAATGCTCTACAATATAGATCCGCGCTGGTTGCGTTTCACCGCCTCTGTAGCAAACATACCGGCAAAGCCCTCGCCCGTACCGTACTATATTTACTCGACAGGGCCGGTATAACTACCAAGGCAGGTCACTTCTCCATGGATAACGCTGAAAATAACACGTCCATGATGGACCAACTCGCTGATCTACTCAACGAGCGAGAGCCCCCTCTCGAGTTTGTCGCCAAGGATAGGCGTATCATGTGCTTCGCGCACATCATCAATCTTTGCGTCCAAGACGTCATCAGCGGGTTCACTGCAGCCGATGTTGCAGATGACCTCGCTCGGGCTTGGCGTGATGATACAGAGGAAAAGGACAAGTATATAGAAGCCATGAGGGGAAATCCACTGGCCCTTGCCCGCTACGCCATCCGTGCTATACGTGCATCCGGAATTCGACGCGACGAGTTTGCGTCCCTCATCGCCAACGGAAATAGAGGCCAATGGTTCAAGTCCCCAGATGGGGAAACAACCATCGTTCCGGACTTGCAGCTACTCCACGATGTCAAGACTCGATGGGACTCGACGTTTCTCATGCTCAATCGCCTTCGTGCTTTCCAACCTGCTGTCGATTTGTTCATGACCCTGCCGTCGCAGCAGAAAGAACTTGCAAAAGTCAAGATAAGCGATGCAGGGTGGTCCATCCTGCAGGACTATGAGAACATCCTTAAGGTGGGTGCCCAATTAACATCTTTATATCATACAACTAACGAACAATAAATCTGCCCAGGTACCTCACAAAGTCCAACAACAGATGTCCACGGAAGCAAGACCCACCCTGAGCCGTGCAGTGCCGTCTTTCGAACTCTTCATGACTGCCTGGGAAAAGATGCAGCAAGAAAACCGACGTTTGGCGCCATTTATTGAAGTTGGTCTCATCAAAGCCAGACGTTACTATAACCGCATGGACAATACGAAAGCATATATCATATCAATGCGTAGGTTTTGTGTGACGATTATTCTAGTGTGACTGCTCATGGATTTCATTAGTTGTAGATCCATTTCTCCAGTTCCGCTGGATTAAAATGCACTGGGCGCAGGATTGGGTGGTGCGTGCCGAGGAGAGCGTGATCACTTTGGTAACTTCCGACGTAATATTTACTAGTGTGATCAAACTGATTCATCCCTCAGATGAAGGAATACCGTCGCCTCAAGGTCCCGGAGGACGCAATCACACAGTCATCGTCTCAATTCGACTCGCTCGACGCGTTAGCCCAACAGTTCAACATCTGTGATATGGCGCTTGGCAGGCTGAGACCCACTGAGCAACAGTCCGTGCGAGAAGAATACCAGCTGTACATCGACGGTGGATATGTTCCGGAGACTACGGATCCTCTCAAATTCTGGGAGGTAAGGGTATGTTTTCCTCGTTCAATACAGGGTACTTATAATTTGTTAGGTGAATCGGATGCGATTCCCAACGCTGTTTGCCATTGCGATGGACTATCTTCCAATCCAAGCATCATCCGTACCCTGCGAAAGGGTCTTTTCGTCGAGTGCTGAGACGGACACCAAGAAGCGCAACCAGATCGGTCCCATACTGATGGAGGCCCTTCAGATGGTCAAGTATCACTTAAAGCAGGAGTGGTTGGATTTCATGGTGAACTGGACCGTCTCCCCTGAAAGCCTTGTTGAGGATGAGCCTGAAGAACTGGCCGAAGGTACGAGAAGGCATGATATCCAGCTCTCTAGTTTGGATACTCTCCTCGATAGAAGTGCGGCTGAGGATGGGGATGATCTATGGACCGACGTTGAAATTTTTGTATGACATCTTTGCGCACCACTATCCTGTTCCCTTAATTACATACTACTGTCTGTAACGCAGTCAGTAGTAGGTGCTGAAATGCGTAGACCTGAAACCCTCATCGGACACAGCCCTGGCGAACATCTACGATGCAGATACCCTTGATGCAAGATTTATTCTCATCAGTCTCACCTTACCGTTGTTACTGTTGTTCAGTCCACCATAGGTCGCTCACTCTCTTGTCCCCATTCTCCTGTCTCAGATATTCACTTCGCTGTTGACAAACCTGTGCGTGTCTAAATGCCTCTCAGATTTGGATAGTGAGGTTGAAGAGATGGAAATTCTTGTTATAAAGATACTTAGTTTCATAGCTAAATAGGCTTCATGGTCTACATCTTCCTGTACCTTTGGCATGCTTGTAAACAAAGTGACTGCTGGAAGATCAGATCTTCAGATCGGTCACACAACCCGGTGACCAAACAAACCCAAAGTCAAACAGTATCATAGTGCACATATGTTCAAGCTGAAGCCAAGGCCTGAGAGTGCCGTACATTCATTGTTTATAGCTTGGCCTACGATGCATATCCCCACTCTGATAAATTGATACTATCACCTGAAGGACAAGCTCGGCTCAGGTTCATATGGTATGATTTCTTTCTTTCCACTTAGACCATAAGGACTGACAATATTTGAGGCAATGTTTTCCGCGCACGCAATGTACTCACTAACGAAGATTTCGCTGTCAAACTTTCACCAGCCAACGACACGGCCTCCGTTTTACACCGTGAATATGAGATCCTCTGTAAGCTTCAGGGCATCGTCGGCCTACCTCGCATTATTTCTTGTGGGAACGAAGGCGGTTACAGTGCCATGATCCTTGAGTGCCTGGGGCCTTCGTTGGATGAGCTGTTCGATTCATGCCGCCGGTCTTTTTCTAACTATACGATCGCCGTGATTGGCCGGCAATTGGTACGTTCAATTCTCAACTCCCTTCTTTTCTCGCTTCAATTCCGTTTGCAGCTCCAATGATTGGAGAACATACACTTGCGCAACTTCGTTCATCGGGATATCAAACCCAGCAACGTCCTTATCGGCACCGGTCAAAATACCTCCGTCATATATCTCATAGACTTCAGTATTGCAAAGCAGTACAGAGATCCCTACACGCACCTCCATAACGGTTTTGGAAAATGTGGTGGCTTCCTCGGTAGCTATGCTTTCGCCTCCATCAACAGTCAACTCAGATTTGAACCTGGAAGGCGAGACGACATAGAATCTCTTGCGTATCTTCTCACATACTTTTCCTGTGGATCCCTCCCGTGGCTGGGTCATCTGTCCTTTGACAGCGAGGCACTTGTCAACATGAAGAAAGACATATCACAATGTGACGACATTCCCCAAGCATTGATGACCATGCTTTCATACTCCCAATCTCTGTCCTTCACCCAGAAGCCGGACTACCCCTACCTCCAAACGCTTGTGGCAAGCATCTGTATGAATTCGCCTCTACTTGACTCGCGGCTTGAATGGGAGCGCACTGGTGGTATGACATCTACCACCGTGAAGAACTCGTCACCTCTTGGGTGTAAAACGGACGAAATTGCTGTAAGACAGAGACCTGCCAAAAAAAGGTGCGGATACCCGTAACACATCCATTGTCATCATACACATTTGAAGCCTCGAGACTGATGACAAAATATTAGCACCATGGGTGACAATTCGATTGCCGTGACCTCAAGTAGTCCTGCTTCTGCACGGACTTTACAGCGCAGCAACAGAGTCATGCAGCGTTCGTCCGCCTCCTGATCACATATTCCCAACATTCTCTATCTTCGCGACTCTTCCATGGTTGGCCTGGACAATGGAGGCCTCGACTCGCACGTTATTTAATGTTTATGGCTACATGTATCTCAAATATTGTTCTAGTACAATGTGTAGCCCTCCAGGTATTAGCATATGTGTATGAATGCACATTGCGAGTGAAATACAGTCGGGATTCCAGGTAAACCCAGGAAATATACCTATGTATACATCTATCTATCTATTATTACCTATGTCTTATCCGTATCACCCGATTTCATTTGTGGTTGCTTGGTCTTTCCTTTCTCGTGCACGACACCTGCTGTACATCTATTGTTTTCTGGTGACATCACTTGGGCCTCATGTTATACATGCAGCGTGCGTTTTGTCGGGGACAGGACTGGTATATAGATGGTGGGGTTTCACTCTTCATTTCTGCGTTTCCTCTCTTGAGATGTTGCCCACGATCATAGGCTTCTCCGCACTTGCGAGTGGGAACGAGTTAAGACCGTTAAGCCGGACTCGTCCATTGCCACGTATCAATGTGGGTCCCTCTCCACTATTACTACACAGCGTACACTTGGACACCGACCAGATTGGCTATAGGAACAGTCGTTGTCTTTTGGCGTGCCAGATGATGTGGTGATTGACATGCCTACTGACTCTCACAATTCGAAGGTTGCCGTCCATCACTTGAACCAGTAGAAGTGGCCCCTCTGGATGCAGCGCGTCCCTCACTGTCGGTATCCCCCAGCCGTTCCCAAGACCAACACATTTCCGTTCTGCAAACCTTACTAGGCGTTCCTGCGAGTACGTTGGACAGGCAATCATTCATACTACTGCCTGGCACACTTCAAGTCTGATCACTGCCACAAGTCCAGCCACACAGGGTGATGATGGCTCCTTCCCCACCGATTGCCCTCTGTCCGTACGCCTCGACGGTGCAACGGATTCTATGACATCTGACCCTTCCTTCCATTCACCAACGCTCCAGCGTACCTCATCAGACCCGAGCCTAACTAACACGGAACGGGAGAAGAAGTCAGTGACCAAACGAGCTCGTCAACCAGTCGGAAACGATGCCCTTCCATGAGGGCCTTAAGGTACACGTCCGCTGCTTCAAGGTTGCGGACAGCCAAGAATTCCTTCACATCCTCATCAGTCCTCTTTCTGGCAGCTTCTTCCGACATCTGGGCCGCATGTGCCCCCTCGGGTTCTTCCTCTGGTGTAGGTGGCGGAGTTTCACCAGAAGCTGGGATCGTTTGGGGTAGGAGCTGAAGTTTCCTACATTGTGGTAGACACTCACCCTGGTTTCAAGCTCATTTATGAGAAGGCTGTCGACGAGGATAACCGGAGCTATATGTATACTCGACTCTGCCATGAGATGATGGAAACGATCAACCCCAAGGTTCAAGATGACGGTATCAAGAACGCCGAGGGAAAACCTATCACAGGTGGTCAGCTCTTCTGCAGATACCTTTTGCATCGGTGTCAAGAAGACTTTGAGCATGGATGGGTCGCCGAGGAAGCCACGGCTCGTGCGGCAGCAGCCAAAGCCAGTGGTGACGAAGCGATCAAAGGGAGACGGGCAACGAGAGCGAGCCATATTCTGACGAGTACTATGTGGCTCAGAAGGCGAAATGTCAGGGTTTTGGTCTCATCAAGTTCACTGGCGAGTTGTTCAAGCTTCCGATGCTCACTGAACGTATCATGCACGAATGTGTCAAGAAGCTGCTTGGTAATATGGAGAGTCCCAAGGAGGAAGAGCAGTTGGATGGTCTGCCAGATGCACATATAGCCGGAAACCGTTCACCTGCATTGCCGGAAGACCTGCGAGACACGGAGTGTGCATACCTCAGACGACACAGGCTACATTCTCTTTGCCGAACCTGCACGCCCCTCACTGCGGCTGAACCTGTGTGACCACTCTCGACTGCGTATTCATTTGCTTCCAAACGGTCGAGCCGACGGATGTGAATGCTATCCGAGATCCTGTTGACCACCGAGGAGGAATCTAGAGTCGCATCCCGAGATGATGAGCCAGAGAGGGCTGTTGGCTGACCCGAGGAGTTCGTTTTCCAAGTTTCTTCAAGTACAAACGAGTCTCGGTAGATGCGTTTGAGGATATGGCAGTGTGCTCAGTCCTTCTGTGATCACGACTGCAGTATCAGGTTCTCAAGGGCAGCAATCGAGCGCTCTCGTGTATGCCACGGTATTCAGCATTCCTATTTCTTATCGAGATCATCACAATGTGACAACATTCCCCAAGCATTGATGACCATACTTCTACCGCTTTCGCATTGGGATCGGACGGGACTGTGCCGTCGACCCTGCTAATTATGTGCTGCCTGATATGCCCCTAGATGGGCTTCTGCACTGGAACGGCGTCAGTTTGGACAGGGTCTGCCATGAACTCGGAAGGATCGTGTCAAGGAATCAAACTATCTGACACCTGACACTCAGTGAGTCTTCCAGTCGGTCAGCCTCGAGTGTGACTCTGTTGTGTCCTCCTGGGCGGTGTAGTTTCTTATCGTTAACTGACCGGAGCAAGTACATGCATATGAATAAACTTCTGTGACGAGTCGGTTTCGACGCCACGGAAGTGGTTTTCTAACCGACCCGAGCTGTATCAGGGTGATGAGCATCCATACCTATCTGCCGCAGCACCTGGTCGGATGTAGGACAGGACCGCTCGGATCACGCGAGCATGCTGCCCCGATCATAATGCAGGGCATGTTCCATACTTATCAGCACCTGACGTGTAATCGTCCGCATCATCAATCCATGCACGCATACCGTCATACGTGTCCCAACCACCGGTTGACTGCGCACTGGTGTATGTTGGGTGAAGTTAGACCTGCGACGACTCGGTTGACTACACACTGGGTAAGGTCAATGGCTCTTCGTACGTATTGGGTCATACAGCAGAGTTCACATTGGAATTGAGCACGACGCAGAGTGTCGCCCATTTACTACCAGATACCCAGATACAGGGAGCATCGAATCTGTGCTTACCCACTTGGCAGGGGTGTTTGTTGTGATACACAACTAACCTCGAGGCTCGCCAAATCATTCATAGTTTGGTTTGTTGTAGTACTGAGTAACTCATACACCTGTTGCAGGAAGCTTTGTAATTTATTGTACACATAATTTTTGGTCAGCTTGAACTGGTTTCGAAGCCAAGCTGAGCTGGAGCTGTGGCTTGAATACCAACTTGGCTTGCAAGCCCAACCAAATAATATACCAAACCAGTAACAACTGAGCCAAACCAAGCCAAACTGAACTGTGGCAACACTAGACTGTCAGGTGTCAGATAGTTCAATTCCTCAACACGATCCTTCCAAGTTCACTGCAGACCCTGTCCAAACTGATGCTGTTCCAGTGCAGAAGGCCATCTAGGGGCATATCAGGCAGCATGTAATTAGCAGGGTCAATGGCATGGTCCTGTCTGATCCCAATGCAAAAGTGGTAGAAGTATGGTCATCAATGCTTGGGGAATGTTGTCACATTGTGATATGTCTTTCTTCATGTTGACAAGCACCTTGCTGTCAAAGGACAGATGACCCAGCCATGGGAGGGATCCACAGGACAAGTATGTGAGAAGATATGCAAGAGATTCTATGTCCTCTCACTTTCCAGGTTCAAATCTGAGTTGACTGTTGATGGAGGTGAAAGCATAGCTACCAAGGAAGCCACCACATTTTCCAAAACTGTTATGGAGGTGCATGTAGGGATCTCTGTACTGCTTTGCAATACTGAAGTCTATGAGATATATGATGGAGGTATTTTGACCAGTGCTGATAAGGATGTTGCTGGGTTTGATATCCTGATGAACAAAGTTGTGCAAGTGTATGTTCTCTAATCATTGGAGCTGCAAACAGAATTGAAGTGAGAAAAGAAGGGAGTTGAGAATTGAACATACCAATTGCTGGCCAATCACGGTGATCATATAGTTAGAAAAAGACTGGCAGCATGAATCAAACAACTCATCCAACAAAGGCCCCAGGCACTTGAGGATCATGGCACTGTAAGAGCCTTTGTTCCCACAAGACATAATGCAAGGTAGGCTGACGACACCCTGAAGCTTACAGAGGATCTCATATTCATGGTGCAAAACAGAGGCTGTGTTGTTGGCTGGTGAAAGTTTGACAGTGAAATCTTCATTAGTGAGTACATTGCATGCACAGAAAACATTGCCTCAAATATTGTCAGTCCTTATGGTCTAAGTGGAAAGAAAGAAATCATACCATATGAACCTGAACCGAGCTTGTCCTTCAGGTGATAGTATCAATTTATCAGAGTGGGGATATGCATTGTAGGCCAAGCTATAAACAATGAATGTATGGCACTCTCAGGCCTCAGCTTCAGCTTGAACATATGTGCACTATGATACTGTTTGACTTTGGGTTTTTTGGTCACTGGGTTGTGTGACCGATCTGAAGATTTGATCTTCCAGCAGTCACTTTGTTTACAAGCATGCCAAAGGTACAGGAAGATGTAGACCATGAAGCCTATTTAGCTACAAAACTAAGTATTTTTATAACAAGAATTTCCATCTCTTCAACCTTGCTATCCAAATCTGAGAGGCATTTAGACATGCACAGGTTTGTCAACAGTGAAGTGAATATCTGAGACAGGAGAATGGGGACCAGAGAGTGAGCAACCTATGGTGGACTGAACAACAGTAACAATGGTAAGGTGAGACCAACAAGAATAAATCTTGCACCAAGGGTATCTGCATCATAGATGTTTGCCAGGGCTGTGTCTGATGAGGGTTTCAGGTCTATGCATTTCAGCACCTACTACTGACTGCATTACAGAGAGTAGTATGTAATTATGGGAACAGGATAGTGGTGTGCAAAGATGTCATACAAAAATTTCAACATTGGTCAATAGATCATCTCCATCCTCAGCTGCACTTCTATCAAGGAGGGTATCCAAACTAGAGAGCTGGATATCATGCCTTCTCATACCTTTGGCCAGTTCTTCAGGCTCATCCTCAACAAGGCTTTCAGGGGAGACAGTTCAGTTCACCATGAAATCCAACTGCTCCTGCTTCAAGTGATACTTGAGCATCTGAAGGGCCTCTAGCAGTATGGGACTGATCCAGTTGCACTTCTTGGTGTCCATCTCAGCACTTGATGAAAAGACCCTTTTGCAGGGTATGGATGATGCTTGGATTGGAAGATAGTCCATTGCAATGGCAAACAGTGTTGGGAATTGCATCCGATTCACTGATTCACCTAACAAATTATAAGTACCCTGTATTGAACAAGGAAAACATACCCTTACCTCCCAGAATTTGAGAGGATCCATAGTCTCTGGAACATATCCACCATTGATGTACAGCTGGTATTCTTCTCACATGGACTGTTGCTCAGTGGGTCTTGGCCCACCAAGTGCCATATCACAGATGTTGAACTGTTGGGCTAACGTGTCAAGTGAGTCAAATTGAGACAATGACTGTGTGATTGCATCCTCTGGGACCTTGAGGCAATGGTATTCCTTCATCTGAGGGATGAATCAGTTTGATCACACTAGTAAATATTATGTCAAAAGTTACCAAAGTGATCATGCTCTCCTCAGCATGCACCACCCAATCCTGCACCCAGTGCATTTTAATCCAGCAGAACCAGAGAAATGGATCTACAACTAACAAAATCCATGAGCAGTCACACTAGAATAATCATCACACAAAACCTACACATTGATATGATATATGCTTTCATATTGTCCATGCAGTTATAGTAATGTCTGGCTTTGATGAGACCAACTTCAATAAATGGTGCCAAATGTTGGTTTTCTTGCTGCATCTTTTCCCAGGCAGTCATGAAGAGTTTGAAAGATGGCACTGCATGGCTCAGGGTGGGTCTTGCTTCCACAGACATCTGTTGTTGGACTTTGTGAGGTACCTGGGCAGATTTATTGTTCATTAGTTGTATGATATAAAGATGTTAATTGGGCACCCACCTTAAGGATGTTCTCATAGTCCTGCAGGATGGACCACCCTGCATTGCTTATCTTGACTTTTGCAAGTTCTTTCTGCTGCGATGGCAGGGTCATGAACAAATCAACAGTGGGTTGGAGAGCACAAAGGTGATTGAGCATGAGAAACATCAAGTCCCATTGAGTCTTGACATCATGGAGTAGCTGCAAGTCCAGAATGATGGCTATTTCCCCATCCAGGGACTTGAACCATTGGCCTCTATTTCCATCAGCAGTGAGGGATGCAAACTCATCATATTGAATTCTGGATGCACGTATAGCATGGACAGCATAGTGGGCAAGGGCCAGTGGATTTCCCCTCATGGCTTCTATATACTTGTCCTTTTCCTCTGTATCATCATGCCAAGCCCAAGCAAGGTCATCTGCAACATTGGCTGCAGTGAACCCACTGATGACATCTTGGACACAAAGATTGATGATGTGTGCAAAGCACATGATACGCCTATCCTTGGTGACAAACTTGAGAGGGGGCTCTTGCTCATTGAGTAGATCAGCGAGTTGGTCCATCATGGCTGTGTTATTTTTGGTGTTATCCATGGAGAAGTGACCTGCCTTGGTAGTTATACCAGCCCTGTTGAGTAAGTATAGTACAGTACAGGTGAGGGTTTTACTGGTATGTTTGCTATGGAGGTGGTGAAACCCAACCAGCATGGACCTATATTGTAGAGTGTTAGAGGTGTCTGCTACATAGTGTGCAGTCATGGCCAGGTAGGGTCGTCGAGAATCCGATGACCAGATATCGATGGTGAATGATATATTACTGACCGCATGCTGAGTGCATAGTGGAAAGAGATGTAAGTCACATAGATTCAATATATGTCAGGGTACGTACCTGCAGCTCTGTCTTCAAAACGACGAAATAGTCCTTCCACGCTTGAATGATGCTGGATTTGATTTTGGTGCGGTGAGGGATATCGCTTTCCTTCAAGTCACTTTTGAGCAGCAGGAGGAGTCATCGGAATTCTTTGCACTCGACCACTTGTAGTGACTGGTCATCTGCGATGATAAAGTTGATGAGTGATTTGTGGAATATAGCAATGGAAAATGGTGGAGTGCTGCTTCTATGATCATCATTGGTATCACCACTGCCAGAGTTAGGTGTGGGAATGACGGGGTGAGGTGGAAGGTTCTTGAGACTGACACCTCTATCAACAAGACTCTTCAGTTCCTGAAGGGAGTAACTGTTAGTAATACAGTCCTTCATGACCTTCACCTGAATCAGCCAATCCCTGTCCTTTTGCAACACCAAATCCAAGTAGTCAAGGAGGTGGAATTTTTTGATGTGGAGGCAGAGTGTACTCATTGCTGTATTCTTCAAATACTGTATCGTGCGACTCAGTATTTATTATCGAACTCAGCTGGATTCCTATTGCAGAGATCACTGCAAATTGCACACTAAGAAAAAGTGATACAGAGTGGTATTGGTGAACACTTACTGACAGAATTTGCATATGCTTGGTGAATTTGTCCTGCAGTCAAAGAAATAGTTGACATCAAATGTTGAAGCAGTTCTGCCCCCCAAGCCAGTCATGTTCAAGAGTGGATTGGGAGCGATTGGCCTATCCATATTGTTCAAAGGCACTGAGCATACTTGTTGATCCAGCATCTGATCATCCTCATCAGATGAGGGTGATACATTATCTATGTTGAAATTCTCATCATCTGTTCTGATAAATGCCAAATGAGCAGGAAAATATGGGAATGAGAGGAATGTACCATCTGACATTGTTACAACAGCTGGCATATGACCATGTTGGTGCCTGCTTTGTGCCTGGTTCTCTTGTCAGGGAGGATGGTTGGCAGGATGTCCAACAGCATTGGACTCAGACACTTGTGGGACATATGCTTGCTTCCCTCGTTGATGTCCATTGGGCATGATGGATGAAGCATGATGGTACAATGACAGACAGCAGTAAATATACAATTGGAATAAATGCAGCCCAGATTGCTGTGAGACCAGGATAAAGTTGGGACCATCTGCTATCACACAGATAGCCATACACAAACTATCTGACATGATCCTATTGACCAGTCTTCTTTCTATAGATACAGTCAATTTTGTACCATATCTCCAAACTCCAGTCCCATTGAATGAAAATGATGCTGCCCATTAATAGCCAGCCAATAGTATTGCCACCAATTGGCAGTTAATAGAGTTACAACTTAGCACAAGAATAAGTGACATACACAGCAAGCATTTCACAATGTTTCTTCAGAAGAAATGCTGGAAAAATGGAGGGAAGAGATACTCTTTTATTTTTGATGTTTGAGAGGGAAAAATGCAAAAACAATATTTTATGTCTGTCCAAAAAACATGGATTAATGGTAGTGCCCATTAGCTTCTACTCAAATTGTTACTAGCATCAATTCATGTTCTCTGGAAGAAAATAAAACATTATTTTTGCATTTTTTCTTTCCAAACATCAAAAATAAAAGAGTATCTCTTCCCTCCCTTTTTTCAGCATGTTTTCTGAAGAAAAACAGTGAAATGCTTGCAGTGATACTGGTCAGCAAGTCAACAATTCCACAAGCTGGATAGCAAGACATATGGGGGAGAGTGGGAGGACATGCTCAGTGGAATGCATGACAGACATTGGCCAATGACTTCCATGAGCAGGGAAAATGGGGAGGGTGGGTAAGCATGCACCTGCCTCGAGTACAAGGAGATCAAGGTGACTTACAAGGATTATCTCAATGCTAAGACCCACTGTTAGAACATCAAGTACAAGGAAACATACTGATGATCACATACTTTATGAGCTTGTGAACTTTGGAACACATGGCTAACTAGGATGCCTGGCAAGATAACATGATAGTTATCACAGAGTGGATGCTAAAAGCATAGCATGAGCTAGGAATGCATGGTTGGTTAACAGTGTATACAGGGGTCAATTGAATATGCTTAACTTCAATGTATTCCTGTGATAGTTTCTCGAGATGGTAGCTCTACCATTTGCAAGCATTTTTGGAATTTACTAGTCAGACTGTAGTTATTGTATGTCGCCAGCACTGTAGCAGATTGAATCAAATCCTCACATTGAAGTCTACTACATTGGCAGTATGATCTGTGATGCTATGTACTGCCAACTATCTATAATGCTATGTACTACTAGCTTATGGTAAACACTAATGAATGAATTAGTGATGCCAGCATTGCACCAACAATGAGCAACTTACCTGTGGTGGGTGGAGAAGGGAAAAGACATCAGCAAACTAGACATCACCTGGCCAGAACTGGCCAGAGCTGGCCAGACTCCCAGCTCACCCAGAAAGGTCCCCCTCTGGCCAGGACTGGCCAGACAGGGTTCCAGAGTTCCCAGAATCCCAGCCCATCACCTCTGTCCATACTTTTACTACGCTTTTTTGCTAATGCCACTGCCATTTTTTGCTAATACCACTACTACGCCTTTGTGCTAATGCCACTACTGTTTTTTGCTAATACAACTACTACGCTTTTTTGCTAATCCCACTACTGTTTTTTCCTAATCCCACTACTACGCTTTTTTCCTAATCCAACTACTACCATTTTTTCCTAATCCCACTACTGTTTTTTCCTAATACCACTACTACGCTTTTTTCCTAATCCCACTACACTTTCAAGCTAATAGGAACTCAGTCACACAGAAATCAAATCAAAAGTAGTAATATATTCAAATTCAAGTACTACCACATAATAGCCTAATGCAACTACGCTTTTTTGCTATTAACACTACCTACTACACTTTTTAATAGTACTACGCTTTTTGCTAATACTACTACCCCGTTTGCTAATACTACTACGCTTTTTGGTACTACTACTACACTTTTTTCTAATACCACTACACTTTTTGGTAATCAAATGCGTGGTAGTAGTGGGCTAATGGCATACACTACCCCATAGTAGGAATTGGCCTTTGTTTGGTCGGCTTTGGCCGCTTGCGCGAAAGGCGTGAGTTTTAGTGTCCACTATATCGCGTTTTGGGGTATTTTTGTGACTTTGCAAAATTTCGAGGCATTAGTGGCTGTGCCCACTACACAACAATCCTAATGATGACTACGCTTTTTTGCTAATCAATACTACTGTACATTTCCTAGTCACACTACAAATATTTGGTAGTCAAAAAAGCGGACTCTACTACACTTTTGGTAATCAAAAGTGTACACAACATTTAACTACTCAAACACTAATCAACACTACACTTATTTGGTAGTCAAAAATGCGGAGTTTACTACACTTTTGGTAATACACATCTACACAACACTTTGCTAATCAAAAACTACACAACACTACACTTACTTGGTAATCAAAAATGCGCCACAACACTACACTTTTGGTAATACAAATGTACACTACACTTTGCTAATCAAAAGTCTACACAACACTTTCCTAATCAAACACTACAAAACACTACACTTACTTGGTAGTCAAAAAAGCGGACTTTACTACACATTTGCTGATCAATAGTCTACACAACACTTTGCTAATCAAACACTACAAAACACTACACTTATTTGGTAGTCAAAAATGCGGAGTTTACTACACTTTTGGTAATACATATCTACACAACACTTTGCTAATCAAACACTACAAAACACTACACTTATTTGGTAGTCAAAAATGCGGAGTTTACTACACTTTTGGTAATACAAATATCTACACTACACTTTACTAATCAAAGCACTACACTTATTAGGTAGTCAAAAGTGCGGAGTTTACTACTTTTGCTAATCAATAGTCTACCCTACACTTTGCTAGTCAATTACTAATCAACCACTACACTTATTTGGTAGTCAAAAATGCGGACTTTACTACATTTTTGGTAATACAAATCTACACTACACTTTACTAATCAAACACAACACTTACTTGGTAGTCAAAAAAGCGGACTTTACTACACTTGTGCTAATCAATAGTCTACACTACACTTTGCTAATCAATTACTAATCAACACTACACTTATTTGGTAGTCAAAAAAGCGGACTTTACTACACTTTTGCTAATCAATAGTCTACACTACACTTTGCTAGTCAATTACTAATCAACACTACACTTATTTGGTAGTCAAAGAAGCAGAGTTTACTACACTTATTTGGTAGTCAAAGAAGCAGAGTTTACTACACTCATTAGGTAATCAAAAATGCGCCACAACACTACACTTTTGGTAATAAAATGTACACTACACTACACTAATTGTATTTTGCCTGTATCTCAACTATTTTTGCAGGTATGGATGAGATAAGCATACCTCTGGGGTCCTCTAGTCAGGCACTACAACTTTTATTATGACATCTTTGAAATTTAATTTTTGAGATGTCCAATTTTTTTGGTATTTTGCATTTTTCTCACCCATTTTTGGGCATATCAATGAGATAAGCATATTCCCATGATCTTGTGATCCAGCCCTACAACTTTTGTTATGACATCATCACTGTACAGCCACTTTTTGTTTTTGACAAACTGTGACTCCAACTGAACTTTGCAAATATCTCACCCCAAAAAGGAGATATTGCTGAGGTAATCATATTCCCATGGTCCTGTGATCATGGGCTACAACTTTTGTTCTCACTGTGGCTGTGCACCTGGAGGGTTGGAGGGTCTGGGAGGTCTGGAATCATGTTTCAAAAGTCCTGGGAGCACTGGAAAGCTGGGGGGGAAACGTCTGGTTTGCTGATGGACATTGATGAGAAAAGTTGGTGTTGATATACTGAACAAAACTCATGATCATGTGCATACCCGAGACAGGCTACAGTGATGCATGTGATCATGAGTTGCATTCAGTATATCAATGCCAACTTTTCTCATGAACACCTTTTCTCTTTCTCTTTTCCTGCCTACCACAGGTAAGTTTTTCAAGTGCTGGGATGAGTCTGTACTAATTCACCAAAATGTCAGCATTTAGCTTAGAGAAATATACATTTGTATAGACATAGATACAATCTGCTTGTCATTAAGTAGTCCTAGGATAATGTTGACAGCTAAATGAGTGCTCAAACTCGAAAAATTTGAATGCCTGTCTGACATAGTTCATACTTCGGGCAACTGGTCCATAAACCCAATTGTTGCCTGTGTCACCACTCACTGTCTTCCCAGGCTTGTGCACCCTTGTATGCTGCATACCAGTGGACAGACTAAAAGCCTTAGAGTAGAAAAATAATAGAGCAATGCTATATCTTTGTGAGCTGGCCAAAGCAACACAAGGGACATGCACATTAAGTTAAGCTTGCACTTCTATCAGCTCAGTTATTATCTGACTGTGGTCTCCCAGATCATTGTTCCATCTTCCCATTGTCATGAACAATACCAACTCTAGTGTTCAATTACCTCAAATCACTCTTGTTTGTACTTCCCTCCACTGTGTTCACTACTCACTGACTACTTCCAGTTCACTCTAAGATTCACTCCTATCAAATGGCACCTTCCATTCATCTAACTCATGCTACCCTTAATGAGCAGCCTTTGCTCTTTTAGAGCAGTACATGAATGGTGAGATCACTGACACAGCTGCTCTAACTAAGATAGATGTCAAACTTGACATCACTGGAATTCCCTTTGACCAAGAAGAATGGCTTGACCTCATCAAGGTCATTCTTATGAGTCCCACTGAGGGACTCAACTCCATCAAGGCTGCTTGACAGCTCATGCACGCTAAGGTAGTTCCTCTGTTGGAGGATGCTGCAGCACATCAGCAAAACCATCTTTTTCAGACAGCCACCACAGCCACCACAGTAAATTACAGCATGATTACAGCATCACAGTATAACAGCTTGACAGTAGCACAGTCACCCAGCATCACAGTTCCACACAGTGCCACACAGTTCCACACAGTGCCACACAGTTCCACACAGTGCCACACAGTTCCACACAGTGCCACACAGTTCCACACAGTGCCACACAGTTCCACACAGTGCCACACAGTTCCACACAGTCTGTCACAGACTCACAGTGGCACATTGCCACAGAGCTGCAGAGATAGGCCCTCCCATGTAAGGAGGGCTAGTCCCTCCTTATCTGTTTCTAGATACTTAGAGGTTGAGATGCATCTAGCCCCTACGTGAGTTAGGGGCTAGTGCAGAGTCCATTGAGGAAGTTGGACTCTGATACTGTATAGGTATTAAGTAAGGATGAGCGCCCATACATAATGGGCACTCAATACACATGTAGTGGAACTTCTATTCTACCATACTTCGCCACTCAATATAACACCAGTCATGTTTATATTCGAGTGATAAGTAGCTAAGTGGAAAAGACAGACAAACCTTTACAATTTTTTAAACACCCGAATGTGTTATGGCACCCAAGTTGAACAAGGGATCTGCACTGCAGAAAAAGAATTCTCACAGCACATCAAAACCCCTTGAGCCCAATAAGGATCAAGAGGATTTATATGGTGATGATCTGCCACCATCAGAGAGGACAGATGGATACCAGCAAGCATGATCATCTGAGATGATCACACAAGAGACTCCCAATGAGGCCGATATCACCATAATCCTAGACGACAGGCCTAGTGCCCTGACTGAGCTGACCACTGAAACTGCTCTCATAGAAAATATGAGAGCAGAAGGATCAGGGAAAGGAAAAGAAAAAGAAGGACCTGATACCAGAAAAAAGCCACCCACCTTCCCTGAGTTCATCTGAGAACTCAATGATATCCTGGCCAAGTGCACCTCCCAATGGGAGAACTTTGGTGACCATGCCAAATGGGGTCACCAGGTACACACCTTCAGAAAGTTATATGACCTCGTGGATATGCCTGACATTGAAAGTGCACACAACAGAACTGGCAAGGAAGGCTGAGCCCCCACATGCACGATACGAAGGGAAGTCCACTACGAAGACGAGCCTGCGAGGTATGACTGCAGACACAAAGACACTCCATGAGGAGAGAACCCTCGTGGAGTGCAGACAGCCAGATATCAACCAGCTAACGACTGGCCAGATTGCAAAATCCCGCCTCACATGGGAAGAGGTCTCAAACAAGAAGAAACCTACATCTGGGGAACTGGCACAGGACACCCAGGCAATGACCCAGGTGATGACCCAGATGACGATCTGGATGAGGATTACCATCGAAGAAATAATCGTGACAATTGTGATGATGATTGCAGGAGAAGAGGACCCCCAGCTCCTCCTTGTCAAAACCAGAGAGATGATGAGGAGGAGGAATGCGATCGCCGATACCATGGGCGATCACAAGGAGTTCACTCACACCGAGGGCTGACCCCCAGCATGAGTGGCTACATGGAATTGCTCCTAGAAAAATATCATCAGAGAATATACAAAGCAGTAGGCCATCACATGGCTCCTGCAGGACCAGAAGTGAAAGCCATAAAGATTGCACAACCTAAATATTATAAAGGCCAAGACAACATCAACACCTTCGATGAATGGGTCAACCAGACTTTGTGCTGGTTGAAGATATACAAGGTGACCGGCCCAGCCCATGATGTGGTCCACATCATGTATGCCAGGACCTGTCTGGAAGGGATGGCTGCGCAATGGTTTGACCAAGAGGTTGACAGCCCAGATCACACAATCTGCGACTGGATGTTTGAAGACTTCATATGCGCCATGTTCACCCGATTCATACATGAAGTGTCTGCACAAAATGCCACTGAAAGATATGACAACACCAAGTACTCCCCTGCTAAGGGAGTACTTGCCTTCTACAATGACCTGAAGCACAGGGCATCCAGGATGGTCCAACCACCAGACAAATACTCCATGAAGAGGAAATTTGTCAATGGACTCCCTCTGCCCATTGCAGAAGGAGTCCTCAAGTCTAGAGGCATATTGGCAGAACATATGCCAATGGACCAAATCCTGATTGAAGTGCAAAGGATGGAGAGTGTGCTGAAGCTCATCAATAATCACACTCAAGTCCAGCAGTCTAAACAAGCTGGGACTTGTCCTGCCAACTCGGACAACTGAGTTGGCAATAGGCAGTACACTGATGGGGACTACAGATACACCCAGAAGGGGCATGTGCTGTACAGAAAGGCCTTGGATAACGTGTGCTTCCAGAGAGGAGAATTGTCCAAGCCACAGGGGCAATGCATGACTGGAGCCAGTCATGAGAGAAGGAACATGCCAGTAGGCCAGAGTCTGAGGAAGGACTCTGGCCTGCCACGCCAAAATATCAAGTGCTACTGCTGCGGAAAGGAGGGGCACTACACCAATGAGTGCAACCAGAAAGATACCACCTCGAAGGACAGTAAGACTGGCAAGGCCAGGCTATTTGCTGCTGAGGTGATCAAGGATGATAATGCCGACACAACCCCCGAAACCCAGGAAGCCAAAGTGCCTTCCCCTAATGAAGAAGACCAGGAGCTACATTCGGGGGAAGAAGCAGATGCCGATGACTTTGTCATCGGCATCTATGGCAAGTACTATGATAGTGATGATGATGGGGAACCTGTTGCATGTCTTGGGTCAATGGATGCACACAGCACCACTGAAGACGAGCCAATTTACTATGCATGAATGGACATTGAGGAATCTACTGTGGAAGGTGACCCATCCAAGGAGACTGAGCCAGACGATGAAGAGGCATTGCCTGGCGAGAACGAAGTCGAGGAAATCATGGCCAACCCCTGGGGAATAGTGAATGCAATTGAAAATGAGGCCATGCTGCCTAGGATGGATGACCACACATGGCACTACTCAGAATGATTCAGCCTGACTCACATAGATGACTGTCAGATGTGCAGAATTCACAGAGCTCACATCATAAGAGATGAGCTTGTGGAGGTACCCTCCATGATTGCCGCCTGAGCAGTCCCACATCAACAGAGACAAAGAGCATATGACGAAGGTTGGGATGCACGAGAGGAGGCAGCAGGTGAGATGTTGGCCCCCCATGTAGGATATGTGCTGGCAGAAATGAATGCTGCCAAGAACATAATAAATCTCGCCCTTGAACATTTGGGGGGCGCAATGGATGGAAGCTGGCCAACGGTCAGCATTGACAGGATGCACCAAACCCTGCTCAGCCTAGGACGTCTGGTAGTGAGAACATGCCAGGCAATCCACCCTAGGGAGAACAATGCCTTGACGAGTGCACTACCCTCATTGAGGCAGACAAGGACAGCGAGAACAGACATCAATAGGATGGGGGAACTCCTCCAGGGCATCTGGGGAGCAATGACTCACAATGAACTGTGAATGCAGCAGGCACTGCAGGAGAGTGATCACCTTTGGGGGGACCTGCAAAGGTTGGCCAACAGGCTCTCACGAGCATGTGAGAGCCTTGGTGGGGAACCATGCTTGTATGTTGATGTGGAGACCCCAGCCATCCCAGATCAACTGACCACCAGTGGGCCACCACACCCTAACTCAGATGGAACCTGACAATTGATGGCCCTCTGTCTGACAGAAGAAACCACCTATGCATTCCGATATGGAATGTGCGCCAATAGCATGATTACCCCAAGACCAGCAGTTCCCCCACAAGCATGCACTTGTGTTATAGTAAAAGCCCAGGTCAACAGCTGTGAAGCATTGACCATGATAGACACAGGGAGCATGACCAATTTCGTGAGCCCTGCATTCGCAACTGTAGCCAGGTTACCTACATTCACCCTGGCCTCCTAGTTGACATTGCAACTAGGATGTGTCAGAAGTCATTCCAAGATTACGCATGGCTCCCAGATGAAGTTGCATCTAGGAGCCTTCATGTGTGACACATACTTCAATGTCACAAATATTGATTGATACAACTGCATACTCAGAATCCCCTTCCTCCGATTGCATGGTGTGCAATTGAAGTTTGATACGAATACAATAGAGGTTGGGGGAATATCAGTTCCTGCACACACAGAACTGGATCTGTCCAGTTCTGTGGAAAATTGACCATGAGAAAGGGGACAATGCAAGGGTGCATCATCCTCGACACCAAAGAGCACATGACTGGCAGGTGGGGCTGCACCAATGAGGAACCATCCAGGCCCCACAACGACTCAACAAAGTATTGAGTCACCAACATCGGTAATCGAAAGTGAAAGGCAAGCCATGCTTGCACACATGAAGCTGCAAAAATACTCAGATGAGGATATCCCCCATCTGAGGGAAGAACTCCATAAAAAATATGAGCACTGTATGAAGGGAGTGGTGTCAGAGATGCCACCACTCTGAGAAGTGAATCACCACATACCCTTGATCGACGAGGGTATGCATTACACCTACCATTCACTGTGCTGCCCAGACTCGCTGAAACCTCAGCTGGCAGAAAAAATCCAACTATACACAAAGGCTGGATGGTGGGAGAGAGCAAGCATGGCACAAGTGGCACTGATGCTCTGCATCCTGAAGAAGAATGGGAAACTCAGAATGGTCGTTGACTGTTGGAAGCACAATGACAACATGGTCAAGGATGTTACCCCATTCCCTGACCAAGACCAGATTCAGATGGACGCTGCTCAAGTGAAGTATTGCTCAAAAATCGACCTGTCGAACACATATGAACAAGTCAGAATTGACCCCGATGATGTCCCAAAGACTGCATTCTTGACTGTCTTTGGCACCTTCCTGAGTCACATCATGCAGCAGGGAGACTGCAACACACAAGCCACCTTCCAATGGCTGATAATGGTGATGTTGCAGGAATATATAGCTAGGATAGTACATGTACTTAGATGATGCATTTGTGTACAGCAATACAATAGAGGAACACATGGAACATGTGTCCCTCATGCTTGACATGCTTGTGAAGGCCAACTTCTATCTTGAGAGGGATAAGGTCGACCTATTCACTGAGAAGCTAGACTGCCTCAGCCACATAATTGATGACAGAGGAGTCCATGCAGATGAGGACAAGATGGCCCACATCTGCAACTGGAGGAAGCCCATGAACCTGAACGAGATACAATGATTCGTGGGCCAAGTCAAATATCTGGCACCATTCATGCCAGATGTGTCCGCATACATGACACCTCTGACAGGAATCCAGAGGAACAGTCACCTCTTCCTCTGGTGTGAAATTCACAACAGGTGCTTCCAGGTGATCAAGGACCTTGCCTGCAAGTACCCAATCCTATGACTGATAGACCCAAGGTCAGACGAGCCAATCTGGCTCATCTGCGATGCATCTCTATATGGCATAGGGGTGCTATATGGCCAAGGACCAACCTGGCAAGGATGCTGACTGGCAGGATTTATGTCGAAAAAGCTTACAGATGCCCAGCACAACTATCAGACGTTCGAGAGGGAAACCCTCGCCATACTTGAGGTGCTACTGAAGTGGGAGGACAAGCTTTTGGGATTCCACTTCAAGGTTATCACAGACCACAAAGCCCTCCAATTCCTCCGCATGCAGCAACGCCTATCCAGTCACCAGATCCGCTGGATGGACTATCTATCACACTTTGACACTGAGATCATATATGTCAAGGGGTTGGAGAACAAGGTTGCCAACTGCCTGTCTCGGTACTATGAGACAGACAGGGGAGATGAGGCACAAAAGGAGACTGTCGAATGGGCAATGGCTGACATTCGACTCGATCCGGAGGGAGACAACCTTCCAATCGACAGGTTGAGAGAGTTGCATCTTGCAGCGATGCGAGACGAGACACCAAAAATCAGGGAACCAACAGAGGAGCATCATGCAGAGGCTGATGCACTAAGGCAACACACAAAGCAGAGAAGGGAAGAACCCACTTGTGCACCCACGAGTGAGGATCCCACTCTTCTTGACTCTGCGGGGGATCCACAGACGCTCATCACCCACTTCCAGGGGGAGTGTGGCTTCCTTGACTGCGTCAGACAGGGGTACCCAACAGACCCTGTCCTGGCGAAGGTAATCCTACAACTGGATCACCACAAAGGATTTGACATAGGCAATGGGTTGATCTACTTGAAGGTCGCAACAGGAGACAGAGTACTCTGTCTCCCCTGTGGACTGGAAAAACAACTGACTAACAGCACAAGTGATCAAGCATGCACACAGCAGACTATATTTGCAGGCACTTCTGGTGGCCTGGCCTGGGCAAGGCTGTCAATCGATTCTGCAGATTGTGCCCAGTGTGCCAGACCACCAAGACCAACAATGCATGACTGGCAGGTCTACTTCACTCCCTGCCAATCCCTAAGAGGCCATGGAATTCCATCATGATGGACTTTGTTGGCCCCTTCCCTGAAAGCAATGGTGCTGATTACCTTTGGGTCATATTGTGTTGACTGACATCTCTGGTTCACCTCATACCAGTCAACACCACCATACGAGCATCTGAACTCGCATGGGTTTTCATTCAGGAGATCGTGAGGTTACACAGTCTCCCTGACACGATTGTATCAGATCGTGATGCCAAGTTCACCTCGCAGTTCTGGCATGAGGTCCACTGACTCCTGGATGTAAAGCTGCTAATGTCCACAGCCTTCCATCCTCAGATGGATGGAGCCTCCGAACGAGTGATACAGAACATGTTGCAAATACTATGAGGACTAGTCTCTCCAGATCAATGAGACTGGGCTGAGAAGCTACCAATGGTCGAATTTGCTATCAACTCGAGCATCAGCAGCTCAATGGGATTTGCACTGTTTGAGCTGACATATGGGTACCTGCCATGATCATTACCCAACATCAAGGAGCAGTCAGCCATGACTGCTCCAGGGGTGACATCCTTTGTGCGTCAGGTGAGAGAGAATCTTGTGATGGCTCATGACACCATTATTGAGGCTCATGTGGTGCAGACACACCATGCTAATAAATGAAGGAAGGAAGGGGGGAAGTATGATGAGGGAGATTTGGTATATCTATCAACGAAAAATCTCACCTTGCCCAAGGGACATGCCAGAAAACTCCTCCCCAAGTACATCAGCCCCATGAAGATCGTTTGAGCAAACCCATCTATGGACACATACACTCTGGAATTGTCTAAGCAGCTCCAGGAACAATGCATTCACCCCACATTCCACACCAACCTCCTGCGTTGTCATGAACCCAATGACAATGCGATGTTCCCCAGATGTGACACCCACGCCTTCTACAATGTGGGCATACCCAATGATGCAGAATGGCTGGTCGACAAAATAAATGCCCACCGGTGGGTGGGCCATCAGCCAGAATTCTTAGTCAAGTGGAGTCTGGGCAACTCCACTTGGGAACCTTACCTGCATTGTAAAGAGCTTGAGGCCCTGGATCAGTACCTTGAGCTGCATGGAGTGGATGACTACCGCTGATTGCCTAAACGAAGTCGGCACACTATGGGAGCAAATGTGTAGAGTCGAAGGGACTTGCGATTTACTCAAAGTCCCACACATGTGACCTGCACGTGACTACACTACCCATGGACTGGAACCTCTCATGCCCATTTTGGACTTGCCACCAGCTCTTTGTTTAACGTGTTTAGCTATGACAAAACCTTATCAAACTGATTATGCAATCCTTTCCTTTTCCAAAATTTTCTCTTGTTCATCTCTCTTCCTCATTCCCACAACTACATAGTCACCGTACATTCATAGATAGGTATGTCCCATTGCCCCCATCCCTCCCACACCCCAGCAGTGTCCTCTCATGAGGATGCTGCTGTCCCACAGGACGTGTCCATGTCCCCCGACGACTGGACACATCGTTGTGCTTCCAAATGGCCTGCGAGGGATGACACTCCCCCTCGCAGGCATTCGTTCTTGTACTCGCAGTCCCCCTCCCCTTCTCATTCACACTCACGCAATGCCAAATGTCATCGTGAGCATTCCATCTCCCCACCACATCAACACTGGCACGCCAGTGAATTTGGTGTGCTAGTTCACAATGACTGTGGCCGGCCAGACGGCTGCAACATGTGCTCCCAGTACATGCTGCATATGGCTCAAGATCTGGTCCTCGGGACCCCTGACCTCATACACACACGATCCGACTGCATGGGTGTACTATCATGTCTCTTGGGCCTCAACGATGTCTTGGGCCTACAACGAGAGGTCAACTGACTCCAGGCCGACCAAGATTACTGGCGTACCCATGCTCACCACTACCAAGACAAGTGTGAGTGGCTCGAGGAGGACCATGACTTCAATTGAGCATGTGCAGCCTCATTGGCATCCCAACCATGCCACAACTGCCTGCCCCAGCCTGCTGGTGCAGGGCCTTCGTCGTCGAGCCTCATGGCTCGTCTTTCAGGGGGAGGGTGTGGGGAAGCCCCTGCTGTGTATCACCAATCCCCTTGAACCCCTCCTCATGAAGCCACCACCCCCCCAACCATCCCCTCTGCATCTCATGGGGAGCCCCATGAGGCATGAAGCACCAACTCCAATGAGCCCATGGAGACATGGCCTCATCTTAAATGCCCCCTCCTGACTGACCGCCTCAAGGAGGCACACACCATGTTCCCAATCAGCCAGGGGGAACAACCCCACCAGGCATTCATTCTGCTGAATGGCAAGAAGTACTTGCACATCCAGGTTCAGCAGAGCCTATACCAGTTTGAAGCCCCTCTCCACAATGACATGGAGAGGGCAATATCTGCATTGGAGCAGTACCCCCAGGTGTAGCACACCTGTTGAACACACCCTGCGAGATAGACGAAGTCTATGCTTGCACCACCAGAGAGGATGATGAGGGCCATGTGCCTAATGCCAGGGTGGCCCAATGCCTCATCACATGGATCAACAGGTACCTGGCTGATGTTGATAGGTACACTGGAAAGAAGCCAGCCAAGAACCCTGTTGCCACCTATGTGCTCTTGCAATGGCACCCCCCCACTTGGATGGCCGTGAAGGGAAAGTCCAAGTGTGAAAATTACAAGCCCTTGATCATAGGGCTTGCCCCCCATCTGCCCCCAGCCTATGAAGAGTGTCAGGCTGGTCCTATTGAGGCTCACAAGGAGCCTATCATCACTCGTGAGCCGAACCCTGCCCCTCAGGTGGAAACAGCACCACCTGTCATCGAACTGCCCCCTCCTGCTGCGGTGACTCTCCAAGTCATGACTCTGACTGTCCCCATGGTCCCACCAATGATTGATAGCCAGGACCACAAAAAGAGATGGCACCAGGACCGAGGTCCCAAGGTTGCCCTGCACTGGGGAGCACCACTATCCCAGTGGAGGGAACATGTCCAGAAGTGCTTGGATGTTGAGGAAACCTCGCACTTCCTGGGTGTGCCAGGTCCACTCGAGGAGCTCACAGAGGACAAGGAGGCTGCCCTGGTTCAATGAATCAGGGGTTTCGTACTGGAGGGGTACTTTGCACCCTGTTTCTGCTATGACTCCAACTGTCACGGTTGGCATTGTAATTACTTCCGAGATGTCGAGCCTGTGCCTGCTAATGTGAACTCACTGAGTGGGGTCGAGGTGGTTGGGGGCATAGTCACTGCTACCGAGTGTGACAACAATTGGGAGTTCAACATCCCAATGGCTGGCAACACTAGGGGACAACAGATGGATGTTGATGACATGGGTCTGGCCCCTATGTAAGGGGGTCTGGGCAGTTCTTTTTCGTCTTTCATTTTGTTGTAGTTCTGTACCTTTCACTCTCGCAGACTGGTCACCCAGTCTCTTATCGCTTCCCCTGCCACCTCACACTTGTGTACTTTACATGAGTGTGAATTCTAGTTTAGTTATATGTCTGATACCATGTCTCGACTTCAAAGAACCTGTATCTGGGTTCTTCAGGGGGAGGGTGTAAGGAGGGCTAGTCCCTCCTTATCTGTTTCTAGATACTTAGAGGTTGAGATGCATCTAGCCCCTACATGAGTTAGGGGCTAGTGTGGAGTCCATTGAGGAAGTTGGACTCCGATACTGTATAGGTATTATGTAAGGATGAGTGCCTGTTGTAGAATTGGTTAAGGGAGAGTGAGGGGGAGATACCTGAGAGTCTCCCTTTGGAAGGATGGGTCTCAGTTTGACCCAAGGGGGCTTGGAGTTGCCTGGTACAGAGTCAGAAGGAGGGGGAAAAGACTTAAAATGTGCCCTAAAACCCAAACAAAGTTGAGATAATGTCTAATGACTGTCTGATATAGGAGAAATATTAATCCAAGTCCCTTGGGCTCAGATTCTCATCCTCTTGTCTCTAGGGGAGTTGTTGTTATTATTCTAAGTATGTACAGTACATCCTAAGTACGAGTCTGGCTTACATAAGCCAAACTTGTCCAAATACTAAGTCAAAAAGTAGAATAAAAATATAGACACAAAAAGTAAGGTAAAAGCAATGAAATATAACAAATCACCTGGTAGGGAGGAAGCCCTCCCTACACCATACATAATGGGTGCTCAATACACACGTAGTGGAACTTCTATTCTACCATACTTCACCACTCAATATAACACTGGTCATGTTTATATTCAAGTGATAAGTAGCTAAGTGGAAAAGAAGGACAAACCTTTACATCCCACTACATAATACATATGATGCCATATGATACCATGCATGTGGCATTTGATAAATGCATGGAAGTCATGGTACTGAGCATTGGAATTGGTGTTGTTGGCAGAGTTGAGCATCACCCAACTCACAGTCCCTGAGACACTGTTGCATAAGGTGCTCACCTGTGTCTCTGTCAGAGAGGAAATATGCTATGATATATGACCTAACACACCTGCACAGGGAAAATCATGTCCACAGCCATGCCACCATACTGCAGGACCAACTTGGTGGGGCACAATGCTGACAACATGCTGATGTGTTGCTGCTACCTGTGTCAAGTCAAAGACCTCTCCCCGAATCAACATATAGATGTTGTTCAGATTATTCTGGTAAGAATATGAGGCAAGCTCAGATGTGCTGAACACATGCTGCATGAGACAGTATCCACCAGGTTAACATTCAGTAAAGGAGAACCCATCATCTCTGCACAGATGTCTCCTCGACAATTTCAGTGGTCTTGCCCTCCATGGTCTCCCCAGGCAGCAGGTCCTTCACCATTAATCTCTCCTTATCCACATGTTGGAACATATTAGAGGGGGGGTATGACTAGTGAATGGCAGGGGTAACCCACAGGTATCCCCAGGGCCAACCCATACCCATACCCCCACTCTACCCATACCCCCACTCTACCCATACCCCCACTCTACCCATACCCCTGACCCAAGGGTATGGGTAGTTCCCATGGGTGCAGGGGTCCCTACCCCCAATGGGTTTACCTGGTCTACCCACACCTTGGTATGTTGTATCTCACTCAATTTCCCCCCTTTTCTCTCGCTTTTCGGCACTAACATTCCCTGCAGTGAGAGCTTCCTATTGATACTAGCTTTATCTAATTCTGTGCTGTCGTTGTGGAGATATTAATAAGTTTGTGTGAGGAGGTGTCCAAGATCTCTTTGTGATTATCTCAGGATCAGATGGGCCAATTGGTATGCTTTCTTTTTCTCCCTGTCGTCATAGCTGCTTTCCACCACCATCAGCAGTTTCGCATTGATTTCCCTGATGCTTGTTGTTCAGCAGCTTCATTTTCTCCCCCCCATCAAATTGTCCCACAAAGTTGTGTTAGCCATATCCCCCCCAATTCATTACTGTGCATCTCACCTTTCGAGAATACAGCACTAACGAAGCAGCTCTTCCAAATGGTGTACAGTATGTCCCAATTGGCTCAGTGGGTATGGAGTTATTCCAGTTTTTTGTATTGGGATATCTCAGTGAATATCTCAGGATCAGATGGGCCAATTGGTATGGTTTCCTTTTCTCCCTGTCCTCTCAGTGTTGACTAACATCACTCACAGCTTTGCATGTATCTCTTGGACCATTGTCATTCAGCAGCATCCCCTTTCTCCCCCCCCCCCCCCCAATCACACTGTTGCATGAAACTGTGTTCGCAATATCTCCCTCAATTCATGGCCATTCATCTTGCCATTGTAGATTGTTGTACTATTTCACTCTCGCTTTCAAACGGTGTATGATATGCCCATAGTCTCCCAGCAGTTGTGGAGATATTCCAAGTTTTTGCAGTTGGGGCGGCCTTGGACAATTTTTTAAATATCATTGCATGTAGTGAGCCTGTTCTCTCGATTCCTTCTTTGGAGTAACCCCCAAGATGTCCCCAACAGTCGACCAGCCCTGTGGTTGGCGTTTGGCACCCTCATCTTCCCCTCTACCCTCCTGCTGGACTTTGCACTGATATATCTTACTTGATTTCTAACCAGGTCTCACAGTTTCATAAGGAGTGTGACTACTTGACCTCAGTTAAAGGTTGTACTCCTAAATTTCATCCCCTTTTTTTTTTACATGTACTTAGTATGGAGTAGTAATAATGCTACTAAGGTGAGGGGTACTGGGGGTATGTACCAGGGGTAATGGGTAAGGGGTGGGTCCACCAGATGTAACCCATACCCCTACCCACAGTACCCCTACCCATGACCCCTCACAGGCGCATCAGCAAACCAGACATTTCCCCCCCAGCTTTCCAGTGCTCCCAGGACTTTTGAAAAATGATTCCAGACCTCCCAGACCCTCCCAGACCTGCCCAGACCCTCCAACCCTCCAGGTGCACAGCCACAGTGAGAACAAAAGTTGTAGCCCATGATCACAGGACCATGGGAATATGATTACCTCAGCAATATCTCCTTTTTGGGGTGAGATATTTGCAAAGTTCAGTTGGAGTCACAGTTTGTCAAAAACAAAAAGTGGCTGTACAGTGATGATGTCATAACAAAAGTTGTAGGGCTGGATCACAGGATCATGGGAATATGCTTATCTCATTGATATGCCCAAAAATGGGTGAGAAAAATGCAAAATACAGAAAAAATTGGACATCTCAAAAATTAAATTTCAAAGATGTCATAATAAAAGTTGTAGTGCCTGACTAGAGGACCCCAGAGGTATGCTTATCTCATCCATACCTGCAAAAATAGTTGAGATACAGGCAAAATACAATTAGTGTAGTGTAGTGTACATTTTATTACCAAAAGTGTAGTGTTGTGGCGCATTTTTGATTACCTAATGAGTGTAGTGTTAGTTGTTTTGATTAGCAAAAGTGTAGTAAACTCTGCTTCTTTGACTACCAAATAGGTGTAGTGTTGATTAGTAATTGATTAGCAAAGTGTAGTAAAGTCCGCATTTTTGACTACCAAATAAGTGTAGTGTTGATTTGTAATTGATTAGCAAAGTGTTGTGTAGACTTTTGATTAGCAAATGTGTAGTAAAGTCTGCTTTTTTGACTACCAAATAAGTGTAGTGTTGATTAGTAATTGACTAGCAAAGTGTCGTGTAGACTATTGATTAGCAAAAGTGTAGTAAAGTTCGCATTTTTGACTACCAAATAAGTGTAGTGTTTGATTAGTAAAGTGTAGTGTAGATTTGTATCACGAAAAGTGTAGTAAAGTCCGCATTTTTGACTACCAAATAAGTGTAGTGTTTTGTAGTGTTTGATTAGCAAAGTGTTGTGTAGACTATTGATTAGCAAATGTGTAGTAAAGTCCGCTTTTTTGGCTACCAAATAAGTGTAGTGTTTGATTAGCAAAGTGTTGTGTAGATGTGTATTACCAAAAGTGTAGTAAAGTCCGCTTTTTTGACTACCAAATAAGTGTAGTGTTTGATTAGCAAAGTGTTGTGTAGACTATTGATTAGCAAATGTGTAGTAAAGTCCGCTTTTTTGGCTACCAAATAAGTGTAGTGTTTGATTAGCAAAGTGTTGTGTAGCTTTTGATTAGCAAATGTGTAGTAAAGTCCGCTTTTTTGACTACCAAATAAGTGTAGTGTTTGATTAGCAAAGTGTTGTGTAGCTTTTGATTAGCAAATGTGTAGTAAAGTCCGCTTTTTTGACTACCAAATAAGTGTAGTGTTGATTAGTAATTGATTAGGAAAGTGTTGTGTAGGCTTTTGATTAGCAAATGTGTAGTAAAGTCCACATTTTTGACTACCAAATAAGTGTAGTGTTTTGTAGTGTTTGATTAGCAAAGTGTAGTGTACATTTGTATTACCAAAAGTGTAGTAAACTCCGCATTTTTGACTACCAATTAAGTGTAGTGTTTTTGTAATGTTTGATTAGCAATGTGTAGTGTGCATTTGTACTACCAAAAGTGTAGTGTTGTGCCACTTTTTTGACTACCAAATATTTGTAGTGGGACTAGGCATTGTAGTGTAGTGCTGATTAGCAAAAAAGCGTAGTCATGATTAGCTTTGTTGTGTAGTTGGCACAGCCACTAATAGCTCGAAATTTTGCAAAGTCACAAAAATACCCCAAAATGCGATATAGTGGACACCAAAACTCACGCCTTTCGCGCAAGCAGCCAAAGCCGACCAAACAAAGCCCAATTCCTACTATGGGGGGGGGGTATGCTATTAGTCCACTACTACCAACTATTTCATTAGCGAGAAAGTGTAGTAGTGGGTAGTAGTATTAGCAAAAAAGCGTAGTAGTATTAGGAAAAAGCGTAGTAGGTAGTAGTATTAGCAAAAAAGCGTAGTGGTATTAGGAAAAAGTGTAGTAGGTAGTAGTATTAGGAGAAAGGGTAGTAGATAGTAGTATTAGGAAAGTGTAGTAGGTAGTGTTATTAGCAAAAAAGCGTAGTACTATTAGGTTATCATGTGGTAGTACTTGGATTTGAATATATTACTACTTTGATTTGATTTCTGTGTGACAGAGTGATAGTCCTATTAGTGTGAAAGCATAGTGGGATTAGCAAAAAAAGTGTAGTAGTTGTATTAGCAAAAAATGGTAGTGGGATTAGCAAAAAAGCGTAGTAGTTGTATTAGCAAAAAACAGTAGTGGGATTAGCAAAAAAGTGTAGTAGTTGTATTAGCAAAAAATGGTAGTGGCATTAGCAAAAAAGCGTAGTAAAAGTATGGACAGAGGTGATGGGCTGGGATTCTGGGAACTCTGGAACCCTGTCTGGCCAGTCCTGGCCAGAGGGGGACCTTTCTGGGTGAGCTGGGAGTCTGGCCAGGTGACGTCTAGTTTGCTGATGCAGGTTACCCATACCCCTGCCATTCACTAGGTATGACTCAGTACCATAGTTCAAATTTGAATCATCCCAATTGTCTGTCAATTGACTCCTACCATCGAACTTGTCACTCTGTACTGTCTTGGCTTTGTCATACTCTTCATTGTATTCTCTATGGAAGGATGAGCCCTGACCAATGGTGGGGCCTGATCACTGTATGTATTTGCATACATGGATTCATGGATTTGTTGACTCCAACTGCAGAGGGAGTCAAATAAGGGGCATATGGATCACTGCCAGGTCAAACATCGAGACCGGCTTCAACCTCAGCCTTGTGCATCTGGTTACATTTCTGTTCTTCAACATCAGTGGCACACAAATAGTCTTCCATTGCATGGAAGGCAGCTTGTGAAAGGAAGACCTGTGTGCATACAATGAGCTTGCCTCTGGCAGGGAAGTGGGAGGTTCTTACCTCATGCTGCCCCAAAACTACATCAGTTTCTCCAAGACCCAAAGCCACCCTCATCCTTTCAATTTGTTCTGCTGGAGTCCCATCTCTGCCACCTTGCACATTGGATCCCTGTACTGCTGACAAAACTCCTCTGGAGTTCTGCTGACCTCAAACACACACACATCCTGCTCGGCAACCTTGACCAGCCCTGCACTGCGAACCTGTCCCTTGACTGATTGTTCCTTGAGCTGGTTTGGGAGTTGGGAGTCATTCAGGTTGATGCAGAAAGTGAACCACTTCTGTGTGTCTCCCAATGTGTCAAAGAGTGTGCTGAGGGTGGTGCAGAATTCACCCATGACACAGGGTGTACCTGTGTTTTGGGGCACAGCAACATCCTCATCCTCGCACTCTTCTTCAGTGATGGTGGGAGCTGTGCTGGTGATGGTGTTGTTGTGTGGCATACAATGAATGGTATTTTTCCATCTTGTAGAAGGCACCCACATAGGCTTTACAGGTTGTTATGCAGCAACTATCATGTCCTGGATGAGCCTGTGTGGTGATGGCTTTTCCTGAAAAAGAGACCTTTGACAAAGGGATTGATGGATCCTGCTCCTTCTCCTCTATCTGCAATGCCAGTACCAACTGCCATACCATGAAGGAGAGCCACAAAATCAGGGTTGAGAGCATCGAGGTTGTGCTCCAAAAATACCTTAGAAGAATATGTCACTGGTCCATTGAAGAGGCAAATTGTGAATGTTGGAAAACCCGACCTATCCAAGCCACCTCCCAACTTGAAGGAAGAATGGGTGCCTGATTGTTTGGTGAAAGCTTCCACCATCATGTGGTCTGTCTTCTTATGGGACCAGCAAGCTTGATCATCCATGATATGAATGAGACTACCAGGTCTGTTCTGAAAAAGTCAGATGCATTCTGAGTTATCGAAGTAAGAAGTGGGGGGGGATTTGTTTGGATATACCCTTGGATTGGTATTTGTCGACATGCGATTCAAAGAGACATTGCTGAATGAAATGGTGTAATCATTCATTGGCAAAGTTGATGCAGAACTGGTCAAGCAAGTTGGATCTGCCTGTCATGTTCTGTGGACTGGGGAGATCAAATAAGCTGATGAAAGTGTCAAAGTCGTCTCTGCAGAGACATTGGGCATCAGCAAATCAGTCATTTTCACACAGTTCCACAGCCACCACAGTCCTTCTCAGTATGGTTACAGTGGCACATGACTACAGTGTGACAGTTCACAGTGGTATACAGGGTCACAGCATTGCCACAGTGCCACGGTTTCACAGCCATATTAGGGCACAGCAGGTCACAGCACATCATGGTGCATCACAGCACACAGTTGGCACAGTGGTACAGTGTTCAGCAATGTATGGTGTCATAGCATGTCACAGCAGTACAATAGACAGTGTGTCAAAGTACATTATGTATGATACTACTAGCCACTACTAGCTGGCAGAATGGAAATATAATGCAATCCATATTCACCATCTCAGGTTACCTCACACAGCAGTCTTGGCTTCATTGAACCTTACTGTTGTTACTAGTTGTAGCCTATCATTGCGCCTGCAGACAATGATTGGCAGAACTTGTCCCGATGTACTAGTACACTACCAACTTCTTATTGACACAACAGACTTCCTGTCAACACCCAGCGATGATCCATGTCGTGTCTCTGACCACCACTTCATTCATCTGACCACTGTGGTCCACTATTGCTGACCATCTCTGCAACTAGTCTTCTGCAGGCCTGTCCACTCAGATTCCTCAGGTATTACTATGTCGCTGATATTGTAAGTGTAAAGCTTTCCATCGCTACAACCACATCAGGGGAGGTTTGAAGCACAGGTATACCCAGATGATTCTGATAAACTGACACAAACTTGATATGTACTGATCATCCTTGACCACCACATGGTAATGAGTTGTCTATGCCCACCTACTTTAGAGAGAAAGATAAGAAGCTACAATTGCACCACAAGAAAGAGATGTAAATGACAGTTGGCCATCATATAGCTTTAAATATGGTCATGCTTTACATTCTCAGGCAGACTTTATATATTCTTGTCCAACTAATATCCAAATGATGTGCACTTTTCAATCTTTTATCTGCCTGATCAATGCCTTGTCTGGCTTTGTCATTGAAGGTAATGATGTTAATAGATTTACCATTACTCTGTCAATATGTGATGATGCTGGTAAATGCATGCAAAACTGATATGCAGTGACCATTCATGATCACCCCATGGTAATGTGTAACTGCCTGATGAATGCTTTATGTGGCACTGTCAGCAAATGCAATGATGTTAATAGTGTTATCATTACTCTGCCAACATGAGATGATGTTGGTAAGCTCATGCAAAATTGATATGCAGTGACCATTCATGATCACCCCATGGTAATGTGTAACTGCCTGATGAATGCTTTAGTTGGCATTGTCAGTAACTATCCTTACTCTGACAGTATGAGATGATGTTGGTCAACTTGCACAAATCTGATATGCACTGATCATTCATGACCACCACATGGTAATGAGTTATCCACACTGCCATGCTCTTGAATGATGCAAGTTGGATTTGATAACATGACAGAAATAGAAGCCACTTCACAGATGGGTATAATCAAATAATTTCCCCAATGTAGTAGAAAAGCTAAGCTCTGGCTTCCTTGATGACAAGGCCTTCCCCACTCTGCTGCAGCAGCTGTATGACTAAGACAAGATGTTACTCATATACTACAATGGATCACCATGGCATGACAGCTGACATCACCCATCGCTTGATGGCCCACTCACAGTGGGCAAGGCAGGGCATGACTGACCTTCCATTTCAGGCTGTGACCAGCACTGCCACCTGCAAATTTTCTCGCACTAAGCCAACTTGAGGCATGCTTGGCCAATGAAAGGAGGACCAGGATTCAAGGCAAAGGATACGACATAGTGATCACCATAATTAATTAATGTGTCTGTCAATCTCTGGCAAGTATTTACATGACAGTGCTCTGTGAGACAACATATCTGGCTGATACTTGGTATGTATATCATGGTATCTCTGGGAGATAGCATTGACATGATGAGTTGGATGAGAACAATGTTGGGTCCTGTTTCACAAAAGCGTGTTAATGAAAGCCCTCATCAGAGTTGCAGACTACACCTGCTAAACCACTCAATGGCCATTGACATTGCAGGTGTGTTCAAGATGGCAGCATCATATCAGCCAAATTTCCAGTAGTAGTCCAGTGCCCAAGCATGGATAGTAAATACAGAAGAGGTCCTCGTTGAATCAAAATACATCTGCTGTTGTGGGTGAACCTTGAACCAGATGAGGCATCGGAGAGCTTTTCAGCAGAGTCAAAAAAACAGGTTGGTGAGTGGTGAGGTGACCATAGATCCTGTAAAATATTGCCAATCACATCGTTGCCTGCACTTCCAGGAGGTAGGACCATGCATCCTTCACTTCAGTGAGGGAATGTAAATGCGGTTGCGGAGAAACTCACTGCTTGAGTTGCATCACTGTATGGGTCACATTACACCCAAAGCTGCACAATGCCTGGTTATGAAAGGGTTTGTGGCTGGACTGACCCTCACTGATTCTGTGGATGGCTTGATAATGCAGAGATCCATTCTGATCTGTGGGGACTGCCCCCGATCGAGTCACTATGTGGTCACCAGTACTATGTCAGCTATACGGGCAACAGGACATGCAAAACAACTCTATACCTTCTGCAAGAAAGTCAGACACATTCAAGGCCTATAAAAAGTATGAAGCTTGGGTCAGAAATCACTGCAGTGACAAATAAAGACCCTATGTACCGATCAAGGAGGCGAGTACCTCAGCAATGAGTTTACAGCCCATCTAGAGCCTCAGGAATGACCTGAGTACTTACCATTCATGATATGCCACAGCAAAATGGCATCGCTGAGTGACTGAATGGAATTTTGGCTGAAAAAGTTCGAGCCATGCTACATGACTTGGGGCTGCCACATTTCCTGTGGAGGAAACCTGTCAACCATGTGGTCTGGATGAAAAATCGTACCTTGACAAATGTGCTCAATGGCAAGACACCATTTGAGGCTGTACATGGCCGTCCTCTGAATCTTGCAGAACTGTTGATCTGGGCAGACAAATAAAAAATCACCAGCCATGTGCATCTAGGCCATTGGGTCAGCTGAGATGGACAGGGCAGAGGCCATCAGATCTATTGGCCTGAGAAGAGGTTGTAACTGTAGAATGGATTGTTAAACTCGAAACTGGTGAGGTAGACTTACCTCCAGGAGATGTCATGTTTGGGGGGGACAGAGGTGAGGCTAGCAGCCACAACACTCCCCACCACTGAAAATGTTCCAAACGACCCAAAATTAGGTGGAAAATGCACTGAAAACAACCTGAACTCACTATTGGGCGATAATGGACCTCCCAAATCGAAATCGGATGATCAGACTGCAAAAGTGGACACATTATCAACATCTGGACATCCCAGATGCACCTGTAATCCATCACGATACATCTGCGATATCCTATCAGGTGTAGGATTAACAACTGGCTCAACCTCCTGGCATCCAAGCACCAACTATTGACAAAAACAAACCGAAACACATGAAAACACTGCCACAAACATCCTGGAAGAGTCTGGGATGGCTGCCACTGCTGATGAGATGATTGGACTTGAACATTTGAACCAAAGAGTGGCCGCTGCGGAGGAGGTGGAGGAGAATTCTGACTGCCAAAAATGGGAAGTTGCAAGTCACGTTGAGCTTAGTCAGCTGGACAAGATGGGAACATGGGAAGGTGAACAGTCAAGACACTTTACAGCTGTTTGCAGAAGTAATGACAAAGCGTTTTTTTCGAATATGTGTGGTCATATCAAAAATAGGAAACAAGACATGGATCCACTAGGTCCAAAGCATATGTGATTAGAGCAGAATATCATGCCAATAGGTTACATAAGTGGTAGAGTTCTCGTCACTACAACAGTATGCAGACGTGGTCACAAACAGGGTACCAAACAATCATGATTAAGAGTGAAAAACCCATGCGCCATCAAGGAAGACATGGCCAATCTGTGCAAAACCACCTCCTGAAGACCTTTTAAACAGAAATGTGTTCAATGACACACACACCAACAGCGACAATGACAACCTGTAAAAAACAAACATGACACAGTGAAAAATCAGTGACATGATGATGAAAGTGAAGGCCACGTCACTGTGGCCTACTGAGACGATCACGACCCCCTTGCAGTAGTTGGCTTGTAACATGCCCCCCCCTGTCCCATGAGCCTTGATCATCGAGGTTGGGTTGTCACTGGATGGATGGCCATCTTTGGCCATACTTGGAAACACTGCAGTTTGACGATGGCCTTTGGATGATGCCATAGAGGAGATGGCACCCTTCTTCTCCACGTTGCGATTTTCTTTGACAGGCGTCTCTCTGGTAGGGGTCTTTCCTTTGTGGTTCTTGATAGTCCAGCTGGATGGCTCTACCATCACCATGAGAGTGTTCCTCCCATTCTTCTTCACATTGTCACTTGAGATTGAGCTCAACAAAAATGTCCTGGAAGCAGACTGAGGAGCATCAGCTGGCAAAGTACCAGCCAGCTGTGGTTTCTCCTCAAGAACAGGTGATGCACCCACAGCAGAACCCTCTGATGGGACACAGGAAGTATAGTGCTCTCGGAGTTGGAACCAAAAATCTTCCTGAGACCAAATTTGTCAATAGAGAGCCCCTTGCAGTGACAGCTGGAGGCAGATCCGGAGGAACCAATGGTTTTGACAGATTGTGCCGATCTTTCCTCCATGTTCGCATTACCAGGAGGACTGGCTGGAGAAACAGCAAGTATTGCTCTCCATTCCCTATGTCCGGTGCAGGTAGCATCCCCCAATGGAGTCCTGGTACCTGGCTACCAATGCCATGACCCACGAACATACCCGTATGACTAGCCCCATGGCTCATTCCTAACCCTGTCAATCCCTATGTACTGCAGCTAAAATGGGACATGAGCAAGCATCCTTTGATGGCTCGACAGGTCATGGGTGCACATGTCACCATACCTTTAGACTCCGCAGTTGGAGGAGGAGTTTGGTGTGTTGGCATATTCAACATCCCAAGAATGAGGTGAGTAATGATACAAATGTCTGGGATGATGGTGGAAAATGGACCGCTGGCTGTAGCTAGGATAACATGTAGCTCGGGCCAGATCTGCCTGAACCATCCTGGCGTTTCGGTCGCCTTTCTGATCTTGTGCAATTCCTCTGCACGATTGGGATTGGATTGAAGGAAACACTGTGGGGGTTCGAGGGCTTAAACATTGCGATCGATGTTACATATATGTGCTATCTAGCCAGCAAACCTGAAGGTTTTCCTTCACTTGGTCGATCCCTTTGAGGTCAGGTATCACACCAGTTTCGATGTAGTGAATAAAATTGTCCCAATGGTCATGTATGGTGCAACATAGGTCCCTGCAAGTCACAGTGAACAAGGTGTTGATAGTCTCGAGCTCGGGTTCCACCAAAGCAAAGAGGGTGTGCATGAACAGGAATGACTTGTAGTTCTGGACGAAGGAGGTGGCAAGGGGGGACAAGCAATTTTGGGACTATGATGCGCACAAGGATAAATCGCTCAGGCATTTGTGTAGAAATTACCATCTGTCGCGTAGCATAGCGTTTGACGGCCTCTTGGAGGGTTTGGCTGTCGTAGGTGGTGGACTTGGGAGTGGTTTCACGGTACCATTGTCCATGTTCCCCAAAGGTTTGCGGGGGTTCTTCTCCTTGGAAGGTGTACCAATGGCTTGCAGTGATAAAGGCTTGCATTCGTGATGGTGCACGTTTAGGGTGGATCCAGGCTAGGTAGGTGAAACTTCTTTCCTGTCTGGCATGGTAACCTTGACCTGATCCAACTGCGAAGGCTCCACAGGACTAAGCTCACCAGGATACTCGACCTGAATAGTGTGCCTGAACCCACTCAGTCCCTTCTTCTTCAGGTTCGTGGGGCTCCAAGTGGGGGTACCATTGGAGACAGGAGGGGATGCGTCGTTATTTGTGACAATGGATGGTATCTCGTCGGGCACCGAGACAGTGATGGGGATGGTGGCAGTGGCAGTTGGATGAACCATGAATGGATAGTCATCCACAGGAGTGCCAAGGCACACTCAGTACTACTCATGCAATGCAGGAGTCCCACCTCCAGGTAGAGCACCACATGCAAAACCAAATGAAACATGTACCTTCTCGCACCATGCAAGTAGTACGCTTCCACTGATGTCTCCCCATCTGGGTATACCCTTGTAGATGTATTTCATGAGCATATCTTGGGCATCTTGGGAGAGCAAATTGAGAATGTTTGAGATTTCTGTTCCTTTGGTGCTGTTGAGGACAGAGATGACCATTTGGAGGGTGGGGTTCTGGGATAGCAATTGCAGATGATAATAGGTGAAGAGGTGCATGAGCACAGTGATGATTTGAACAGATGAGTTTTTAGATTAGCTTTGTCTACTTGGGGTCCCTATGGTGAGCTACCGAGAAGCAAGTTCAATGGGAATACGAGTGCGCCTGATGAGAGGAGACTGCAGCTGCTTGCCTTGGCCATGCTCATTGAATACCCAGTCAAAACTGTGTCAGATGAGGTGGGACGTAGTCAGACGAGATCGGATAATGAGAATCTCCAATGTGAACAGATAAGACCCAGCCACATCAGATTCTCTACATGAGGAGGTAGGTTGTCAGAGGATGACATTGGATTTTTGTGATTGTAATCAGATCTCGTCCAAACTCAACAGATCCTCTCTCTGTATGTAGAATATGTTGATGTCTGTCCTCATCTCATCCCATAGGATTTTAATATCATAATCCAATCTCACCTTATCCAGACTGATATAAACCATTCACAACAGATTGAATTTGGCTCCAATCGGATATGGTTGTATTTACAAGAACTACTATCCTATGCAGTGGGATACAGGCACATTCCCGGGTGGGCGGCAGGCAGGCAGTGGGGTCCTGTAGACAGAATACATAGCAATACAAGTCAGGAAAGTGGGGCTTTAAATACAAGAACAATGTATGGCTTGATATGCCTCTCATGCGGGCAGGCGGTAGTGAAATACATAGCAGAGGGGGGTGGGAATGCAGGGTGTCAAAGGCGAGAACAACATGTGGCTTGATATGCCTCTCATGCAGGCAGGCAACAGCGAAATCTGTAGCAGTGGGGCAGGGTATGCAAGGCATTGAGTACAAGGATCCTGTGTGGCTCAAACAGGCAGTATATGTAGCAGAGGGGCGAGGGAATGTGAGGCATTGATGGCAGGAATAATGTGCAGCTCAAACAGGCAATATATGTAGCAGAAGGGTGAGGGAATGTAGTGCATCGAAGGCAGGAGGAACATGGGGCTACAAAAAAGTTAAATGGAGCACAACTAAATACCTGCAACCTGGCAGGTGTTGAGGGCGCACATCATGCTAGCTCAGTGTATTGAACAACGGGGCACCCCTGCTGTGGTGGCATTGGACAAGTCTGTGCACTGGGAATTTAGTAGAAAGAGTTACTCACAGAAGCAGGTGCACACAATACGATGTAGACTGGGTAATCTTTCATGAAGATCATGGCCATCCTTTGAGTGTCACCCTATGGCATGTTGCAGAGTAGCGTCATGAGAAAAGTGACTGCATATACTCACCTTTGGGTTCACAAGCTTGAATCCATCTCCGAAATCCCAGAAGCCCAGACTTGGATATGGTTGTGGCTAAGCAATGCATATAGGGGGGCCCATATCATGCATATCACAGAGATGGTCAGTTCTATCTAACAAAAACATGACAAGATCTTCAAACGTATGTGGGAACCCCAAGAGAACAGGCTATCTTGCATGACAGCCAAGGACCCATTCAACATACTCACATCCCAACTTCTTTCTGTTGGTATGGGGCTCTGCAGCTTGTCAAATACATTGAGAATGGTCCATAAGTGGGTTTGAGATACAAAAATAGGTAGGTTCGTGCTTGTTGCAAGCAGCAGGTTGAGGAAGGAGATGGGGGAAGCAAAGAATGGATGGTGGGCAGCAGGTGATAAGGTTGTCACCCATGTGACAGTGACAGTGACATTATTAGTAAGCATGGGACTTGGCAGTTTTGAATGCACCTTTGGATTATGTAATGTCACCAGGACGAGCTTATCGACCAAACGATGTAACGTAGACTGGTGCCAATTCGATGCGAAGTGTGTACAATGTATTACAATTTATGATGTAATGCCATGTAACACGAGCATTACAATTTCCAATGTGCAATGTAATGTAATAGGATTCACCAAAAACTTTCCCATGGATCCTATCTTGTCTGACTGCGACAGACCAAATCTGATGAAATCTGACCTGAGCAGCTCACAACCCACATGATCCGACACAGTTTTCACTGGGATATTGAAGAACTACTGCTGCCAATAGCAGCCACATACTCGGCAATACACCAAGTGCAAAATAGATGTCTTCGGCCACCCGTCCGAGGTCCCACAATCAAAACATGCATTCTTTCAAGTGGCATCACTGATATGTCGACTTGCCATGGCTGGACAAGGTGGTGGCAGACTGCGACTGCTATTACTACAGAACTTAAGAGGTAGGTTAAGGCAGTTTGCATGTATATATGCTCTTATTTCTAACTTCCTGCACCTACATCGCTGCTGGCATGGGCAGTCTGGCCTTATCAGCACAGCAAACCTATTACGAACAAGAATGCCCTCTGCGAGACTATTCCCGGTCCCCTGACAGGGCCATACAGGTCCGTTTGCACCATCCCAGATGCATGCAGTGATGGTATGTCCATTCCACACTCCAGATAGGCCTCCCCCCCACATCGGAGGGTGTTCACATGTGACCTAACTTTGCCCTCACAGTCTCAGCACCCCAGATTTGAGTAGATCAGCTGACCAGTGGATTTTGTAGACCAAGTGATTCAGTACAAGGTTGAGGAGGACTAGGTATGTCGTGAGTTGATCCAATTTTGTATGCAATTAACATGAGTGCTCCTGGGTGTTGAAATATTAGATGGATACACTACGGCTATACGGATAGATTGATACCCGGTCACATGATGATGTTGTTCCACATCATTCTACAGTGTTCTCTTGTGCCGGATTACCGGTCTTTGTTGTTCTAGCAGAAAGACAGAGGTAACCTAGAAGGGAAGGTCCTCTTACTTACAAATATAGTAGTAGTTTACACGGTGACAGACACACCTGGTCTGTGCGCACCTGTAGTGTATATAAGGGCCATGTCTTAGCCCAGAGTACGATAGTGGAATCCACAAGAGCTCCAAGTCTCTTATTCATTCACACACTACTCATTCTTACCGTCAAGTCCAAAGACTCAACTGATTAGCTTAAGGCAAGTGTTCGCCTTAGCTCTCACCCCATAAACCCTCTGCGCAATACTGGGCTTAGTAGAACCAGTCACAGGCATCGACGGCTCGTGATCGTGTTTAGGTATGTCCAGTGCATTTGGGCTTGTGTTGATCCATGACAAAACCTTGCATCTGGCATCATTTTCGACCCCTCCAGATTGTGTTGCCCTGACTACTCTCAATTCTTCACCAATTATTTTGAGACTTAAGAAAGATGTAGTTGAGACCTCAATCTGTCTATGTATGAAATTTGTTCATGTAGTTGCTGAGTTGTTGTGACGTTATTCAAGAATTCACAAAAGTTTTGCATCTGGTGGCCAATGATAGTATGTACATAGCAAGAGTGTGTAGTGGGATGGTGGTACGAACTACAGAAAGCAATCTACACTCGCCTCTAGATCCCTGTATTCTAGATCCATCCCTGACCGGTGCTGTCCTTGCTGCCCCTGCTAGCCTTGATAAGCATGTATGGACCTTGTGGTGGAAACAAAAAAATCTTGTAGCCACAGCCAGGGGATATGCATGTGCTGACCTGGGCCTGCTTGATGCTGCTGTCAGCACTTACTTTCAATGCTGACCATGACTGGATTGAGCTACATGTGGGGCAACTCATGGGGAGAGATACACCCCATGGATGGCGATGTGTGTGGTACCATGAATACCTGACCCCGATAATGGCAGGGCTAGAAGATATGTTGACGGTCCTGGGTGCCATGCATTCTCCCAAACAGAATAGAAATGTATCGCTGTGCATGCATAGCTCAATGGACACGTCCAAAAGGTCTACAAAGACCTCATAGAGATCATGTCCTTGGATAAGGACATGGACACCGAATGCCACAATAAACAGCTTCATGACGGCACTAATAAATCAGTCAGCACTGAACACAACCATATATGTGGGCTTGAATCTATCACAGCTCAAATACAATCCAGAGTGACAGCAGACAACGAAAAACTCACTGCACAACTGCCACCTTCAGACTGTTTATGGATTCAGGGAATGCAACCAGGGGACCACATGACAACATAAAAATAGTTGAACCACTGACAAGACATTGAAGGCGCCCAGAAAACAAGTATATCATAAACTAAGTAAATGAGACAGTGGAGGGGGAGTGCTTGAAAATAAATACACACCTCCTGGGGCAACAAAGCCATGTCCTCATTATTTCCATCCTTCCCCATGAATAAGTCGCCGCGCATTACCTCACTGTGTACCGTGATGAATATGATCTTGTGTTCGAAAGCATCAACACCAATCCCTACCACCAATCGCTCAGCCCCTGACTCCCAACGACAAAGTTTTTCAGCCGTGCTGAAATCAAAGATAATCTCATGGTAGCATAGCGTAGATTGATCATGATACTCCTCAAGCGTAGTGTTGAGTACACAGGGAAGGGATCCTCAGGTGTTCATGCCTGTATAAACAAAGTGTAGTATTAGGATTGGCCCTCCACAAACTTGGGACTTTGAAGCTCGCTTGCAGACTCCTTTGATGAATGTTGGAGTCTTGCATGCCGGAAGTATTTTTCCTCGTTCTGTTTGCATAAACACCTTGAGGTATATTAGCTCTGGCTGTATTTATTAAGAGGAACTTACAAAATACGGCAATGGTTTGGATCCTGCAAGATGCTCTTCCTTCTCATGGCAAGCAGGACATTTGAATGATATTTCTGGCAGCCCAAGTATACCTTTGACTTCTGGTGGAATCTTGATGCAAGCATTGCAGACAACATGGGGGCAGATATGATTGGAACATGCAATTGTGTTCCCGCCATCATGGCAAAGGTAGCAAAACTACAGGTTGCTATTAGACTGCAAAAAATATCTTATGGCATCCCAGACCTACCCGATTGGATCGTTCTTTATGCGTGGCTTCTTGAAGGATTGGAGAAGATGGGAGTGATGAGAGAGGACTCAGAGGTGGGGATGCGGTGCTTCTGGATGACAGTGTACAAGGTCTTTTGTGACCAGCCAATTGGGCTGGTTGAGTGACACCTGATGTGCATTTCTTTGCACCTAGCCTCATGCAGGCCATAAGTATTAACTAGTTAACTAGAGAGGTTAGCCGTTCTCAGAGTACATTGGACATGACGTGCTTCCTTGACAATCCGTATGGTCATGTGATGATTCATGTTTCGGTTTGAGGAAATTTTAACTTGCAGTAGTTCAGCGAGTCGCAACCTGTTTGCCTAGCATCTGTCTAGTTGGCATACTCCTGTTGCCCGTGCTGACGTAGCAAATGGTATGTGCCTTTATCATTGTCTCATTGTCCTCACTTTATGGCTAAGTTGTCAGTCATGTTGGCGTACTTTTGTCGCTCTTGCTGACATTGGCCCTGCCGATCCACCTCTGTTGCTCATGCTGAGGTAGACTTTTTTCTTTCAATCCAGTTTGTTATTGTCTCGTGTGCATCACTTGTGGTTAATGTCAGTCACATTGGCATACTCTTGTTGCTCATGCTGACGTTGGCCTCACTGATCCACCTCTGTTGCTCATGCTGAGGTGGATTTTTTTTGGGTCAGTGTGCTAATCATCTCATGTATATCACTTGTGGTTAGTGTCAGTCACGTTGGCATACTCTTGTCACTCGTGCTGACATTGTCCTCGCCGATCTATGTCTGTTGCTCATGCAGCCACACTGAGGCAGATTTTTTTTGGTCCAGTGTGTTGATCGTCTCATGTCCATCATGGTTAATGTTAGTCACATTAGTGTACATGTGTTGCTCGTGCTGATGCTGACCTTTTCGATCCATGTCTGTCGCAGTATCCCCCAGACCGGTGCTGTTATACAGTGGTCAGCTGACACTACCAAGCATGCCCACATTGAAGTCATCAAAGATCCAGTAACTGCAACGAACGATCAGAACTATGACTCTGAGATCTGCTGGACCCTTGATCACGATGGAAAGTGCTGCCTCTTCAATGCCACTGTCTTTCTGTCTGAGCGAACTGACATTTGTGATATCCTTGCAGGAGACGATTTCAAGACTGATGCACCCGATCATGGTGGCTCAGACATGCCAGACAGTGCAGGCAATGCTGTGATTGGCAATATTTTACAGGATCTATGGTCACCTGACCACTCACCAACCTGTTTTTTTTTGACTCTGCTGAAAAGCTCTCCAATGCCTCATCTGGTTCAAGGTTCACCTGCAACAGTGGATGTATTTCGATTCAATAGAGACCTCTTCTGTATTTACTATCCATGCTTGGGCACTGGACTACTACTGGAAATTTGGCCAATACGATGCTGCCATCTTGAACACACCCGCAATGTCAATGGCCGTTGAGTGGTTTAGCAGGTGTAGTCTGTGACTCTGATGAGGGCTTTCGTTAACACACTTTTGTGAAACAGGACCCAACATTGTTCTCATCCAACTCATCATGTCAATGCTATCTCCCAGAGATACCATGATATACATACCAAGTATCAGCCAGATATGTTGTCTCACAGATCACTGTCATGTAAATACTTGCCAGAGATTGACAGACACATTAATTAATTATGGTGATCACTATGTTGTATCCTTTGCCTTGAATCCCAGTTGCCACCTGCAAATTTTCCGGATTCTGGAAAATGTGGTGCTGGTCACAGCCTGAAATGGAAGGTCGGTCATGCCCTGCCTCACCCACCGTAAGTGGGCCGTCAAGCGACCTGTGAGGTCAGCTGTCACACCTCAGCGGCACATGGGCTTCACTCGGCAAGGTGGGCAAAGCCAACATTGGCTACATAGCACATACAGTACGTCCATTTTTTCCTGGAGTGATGTGTGACTCGTGACGTTATATTTCACAAAGCCAGCATCATAAGTGGACTTCGGTGTTGTCTACAAATATCGGTGTTAGCAATGAGCAACATCGGCGAGCACAGATTTCATACTCCCAGCCCGACCTTTGCCCCAGCCCAACCGCTGAGCAGAACTTCACAGGGATTATTAAGCATTATTTTCTGGTCACACAGCAATATCCAGTCCGAATCTCCAGGTAAGATTTAAAAGCAGCATTCACCATGACACCTGGCACTCAATTCCTTAGACTCTGACCTTGAACAGCTACTGACCATCGATCCTCCCAGCCCAACTCCATTGGAGTTGTTGCTGGCCCTGGCCAAAACTGTTGCTTCCAGTCTTCACATGCATGATGACGATCACCTTAGTACCTACTCAGCAGGCGAAACCCTCTACGACCCGGAAGGCTATGGGTTGGATATTCTCCCAGCCAGTGTGGAGAGTGACTGGCAGGTCATGGCTGCTGCCCAATACTTTGCTTTATCAGGTGAGTACGTGTGGCACTTTGTCACACGAATAATCTTGATTGTTCACTCTGTAACAGTGCCTCTCTTCCAGCTTCTTCATGCCAGAGCCCATGACTGGTGGCTTTTAGCCATGGATTGTGTGATGGGCATCTGCCACCGAATTCTGACAAGCAAAATTGACTTAGATTTGCTTGTTGAGTCTAACTTCAAAGTTGACAGTAGGATGATCATATCGGTTGTTTACAATGTGCTTTTCTATCACCGAAAGAGCCAGTGCAATCCTACATGGCAACCGATGGAAGGTGCGTACTAACTACTCATGCAATGTTATACTGACTTGATATTGTAGTTTCAAATTTAATCATGGCACCTGGCCAGCTGACGTTCCGGTCTTCCATAGATGACCTAGTCTTTCAATGACTTTTCTTTGAGGAGGTAAGTTTGGTATCAGAACATCCATGTCTCCGCTCACAACGAACTCCGATCATATAGCTTGAAAATGTTGCCTTACCATACCTCACACACGCATGGCATATGGCAGATAGTTTTGTCTATCAGTATTATTTGCCTTACGGGTCCCCACTGCACCCATCCACACTTACAACTATGCTCTTGCCCCATGCCCTTCTTTCTGCGGACGATGTCCGCTACATCACATACCTGACAACCTTTCAACTGATGATCGGTTACCCACTCTTCCATCAAATAAACCAGTGAGAAGGAACAATGTATTGGTTCGTCAACGAGTCCATGCACAGCATTTTACATTACACCCTCGTCAAACCTGACACAGCCACCTGGATAGGAGTGCTTGAGATAGTTGCCGATGCGAACCTCAATGTTACGATAAGCCCAGTCATTGGGTTTGTCATGGAAAAGTTCTCGTTTGTGCTTGTGTGGGTAAGCCACTCAATACTCATTTTGTTCATCATGTCTCAATTTTGCAGGTAATTGTTGAAATACAGGATCTCTTACTCGAACAGTACTCGCTCTGCCACACCACACTGGGCCAGGATCACATTAGGCGTGTTGCTGAATTGGAATGCTGAATCAAGGACTTCCTCTCTGGCATTTTGAATGGGACGAACAGGCTACCTCTGGAGACACGCAAAAGGGCTCGGGTGTCACTGCTGGACCTTATACAGCTTACAGTACTAACTGCACTGAGTCCTGATTAGGAGTTGTAACGTGGTCCATTGGTATACTCTGTTTTTATATCTCTTGTGCATGTATACTGCCTGTTCACTACTTTCTTTTGCGACATCAATTCTCACTGGGATCAGACCTGTTCAGATGTAGCCTGGTATCCGAAGCTACTATATTTTGTGTGCATCCATATGAGTGGCTATATGATTAGGCCCCAACTTGGAATGTTCACAGAAAACAGCCAAACAACAGCAAACATATGGTAGTGTGGCAGTAATGTGACAGGTTACACAACTTCGTCGACCGAACACTGGACTCTCGAGTACCTTGGACATTGTCATAGTAAAATGTTGCAAGCCACTCCACAAGCACTGAAGGATTCCCAAACACCCATTCCTAACATCCAGCCTCTAGTTCATGCACCATTCTACAGCTGGCATAGGAACCAGGGGTTATTACAAGCAAACCAGGTGTCATCCACTCCTCCTTCACAACTCCATGGAGGGAAAGAGAAAGAGAAACTTGCTGGTTCTGAGGACCAAGAGAAAGGACCTGAAGACACATCTGGGCTTTCTGAATACCAGAAAGCTCTGCAAGAGGCAAGCAAGTATGTGGTAGGTCTTATGATAATGTTGAGGGTCCATCTGCATTGCTAACTCACTTAGATGTTGCCGTATTTTGTACCCCCGCCTAATGTGGGGGTCATGGTCGACAACTTCACAGAGATGCTGTGGAAGAAGGAAGTTTTCCTTACAGAACTAGCAGACATCCAGTTTGCTTGCAAGGATTATGAGACTGCTTTGTGCCAATATCTTGGTGATGCAGAGGTAGAACGACTTGTGTGGGCAAATTTTACTATCCGGAAGCCGCAAACTGTCAAAGGGAGGTACATCACAGTGGTTGCTGCAATAGCTATGCACGATTTTTGTCTGTCTTGTGAGCTGCTGGTAAGTTCCTCAAATACTAACTGGGTACATAGTGGCGCTGATGGTTGGTTTCTGAACAAGCCATAAAGCCTCTCCATGAAGTCTGAGAAAGCAAGAGGGATTCTTTTTATCATTTTGCCACCATGTTGGAGTTCTAGTGATGTGAATACGGGCAAACTCCTATTACTATTTTTCTCATGCATCCCTGTATTTTTGTGTATCAATCGCACAATGGAAGACATGTAGACCATACTGACTGGTGCTCTGCTGGAACTTACAATTGTGACGATTGCTACTGAACACATGATTATGTCATGAGTATGTGCATGTGGTGATCAGTGCCACCACCACTGCTCCTACAACTTTGAATCCTGCTCACCAAAGTGCTGCAGAAGCTGCAAAACCAGAACTCACCCAACTTTTGTTGAACAACTAGTTCTCTATCTAATACGGGAGCCTGGCATTTTTGCACTTTAGCTTGTGATTGCCTCGCAGATTGTAGCTAAAGGTCCACCGCCTAAGCCATTGAATCTAATGCAAATGCCATGTCATTAATTACCTTTCTAGAGTGGCAGGTGCAACTAGAATCTCCATGTCAGAATTGGTCAAGAAGATTGCTGCATGGCGCAGAATGCGACCCAAACAAGACCAAAAAACCTTTACCTTCTAACATTATCATTCAGTGACACTTGGACAAGCTCGATGTAACTCAGAGCAGGCCAAGATATGACAACGTCTTAGTGTCCATAATCGAAGTCTTAGGAAGACATGCTACTTATTACAGCTGCTAGCCAAGGACGTTTATTGTGAGGAGAGGGTGCTCTCCACAGTATGGCTGCCGTTTCATCACAGCAATGCTGTGAGTCACTGTCTTCAGATATGTAGTTGTACTCTAATCCTCAACTGTGTTGTGTATGAATTGTAGAGGGACACTGAGTTGGACCCATTTCTCTGCCCTGCAAGCCAGACTGCACACCTCCTTGCCCGCACCCAGGCCCTTGGTCACCTCCCTTCGGTCAGATCCTATCCTATGGTCATGGCCTCCATGCTTGAAATGTCAAGCCAAGTGCATAGCCTATGTTCTGTGGTAAGTTGGTAACTGTAACAGCTACACATTCCAGACTTACTATCTGCAAGCATTGCTACCTCACTCTTCAGCTCCTTAGGGCCAAGGCTGGTATCTTGTGGTTTTCGGGTGATCTGTAGTGTGGTGGGTAGGTCATTCTTCAGTGCAGTAGGTGCCAGAATTTTGATTGGTGTTTTGTCACAATTGTGACACCGACCAGACCTGCATGACATGCGTGCAAATTCAGAATACCTACTTCCTCAAGCCATCAATCCCTGGCCATTTGGAGGTATAAGCCATCCACATCACTGCTGTATTCAAGGTTGTTTGATCTAGTTGAATACTGTGCAGTCATGGCAGAGGTTACATTCTCACAAACTTGTGTTTGTGGTCAGATGTTCAGTGACCTAAGTGCCTTCACACGTCATGAGAAAGGATGTTGCAAGGGCAAAAAGCAACTCGCCAGTGTGTTGGAGAAGGTAAAACAAGTCTATCAGAGAAAAAAAGCTAGGCTTTCAGTTGCTTGTGCAATCTCCGAATCAGACAACACCAGCATTGAGCTTGCAAGTACTTTCAATGCAGACCAGGTCCATGGATTTCAGCTTGCTGAGTTGACTTTACAGCAGGTAAGAGGTCAAAACTTTTGTTCTTCAGTCAAGTAAATGACGAAGCAACTTATAATAAATTTACAGCACAAGCCATTGCAGGATGATGATCTACCCTTAGCTCAGAGAAGGGCTCGGCATACCAATCGCCGGCTACCCTTACGATTTTGGGATATGCTTCCCAAGCTGCCATTACCACTTCCCCCTACCAATTTGCCTCGATCTTTGATATTGCTGGTGCCACAAGGCAACCTAGCCTCGTCTTGTGACACACCACTGGCTCATGCAGAGGAACTTTCTTCCTCTCTCTGCTCCTCGCTGCACAAGATATTCAAGTCGCAGATCAATAAATTCAGCTTATTCCGTGCATACAACACTGACACCCTCCCCAGTTATGATCCAGAATATCCTTACTCAGTCGATAATGCATGTGTGGTTAACTCCAATCCTGAGACACAGGACAAAGTACATATGAATCCATACTTTGCCTACCCAAACGAGGGTGTGTTATGCCTTGGCGACTGGTACTGGAACCAAGGTGCTCAGAAGTCTTGGGAGTCTTTCAAGCAATTGATTGACATTGTCGGGGACTCTTCCTTTTTGCCCGCTGTTGTGGCTCACACCTTGTGGGATGCTATCGATGATCAGTTTGGCCACAACCAATTTGATGGTAATCAACCAGAGTGGCTTGAAGAGGATCATGGATGGAAGTGTTCGTCAGTCATGATATCGGTCCCATTTCACAATCGTGCGAAGGATCCTGGCCCAAAGAACTATACTGTCAATGGATTTTACCATCACTCACTTACTTCGATCATCCATGAAGTGGTCACCAATCCAGCGCATGTGCAACACTTCCACTTTGTACCATACAAACTGCGGTGGTGGCCAGCTCACAGGGATCATGATGTAAAGGTTCATGGTGAATTGTTTACCTCCACTGCATTCCTTGAGGCACACCAAGAATTGCAGGATTCTCCCCAAGAACCTGGGTGTGACCTTCCTCATGTCGTTGCAGCACTCATATTCTGGTCAGATTCAACCCAGTTGGCACAGTTTGGCTCTGCTAAGCTGTGGCTGCTCTATGTATTTTTTGGGAACAAGTCCAAGTATCGAAGGTGCCAGCCATCGAATCATTTATGCTCTCATGTGGCATATTTTCAAGTGGTAAGCACATTGGGCATTGCCAGTTCAAAAATAACCTGTTTTTTGTCCCTAGCTTCCTGATGAGTTCAAGGACTTTTTGACAGAACACTTTGGAGGAAAATATCCTGGTGATGTCCTTACTACTCACTGCAACAGGGAATTTTTCCATGAGCAGTGGAAAATACTACTTGATGATGACTTCATCGTGGCCTACAAACATGGGATTGTCATAATATGTTGCGATGGCATCAAGCGGTGGTTTTACCTGTGAATATTCACATATTCTGCCAATTATCCTGAGAAGTATGGCCTGTCTCACCCACCACTCCAACATAGGCTGACCAGTTCTGATCTATTAATACCAGGGTTCTGATAGCATCCATTCGCAACCTTGGCAGATGCCCGTGTCCTTGGTGCACAATTCTCATGACAGAGGTACCTGATATGGGCATGCAGCAGGATATCTTGTGGTGGCAGTGACTCACTCGTCTTGACAATTCCACCAGGCAGAAAAAGGTCGCTGATGCAAGACACCTTATCTATGAGGCTAACTATGCCATCAACACTCCACAAGTTGAAGCCCTCCTTCAAGACGAGTCTCTCATTCCCACTTCAGTAAGTGTGGAATGCCCCATTTGATGTAGTGCAGCATGCTCACTCCCAGGTCTGAAGAATGCTTTTTCAGACTGACTTGGTGCATTCAGCTTCAATTTATTTCTCATGCTTGTAGTTGACCTACTTCATGAGTTTGAACTTGGAGTATGGAAAGCCATTTTCTCACACCTCTTACGCATTCTAGATAGTCTGAATGAAAGTCAACTGCATGAACTTGATCAGAGGTAATGCATCACCAGAAATGCCTCCCAGCTGTGACAGCTGACATCTGGTGTGATTTGAAGATATCGACTGGTACTGACATTTGGACGAGATACTATTTGACTCTTTTCAAAGAATTGCTCCAAAATGAAGAGGATGACTGCTCACAATTTCGAAGATCTTCTTCAGGTGTGTGGCGTACAGCTCATTTTACCAGTCATGATTTATCCAGCTGAATTGCAGTGTGCATTTCCTGTATTCGAAGGCTTACTGCCTGAACCCCATAACTCGAGTGTCCTTGAACTACTCTATACTCTCTGCCATTGGCATGGGTTTGCAAAACTCCGCATGCACACTGATGAAACACTTAGGGTAATGGACGACCTGACATGATCAGTTGGAAATGTGGTTCATGTTTTCCAGGCTAAGACATGCGAGGCATTTGCCATGAAAGAGCTCAGACGTGAAGCTCAGTCACACCAGCATCACAAGATCTTGTCTCGCTCATCTACTGCACCAGGCAGAGCACCTTCCAAATCTGTGGTGGTCGCTCAGCAATCAAAAACTTTCAACCTTCGTACTTACAAACTTCATGCGCTCAGTGACTACACCACTACTATCAAGATGTTTGGAACATTGGATTCCTACTTGACACAGTCTGTAAGTCTTACGGTTTGCATTTACACTTCATGAATTCTGACCTGGTATGAGGGTGAGAGAGAGCACCGAGTTGGGAAAGCAAGGTTTATCTGCACCAGTCAGAAAGCCTTTGTTCAGCAACTGGCTCATATTGAATGCTGACAGGCAAGAATTCGGAAGATTCACAATTCATTTCGAGCAACCAAGGATCCCTTGGAACCTGTCCCTGATGTACCAGAGGAATGTTACAATGTCAGAAAATCCCAGCACAGACCCATAGACCTCGCCGACTTCATTAGGAAGAACTCCGGTGACCCTGCTTTGCAGGTAGGTATTCATTCTTATTTTCCACATCAGCCGTAACTGACCGGAGCTGCTAGGAGTTTACTCTAAGACTGAAGTGCCACCTCCTTCCTCGCATCAGGGCAATGCACGTACTGGCCTCAGAGCCAAGTGCATTGCAGCCACTGGAGGGCCTTGATGCCAGCTACGATGCATCTGAAGCAACTGTCAATCATTTACTGATTAGAAGCAATCACATATACCAGCACTGTGTTCTCTGGGTAAATTATACCACCTACGATGTCCGACATGGGCAGGATATCTTCAACCCAACCACCGACCATTGTGACATCATGATACTGGCAACCCCAGAAAATACAGATGAATTGGAAACCATACACCAATGCCACTGTCACTTCTGTTATGCTCGCATCATCAGTATCTACCATGCAAATGTCCAGTATATTGGGCCAGGGTGTAGCAGTTATCTTCTGCACCAACTGGACTTCTTGCATGTCCAATGGTTTGAGCAAGTACCACCCAACCCTGGAGATGTTTCATGCAGTCTCAATGTACTGCGATTCCCTCCCATGAATGAGGATGGCACATTTGACTTCATCGACCCAGTGGACATCTTACAGGGCTGCCATCTCATACCAGTGTGAGTCAACATGTGGATCAATGGCAAAAACACCAAAAACCCAACACAAAGACAAATGCCGAGTTGGTGGTTTTCCTATGCAGGCTTTGGCTCAAGGGATCTGTTAAAATAAAATGGGGGAGGGGTTCTGTGCACCTAGAGGGGCTAGGGCAGAGGGTATGGGTGCTGCTGATGAAGGGGGAGCAAGGAAAGACTGAAAAAATCGAAGATAGTAGGCTGCTCTGAGCCTAGAAGCGATGTAGAATGATGAAGAGGACAGTAAATAGACCCTTAATGGAGCCTCAGATACTGCAGGAATAGAGATGATGATGATGAGCTTTAGAAGTGACGATGATTGGGCCTAATGATGATGATGATGAGTGAGCAGGTGAGTCTTTACACAGGGGACTGCTTCCTATGCAGGGGACTTGGTAGCTGCTTTGATTGCTGTTGACATATTGGTACTTATATACAAAAGGTAGCATAGCCTGCAGTAAATATGGAGCAACACTTTGTAAGTGATCTGTAAGCGATTGGTAAAGGGGATTGGTAAAGGATTGGTAAGGCTTTGTAAGGATGAGTAAGGACAGTAAGTGATCAGTAAGCATGATGAAGATTATCACTAATCAATTTGAAAATGGAATGAGTCATCAAGGAATGGATGAATAATGCAAAAGAGGAATGAGTAAGCGCACTGGTCACTGCTGATTAAGGGATATGACTGCAAATGAGTCATAGTGACTCCTAGATCTGAGATCTAGATGCATTATGGTGATTTGCTGCATGTCCAAATGAAGAATGGTGGGGATTTCTGCCAGGGGCCAATTTTGGGGGTCTCCAGGGTAGTCAGGGCATAGGATTTCGCAACATTCCCCCTCTCCTCCTCTCTGTAAAGTGACCTGCATTAGCTGCAGCTAGTGTTCTGGAGGGTTTGAGGAGGAGGAAGGGCCATCTTCTCCAATGAGAGCAGGGAGAAGTGTCTCAAATTCATCATGAATGCGATCAGATAGACTGGATGACAGTAGTTGGTATTGAACCTGTCACAATTTTGGAAGAACGAAGGATGAGATTGAGAGGTAGATGTTGCAGGGCACAGGGACAAAGGATCCATATGCTTCTTTGACTGGAGAAACTGAAACAACCACATATGATTTTTCAAGCCTGACAACAGACCTGAGACAACCAAAGAAAGTCCTCCTCGATGTCAGACTGACAAGGAGAACTTGCTGTCCCAAAGCGATAGGATGGGAGGTCATGGATGAGGGGGGGATGAACCAGGAGGCTTCAGGGTGAATGCTAGTGGGGATTCCTGGCAAGTACTCGTAGTTATTCTCCCTGGCAAAGGGGATGAGCAAAGAGATCATCGAAGAGGTGGCCATTACAATAAAAAGTGGTGAAATGGGCATTTGTTGGCAGAAATGATGCAGAAAATCATGGAGGGCAAGGATCGTCACCAAATTTGGTAGGCAGGATGGCGTGGTCGAGAGCTTTCTGTGAGCATGGGAATGATGTTGATATCTTTAGAAATGACCGAGATATTTGAAAAATCGGAATGCCATAAACTGGTGCTTGAAAACTTTTATTCGGCACTTGAGTGGTTTCTTCCCTAATGTTAAGGGTGGTTCTTGTGTGACGGATGACTGCTAGACATTCCAGTCATTCTGTGCATTAGGGCTAGGCTTCTCCATTCTTCATCATTCAGCATTGGGTCCATGCTCATGTTGCCAAACACCTTTGGTGCATGACACTGGCCTTTGCGAAAGGCAGGTCCCACCCTGACTGTACTTCCATATCATCCCTTTCCAAAGACTCCAACGACTGGAAATACTACTATGTCAATAGGTTGGGTGAAACTCAAGTAGCCTAACTAGGATTTTTTGCTCATGAATTTTCAAAGGTTTGTAGATCGTGATATGCTGCTTTGACACCATTGGGGACTTGGTGTTGGTCATACATATTCACATGTTGGTTCACTGGCCGACCATGTTGCAAATTTTGAGCAGCCATCTCTGTCATGCAATTTGCACCGGCCATGCCCAGTGGAGGTAAATGTACTGGGTGAAGCATCTTCTGCTGCAAGTACCTCAAGGGCAGCTGAATTCTCACTTGCTGATGGGGATGCGCTCGAATGGGAGATTGGCGGGGAGTCTCAGAGTACTGATTCAGAAGTAGACACCATGTTGGATGATGGTTTGGTTGGAATGTATGAGATGTACAGTTCTCATTGTGTTGATGAGGATGTATCAGATTAGAGTTTACACATGGACTCCGCTGGGGTACAACTGTATAGCTGAGAGCGTGCCACGACTACTACTTACCATCGTAATAACTATCCCGTCGTCTCTCTCTGCAATGGCTGCCACCATTGCGATTGCGAGGTCTTCTGTTGAAACACTCTCCAACACACTGCCATCACTTTGACCTAGTATCCGAGTATAAACCCTCAAAACAAACATGTCTTTTTTTCTGAGGTTGGAAGGCCATGTGAGTTGTATTGTCTCTAGTGCATATCTTCCATTTCCATTGAAACGCCCTCCAGTGGTGATGCCACAATGCAGAGGTTGCTCATCGTGACATCGACCACATAAACCAGCTTCATCAATTGTAACCTCGAATGGTACTGGGAATCGACTCTATCAATTCCACTAATATACTCGGAGGTGGCATTCTGGCATGTGGGCGATCTAGCTTGATGATGTCTACAGTGTCCTCCCTTCAAGCTAGGTCAACTGCTTCAGGTGCATCGTCAATCTCTTCTGTTTCCATTCATTGGGATGAAGCAGGGATGAGGACCATCAAGAAGAAGCATAGGAAGGAAAAGGAGAGCAAAATGGTGGCAAAGGAGAAAGACAAGAAAAGAGAGTGACCCAAGAACGAGAAAGTCTTGACTAGGAAAGTGTCTGATAGTAGAAAGAGGAAACTGCTGGTGGCAATCTTCCCCGGAACACTTTCGGAACACAAAGAGGAGGATGTTACTCCCAGCCCTGTTCTACCTATCGTCATAATGAGGAGGCCATGATCCAGGAACGTTCCGCAGATGAGTAAAACTCTCCAATGAGACTCCTATGAAATGAATACACCTGCATCCAATGTCCAAACAACTGCTAAGTCGTTTGGGTCCTAAAGTGATATATGATGATGGTGACAGTGTGTATTTGTCCAATGTCTCGTGCATTTTGTGGTTAAGATGTGTGAACAGATGATGATGATATCTCACTCTTGGAGGCTGTGACAGATGACTTAGCTCAGCTCATCAATGGACTGGATCTGGAAGCCACTCCAGGGAGTTGGGATATATCTCCTAGAAGTAATTGTTCACCGTCATTGCTCGATGCCTGGTAGTCCAACACCTTCGAAGAATCAGTTTACCATGGACAGTCCTGTTAGGCCTCTGCACACCAACCTTGCATCTATCACTTCGCTCCGACCTTATAGCAAGACCCCTGCAGTCGGCTAGGTGCAGATTGGGCAACATATTGTGGCCTGGGCAACCCTGAATGCCAGCATCTCACCATCGAAGCTTCTCCAGTGACCATTAGGGCCACAACCTAAAGAGGACGTACCTACTATTCAGATGATGCACAAGAGTACTTTGTCTCCTGCCCTGCAGCTGACCCGTCGCCGATTTTCAAGGCTCTTTGTCCAGCGGTGTTTAAAGTCCCCAGAGCTACTGTGACAGTTCGGTAATCTGCTGTCCCACTGCTTGTTCTCAGTGACAAAGAGACAGATCACTCTCCCTCGGCTTTTACATTTGGCTCATTGCACTCGAAGTCTGATTCGCATTGCAGTTCATTGGTGTCTCCTGTATCCAAGAAAGGCGAAGGTCATGCCAGGGAATGATGAAGATGATCAGAGGCTGGGGCCTTATCCTCGCCTCAGGAGGACATCAAGAAATCATTCGATTTTACTGGGGAAATCAATAAATTCAATGAATCCAGTGCATTGCACCAATGTAGCTTTGTGGAGCAATTGGAGAGCACCCTTCGCACTCCTGTGAAGATCAACCTTCGTTCTGACTTTGGGAATTTCTTCAGGTGATTCTCTGCCTTTACCCAAGTACTCTCTACAGGACGAATTGTTGAGGGCAGGACAGAGTACATTCAGCCTTCTGGACAATTACGAGTCTCACGAGCTTCTTCATGCTCTGTTTATGCTGTGACCCTCTCACACCGAGATAGGTCTGGGCATTGGGAGCTCCTCAGAAGGTAGAGCTAACCCTAGGAGTCCTTTTACTATGAAGAGTACACACCTCCCAAAGACTCGAACCTTCCTGGTAACTATATTATTTCCTTGGTGCTCTGGTTGACCACTCAAATGTATGTTATAGTCCCTCCGGTAAGCTCCCTCTGGGATGGGACCATCTGGTAGAATGGACATGTTCTGTGCAGGAGGAGACAGAGAAGGGACGTCATAAATGTCATCTCAGTATGACAGCTTCTTCCCCTTGTCAACAGCAATCACTGAATGGAAATATAGCCGCTTTTTCACACAGTTGAGTTCATCGCTATCTCAGGCATTGTTAGGCTTGCTCCAGAGGGCATGTATCACAGCATGTATGCTAGTGGGAGCCATGAAGGTGAACACTCTGGAGGATGCTCTAATGTTCGGATGTCTCTTAGTTTATGGGTAATGCCATTGGTGTCTATATGCTATTCTCATGTGCGGGGTCCAAGGCACTGATGTTGTTTCAGGTCGTTGCAACTCAGATTTCATGGTTGCTTTGCAGAGATGCGTGAGGCTCCTTTGCAATCCACTTTTGTTGTTGAGTAAGTCACAGTCATTGTCACTGTGATTTCACCATTCATTGTAAAACATCTTATGGCATGACCTGCCATTTCTCATGCACATCACACATTTCGTGATCAGGGATCTGCATAATTTCGTGATGTCACGCCAGACTGTAACATCACGTCCTAGTAAAGGTATAAAAGGGCAGTCCAACTTTTTCATCCCTTCAGTCTGCTTGTGCTCTCTTTGATCCTTTCCTCTCCTTGCGCTGCTCTCATGTCTCCTCATGCCTTGTTACAGTCAATATTCTGATTCTGAGGAAGGTCATACATGGAATGGAACCAAACATTCATGACTGAGTGTGCTGCAACTGGGACCCAGGAAATGCCCATGTGTTGTCAATGCCTTTAGTCTCAACGTACTGATCCCCTCATAGAAGTGTGCAAGACCCATTGGTGCACCATGGCTGTCACTTTGGCTGTGTCATACATGCCTTTTGTAATGTTCAAACGTTGCTAACCAATGGCATGACTCTCATGGTTGAAGTGGAGGAGAGGGGACCGGACACTCTGACTCGGGAGTAAGTAGATGACAGTCATTTTGGGGCATGTGCATTATAGATGACACTTGCACAAGGGAAAGGAAGGAGTATTCTGTATTCTGGGAACTGTTGAAGATCATACCAAATCTTGAAGATCACATCATGTCCTCTTCCATGCAAGATGTGATAGCCATGGCGGAATTGGTGAGTACACTTGTACTTGCATAGTCTCTAGTCATCTGACTGCTACAATAGATTCAAAAAGGTGCCAGTGCAGCTAGGTCTGATGACACAAAGAGTATGAAGGCCGCAATAATAGATTGGATCACTCCCAAGGGTCAAGCACTCATTCCCCATATTCCTAGGAATGCTCAGATGGGGCGAGGGTTCCATCATGAATGCACTGGTGCATTGCTTTGCCCTGCAGGGTATGAATGGGCAAATTCAGAGTACGTCCTTTTTGGTCTACTGTACCTGGAAAAGGTATAATGCGTCCCAGGACCAAGGCTAAGCTGCATAGCAGTCAACTGCAAGTCGCTGGTGACCAGTGGCCCCTCTTTTCATATGCGGACTATTCCTATGATGTGGAGGACCCCTGGAACAGCCTGCTGCATAGCAGCCTCCTGGTTTTGGTAAGTTTTGTTTATTATACTTCTTGTTTGGCAACTTACACCTGAACTGCATGCAGGCTTACAGACATATTTTCACTTCTCCCAGCTCTGTCGATCAAGTGCTGAAAGCAACACAATCTGGCAATGCTTGTATTCATGGTATGTGAATGGTCACTAAAGCATCAATTGCATATGCTGCCACACAGGTGAGTAGTTATGTGTGCAAGTTGTGCACAGATGGAATGTTAAATTTTTATCCAGGCTCGTTTTGCACTTACATCTACCCAAGTATTCTCTTGGACTGACCTTGTCACTGACTCAGAGCGATTTTATATCAGCATCCTCAAGCTTCTCAAGGATCCAGATGAAGCAGATGAGGTAGACCAACTGATGGGATGGTGGAACCAGTATGAGGTCATCAATCCTGTTGGTATGACATTAAACAAGTCAACAGACAGATCTTTCCCTTGTCTATGGAGAGTGAGTGGCTACCTTTGGAGAACAGTGCATTGGCATGAATTCGCCAGAAACGTGCCAAGTGAAAGGCTAGTGCAGTGGTCCTTGAGAATGAATGACCTCTTGTCATTGCTGATGTAGCTAGACAATCTCTCTGCCTCTTTAAATGTTTTGTGTACTGTTTTTTGCAATGACATTGTCCAGCTTTTGGCCAAATCTGAGGATGGTTTTCAGTGGGACCTGTGTGATTGATATTGCAAGTATGTACAAACTTGATACTGGTTACCAGTGGGACCAGTGTGATTAATATTGTGAGTATGTACAACCTTGATACTGGTTACCAGTGGGACCAGTGTGATTAATATTGTAAGTATGTACAACCATGGTACTGGTTGCCAGTGGGACCAGTGTGAACAAACTTATCATGGGATAGAATGGTGACCTATATTACCTGGATATGGCCTTCTGATACATATGATCCATTTGAACTTAATGATAACTTTTGACCTATGCTACCATGGCTCCCAGACAATATATAGCATTGTCATTGTGTATATCATTGTGATGTATCTTATAGGGCTTTATGTGATAGATAAAGCTATATATATCATTATCATTTCATTAAAATTTTCCTGATGTAACCTCAAGGCTCACCAAATCATTCATAGTTTGGTTTGTTGTAGTACTGAGTAACTCATACACCTATTGCAGGAAGCTTTGTAATTTATTGTACACATAATTTTTGGTCAGCTTGAACTGGTTTTGAAGCCGAGCTGAGCTGGAGCTGTGGCTTGAATACCAACTTGGCTTGCAAGCCCAACCAAATAATATACCAAACCAGTAACAACTGAGCCAAACCAAGCCAAACTGAACTGTGGCAACACTAACTGCAGGCTTTGGGTGCTAGCTCAAATTGCAGCTGTGTTGAGGGGATGTGAAATTACAGGTTTGAGGAAGGAGGATATGATAATGTCCTGAAAGTTCCTCTATACACAGGTCCTCCACATTCCCACTGCTGTTGCCTAGGCCACTAAGTATGCAAACTGCAAGCAACTTACATACTCATTTCATTGTGGGGGACAGTTTATAAATGAACAAACCTAACCATATCTCTGAACCAGATTCAAGCTGTGTGAAATCCTTCCAAGCCTTGAGCAATATCTTAGCATGGTGTTTCAAGGGGCTCAAGGTTGCCAATGACTGACGTTTGCATGGACCCTCAACACAAAGCAGGACTAGATGTAAATCTGTAGTATCCCTGTATATGAATCCTAGCAGATCTAAACTATGGACATACAAGTAGGTCATCAGAGAACTTCTGTGGGCCAGATAGTGTATTTGATCCAACCAAATATGTAGCTATCCTGAAGTATCTCATATTCCATGGGCAAAGGTTCTGAATACACTTCCAAGTTGCATCTCAAACAAGTCATTACCCAGGGCCCCAGGCCTTTGGGTGCATACCATTCAGATGGCATTTTGATTGGGACCATGGATGAACCACACTGCACCTCGAGCATCCCATGGGCAAAGCCTTGCCCCATGGATGCCAATGACTATGGTACCATGAGTATTGGTATCCAACAGTTGAGGGAGGCTGGGTGACATCGAGTGCAGGAATCCTCAAACTGAATGGTGCCTTTGGGGAAAGCAAGCCACTGATATAAAATACAAGCACATCCATGTGCATCCTCAAATTGAGGGAAATGTTCAGGAGGTCATGAAATACATTGAGGAAGGAATATCCATGAATGAGAATTTGGATAGAATATGCCACAGCAAATAGTTTAGTGGCAGTGATGATGAATTCTGGGGCAGTGAATAGGATAGTGTATTCTGGCCAGAGGCTAGTGGGTATCAGTACAGTTTTTTTGTGGATTAATCAAAGATAATCACTTTGTGATTGATTTTTTCATTGCCATAAATGATTCTTCAAACTTGACCACATGACCACAAGTCAGCATGAACAGGGTGGATCCATATACTACCTCATTAAGGGGTGGGGTAAAGATGTAGTCCATGAACTGAAAAAAAAAAGGTTTGAAATGACACTTTGCAGATCATTTGTATATGTACATCCTCCACCATCATGGCAACATCACCATCTTTATCCTTTCCTGCAAACAGGTCACCACAGGTCACTACACTGTGGACCATAATGAAAATTATTGTGCATCCAAAATTCTGCCCCTCGAGTCTTGTGTGCAGCAGCCCTGCCTTCTTTGTCCAATGATGAAGCTTCCTTTCTGTCCCAAAATCAAAAGTCATTTCTTCATATGTTAATGAGTCAGCTGTATAATACTCCTCAAGGGTCATGTGGAGGAGTTTAGGCAAGGATCCATGGACTTCCATGCCAACACACACAAGATGCAGGATGAGGATCGACTTGGTGCATACTTGTGCCTTTGAGGCCCTTTTGCAGATGCCTACCAAGGTTGTGGGTGTGTCAAGCACCTGTATAAATTCTCCATCGATGTTTTGCATAAAAGCCTTGTAAGGATGTTACACTAAAGAAAAGCATGTATCACAATGACTCACATGATAAGGCTATAACCTGCACTTAACCTCACGCACCCCTAGTTTGTGGCAGCCAGGACATTTGAATCTGACATCAGAAGCATAGAGTTCAGGCTTAACCTCTTCCAAACCCAGGCAGCACTGGCACACCACCTGTGGACAAAAATTGCAACAAAACAAACACTTGCTGCTGTCATGGCAGATGTAACAATACTGGCTGCATCAGTATTTCATGGCAATGCAGGATATATAAAATGTACTCTGTTGGTTGCCCATGGAATCAACTCCTGGGAGGAATCCAATGATATAGCATGATGGACTGGAGAGGACGGGAGTGTTGTCAGGGAGCTGAGTGATGAAATTGATTTGGTAGACATGCTCCTGTTAGTCCTTTTGGTGGATTTACCTTTGGCTGATCTGCTGGAAATAACTCTGGCTGTGCTCCCAGCAATCATGCTAGCACATTTGACTGAAAGCCACACCCGCTGAGCACTACCTGATGTGTTTTTTTTTGTGTTCCACATTGTCCTAGCCATACTTAGCATAGAGACAATGACAATGAGCTGGCAAGTGCAAATGTCAAATAACAGAATTGCTAATTGACCAAATTTGGTCATCAAAGTTCAAAGCGATTGACTACTAGCACTATTGCTTGCCACCAGATGCAAAACAACTTGCACAGCCAGCAATACTATGAATTTTTAAAATCTAATACTGCAATCATTTAAAGTAGGGCGTATTTATGCAGATTAGGCACTTAGTTTTAAGAAAAAGATGTTGTGGAAGCCACAGAATGTCAGACATTGTCAGACATCAGAGCAGAGCATGCAATTTTAGGCACTTGTAGCCAAGGTCTAGTCCAATCTGTCACAGTAAATTACACAGTTTTTTCTGGGAAGGTGCACTAAGTCCACCTGAAGGTGCTCAGGTATTCATTTTCACAAATCAGACCATGAGAGATGCACTATTCAAGAAATATTCTTCAAGCATGACAAAAGGCTGGACAGGGGTATCACGCTGGGGCCATCATTCACACTCTGATTTGGCAGCACTTGGCACACACAAAGTAAGTGGGCAACCTAGTCAACCAGGTCAACAATTCTCGGTGCTTGATGGTAAGGTCATCAAAAGTCCTTTGCAATCGTCCCTCACCCCATACCATCTCAGTACTATCAAAGGATGAACTTTCTGTAGCTATCATTTTGTACATCACTTGTCTTGAATTAATTTTTTATGTTCTGCATATGAGTGTCCACCCAGCCAACATCAGTTGGACTATGCAAACTCTGAATATGGCTGGCATGCCACATGTGACAATCCATGACACAATCCTGCATCCAGTGTAAATTTTAACCCCTTTGGTTTGCATTGCTTCAGCTGCACTTGATTCATCACCATTGGCTATAAAATTTGGGAAGAATGTAGCTGAGACCTTATTCTACCTATATATGAAATATGAAATATAACTGTTGAGTTGTTGTGAAGTTATTCAAGATCTCGCAAAAGTTTTGCATCTGGTGTCAAATGATAGTAAAGTGAAAAAATGTCCAGACCCATGTGTCAATTCAGAAGTGTTCAGAAGTGAACTAGTGACTAGTGACCTCTGACTCGACCCTTACACATCGGTCTGTCCAAACTGTGAACTGAGTATATGCCACTCATCCCAGCTGTTGAGTCTGTTCTCCCTCCTGCACTGTGTACATGCTTGCTGATACTTGTTGAAAGATGAATGTTGCCCCCTCCCTACCTGCTTGCTGTTAGTTGTTGGCAGATGTATGTTGCCCATTTCAGCACATAGTTTCTCACTCACTCCCATACCTGCTCACTGATAATTGTTGGCAGACATGTGTCACCCATTTCAGTGTGTGGTTTCTCACTCCTGTGTCTACTTGCTGATAATTGTTGGCAGATGTATGTTTCCCATTTCAGCCTGTAGTTACCTAACCCTTCCTGCATGCTGGTACTTGTTGCCTGATGTATGTCATCCATTTCTTGTAGTTACCTACACCTTCCTATCTGCTTTCTGATACTTGTTGGCTGATGTATAAAGGTGACAACATTCTAACCCTTATTTTTGGCATTTTTGGTTCTATTTCATGCACTTTCTAGGATATTATTATTAAATGCATGTCTCACTTCTTCAAGATCATGATGGCAAAAAGGGTGGTGCATTTTTTCATCTCATGCACTTTCTCTAGGATATAACAAAACTTATCTCTTGCTTTTTCATGATTGCAGTGACAAAAAAGGTTGCGCTGTCACGCACCAAAGGTGTTTGGCGACGTGAGCATGGACCCAAAAAGCTGAATGATGAAGAATGGAGAAGCCTAGCCCTAATGCGCAGAATGACTGGAGTGTCTAGCAGTCATCCGTTGCACAAGAACCACCCTTAACGTTAGGGAAGAAACCGCTCAAGCGCCGAATAAAAGTTTTCGAGCGCCAGTTTACGGCATTCCGATTTTTCGAATATCTCAGCCATTTCTAAAGATATCGACATCATTCCCACGCTCACAGAAAGCTCTCGACCACGCCATCCTGCCTACCAAATTTGGTGACGATCCTCGCCCTCCACGATTTTCTGCATCATTTCTGCCAACAAATGCCCATTTCGCCACTTTTTATTGTAATGGCCACCTCTTCGACGATCTCTTCACTCATCCCCTTTGCCAGGGAGAATAACTACGAGTACTTGCCAGGAATCCCCACTAGCATTCGCCCTGAAGCCTCCTGGTTCATCCCTCCCTCGTCCATGACCTCCCATCCTATCGCTTTGGGACAGCGAGTTCTCCTTGTCAGTCTGACATCGAGGAGGACTTTCTTTGGTCATCTCAGGTCTGTTATCAGGCTTGAAAAATCATATGTGGTTGTTTCAGTTTCTCCAGTCGAAGAAGCATATGGATCCTTCATCCCTGTGCCCTGCAACGTCTACCTCTCAATCTCATCCTTCATTCTTCCAAAATTGCGACAGGTTCAATACCAATTACTGTCATCCAGTCTATCTGATCGCATTCATGATGAATTTGAGACACTTCTCCCTGCTCTTATGGGAGAAGATGGCCCTTCCTCCTCCTCAAACCCTCCAGAACACTAGCTGCAGCTAATGCAGGTCGCTTTACAGAGAGGAGGAAAGGGGGAAAGTTGCGAAATCCTATGCCCTGACTACCCTGGAGACCCCCAAAATTGGCCCCTGGCAGAAACCCCCACCATTCTTCATTTGGACGCGCAGCAAGTTACCATAATGCATCTAGATCTCAGATCTAGGAGTCACTATGACTCATTTGCAGTCATATCCCTTAATCAGCAGTGACCAGTGCGCTTACTCATTCCCCTTTTCGCATTATTCATCCGTTCCTTGATGACTCATTCCATTTTCAAATTGATTAGTGATAATCTTCGTCATGCTTACTGGTTTTACTTACCAATTGCTTACTGTCCTTACTCATCCTTACAAAGCCTTACCAATCCTTTACCAATCCCCTTACCAATCGCTTACAGATCACTTACAAAGTGTTGCTCCATATTTACTGCAGGCTACGCTACCTTTTGTATATAAAGTACCAATACGTCGACAGCAATCAAGCAGCTACCAAGTCCCCTGCATAGGAAGCAGTCCCCTGTGTAAAGACTTACCTGCTCACTCATCATCATCATCATTAGGCCTAATCATCGTCGCTTTTAAGCCCCTCATCATCATCTCTATTCCTGCAGTATTTGAGGCTCCATTAAGGGTCTACTTACTGTTATCTTCATCATCTTACATCGCTTCTAGGCTCAGAGCAGCCTATTCTCTTCGCATTTTCAGTCTTCCCCTGCTCCCCCTTCATCAGGAGCACCCATACCCTCTGCCCTAGCCCCCTCTAGGTGCACGGAACCCCTCCCCCATTTTATTTTAACAGATCCCTCGAGCCAAAGCCCGCATAGGAAAACCACCAACTCGGCAATTGTCTTTGTGTTGGGTTTTTTTTGGTGTTTTTGCCATTGATCCACACGTCGACTCACAGCGCCCTGGAGGGACTTTGGGGATTAAATGGCACTCCCTTCATATGCTACAAGGGTCAAGGTTTTGCCACTCAGTGAGTGCTGTATATATGGAAATTGAGACAACCTCGTGAACTGGTGGTTAGAACAGACCAAGTGCACAGGTTTGTGATAAGAGGTTAGAACATCGATTATTGTCAACCCATTTTGTGATGACAGACTCAACTCGTTGGTTGGTAATTGGAGGTGGTTTGAAGGCAGGTGTCTATTGTACTTGGTGTGTGCACTCAGTTCTTCCATCATAATTATGTGGGTTCACAATGTGATTGTAAATAGCCCCATTCTTCCTTGTGGACAGTTGACTCCACTGCTCCTGATAGCAGTAGAGTGTGAGTCTGAGATGGAGGCCTGATGCCTCTATCACATCTTTCTGCTGATGCTCACAACACTATCACACAAGTACAGCCCTTCAGATATCCTAACTGCCTTCCAGCATTCAGATGCTATCCAAAATTTCTTCCCAAGTGGTACTTGCAACTTCTATGCTGTGGCGATTGGAGCTCCTGCTGGTATCCATTGCACAAGGTAAGTGCCAGCCAATCAAGTATGTGTCCATACTATCACACCTGAGTTGCAATACACAGAACTGGAGCAGATAACTCAAAAGGTTCATTCATGCACCATTCTTACCATCACACACAATCTTTCTGGGAAGCACTCACTTTCATGGTAGTGAAAGGGCAAGAGATGTGCATGCCACCATTGCTGACATCCACAGAGCTTGCAGAAGGTATGTAATTGTCTTACCAGATACACTGCAGAGACTTAGGCACATGTCAGAGAGTCATGGAGGAGTTAGCTCATTGCAAGAAGCTTTCAACTGAAATCTGCACCTCAGATCATCCTCCACCACACTTGGTACTATGACACCAAGTAGTTCTTTACATTCAAGCTTGTCACATGGTGAGGATGCCCACTGTACAAGAACTATGTCACTGAAATTAATAGACCAGTGCCATGATGACCCACACTCTCCTCTGTGCTATGCACCTGAAGCTGATCATGCTAGCTCCCATGCTGGCTCTTCTGCTACCCCTGTCATCTACATTCATGTCTGTAATTTGTGTGGTGTGGTTTCGAGCCAGCATCATGTCACATGGCCATCCCCAGAAGCTATGGCACAAGCTTGATGACTGGGTGAAGATGGTGCATGGTATGTCCTTGCACATGGCTATCTACCTTCAGATATAATGACTATCATTCAAATTTATCACTGCAACAACTCCAAAGAATCATTTGCACTGCAGCTTGCTGCTTTGGGTATGGCCTTAGCAGAGGCAACATACTTGGGTGATCTCATATATTTGTAGCTCATGTACAGTTTTCAGGGAACTTGGCTTAAATACCTATGTGAATCTCTGAAAGTGGTTTTAAGGAATACCAGAATATTATTGTGTTATTAGCCTAAAATATATGGCTTTTGAATTCCAAGGAAATTCAGAACCAATCTTGTGCTGTATAACAGTGACTGAAAGTTTATTAAATCTTGCTTGTGTAATGGCTGTCAAGTGTACTTCACTATGGACATTGACCATCTGCTTCATGCATGTGGCAAATTCATAACCATTCTCATACTGTATAGTAGTGACTCAAAGTTGATTAAATCTTCCCTGTGTGAGTACATTATGCATGAACAAAGAGGTACCAACTGTAAAGCATACATTGCTACCAACATTGACAGTGTGCACTGTGCATATGGCAAATGCTGGTACTATGTTCTCATGAATATTGGAGTTGGCAGTCTGCTTTGTGCATGTGGCAGATGCCAGTACTACATTCTCACTAGGTAACACTGGATATTCCAAATATGGAAGTACTAACTTGAAGTCACTGTCACTCCATCATGGGCAGTGAGCTACATGGTTTCTACACTGGTGAGTGTTTTACTGACATATATAGCGTTCTTTGCTCATCAAACATCATGCTGCCATGCTGTAACACTTGAACCACTCACATTGCAGTTCATCATCTCCACTAAATGTGACTGGGGATCCTGAGCACCAACCATCCCGGCCCTTGCTCACCACTTCATAAGATCAAGAAGTCTATTGATTTCTATGTGATCCATCCTACTAGACTGGTGACATTGGTAAGACATTTTGGCTTGTAGGCACTTTACTGTTGACAAAGATTAACACTGTGACAATCATTGCCTTTATCCAGATCCAGATCTCTCCTCATTGTCATAGGCATAGAAACTAGCAGCTTTTCTTCCAGATGGACTTGTTGAAGAGAAAGTTTGTTTGATTGTATTTCACTATGCTGTGTCAAACTTTGCCCAAGCCACTGGCCCAATGCACATTCTCTCATGGCAACCAGGTATGGGGAGTAAGTCATTCCTTCTATTTAGCTTTACTCATACTGACCACCTGTAGACTAATTATCTGACAAGTACATATTAATATAGTAGCTGAGTGGTTACTGGGGAACTAAATATCTGACAGATAGAGTTCTTATGTCACAACTGTCAATGAGCATTTGTGTAGCCTCTCCCAGTTTCCAGGTACATGTAACATTTCATTGATCTCATTTTCAGTTTGGAAGGATTCTGTGCAGCTTCTCCTTCAGATAGATTCTAATGGCAACCCTCTCAGTAAGCACTTTTTTTTTGTTTGTAAATCAACCTCACCATAAAGAGGCTGTCATTCTTTATTTTATTTTATTTTTCCACCTGCATCCCATACAAATGAGACATGACCAATACTGGTAAGATATTACCCTCTTGTCCTGCCTCACCTGGCCATCATATAATATTTTCCCAGATGGCTCAGAACATTCTTCCCTCGATCAGAAGCCCTCTCCAAAGTTGCTCAAATGATGCCAATGTTCCGAATTTTGAAGATGCTGTAGAAGAGCAGATTGGTGGTGGTTGCTGTCTACCATCACCCCCTCCCCAGCTCACTCTGACTTGACTTCACACCCATGTAAGAGCTACTGTGTGTGACTCAGGACTTGTCTGTGTTATGGCCTTAGACAAATGCCACAGGCTCACTACACAAGCCACTAGACTAGAGGAAAGGATGAGAGGAGAAGAGAACTTAGAAGCAGGTTTAAGGTTGAAACCCAAATGAACTAGCTTGGGGCTAGTTGGGCTATTGGGCTGAGTATATATACTAAGGTACATGAGGTTGAGGTGAGACATACATGAGGAGAACATAAGGCATGACATCATGGGCCAGACCAGTCCATAGATAAAAGATTAGACAAGACCCCAAGATAAGATAAGGAAAGATCAGATAAGATGAGAAAAAGGAAAGGAAAAAGAAAAAGAAAAGAGACCACATATCATAGATTCGTAACACTATCCCCTCCTTAGGGGTCGACTTCCAGGTGACAGAAAACAGAACAGCAGGAGGTGAAATTTTCCTAGGGAGAGAAAAGGGCAGTGAAGCAGACAGAGTCGATTCTGTGGAGCTTCCATGGTGCCAAAGGATGAGACTTATAAAAGTCTCGAAGAAGGTCAGAGGAGCCCTGCAGGTTAGTCTCAGGTTCCCATGTGCAATCCTCCTCACCATACCCCCACCAATGGACAAGGAACTCCATCCTGTTGCACCTGAGGCAAGAATCCACAATATACTCAACCTCAAACTCCTCATCATGGTCCTCCATGCCCACCACCAGTCCAGGATGAGTAACCTGCTGACCCTCAAGGGGTCCCCTATACGGTTTAACCCGAGAAACATTGACCACAGGGTGGATGCGAAGAGTCCATGGCAGCCACAACTCTACTGCATTTGGTTTGACAGAAAGAACCTTGTAGGGTCCAATCCATTTCTCTGTGAGTTTTTGGGAAGGATGGCCATCAACATGAACATGGGTGGTATCCAACCACACCTCCTGTCCCAGTGCATAGTCAGGAGCCTGTGACCATGAGACCTCTGCATTCTGTACCATTTGTTCTGCTGTGTGCTGAAGAGCCTTTCTTGTGGACTCTAAGACTGACTGAATGTTAGAGGCACAGGTCATAGCAGCCTCCACCTTAGACACCGCCGGTTCCACCCCCAGACAAGGAGTATACATGCGAGTAACCAAGAACAGAGAACAACCAATGGAATCCTGCCTCCTTGAATTGTATGAAAACTGGGCAATCTTCAACCATGAAGGCCAAGTGTGTTGCTGATCATTTACAAAGAGATGAAGATACTGCTGGATTTCCTGGTTGAGCTGCTCAATTTGTCCATTGGTTTGAGGGTGAAATGCCATAGAAAGTTTAGGCTTGACTCCCAACATCTTAGACAAGTCCACCATGAAGGTGCTAGCAAACTGTGGACCCCTGTCAGGAACGATGGTTGAAGGAAGCCCATGTTGGGTCCACACATGGTCCCAAAACAACTCTGCAGTTCCAAGTGCTGAGATTGTTTTCACTGTAGGAACAAAGACTGCCTCCTTTGAGAACCAATCCACCACCACCATGATGTTGTCGAATCCTCCAGCCTCAGGGGCATCCATGAAGTCCACAGACATGTCTGCCCAAGGTGCCTCAGGAATCAGATTTGGGTAAAGCTTCCCTGCAGGAGGTTTCCATGTTCCCTTGGCCATCTGGCACCAATGACAGGAAGATACATAGTCCCTTACAGACTGAGACATAGCAGACCAAACATAGTGATGAGAAATCAACTCAAGGGTTTTACTCCAGCCAGGGTGACCAGCAACAGGAGTGTCATGATGTGCCTTGATTACTGGCAGAACTGCTGACGGGGGCACATAAACTTGCCTGTCCCTGACATAGAGACCTTCCCTGAACTCGTAGCCCTCTGGTGGAGTCATGGCTGAGGTTGCCCCCTTCAGGATGGTCTCGAGGGTCCTGTCCAGTCCCACAGTGAGAACAGCGACTCAAGCAGGATCAATAAGAGTCACCACCTGGTTATCTCCCCTGACCTCATGGTCCTCCCTCCATGACAATGCATCAGCCTTGGCCATTGAAGCACCTGGCTTGTAGACGAGCTTGTAGTTGAAACACAAAAGGTACTGCACCCACTGAGCCTGTCTTCGATCCAGGTTCTGCACCATTTTGAAATACTGGAGGTTGGAATGATCTGTCCAAATTTCAAACTCGTAGGGGGTAGCCTCCAGATAATGACGCCAAGTCTCCAGTGCCCGGATAATGGCAAGCATCTCCTTGTCAAAGACCTGATAGTTACACTCTGGTGGAGTCATGGAATGTGAGTAGTATGCCACCAGGTGCCAAAGGCCATCAGGAGCCTCAATGGAGAGGACTGCACCAGTTGCAAAGTCAGATGCATCAGTCTCAAGACAGAACCTTTGATCCTGGTCAGGGAAAGCAAGAATGGGAGCTGACATGAAGGCTTCCTTCAAAGCATTGAAAGAACACTGCTGCTCTGCCTGCCAAGTCCAGGGCTGGTCCTTCCTTGTGAGGTCATTAAGTGGGCAAGTGATCTTAGTGAAGTCCTTGATGAAGTGGCAATAGAAGTTCACCAGGCCAAGAAAAGCCCTTACTGACTTGACCTTGGTGGGCGTTGGCCACTCCCTGATAGCTTTCACCTTAGACTCATCCATTTTTATCCCATCGACCCCTATGATCATCCCCAGGAACTCAACCTCCTTCCTCTTGAAGAAGCACTTCTCTGGTTTCATGAAGAGGTCATTCTCCTTGAGGTGTCGAAGCACCTCCAACATGATCCAACCATGTTCTGCCTTGTCATCTGTCTTTGTGAAGACCATGATGTCATCAATATAGACCATGATGACATCCTCCATGTCCCCAAAGATGTCATTCATCATGTTTTGGAAGGTCAAGGGAGAATTGCAGAGGCCAAAATACATGACAAGCAGTTCAAAGGAGCCTTTATGCATGACAAAGGCTGCCTTCCACTTGTTGCCTTCCTTGATGCAGACATTGTTGTAACCCCAATGCAGGTCCATCTTGGTGAAGAGCTTACAACCCTTGAGCTTATCAATGAGCTGGGAGATAAGAGGAAGGGGGTAGGCATTCTTTACAGTATGCTCGTTGAGATACCAATAATCCTGGACCATGTGCTTCTTGCCATCCTTCTTTGGTACAAAGAAGACCAGAGAGGTCTGAGGAGACTTCAAGGGATAAATGTATCCTTTCCTTGTCTGGTCATTGAGGAAGTCTGAGACCTCCTTTTGCTCATCCATGGACAGAGGAATAAGAAAACCACATTTTGGAACAAAGGTTTCCTTAAGGTCAATAGTGTGATCCCAAGGTTTCCTTAGTGGCATGCATTCCAACAACTCCTTGGAGAATACCTTTAGATACTGGTGGTACTCCCTTGGGACAAGTTCCTCAACAGTACCAGAATGAGACCAGGTTGAATGGAGCTTTGGATGCAAGTACTCCATGTTGTTTGCTTCCTTCCTCTCTTGTTTTGATAACGGTGCAAGGTCATGACACTCACAAGAGCATCAAGTCATCTTGATGGCCTTGTCGGTCCATGAGACTATGGGATTGTGTCATTGAAGCCATGTATAACCGAGGACAAGGGGGTGAGAGCCAAGGGTGGTCACCTGAGCCCAGATGTGCTCCCTGTGACCATCATAGTTCATAATGAGGGAAGTCACATGGGTGGTATCACCATCATGATTCTTTGTTCCATCCATGTTGTACACCAGAACCGACTTGTCAAGGGCAAGGAGAGGTACACCATTTTCATTCGCCCACCTCCTGTCCAAGAACGTGTCCATAGTGCTTGAGTCCACCAGTGCCTTAGTCTGCCACTTTCTGCTTCTTCCCTCTAGTGTTACTTCCAACTCCAACTCTGACCTACAACCTGTCATACTAACCTTAGCATGCTTCAGGACTTTCGGTTTCAGCTGGTCACATTTTCTTGTATTTTTATCACAAGAGGAGTTAAGCACCCCTTTATTAACGTGTGGGGCCAAGCCATTTCTGGACTCCTCTTCACACAAAGTAGAACCTGACATATTAAATATATCCTGTACATTGTAAGTGTCCAACACCAAAAACCAATTACATGCCTGGCCAGTAGGTACCCAAACCTCTACTGACCAAACCCTTTTCCCTGGGCTTTCATCTCATTGACCTGTTTGTCATAGAAGAAGGCCTACATCTCTTCAAATGACATGCCCTGCAGCTGTCATAGCTGAGGGTCTTCTTGAACTTCAGCCTGTTGGGCTGTGGGTTGAGGGGAAAAAGGAGTGTGGGGTTGAGGAGGAAAGCGTGATGAGGGACGTTGCTGCTGGATTCGAGACATACAGTCTCACTTGAAGTGATTGCCCCCACATGAGAAGCACTTGATGTGCGAGGGGATGGGCTGAGACATGGAAGTGGCTCCGATTTCCATGGGAATACCAGAGCCTCCAAACATGCCAGTGGAAGTGGAGGGACAAGACAAGGAAGACAGAAAAGCAAACCTTGCTGAGGTATGCATATGGGCAGCTTCAAGGGCACCACCTACAGCCCAGAGTTCAGCAATGTAGCCAGTAAGATCAGCCTTCCTTCTTCCTTGTATAAAGATTTGTTGTAATATATCAGGCCTCATTGCCTGTTCCAACATGAATATGGCATAGTCATCAGATGCTCCAGCTGACATAGCCAACATGCCAAACTTGGCCATGAATTCCTCTGTCCTCGTGCCTCCTTGATGAATCTTCTGTAGTTGGGCCTTGGCCCAGTCCTTGTTATTGATTGGCCTAAACTTGGCCTCTATTTCCACCTCAAGGGCCACCATATCTGGGTATGTTGCTGACGCCTGGCACACATTGATTCTGGCCCTTGCATATGTTGGAGTTTGATGCTTTTACCTTAGCATGTTTACCTATCATCGCACAGCCTTACATAATCTAGCCCGTCACTTAGGTTGAACATTTTTCCCTTCATGCCTCAGACTTCCTTTCATTAGTCTGAGGTAACTATCATTTCACTCGTTACAGTACAGTCTTTTTATTAACTGCTTGTAGTCTCCCTCTTACAGGTTAGATGACTACAAATATAGACTTCCTTTCATTAGTCTGAGTCTCCCTCTTACAGGTCCAGACTGTCCTCACTTCAACAGCATAGGCACCAGCTACTGGCCCTTCCAACTGGGTCCAGACTGTGAGACAATCTTGAGAAGCAGTAGCAAAATTTGCTAACTGCAGGTACACCTTCATCTTGCTCCACCATTCCTCAAACCTTGAGATGGAGCCATCATATTCCCAGGGTCTGATGCCCCTTTCTTTGCCGGATCACCTCATCCAGCATGAGCATTGGCCTGTATTAACTCCTGGGCCACAGAGGTAGAGATGTGTGCAGTTATGGCACCAATGAGTGCCTGGACATTAGGGTCGAGGAGAAGGGGGTTATTACCAGCGGGGTCCATAGTGGCTGAATATGATGGGGTGGTGGTATGGCTTGTTAATGAGGTGTCAGGGACAGAGGTTGTAACAGTGAGGAGGGGGAGGGAAACCGAAGATGTCTTTGTAGAGTTGGTCGCCAAGGTTATCAACATAGGGAGGGTTTAGGGGATGCATGAAGATGTGAGCTTGTTCTTCATTGGGTAGCCTGAAGTTAGCTGGGAGAGGTGGGGGAGTTCTGAGGTTGGGGTCCTCAGATGGAGTGTGAGAAGGGTATAACAGTTCAGGAGTCAGGGATGGAGAACTATGAGGTGGCTGGGGACGATAAATCGACCCTACTTGGTAGTATGTGGGTGAACATGGAATGGTGATGAAAGATCCTCCTTATGCCTGGAGTCCAGCAAATGTTTCTCCTTAACCCTGGAGTCCAGGTTGCTCAGCGAGTGGGTGGTGAATGAGAAGCTAGTTCAAGTGTTACAGCCTTAGACAAATGCCACAGGCTCACTACACAAGACACTAGACTAGAGGAAAGGATGAGAGGAGAAGAGAACTTAGAAGCAGGTTTAAGGTTGAAACCCAAATGAACTAGCTTGGGGCTAGTTGGGCTATTGGGCTGAGTATATATACTAAGGTACATGAGGTTGAGGTGAGGCATACATGAGGAGAACATAAGGCATGACATCATAGTGACATCACCATGACATCATGGGCCAGACCAGTCCATAGATAAAAGATTAGACAAGACCCCAAGATAAGATAAGGAAAGATCAGATAAGATGAGAAAAAGGAAAGGAAAAAGAAAAAGAAAAGAGACCACATATCATAACAGTCTGTGAGGCACAAGCACATTGTGAGCATCTGCTTGACTGGACCCAATCCAACAGAGTGCTCAATGACAATGGAGACATTTTCCAAGTGACATCCACCCCACCACCTGTTCATCACACCAGCACAGATGTGCAATGTGCAAGCCTCCTGTTTGGGGGATCTCAAGGTGCCCACAGTGATTCACCTTTCCCTCTGCATGAAATCAAATCATGTGGTGTGTATCTTCTCTTATAACATTGGTATGCCGGCTAACAACAATTCACAGACCTGTCAAATCCTGGTTCAAAAGCACAAGCACTTTGCCAATGTACAACACCTACACAGCTCATTGTAGAGAGCTCTGCCTCCTCATGTAGTGGTAAGCCTCAGCAGTGTCTGAATGACCCATTTCTTACATTGTCACTGTGCTGTTTGTAGAAAAGGAGAAAGGACAGAATAAAGTAGAAGAGGTGCTTGGGTCCAAGTCAGTAGCCACTGTATGTAATGAACATGAAAAGACTGCCATAAATGAAGGTAGGGAATACTGATGTTCCCTCATGGTTACACTCTGATGTATCTTGCCAGGTTGTGGAAGCCACAAGTCAGATGAAGATACCCTTCATCAAAAGGTTGTATCAGATGGAAGTCTGACTGTTTGGCCCAATGGTAAAATCTCATATGGAGATTCTGCCAGCACAGACTTTGACCTTGATATTAACTTCAAACACCCCAAAACCCCCTCACCATCCAACCATGGGGAATCTGTGCAGCCAGGTCTGCTGCTCATCACAAGGGATGATGGAAAAGATCAGCCCACAGCTGCTGATGAGCCCTTCTTTGTGGTGGGCAGAACACCAGTGTCTGTGGCTAGTGTTGCCACAGTTCACCAAACTGCCTCAAGCCATTGGCTGTAGCTTGCTCAATTTACTAGCTATTAATATAATTTTTTTTTGATTTGGGGGTTTTGAATATGGGGCTACAATCGTGGGTACTTTTTTCACTGACTAAGCTGCTCAATCCTGAATGGTTCGGGCCTCCAAACTGAACCAAGGCAACACTATCTGTGGCCACTATATTAGAGGAAGGGTTCAAGTGTATTAAGGATAAGTTCAACACCCTCAGTGGCCATGTGAGGATGCCCATCCAGCAAGTCATCCAATGCTTCAATCAACAGTATGCACATTCCAACTCTGCAAATGAGTGGAATGCCTATCAGCAGTATTTTGCCACAAACAAAGCTCAGGAATTGCAAAGACTGCTGGGTGGCAGTGACATTGCTGGAACACTGTGTATGTACTTTGACTTTGTTACTGCATGACATACTGAATATATCACAGCAGAGAAGATGTTGAGATGCTACAAGCTTGTCTGCAAACAATATCCAGATACATCCAAGCAAATATTGGCAATGTACAAGGATACTGTAGTTGTGGCAAATGCTGACAAAACTGTTGCACAATGTCAGCAGTTGTTCCACAGTATGTCAAAGCATTTCATGCAGCTGGTGAGTCAGAGATTTCCATGACTCACATGTGACAATGGTCTGACAATTGTCTAGTTCAACTCTGTCACAAAATGCCTTGCATTTGAGGGGGCATTCTTGCTAGCAGGGAGCATTGTCAATCAAGATCATCAGGGAACCTGTGATGTGCTGGTATTCCCAGTTAATTATGATAAGTAGTTATCTGTCTGATATGAATTGGATAATGGTGTATAGGGCATGATCATCTATAAATCATAATGATAATAGTCAGATAATGCATTACAATCCTGAGCAGATATTTTACTATCTGGTCAACTGCATATAGGCCTGATATAAGAATTACAATACTTTTATCATCATGATGTCATGATGACAAGAGCTGATATGCCATATACAATAATACTATGTATTTGACAATACATTATAATTGCTCATCAGATAATATCATCATCATATCAATGACAATATTCTTTTCAGTCTGATTTCACTTTGATCATCAATATCTAGTCTTGTCATCTATGTCATTTTATGATCATTTGAACAACTCTTCCCCAGCCACAAGTGTGGGAATGTCTTTGTAATGACTGTATAGTACATGTTATATAAACCCATCCTCTCTCCCCTTCTCTCTCTTCTTCACTCTTGTCTCTGAGTTCTACCTCAGGGCAAGAGTCACTCTAAGACTCTAAGTCTTAGGGTTCATATCCAGGTAAGTGTACCCTTGTGTGAAGTCATCTGTGAGTGTCTTTCCCTGTTTAATTTTCACTTTTTTGGAGGTTTAAGTAGTTCATACTTAGTAGGTAGTGTAGTGAGTAGGTACTGATTATGTAAACAATATGGAATGGAATTGCTTTCTGGTAATATCATGATTGATAAGTCCAATTGAAGGTTGCTATAGCAAATTTTATTTTTAAGCTGTTGGTGGTGTCAATGACAATTGTTGGTAATGTCTGATAACGAAAGACATATATGATCTACTGTTCACATTCTGATACATATGATCCACTCTACCTAAATGATTACTTTTGACCTATGCTGCCAAGGCTCCCAGAGAATATATAGCATTACCAATGTGTATATCATTATGATATACCTTATAGGGCTTTACAGGGTAGATAAAGTCTTATATAACATTATCATTTCATTAAAATTTTCCTGATGCCTACCTTGGGAGGTGGTGGAGGTTTGGGGGTTCCATATTTGGTGGTCTCATGATAGGGGAGCAACTGACCAGTGTGGAACACTGGGTGCACACACCACATATCAGGGAGGTGCAGTCAAACTGCCATGGGTGAAATGACTTGTTCTATTTCAAATGGTCCAAAGCATCAGAGCATGACTTTAGGGGACTGGCCTTGTACTCTGAGGTTGCTGGAATCGAGCCAGACTCAATCACCTTCTTTAAACAGAACGTAGGTTCCTTTTGATCGGCATTTCATAACTTCCTGCACAGCCTTGTGAGCAAGTATAGCATTGTCATGGCAGCTGGCAAGATGTTCCAGACATTTGTCAATGCTGGGTGCTGATGTGAGCTGAACTTTGGGATAGGGGAATGGGTCATAGCTGTGTAAAAGGCTGTACAGCATTTGTTGATGGATGGAATGGATATGGGAGTTATGTGTGAACTCAGCATCTGGGAGCTTGGATGACCAACTGTTGGAATGTTCAGCATAATAACCTCAGAGATATGTTTCCAATTCCTGGTTAACATGTTTGCTCTCTCCATTGGTCTGAGGGTGGTAGGCAGTCAAGAGCTTGGACTGGACTCCAAGAGATTTGTAAAGTTTGTGAGTGAAAGTGGAAGCAAACTGTGGTCCTCGATTGGAGATAACTGCTCTGGGGAGGCCAAACCTGGAGTAGATGTGTTTATGGAAAAGGTGGGTGATACCAAGGGAGTTGATGTCCTTGCAACAGGGGATAAACATCACAGCCTTAGTAAGACCCTGGTCAACTATTGTGAGGACAGTCTCAAATGTGTTGGACATGGGGAGGTTGGTGATCAGATCCATAGAGATCTGTTGAAAGGGGAAGGGATTTTTCGGAATGTCATTAGGGACGATGGGGGGTGTAACAGGATGCATGATGACTTTAGCTGATTGACAAACTGGGCAACCCTTGACATAGTCTTGGATGTGTTTCCACATTCTGGGCCACCATACATCTTTCACCATCTTTCTAGACATAGCCTTGACACCAGGGTGACCAGTGGAGGGGTGATCATGGTATGATAGAAGGCACTCCTTTCTAGCCTTCAGCAGAATATAGATGTGGTCCTTGCAACACTTGGTCCCATCAGGAGTTGTGGCTATTTCTGGATTTTTGGTGGAGAGTGTTGAGTCCTTTGGCATTTCACTCATGGTGCACTCATACACTTCTTTCGAAAGGGCATAGATTCCATGCATTCATTCTTTGACTGTGGCCTCAATGGGCAGCGAAGGCAGTTTAATGGAAATAGAGGCCAAAATGGTGGGAACAGTGGGTTTCACCCCCCCCTCAAGCCATGCACTTGGTGGGAGCATAGTGGCAGTGACAGGTTCAGGGGGAGAATGATCACTGCATCAAGACAAAGCATCAGGGGCCATCTGAGGGGGAAACCTTGTACATACACAAACCAGCAGGTCTGTCACTGGGAGAACTTCTGAGGTTCCTTGTAGTACTTGAGGTTCTTGTGATTGGTGAAGACGATGGTGGGAGCAATGGGTGATATGAGGTAGTGGTGGAAAGCCTTAACAGTGCAGATGATGGCAAGGAACTCAAGGTCATATACAGGGTAGTTCTTCTCAGCACCTTTGAGACTTTCTGATAGGTAGGAGCATGGATGCCACTCATTGTCTTCTCCTTTTTGCATCAGCAAGATGGCAAAAGATCTGACAGTCTGAAAAAATCTGATATCAGACATTCTCAGACATTTTCAGAAAATTTTCAGTTTAGCAGTTTTTCAGACAGTCAGAAATGGACATTTCTGAGATCAGATCAGCAGTGTCCCAGGATTGTCAGACATCCAGTTTATTTCAGGCCAGCAGGTACCCAGATGGTCAGACACCCAGTTTATTTCAGTATTTCAACCAGTCAGGCGACCAGATGTCAAGACATTCAGTTTATTTCAGGTCAACAGTTTCTCAGATTCTCAGACATCCAGTTTATTTCAGTATTTCAGTCTGTTAGTTGACCAGATGTGTAGACATTCAGTTGATTTCAAATCAGCAGTTTCTCAGACAGCCAGATATTCAGTTTTTTCAGGATCTCAATCTATCAGTTTACCAGGTGACAAGATTTCCAATTTTTTTCAGGGCAGCAGTTTCTCAGATGGCAACACACCCAGTTTACCAAATATCAAGACTTCAGTTTATTTCAGTTATTCTCAGCTTTAATTACAGGCATGGTACAGGGACTACATATCTATGCTAAGTGGGCACAACCTCACAGGGATTAGGGGGGGATCACCAGAGGGAGGGATGACAACAACAACAAGGGGAGATGGTGGTGGTAGAGGAAAGAGTTGTGCTGCTGGAGTGAGCAGGTTTATATACACCCCCACAAAAATTTCAATCAGAGTTTGAAATTGCCACAGCACATTGGTGCAGACTTGGAAGTCAAAAAATCTACTATATGGAGTAATTGTACAGTCACGATATCATAACAAAAGTTGTAGCCTATGATCACAGGACCATGGGAATATGCTTACCTTAGCAACATCTCCTTTTTGGGGCAAGCTATTTGCAAAGTTCTGCTGGAGACCTGATATGTCAAAAAATAAAAGTGGCTGTACAGTTATGATGTCATAACAAAAGTTGTAGTATGTGATGTCATGATCATGTCAGTATGACTATATTGTCAATATGTCCATTTTTGGATGAGATATGGGCAAATGAATGTTTACAAATTTCAAACTCTGATTGAAATTGCCACAGCACATTGGTGCAGACTTGGATCTACTATGTAGAGTCATTGTACAACCACACTGTCATAATGAAAGTTGTAGCCTATGATCACATGACCATGGGAATATGCTTACCTTAGTAATATCTCCTTTTTGGGGCAAGATATGGGCAAATGAATGATTATATGGGTCTGTACTTGGTCTGTGGAAAATCTGTACCATCTGTCACAGGGTCTGTGCCTCTGTACCAAACCCAGGGTTTTGCTGATGTAAGGCCTGCTGCTCTGACTGACTGGTGGTCTGACTTTCCTGTTTCAGAAGCACCTGATGATCTGACCATCTGAGAATTCTCCATTTACTTGAGTACAGTACCTGAGACTTCTGAAAATATCTGAAGTAGTCTGTATCACTGGCTGTCTGATGGTCTGAGACTCCTGAGAATATCTGAGACTCTGCTATTCTGACAGTCTGGCAATCTGAGCCTTCTGATAATTATCTAGGGCTTATCATTCTGGCTGTCTGATAGTCTGAGACTTCTGAACATATCTGATAGACTGGTAGCACTGGCTGTCTGATGATCTGAGACTTCTGAAAATGTCTGGGAGGTTTAATTTCACTGTTTGATGATCTGAGACTTCTGAGAGTATCTGAGGGTCTGGTGTTCTGACTGCCTCATGATCTGAGATATTCTGAGGGTGTGTTGTTCTGACTGTCTGATAATCTGAAGCTTCTGAGAATATCTGATGGGTGATCTGAGGGCTCTGAGAATACTGAAGGTCTGCTATGCTGACTATCTGACTGTCTGGCACTCTGAGAATAATCTGATATCAGAAGTTTCAGAATTTTTCAGATATTTTCAGACTCTCAGATTTTCTCAGGCCATCAGATTTTCTCAGGCCATCAGATTTTCTCAGACCATCAGATTTTTTCAGACTGTCAGATCTTTTGCCATCTTGCTGATGAAGTGGCACACACAGAGAGTGGGTGAAGAAGGAGACTTGTTGCAAAGTAGCTAAAAGCTGAGGATCACAACAATCCCAGCTAGGTCTAAGTTAGTACTCATACAGTACATGAGGGTTGGCTGGGGAAACTGACACCTACTAAGGTAAATGACTCTGTCAGAGTCATTGGACAGGAAAGTGCAGTATGCACAGTAAGTAGCTGTACAACAGTAACAATCACTAACCTCTGGCATAAACCAATAGGGCACCGCCAAGACACAGCGAATCAGAAAGAGTCAGTATGACAGAACAGGAGTCATTGTCATGAGCCAAGCCTGAGGCTACAGAAAGCAATGATGATGACAACAGGAATGCCAAGTAACCTGAATATGAAAGTGGTTACCTGGGATACAGGGGTGTCATAGCATCTTCTACACAAAGGGGGAGACATGTCAGGAGTGAGATGTGATGCAACTACTTACATGTGACTAGGCACACGACTGCCATGTATACTATGGTACAAAGCAAATGGTAAGGAGAAAAGGAGACAAAGGAAACATACAGGAATGGAATGGAAAAGTAGACTTGTGTAGAGTGAGTTGCCATACTGAGGCAACCACCAGACTGGTGGCTGGGTAGGGCAATGGCAGCATAACACTCTCAGACTTTTTCAGACCTCCAGAAATTTTGCCATCTTGCTGATGTGGTTGAGTCAGAGATATTTTCATTGACCCAACTTGGGAAAGTATGACTAAGCTGGGTTCTCAACTTCAACTCAAGTCAACTATCAGTCAGAGTTGCAGCAATACTAGGCCCAGCCATGAGTTGTGTGGCCTCACACCATCTCATTGACTGGCCTGCCCATCAGTTGTGTGGCTTGCCTCAGATGACAGACAGGCCCACTCATATGTTACTGTCACTTCTGGCACTTGGTCCTGCTTATGTGTCACACCATAATTATTCTGATGGGCCCACCATGGGCTGTCCATGGGTGTTGGCATTTTGGCACACAGGCTACCCATAAGTTGTGACTAAGTGTGACTACTATGTGAAGAAACGGGCAAGCAGCTCAGCTGAGCCTTGAGGCACTAGGGAATGGTTCAAGGAAAGGAGCAGCAAGGCTAAGTTATTCTCATGTGAAGATTAAATTTTCTGTATGCTATGTTCCTTCACTACTGAGAATACCCACCAAAGGAAACTGAGGGATCTGCATGAAAACACCACTAAGTCTCATCAAGGGTTCATAGTGCAGTGGAATTCAGTAGGACTATTCAGTAGGTATGTTGATCACTAGTGACATGCTTAGTAAGGAACGCAGACAAGACAATGAGAACTATGAGCCCGAGCCATAGTATATAACGGAGCCAAGTGTTAGTGGGTCGCAAGAGTTGTGAAAAGCCAACAAGGTGTGCTTCACATATTGCCGAAAACCAGAATTCGTGATCGGAGTTGTGCAGATCGGTCAGGTTATGTGCGATCTCGTGAGCAAGAGCGAGGAACCTTAAGTGGTATGCTGGTTAGACAATGAAACAAGGTGGTAGTGAACGAAATCAACCGACCACGTCATTTGGGCGTTCTGTCGGCTCCCGCCTTCGACTTGCTCATCATCTGAAGCCATTGTCTGAGCGTCTTCCCGGCTCGAAGATGGTAAGTGAAATCCACTCACGCCAAACCTCAAAATATCGCAGGTTGAGGTAGATGATTCTTCGCGAATTGAACGCAATACACCTTCCGGAAACGTCATAGAAAACGCGTAGTGTTGCTGTCGGGATACGATATATCTCGGAGAGCGTGATAATGATGTCTACGAAGCGAGCAAGCGGACCGTGCATGCGTTTCATGAACGTGCCAGGGTCGTGTATGCCTGTGCAAGTGTGTGATTGCGTGTCAACAGACGAAGATTACATTGGGGCCATCCAGAGAGCGGAGTTTACCTTCATCTATACAGACTTGGATATTTCTCACGTGTCCTGATTCTGTCGTGAACAGCAATCGGAGATAACCCAAACCGAACTTACCAATGGGACGCAAACATCCGACATCCGCAGACACCGTGCAGAAGTCGTTGCTCAGGAACTGGCTCACTCCCGTATGAACGGCAGAGTTTTCCCCTGTGAATCTACACGCCTGCATGGCTTTCTCCACATTGTTCCCTAGGGAACAGTCAACATATTCCAACTGATCGGAGGGGTTCAAGAGACTCACGAATGTAACTCTGCGAGATCACCCCGCGAGAAGCCCTAGATATCTGATGAGATATATGACGATACTTGACGGGCAAGCCTACCTGGGGTGCCCAGCTATGTTCAAGGATTTGTCACTAGAAACGCTAGACCCCTCGCGAATCGTCAATAGGCCGCTATCAGCAGTGCAAGGGAGGGATGGGATCTGCGGGGCGGCTTCTCGTTGCGGTGGATTAGTGGTGGAAATGGAACCTGCCAAGCGCTCTTTCCTAGCCGCCTTGTGCGTGTCTCCGTGTTGCTGGGAAATCTGATCAACTATATGTACCCAATACTTCTTAGTCAACTGCTGTGAGCACAGGTCGACTAGACCAACCAAGAAAACCTCCTCGTTTCAAAAATCTCAAGTCCGCAGAAAGGATTGTCCCAAGGAGTACCGTGGTGTTCATCTTGTTGGTTCCAAACAATAGTCGACAGAGAGATGTAGCGACTCTTTTCACGCCATCAGACAGCAGTAAGGATGACGAAGGATATTCCGACAACTCACTCATACATGTCGCGCTTCGCCGTTTTCGAAATCCATAGTTCTATGGAGTCTCCTTCATGTCTCGCGACCGCCCACACATCTTTTGTGCGCTTCCTGTTCTCAGAAACAAGAGTTTTGGAAACAAGGATCTTCTTGCATGCCTTGACCGTCAAGTGATCAGGGTTAGAAGGGATTGTGACTTTAGGTTTGGTATCGGTATAATTTTCAACGAACAAGGGAAGTCGTTCAAGAATCAATGATTGAACTTCACGGCAGGTCTTGGTAGATGGTATTTCGTGGAGATCGTTACATCTCCCCAGCACCACCGCACTCAGGTAACTGCACCCTAGCGATGCGTAAAAACCTGTTCGTTTGAGCTGAGTAGACGACTACTAAAGACTAATGGCAACACTTACGTTCTAGTGCCTCCTCTTGGGGAGCGATGAAGAGGCAGTCACTAAATAGTTGGTAGTCGTTCATGTCATCGACAATGGTGATCCCCTGGTATGTCAGGAACTGATGCTCATAATCCCATCCGGCCTTGCCCTCTGTTTTCACCCGACGCAAACCCAGCAAAGCAGGGCTGCGGCTCATCTTGTGCAGAGTATCGTTGGAAATGTCCTGACTCTGGTATGCCAACTTCCGCAGCTCGACCAAATAACTAATATCAAGCAAGTGAGTGATAGCCCCGGTAGAGGCCTGCTGAACCTACCCATCATAACCTCCCGCAAGCTCGAAGAACCTCTCAGGGTTTTTTATCAGTGCCTCCGCAACATCTTCCGTTGAAACTCTGTTCTTCAGACCACAAGCGCTCAAGAAATGGTTCGCTTTGGTGCCGAAATTCACAGAAACGAACAGCTCTGCATAAAGTACGGATTTGGTAATTGGGTCGAGGTAACATTGAGTTGGAGGAAGCAATTTTAGAGCACTCGGCGGACCCGTCGGCACTATAGGCAACCCAGACAGTTTAATGAGATCGAGGGTTGAGAAAACTCGCATGACGTCAACACATGGAGAAGATGAGAAGGAGTAAGGGACGTACTTGCCATGTGATCAAAGAAAACTTCAAACCAGTGGGAAGCAATTGATTTATCAGGTGGTGGGCTCTTCTCCAGCGCGTCCAGAAGTTCCGACGTTGGAGGATGTTGCGCAACACCTAGTTGATGCAAGGGCATGCTCAAGTATCGATCTTGTACCGCAAAAAAGCCCAGCGCTTTCCACCGGGTACCGGAGTATACCTAGAGTGAGAGTTAGCAAGAACGCAAACATAAACAAGTCTCACCATACTTCTCCCAACTTCTTCAGGCAAGTGCGGCCGTTGCTCTCCGCAGGAACGAATTCCACGTTGCGAAAGTCCTCCGGTTTGTAATGTGAGTACTGCAAGTGAAGTTTGTTGCACAGGTACTCAAACGCGGTCTCCTGGGCCCCAACGTCGCTTGACGAACAAAGCTCCACGACCGTTAGCAGAGGTGGAAAGCGATTCAAACCAATGCGGTACAATAGTTGGGCTATGAAACGATAAGTTGACCAAACGGAAGGAATGCATGTGGCATGCAGCTCACCTTCGGGCGATGTGTCCATCCATTCTGATTTCCCACTCCATTCGATGATCGGCAGTCGTAGCCTCCGGAAAACGTCCACAGGAGGGTAGAGTTTGTCAATACAGTGACAAGTATTCTCCTCTTCATTACCCTGCAAACTTTCTCTCATGAAGATTTTGGACGATTTGAGGGTAGAGAAGTCCTCGGAAGTCAACGAAGGCTCCTCCTGGACCAGATAGTCGATCAAATTGAACATAGTCCAATTTCCCGTCGACGGCATTCTTGACCGTTCTCGGTAAGTGCAAGACCCAAAAATTTTGTGGAAACCTACTGATAAAAAAGAAGTTGGATCGGAGGATTCTTCCGAACACCAATGGACAGAAAGAAATTCTTCGTACCCTCGTCAACTTCAAATCCCGGAATAGGGCTAACTATCGGCAAGCCAAGGTGATGGAACAGCGCATTGTCTGCGACAGGGAGATACGAGGATTCTGGACAACGCAGGCCTTTGGATGTAGGAATACATGGCTTGTTCCTGAAGACTTCCCTTGATTCGCTTCGCATATCTTCAGAAAGTTTGGGCCACACACGACAAAGTGTGCTGAGGACACGACTGGCCCAGTCAACTGACCGAGTAAAGTCGTATTTCTCATCGACCGATGCAACATCGGGACGTGACATGTGTTGTAACCATGAAACAACAGTGAACTCTCCCCAACCGAAACTAGTGAGCTCCTCGTAGTTGAAATGCATGCTGATGCCAGGAGGGATGAGAAACAGAGGAAGTGGTCCATTGGGTGGAATGTGGGGTCCAAGAACCTTGGAATCGATGAAGTGAGTTATCGACGACAGGGGTATCGCTCCACCTGTGCCGCGGAGAGTAACCGCGCCCAACAGGTCAGCCGCGCTCAGTGCCAAATCATCTTGTGTCGAGGTTATCCACCAACAAAGACATGCCAGTAGTTCCTCGATATCCAGGATATGGTGACGTAGGTCCTGTAAAACGTCCGATGGAGATATCGCGCGGACCTTGTGCTGGCCTGGAAGTCTTTCTATGGCATGCTCACAGTCTTGCGTGACGTCTTTTGAAAGCATTGGTAAGGACTTGAGAAATTTGGCGAATACCGGGTCGAACTTTCTGACATCAGGAGCTCCCCGTACCCCAACAGAGGAAAGAATTCTTAAAGGAAGGGTAGAGCACCCATAGAATGATTTCGCTAATAATTCTGCGACTTTTGACGAGGGAGTGGAATGGTGAAACGTGAAGAACTTGAAAAGGTGGAGAAAGTGCTGATCCTGTAACGCTCGGGATAGAGACAAATATGGTTCACCAGCGACTGCCTCCTCCCACGACTTTTGGATCTTGGAGACCTCCAAGCCGTACACCATCCGACATAAGAAACCTCCGACATAGAGCAGCTCCCTATTCCAGACTGGACGATGAGCATAAGTCAGTAGCCCGTCTCAAGGGTGCGGGACACTCACTTCCAACATTCCTGTCACTGTGCGACTAGATTAGCAACTGCTATAAGCCATTAACATACGAATTTAAACTCACACCAAATCTATGGATTCACGTTCCACAGTGGGGATGAAGTGGGATGCCATGTGACCTCCAATGCCTGTCGTTTGTGCGGTGGCATGACCCTAGCAAAGTCATCGGCAAAACTCAGGGCACGAGTGTCTAAAGACTCACAATGAAAACCCGTGTATGGATAGCCCTGGTATTCCATCAGACCATGGGTTTCATGGACAGTGGCTGCTTACCCATCCAGATCGGCGCGAAGCCCCCGAAAAGCAGACGGGAACTCGGGGGAATGCTGTTGTTCGTATACGCAACTCTGATCATATTCATCTTTCCCAGTCTTATAAAGTAAATCCATAAGCGACCGAGAGTACAAGTCTAGTAACTTACGTAGATCAAACTGTACTTGAGGCTGGGGGGTGGATTCTTTTTCATACACCGGTTCAATTCCTTGGACAACTTCTCGCTGACAGTGACGTCCACTTCTGCTGTGAACACAACGAGGTCCACTTTCATTTCACGCATTCGCATGTGATCACACCGTGGGAACATGACGCTAGCTTCAATCGTGATGGCTAGCCAAGTGTAAGAATCAATACGTAAAATACAAATGCTGAAAAGACTTGCGATATTGTTGGACTGAGTTTACGATCATGTTTCCCTCGGGGCTCAGCCGCTTTAGTTCTGTAGGAATGGGAATGACTTGGGACTGTCCTAGAAACTTGTTGATCTGCCCCACACAATGATGATCAAAGAATACAGTCACGTTCTTCAGATGAACCATGAAAGTGATAGATGATGCAAGAAACTGCATAAGTTCCGAAACTGGTGGCATCGGGGCAGCCTCTCGTAGCGGCATCTTGAACGTCGTCCATTGATCTCCACTAGCTGTCAGGGGGAGGTCGCCAAATCGGTAGAACAGCTAGGGGTAAGGTGAAGAAGTAGAACTAGCAACCGACTGATCCTCATACCTGATCTTCATCGTCCCATGAGAACTCCATTTCTTTGCCTGACACTGCGTAAGACCGGAGACTTCTCAGGAAGATGTAGTAGTGTCATACCCGCAGATGACACGTATGGAGCTTCTGTAACGGAAAATAGGCTGTAAAACCCTAGGAACGGTTCGTGCTCAACTTCAGCTCAAGTATGTTCCATTCCGGGGGACGTTTGACACCCACCAACGCCAAATGCGCCGATCTTCCGCGGGTCCGGATTTCCAGAGGCTGAACAACGAATCGATTTGTGAGCAAAAACCCACAAGAAGTAGAGCTGAAGACAAACCAATCTTTGGTAGTCGACTCCAATCTTGTGGTGTGAAGGGTTTCCCGTGATTCTTGAATATCCACCGGGTGGCCTTGAGTAGGCGTCAGCGAAAGAGAATAGACAATCAACACATTTTCGTACACTAGTTGTCTTTAAGTCAGGTAGTACGGGCGAACCAGGGTTCACCGCTGCTTCGGGATTCAGACCTGAGAACGCAGCAGTCTCGAAGCGAATTTCGGCAGCGTCACACCCAGCATCGTCTGAGTTTTGAAGCAATTCTCGGAATACTGACAAGTCAACCATATAACAACGGCAGTGCTCGAGAACGGTGTTCGCCTACCAGTGAACTCGCCAGAATACCGGGCAAGAACTTTGTCGATCAATGCACGCGTGTCGATGGTCACCGGTGCATTTCCTTGTTGAAGTTGCCACTGATAGGTTGAGAGTGAGTCAATGAGCTACCAGATAACCGCCGAGACGACATACCATCACGATCCACACTTGTAGTTTTTGAAAGGATCCTTCGACTCCACCGTTGAGCTGACGATCCAGGGAAGTCACGAGGTGGGTCAGACTTAGCCAGTCCCAAAACGTGGTGGTGGAAGGGACCCCCAATTCCTGGGAGGCAGGAGAGCTGTGTTTGCCGCTAAGTCTGCCGTGCTCCGGGAATGGACCTGCACGCCCACGGACCACGAGTTAAGCCGCTTTGGGCCTAGGTTCCAACCGCACAAAGAACACAGTGCCTAACTTAATCACTTCGGATTTGATTCTTTCCGCTCACTTCACGACATCATGGCTTGCGCGTGCACGGGCGGAGAAGAAATTGTATATCTGGGTTCATCATGGAAGTAAACCAACTCCACCTCCTTCCACCATGGCACCACTAGCACGTTCTCCGTACACGGGCGAATCCCGAAGACTAGTTATTGCATTCGATATCGGCACAACCTACAGTGGCGTTTCATATAGGTTTCGTTACTAAAGTCCAAATCATTGAGTGATAGTTGACGACGCCCGTCGTAGTATCCTGACTCCAGGAGATATCCCAGAAATATTCCCTGTCAAGAGGTACAGATCGTTTTCCTCCAACCTCTGGCCACTCGTTTGACGGATCCTTTCCTATTAGATTTCCTCATCAAGGGCACGTAGGCGGCAATTGCAAGATCCCAACGGTAATTTACTACGATAAGCAAGGCAGAGTCTGTGTAACTGGGATTGATGAGTTCGGAGATTTTGAACCTGACGAGGTTGAAAATTGGACAAAAGTCCAATGGTTGAGTCACTTTTTGTCTCGACCGCACCTCCGCACTCCTGAACTTCATAATTCACAGGTTCAAAATGCATCTTCGGCCCAAGTCATCTGCAGCCTCCGACGCCGCTGATCAGATCACTCCATTACCACCAAATAAAACAGTTATCGACATTTTTGTCGACTTCATGGAATACTTGTATGACTGCACGCGCAAATACATCCAACAAACCTTTCCCAATCAGCCCGACTTTTTGGTCTCGATGGACCGAAATAACGCTATCGACTTCGTCCTCACACATCCCAACGGGTGGGAAGGTTCGCAGCAGGCGCAGATGTGTCAGGCCGCTGTCCGTGCCAAGTTGGTCCCGGACACTGATGCTGGGCGCGCTCGTGTTCGCTTTGTGACGGAGGGAGAGGCTAGTCTACATCTTTGCATCCAAAGAGGGTTAATGACACCTGAGATGGAGGTAAATCTTTTCGCGTTGGGTCACTTTCAGTGAGATTGACATTGGATGTCAGAGAGGCGAAGGTGTGCTTATTGTAGACGCCGGAGGAGGAACAATCGATATCAGTGCCTACAGTCGAAACTTGGCTGCGAAGGAGAAGAACACTTTCGAGGAAATAGCTGCGGCTCAATGTAAGTTGATAAACCTATTGGATTTTCGTAGGTCTGAAATGCTGATGACATGTGGTATAGGCTTCTTTCAAGGCTTAATCTATGTCACCAACCGCGCACGATGTTTCATCGAAAGTAAATATATTCTTTTCTCCCTGCTGTCGCTTACTGAGACTGTGCGCCTTTTCTAGATCGTCTTAATGGTTCGAAATTTCAGCACAACATCAAATATATCGTCAACGCGTTTGATAAACAATCCAAGTTGACGTTCCGCGATAGGCCACTGTATGTCCCGGCCAACTCCCAGGAAAAAGACGCCAAACTTGGAATGCGTATTGGATCCCTCAGGCTAGAGAAGTATGTTACTGCGTCGTGTTTCTCCGAGCGAACTCGTGATCTTTCGCCTAGGGAAGACGTTGCGGGATTTTTTAAACCCTCGGTAAACTGTATTGTCGATGCTGTCAAAGAACAACGCAGGACGGCAAAGAAAACGATCTCTGTGAGGTTTTTCATCCCGGTCTGAAGTTTCATTAACATATGTTACAGACTGTTTTGCTGGTTGGAGGGTTTGCGGCCAGTGACTGGCTGTATATCCAGCTCGAGATTTCCATGAAATCCTTGGGGGTTAGCATCTTCCGTCCGGATAGCAACGTGTGAGTATGAAATCCCAAGCCGTTGTCACTCCTATTGATTCTCTCACTCTTAGCAACAAAGCCGTCGCCGACGGTGGTGTATCCTATTTCATTGATCATTGCGTCACCACACGAGTCTCTAAATATGCGTGCGGCATCAGATGCCATCTCAGATACGACTCCAATGATGAGGAGCATCGCCAACGCTCATCACAAGTCTTCCACGATGTGGACGGCTCCCAACACCTGCGTAACTCTTTTAGTATCATTTTACCGCAGGTGTGTTGTTTGCTTACTCCTCATCTGCAAAGCTCACTAGACTCGCAAGGATACCACAGTCTCAGAGACAAAAGAATTCCGTCGATCTTATTATAGAAAGTCTATGAACAGATCTGATTTTGGAAATCTGGCAGACCGAATTCTTTGCTACAAAGGTAGCTCTCCACATCCTCGATGGACGGACGTAGATGCAGGTGCTCCTGAGCAGCTTTTCCCTTGATTTCAATTTTGAAACCGATTACACAGGATCCTATTCCACTCTTTGCAACGTCGTTGATAATGGGCAACTCATAAATACCTCAAGATATGTCTCTAATGGGGATTATTATATCGTAGAGTACGATGTCGTCTTAACCTTCGGTCTCACGGAATTGGCTGCCCAATATGCCTGGAAGGAGAATGTGAGTCGACGCTATATTTCTCCAGAAACTGGGCCTGACAGGTGTTTGTCTCTAATAAGGGTGTTGAGAAACGGTTTGAGTTTTTCCTTTCTGATTGCTTGCATCACTCATAACGGATTTGCTAGATGCCCCGCTGAGATCACTTACGATATTCAATAATTGATTTCCCGAAAGATGGATCAGTGGGAATGTGTTATCATGTTTTGTTTGACTAGAATCGGAGGTTTTTTTTTTTTTTTATAACTCTGAATTAAAGTGCGTGAGGATAAGTACATCCTATGTTACACTATACTACTGAGTAAGAGCTGTGCGTGAGAGAAGAGATGTGGCCATAACAGAGGGTCATACTATGAGAGCTGGTTGGTGTCGCACACAGACGACCAGCATCCTAACGGGGCTGGAGAGAGAGGGTACTCTAAGTCAGGTGGAGGGAGAGACACAGTAAGGAAAGAGAGAGGTAAAGATAAATGGGTGGGTGGGTTGGATGGACTATCTCAAGGGTGGTCCAGTGGTACAGATGGGTCCTGGGGGAGTTGAATGGTGGCTGAACCATGGAGAAAACAGCCATGGTGGTGACATGCAAAGATGAGTCATCCTTGATGCCTAGATAGAATGGGGGGAGTTTGTATAAAGGAGTTTTACTGCTTCAATGGTTCCTGGTGGGAAACCATGGGACACCAGGCCTGGGATGAACATGGGGCCCAGGAACTGTTGGAGGTTGTTAGGTATGGACTCACATTGCTCACTTTAGTTGTTACACATCAGAGGGATGGGCTGTCATCAGGACCAGTCAGAACTACTTGGGTACCATTGGCTACCATCAGTTACCACTTGGTACCACTGGTCATTTCCCTGATGCAGCATGGACACCACATCAGCAAAACAGACCCCCTCTGTCCAGATCTGTACAGACCACAGACCCACAGACAGGTCCCCCTCTGTACAGACCTGTACAGACTTACCCCTGACTGTTTCAGTATACAGATTCCCACACTCAACTCAACATGTAATCAGCTAATAATTGAATTATATTATTTTAAAATTATTTTAATTAAAATGGTACAGGGCTACATATCTAATCTACAAGGACTACATATTTATGCTAATGGGCACAGCCTCACAGGGGGCCCACCCCCTCTGCCACCCCCCCCCCCTCTGGTGGATCATCAGAGGGAGGGATGACAATGACAACAAGGGGAGATGGTGGTGGTAGAGGAAAGAGTTGTGTTGCTTGAGTGAGCAGGTTTATATACACCCCCACAAAAATTTCAATCGGAGATTGAAATTGCCACAGCACATTGGTGGAGACTCAGAAGTTGAAAAATCTACTATATGGAGTAATCATACAGCCACAATGTCATAACAAAAGTTGTAGCCTATGATCACAGGACCATGGGAATATGCTTACCTTAGCAATATATCCTTTTTGGGGCAAGATATTTGCAAAGTTCTGCTGGAGACCCAACATGTCAAAAAATTAAAGTGGCTGTACAGTTATGATGTCATAACCATGTCAGTATGATTATATTGTCAATATGTCCATTTTTGGATGAGATATGGGCAAATGAATGTTTACAAAATTCAAACTCCAATTGAAATTGCCACAGCACATCAGTGCAGACTCAGAGAGTCATTGTACAGCCACAATGTCATAACACAAGTTGTAGCCTATGATCACAGGACCATGGGAATATGATTACCTCAGCAATATCTCCTTTTTTGGGTGAGATATGGGCAAATTAATGATTACATCTATGGGTCTGTGGGTCTGTAGGGTCTGTACTTGCTCTGTGGAAAATCTATACCATCTGTGGGTCTGTGCTGCTCTGTGCTTCTGTACCAAACCTACTGTTTTGCTCATGCAGTCATCATCACATGATATGTATGCACATAGATACTGCATTCATTTCTCTTCTCTTTCCTCAGTGCATTGTCAGACCACTGGGTGTCTCTGTTCTTAGCCAACAGGTTATGAGCTCCAAGCTTGACTTGTTGGCAGCTAGGACAGACAAGATAAAGACAACAGAACCTTATGCACAAGAAGTTGAGTGCATATATTCATGTTCACAGCCTGTGTTATGGGGAAGTTCGAGAACATCCTGGAATTGCAGGGGATGGAGAACTATTATGAAGGCAGTGACAGACTGAGCAACTGCTCTTCATCAGCAAAACAGTAGGTTTGGTACAGAAGCACAGAGCAGCACAGACCCACAGATGGTATAGATTTTCCACAGAGCAAGTACAGACCCTACAGACCCACAGACCCATAGATGTAATCATTAATTTGCCCATATCTCACCCAAAAAAGGAGATATTGCTGAGGTAATCATATTCCCATGGTCCTGTGATCATAGGCTACAACTTGTGTTATGACATTGTGGCTGTACAATGACTCTCTGAGTCTGCACTGATGTGCTGTGGCAATTTCAATTGGAGTTTGAATTTTGTAAACATTCATTTGCCCATATCTCATCCAAAAATGGACATATTGACAATATAATCATACTGACATGGTTATGACATCATAACTGTACAGCCACTTTAATTTTTTGACATGTTGGGTCTCCAGCAGAACTTTGCAAATATCTCACCCAAAAAAGGAGATATTGCTAAGGTAAGCATATTCCCATGGTCCTGTGATCATAGGCTACAACTTTCATTATGACATCGTGGCTGTATGATTACTCCATATGGTAGATTGTTCAACTTCTGAGTCTGCACCAATGCACTGTGGCAATTTCAAACTCCAGTTGAAATTTTTGTGGGGGTGTATATAAACCTGCTCACTCTGGCAACACAACTCTTTCCTCTACCACCACCATCTCCCCTTGTCACAGACCTGCACAGATCTGGACAGAGGGGGTCTGTTTTGCTGATGGAGAGACCCAGCACTCAGCTGCAATGAGGTTGATTTCAGGGTTCTTGTGCAAGGGAAAGATCTTGGTATTGATCCACAGACAGTGTGTAGCAGAGTACTTGCAACCATGAGTATGAATCGCTTCTTCTTTGAGGGTGACTGACATTTCCTTTTTTTGATAAGTTCCTGACTTTTTTGACCTTTTCCTTTCTGTGCTTCCAGGAGAGCATTTTGTGACTCCAGGGCCTGGAGCTTGGTGTGCATCTGAAGGAGGAGATTCTGTGCTTCTTCAAGTGCCTCATTAACCCAAGGTGTCAGTATGACCTAGATTATGGGAGTAAATACCATGCTCACCTCACAGACCTCTCTAGGATTAGCATTTTCTGCATGTGCGGCAACAGCAGCATGGATTCACTTCAGCTCCTTGGCAGTGGCTTGGCCTCACTTGCTGAGGAAGAATCACTCGACTTGGAGTCATCAGAGCCCTTGGCACTGCTTAAGGCAGGGGTGAAGTCTTGATGTTGATGGGTTGGGTTCAATAGATTTGGAGTGGGTGCTAAGGATGGAGCGAAGGTTCCTGTGAGGTGGGACTTGGTCTGTTCATTACCAATTATAACCTATACATATGATTCCAGTCAGCCTGACCACATAATGCAAAGACTTGGGGCAGGTCAACATTTGACCAGCCTCAAGGCTTGTGGGAGGCATGATTATTACACCTGGGTTAGTGTCAGTGGGTAATACCCATGTGCTCAATCCTTACCAAAGTTGTTAGTTTTTACATCACAACAGAGAAATCCTACTTGAAGCTCCATCAAACACCCAATGCTATTAACTTATTGATGCTGTTAGTATACAAACAATCTCCACTGGTCAGGGCTTCTTGTTGCTGCTTGACTGCCTTGTTGCACACTACTCTATGTCAATGGCTGCACTGGAAGCAATGTAAGTAATCATGTAGCATTGATACACACCTCAGTTGTGTTCACCACAAATTGATCAGTGTGAATTGGCCTACCACATGGTTTCAACCAGGTGCAGCAATCTCATGGCATTCATTGCTTGAGGGAGAGGGGTGATAGCATGGGCTGCCACTTGGAGGTGGCTCTCGCAACTCAACCCACAACACTCTGCTTTTCTGAAACAGGAGCAGTGTTCTTCATTGACTGTTGAGGTACATCAGTGTTAAATTGGGCTTGTACACATGTGTGTCATGTGAGGTGTGCACATAGACAGCATGAGCATGATCAATCTCTCCCAAGTGGCATTCAAGACCTGTGAACCAGACACATTTCAGTGGTCTGCTTAGAAGGCAGAACCTCCATTTGGCATGTTCATAAATTGGTTGAGTTGTGGGGTAATCCATACTTAGTTAGAAATGGCTTTTGTGATGTATATAGCATACATCTAATAAAGTTTGTCAGTAAACATCCACTGGAATCTGCAATGAAGTACCCCAAACTTGTCTTCACCAACAACTACCTGAGTAACTTGTTCATAATCTCAATTTCCATTCTCCTCCAGAAAAGTAGCGTAATTGACAATGATCTGCATGTTTGCAATCTTCAGTTCTGTGATCTTATTGTAGACCACTTTTGCTGATTCAACCATTCCTATGGATTCCTCTAGGTCGATGTAGAACACAACTTCAGGGACTTGAATAGCTGTGTTTGCACAGGTGGTGACTGGGGTAGATCAGCCACACATTCTATTAACATGTTCATAGACATACATGATCATGGCAGTTGGCCTTCACGTTTTTCAGTATGTTGCATGACTCAGATTGCTTCATTGTAACTCCTACAAGGCTATAAGTGAACCCCTTGCAGAAAGCAGGAGGTAAACTTACTCATGACACAATTCCATCTTGGCCCATTCACACCAAAATATCTGTGGGGTCTTCAATGGTCTTGGACTCGACTTTGGTAGCCTTCTCCAGGATTTTTGTGAGTGGGGTCAAGGTCAGGCTCTGCAGCACTGGATGCACCTCCTTTGTAGTACCTCATGAAATTGATGTATAGCCAAAACAGGTTAGCTGTGGCTTTGCAGGGGTTAATGGTCCATAGAGCTTGGGTATATGTCTCAGCCACCTGAAAAGGAGAATCAGCACATAAGAATGATGAAAAAAGGTGCCAACTAGGCCATACCTTCTCGTTGTCATTGCCCCATAATGCTGCCTGTTTCTCCCATCCCTGAACATCATTTGGGCTCCATTGTAGGAGGACATTGTTAACAGGTAGGGAACTGCAGGGGTAACCCCTGGGTATGGAAAGTCCAACCTGTACCCCTACCTGTGAGTACCCATACCTGCAGACCCAGGGGTAAGGGTCTTCCTGCAGGTACAGGGGTATATACCTGTGGTGGGTCTACCCAAGGGTCTGCACAAAAATCAATTGCAAAAAAAAACAGTACACAGATTTGTACTAAGAGCAATGATAGTAATGCTTTGATGTCCTACCCATCTGCAATCTCAACTTCCCTGGGATCAGCATCCTCACTAGCAGCCTTGCAAATATCTTCGTCCTTCATGAAGCCCAACTTACTCCAGTGTCCAAGACATAACAGTGTGCATGTAGTCTCCAATGATAAGCAGTTGTGAAGATATGGCAGGATCATGCACCTGTTACTGAAGAGGCATTTGACATCAACAGACATTGCTGAAATAGGTTAATGCGACAGAATGAAGCATTATTTATGATATGCATACCAGGAACAGTCAAATAATCAAGCACCACGCAAGAAAGGTGTGGATATAATGAGTGCTGTTTATGCCACCACATGAGGGCATCTGCTGGATCAATATCTTTGATGCTGGACATAAGATAAGTATTGAGTTCATTCCCACCATGTGCTGGCCTCCTCTTGGTGAGGGAGGGAAGGCTGTCAAAGATATTGGTTGAATGTCCCTTGAGCATGAAATGAAACCACCCATTAAATCATGGATCTAAATAGACATACCTCTGAACCACTGGCACCACAATCAGACATAAGATCCATGTCATTGTTGATGTAACAAGAAGCATAGGATAAATTGTAAGTATTGCGAACGAGATCATGGGCTCCATCAATCCATGCCACCTCCCATTTAGCCTGTTTGAAGTATTCCAGCTTGTGGAGGGGATGAAGCACTAATTTATCTCATCCATAAGCACAGTTCTATGCCAGGGTAAGGTACTTACCCATTGCAATCCAATAAAGCTTGGATACATCAGTGAGTGAGTAGTACTTGTTGAGGGTTCTCTTCCTGAGCATGAGTGCTGCATGAATTGCTGGATTGAGGCATTGCTGGTCAAGTATCCCAGGCATAAAGACATCATTGATGTAATCCACGGCAGGTATTACCATGGCAAGACTTGGGGTACCTCAGGAGAAGAAGAGCATTGTGGCCTGGAGGACCTGGTGATGGCATTGTTTGTTGATTAGTCAGACACCATGCAGCAACAGCATTGCAAAGCCACCCACCTTCAGGACAGTGCACAGCTGACCCAGTACTTTCCATTCATGCTCCTCCAGGGCACACTCTCCCAATCCAAGTTGTTGTTTGTCAGTTATGGTGTCAACTGGTCTGTGGCAGCTGATTGCAACATCCAACATGTCAAAGCTTGAGTTCCAATGAGTAGAAACATCATGTGGTATCCATCTCACACTCAAGCTCACATCCTTGCAGGTAACATCCCATGTGGGAAGGAGGATGGTCAGCAAATTGATTATCTTGTATGCCAACTTGTGAATCTGCTGGGGCTTGAGGTCACTGAACTTGGAGGTACAATGGTATGTCTGAACTTCACCTTTGCCAATGTGGATTTAACTGGGTGAATTATTTGTCATAGCTTGGACTGTTCATTAGCATCCAGGAGTGCTACCTTGTCAATCCACCCTTCCTCATCATCATCCAGCTTGGGGTCAGTGCCAGTTGTGCCAATCAATTCATCATCTTCAAGATCAATCCCATCAGTGAGCACATGCAGCTCCTCTTCTTCTGGGAGCTCATCTTGTTGTCCTCATGGTCTGTCAAACTGCTTTATGATAGTCTTCACAATCAAATTCCCCACATGTAGGATGCACCATGCTCTTGTTGCCTGTCCCTTGAAGTGTGCTGAGTTAATTTCTAGCTCATCCATCATCATGTCATTTGCAGTGCATTGTCACATGTCACCCCCAAGATCTTCAGTATAAAATGGTTAGTACATGTTCTACTTGGGTTCAGGCAAACACTGACCTTATCTGCAATTCCAAAACTCTCTAGGACCTTTTTAAATTTGGTGGCCAGTGCCTTGCCAGTGTGTGACTGTGTGCTGCCCTCAGCTGGGCAAGGTATATTGAGGTACATACAAACACACCCTTGGTACTTTGATGACATTGAGTGGGAAGTTTTGTGACTTACCATTTTCTTCTAGATGGACTGTGATAGCCACAAATGACCTGTGGTTTGGAGATGTCCAAGCATCTATTGCAAAGTTGAGTTTGCCCTTGTATGTCTTCAATTTTTTCTTTAGCATCATGCATTCAAATCCAACTACTGACTGACCTGTAATTTTTCAGCAAGCTTTTGTTGCACCTGCATGAATACATTTCGGACATCACATGATATTGTAGTAGCATCTGGTATATAGTAATCAGGTCACCCAGTCTTCATCAGACACTGAAACCCAGGATTGCTGACAATGTTGAATGGCTGTACACTCTCAGCAACCCAATGTATGATCTCAACCCTGTTCTGAATGTTAGTGTTGTATCTGTGGAGGGTGTGGTGTGGTACCTTGTCTGCAGTTTGGTATGCTGCTGGTGAGAATATTTTTTCTTTTCATTATTCTTCCACTCAAATGAAATTGACCCATTCTTATGTAATGCTTGACAGCTTCATGTGCAACATGGGCATTCTTTGCTTCCATTATTTCATGCAACATGTCTTTGCCCCAACACAGTTTGACATGCTTCCACATGTTTCCAGTTGAGCATGCATCTGCTTTGTCCAGGAAATGATGCACCCCCTTGCCACAACCCTTTTCAGTGCACTGGAAGATATGGGAGCAATGTCCACCCACATACTCAATGCTTGGTTTGGGCAAAAAAAAGCCATACACTGGTGAGTTCCAATCCTTCTTCAATCATTCTGGTTTATATTCAGAAGTAGTCATTGGCTGATATGGATGCATACCAAGTTCATCCTCAGATGTCTCTGCCTTCAATGCATTCATCTCCCCTTCATCCATTTCATCAGCACTTTCAGTCCTCTCATTATCAGTAGGCCACAAGATGGTGTTGTCATTGGGTGTCATACTGAAGGATGACTGAGGAGAAATTTCATTTGTTCTTGCAGTTGTTTCCACCCATATTCTCTTTGTTTCCATTGTTGTAGCTGCTTCATCTGATTTCCATTTCTGTTGCTGATCCTGTAATGCCTTGGCCTTCTCCATGGGATGTGAAATCCTTCTAGAAGACATGGCAGTTAGCTGGTGAGGTAACTTTTCACTCTGTCATTTAGGTGGTCTGAGATTGTTTGGCATAGAGTGTATGGAATGGTGCCTTGCTAGTCTAACCATGGAAGGTACAAGGTCATGTCCCTAACAGGTAAGGTCATAGCCCAGGGGTACAAGGGGTACTGGCATACAGTGGCTCAAACAATTGTCCCAATGTTTGTGGGTTTGTCACTAATTAGAGTGTAGCCAGTGCAATATGATGATCTAGTTCAGGGGGTTGGGGGATGAAATGAAGTACTTGGTCATGGCTTTCCAAGGAGTGTCATTACATAATATTTGGATAAAAATAGGTGACAGAATATCTGAATGAAAATGCCACCTCATTGGGACAATTGTTTGACTTTCAGCTTGGAAGGTGGAATCTAAGCCAAATGAGAGGGTATTTGTAGTTTTTTGGTTCTACAAACAAACCAGGGCATATCACATGATATAACAGATGATTTGTCAGCACATAAACAATGCCAAACACTGAATCTGTACCATCAAGCCTCCCTTTGTTACCACAACTCAAGAAGTCACTACTCTGGCTCACCAGGGTTGTTGTTTCAGGGAAATCTCAGCAGATATTGGTGTCTACTACAGTACCAATAGTATGATGCACTATCATGGACATCAGTCATATAAAAAAGCTGCAGAAAGTTAACCCTGTGTTGTTTTCCTCCACAATGCCTGATGAGCCTTTCAACTAATCAGTACTGGGACAGCTGAAGATGTCATCAACATTGAATTTGCACTTCATTATATGATGGACCAACCATTACCCTCATGACTAGGGCATTTTCACCAATGGACAACTTACCTGAAGGCTGGAATGAACCAAACTCCTGCTGCACATTCCAGGAGTCATGGGATAGATAGCCAACTAAGCTGGTAGAGTGCAGATAACTTCCATCTATCTGCCCCAATATACTTCCTGTGGTCCAATGTGATTAAATAACCACTTCCCATTCATCAATGGTTTGGTTCAGAGCACAACCTAGCCAAACCTGTCATGGCCCTCAACCTGCAAAGGAAGGTTTTCCTTCACTCCAACATTTAGGTAAGCTTCCCATTAGTGAAAATACCCTAGTTGTGAGGGCATTGGTTTGTTCTTCATATACTGAAGTACAAATTCAATGTTGATGACATCTTCAGCTGTCCCAGTACTGATTAGTTGAAAGGCTCATCAGGCATTGTGGAGGAAAACAACACAGGGTTAACTTTCTGCAGCTTTTTTATATGACTGATGTCCATGATAGTGCATCATACTATTGGTACTGTAGTAGACACCAGTATCTGCTGAGATTTCCCTGAAACAACAACCCTGGTGAGCCAGAGTAGTGACTTCTTGAGTTGTGGTAACAAAGGGAGGCTTGATGGTACAGATTCAGTGTTTGGCATTGTTTATGTGCTGACAAATCATCTGTTATATCATGTGATATGCCCTGGTTTGTTTGTAGAACCAAAAAACTACAAATACCCTCTCATTTGGCTTAGATTCCACCTTCCAAGCTGAAAGTCAAACAATTGTCCCAATGAGGTGGCATTTTCATTCAGATATTCTGTCACCTATTTTTATCCAAATATTATGTAATGACACTCCTTGGAAAGCCATGACCAAGTACTTCATTTCATCCCCCAACCCCCTGAACTAGATCATCATATTGCACTGGCTACACTCTAATTAGTGACAAACCCACAAACATTGGGACAATTGTTTGAGCCACTGTATGGGTACAGGGGTACTGTGATCCAAACCCATACCTATATCCCTGAGTACCCCTACCCATGACCTGTGTGGGTTACCCATACCCCTGCAGTACCCTATTAACAAGGGAAGGTCATCAGTTTATTAACCCATCAAACTCCTTCATCCTCACAGTGAGCAACAAAAATGTTGCAATGTTTGCAGCATTTTGATTGATTGAGGTATAGCTTGGGATTGGATGTGGCTGTGCAGATGTGATAGGGGAAGCATTTGTAGCCCTTGGTCTTGGCTTTCCATTGGTGGTCTTTTCAAGGTCAGGGGTGTAGTGGCTGTGATGATATGAGCCAAATACTGAGGCCTGTGCATTGCAACATTTGTGTTGCTGACACCATAATGGATGAAACCTATGGTGTGAAGGATATATTTGGAGGAGGAATGCCAGCTAGTGCTTACATAATATGTCACATGATCAATCAAGTGGTTTGTCAGTGAGCAAACAAACCCAAACATTGAATTTGAGTGATTTATCCTCTATCCTGTACCACAACCCAAGAAATCTCTTTTCTTGCTATTCTTTCAGGAAATCTTAGCAAGTTCTGGTGTTCATGGCATTACCATGAGTAGGGTGTGTTCCCAGCACCACCAGTCCCTTAAAAGGTTGCTAAAATTCATCCCAGCACTGTTTCCCCTGCCAATGCCTGAGGGATCCTGGCACTAATCAGCATTGGGAAAGGTGAAAATGGCAAGTAAGTTAGTCTGGCACTTCTGGGCATGAAGAATGAACTAATCCCCTCCCAACTGGTGCACTTATACAAAAGAAAATTGGGTATCAAGGTTGAGGTGAGGCAATGCCCTCCTCTGCACACCAGGTGCCAAGGAGGATCAGCCAGACTATGCCCTGTGCTGAACTGTGGATGACTGGGAGAGCATTATTGGGTCATAGGTGACCAATGGACACACCTAGGGACAGATGGAAGGGAAAAAAAGTCTACCCTGGCAGCCCAGTAGGTCATTCCACCCAGAACCCCTGGAAAGTAAAGAAGGGTTTTACTTCCTCCAACCTTGATACCCAATTTTCTTTTGTATAAGTGCACCAGTTGGGAGGGGATTAGTTCATTCTTCATGCCCAGAAGTGCCAGACTAACTTACTTGCCATTTTCACCTTTCCCAATGCTGATTAGTGCCAGGATCCCTCAGGCATTGGCAGGGGAAACAGTGCTGGGATGAATTTTAGCAACCTTTTAAGGGACTGGTGGTGCTGGGAACACACCCTCCAAGCTATACCTCAATCAATCAAAGTGCTGCAAACATTGCAACATTTTTGTTGCTCACTGTATATCCACATCACACTCCATTTCTTTGATATCCTCCTTGTCCTCATCTTCATCTGGATTTTCCAGACCCTCAATCATTGCGCTGATGATAGACTCGCAGAATTTGGTGTAAACTTGGAATATTTGTGTGAAGTCCCTGGTTGTGAGGGCTGAAGCAATACCAGCCTCAAACATAGTTTTTGTTTGATTGAATTCACCTCAGATGATCCAATACATTGTGATGTCTGTCCAGAGACAACCAGCTTGATCCTTGTATACCCTGAGACCATCCTGGCATATGATACACTCAATATTGAGTTTGCATTTGCTCAGTGGGTCTTCATCTTCATCATACACAGGAAGCAGCCTCCCATCTGTGGTAACAGGTAATGGGGGGCCACCTACTTGTACAAGTTTCCCATCCACAAATGTAGCTCCTTCACTTTTGCTTCTGCATCTGCCCTAGCATCTGCAGCATTGGATTCAACTGTATCATTGATGTCAAGCCCAACCTCTTCTGCAAAATGTTTGATGATGTCCAAGAAGTCCCTGAGTAGCCAGTAGGGACCTTTCCCTTCAGGACTGACATACTCCCCACATGCAGCTCTCCCTGCCAGAGACAGTGATAGCTTGGCAGCTTCCAAAGGGTGAGGAGCAGAGTCTGATGGGTTAAGCAGCAATGATGCATAATGCTCAGTGGGGTCAGCAGTAAGGTACTGGCAGTACACAGCAACCATTGTCATGCCTCCTCTACCTTCTGCCCAAAGTAGATATTGCATCCATATGCACATGCACAAAGGGGGTAATGTGCATAATGCACAATCAAGTGCCCAGTGAGCATGGGTATGAGAGATGACAGGTGGGCAGAGGGGGTGAGAGGGGATGGAAAAATACATCAACCACAGCTGAGGTAGCAAAGAATCTATTAGCATGATTTGAAGGGGACAGGGGGCAGTCTATGCACACCTTTGGTAGCCATGTCAGGGTGCATTCACAGTCACAATGAGTGACTTCCATTCCTCCAAACTGATGACCCCATCCAATCCACTGTCCCACTCCTCACTATAATTGTGCTCCTCCTCCACATCAGGGGGGTTTGAAGCACAGGTATACCCAGATGATTCTGATAAACTGACACAAACTTGATATGTACTGATCATCCTTGACCACCACATGGTAATGGGTTGTCTATGCCTACCTACTTTGGAGACAAAGATAAGAAGTTACAATTGCACCACAAGAAAGAGATGTAAATGACAATTGACCATCATATATCTTTAAATGTGGCCATGCTGTATATTCTCAGGCAGACTTTATATACTCTTGTCCAACTAATATCCAAATGATGTGCACTTTTCAATCTTGTATCTGCCTGATCAATGCCTTGTCTGGCTTTGTCATTGAATGTAATGATGTTAATAGAATTACCATTATCCTGCCAATATGCAATGATGTTGGTAAATGCATGCAAACCTGATATGCAGTGATCACTCATGATCACCACATGGTAATGAGTGTATCTGCCTGATGAATGCTTTATCTGACACTGTCAGCAAATGCAATGATGTCAATAGTGTTATCATTACTCTACCAATATGAGATGATGTTGGTAAGCTCATGCAAACCTGATATGCAGTGATCATTCATGATCACCACATGGTAATTGTTGAAGTGAGGGCAGTCTGGACCTGTAAGAGGGAGACTCAGACTAATGAAAGGAAGTCTCTATTTGTAGTCATCTAACCTGTAAGAGGGAGACTACAAGCAGTTAATAAAAAGACTGTACTGTAACAAGTGAAATGATAGTTACCTCAGACTAATGAAAGGAAGTCTGAGGCACGAAGGGAAAAATGTTCAACCTAAGTGATGGGCTAGATTATGTAAGGCTGTGCGATGATAGGTAAACATGCTAAGGTAAAAGCATCAAACTCCAACACGCCCACTCATCGAAGCAGAACTTAAAATATAATGCCCATACCAGAGGAAAATGTACAGTGCTTGCCTCGTGAGAGTCCCTTGGTAAGAATGTCCGCTACTTGCTCTGTGGTTGATATATACTTGACAACGACTTTGCCCTCCTCGATCTTCTCGTGTACGAAGTGATGACGAATGGCAATGTGCTTGGTGCGGTCGTGAAACATAGCATTGCTCGTCAGTGCGATCGCAGATTGATTGTCGACAAAGAGAGGAGTCGGAAGGGTCATCGAGTCTGCATCTAACTCACGAAGAAGTGTGTGGAGCCAGATAACTTCTTTGGTGGCCACAGATACGGCCATATACTCAGCCTCAGTGCTCGATAGAGCAACAGAGGTTTGTTTCTTTGAGGACCAGCTAATGGCGCCACCAGTCAGTGTGAAGACATACCCAGTAACGGAGCGTCAGTCATTTATATCGGCTGCCCAGTTGGCATCCGAGTAGCCAATGAGGTAGTTACCAGAGTCCTTCGAGTAGCAGAGTCGAGCATCAACAGTCTTTCGAAGGTAGTGATAGACCCTCTTGAGGGCAGACCAGTGATGGTCACCTGGGGATGCTGTGTGTCTACTTAACACGCCCACTGCAAAAGCAATGTCCGGACGTGTAGCTAGCATAGCATACATTAAAGCACCTAGCCCACTTTGGTACGATTTGAGATCGCACTCCGGAGACTCGAGTTTCTCGAGCTTGAGATTTTGCTCGATGGGGGTAGCGACAGTGCGACCCTTGTGCATCCCGATGCGCTCTAGAATAGTCTCGACATAGCGTCGCTGCAAGAGCTCAATTACTCCCTTGTCTCTATCACGGATAATCTCCATGCCAAGTATCCAGCGGGCTTCGCCTAGATCCAAGAGGTCATATTCAGCGGCCAACTGCTTCTTGAGACGATCGATAGCCTCACGGCTCTTTGAGAGAATAAGTTTGTCGTCTACGTACACAGTGACAATGATCAGGACACCATCTTCGACCTTGAAGAAAAAGCTATGGTCTGCGTTACTGCGAGTGAACCCAAGAGATGTGAAAACTTCTCGAAGACGTGTATACCAGGATTTTGGAGCTTGTTTAAGTCCATACAGAGCACGGTGGAGTCTCCACACGGTGTCACTCGAGTCTCTGAACCCGGGAGGGGGTCGTAGATAGACTTCTTCTTCGAGTTTACCATTTAGAAATGCGGACTTGACGTCCATCTGATGAATCTCTAGGTTGTACCTGGCAGCGAGTGCGAGCAGCAAACGAATGGTCGAAAACTTAGCTACCGGTGTGAACGTTTCTGTGTAGTCCACTCCGTATACCTGTGAAAACCCCTTCGCAACGAGTCGGGCTTTATACTTATCAATGTCGCCTGATGGCCCTCATTTTACTTTGTAGACCCATTTTGAATGAATGATTTTGCAGTTGGGTGGACGTGATACCTCCTCATACAGTCCGATCTTCACGAAAATCTGTAGTTCTTCGGCCATTGCAGCATACCATTGGTCTGCATCAGCACAACTCATTGCATCTGTGAACGTAGTTGGCTCGTTGTTGCACGAAGTGCTTGCTTGGTAAGCAGTGTGTACTTGTTTTGACACAGCCTCGTCTCCACTCAGCCTCACCGCATCCTCGCACTCTTGAGCCACTTCCACAGTGCTGCTGACCTCTACACCCTCTCGCAATGGTTTGTCAACAGGTAAGGTCCTTCTTTCATAGGCATTGATGAAGAACTGAGGGTCGTTGTCTCGTGCAGGCTTCTTCTTCACCCTAGAGGACCTCCTGAGGGTAGGAGGTGGAATTGGGACTGGGTATGGACCTGGGGGTCGATGCATCGCATTCAGGTGCTGCTGAGAGGTTTGAGGGGGTTTATTAGGACGTTCTAGGTGTGTTTCAACCGTTTCTGGTGCGAGATATTGCTCAGAACCCATTTTTTCGATTTTAGGCGTCTTTTCGAGCTCGGGGAGTGAATGGGCTTGATCCCCTTCGATCGGTGGGTCGGTTAGCTCGTATCCATCATTGGATAGTGTCTCCCAGTATCCTGGGTCGCTGTCCCCCCCATCCAGACTCTTATCTTCGAGATCTGGGGTCTTTTCCTCTCGAGGTGCGTTTGTCTTCGCTTTGGTGCCTCGATGCTCATTTCCAGGCACTAACCTCTTCGTTCCCTTAGTTACCACATCTATCTCGACTCGGTCGAGGTCCCCCCCAGTCCCCTCGTCGAAAACAACATCATGAGACTCGACAATTCGCCCACTGGCTCGATGAACACACAGGTACGCACTTTTATTCTCCGAGTATCCAAGGAAAGTGCATTCGAGCGACTTCATATCAAGCTTCTGATGTTTCTCTTCAGGAATATAAGTATGTGCCGTGCACCCGAAGACTCGAAGGTGGGAGACCGAGGGCCTGCTCCCTGTGTAGGCCTCATAGGGGGTAGATTTTGATTCGAGAGACTTCATAGGGAGGTGATTTATGATATGGGCTGCATGTAGTACAGCATCCCCCCAGTACTTGTTGGGTAGGCCTGCATCATTTAGCATCGCATGTGCACACTCGACTATCGTGCAGTTCATCCTTTCTGCTACTCCGTTCTCCTGAGGTGTGTAGGCATTTGTCTTCTCATGATGAATACCTTTGACTTTGAGATAGGCTTCGAACTCCTTTGAGGTATATTCACCACCTCCATCACTACGAAGGTAATTTGGTGTACACCCTGTCTCGGCTTCAGCACGGGCAAAGTATCCCTTGGTAAGGGCCAGAACTTCGTCCTTCATCTTGATTAACCGGACCACCAGGTGGTGAGAATGCCCATCGATGAATGTCACGAAGTAGCGGTGTCCAGCTCGAGAAGTGGTTTCCATGGGTCCACAGACATCTGTGTAGGTCCTATGCAGTAGAGACGGGTTCTGCACATCTGACCTTGTCGTTATGGGCTCACGGTGCTGCTTGCCCTTTAGACAGGGTTTGCATGTCGACGAGTCATGCTCTTTTGACCCAGTTACCTCCATTCCCGCTACCAACTCCTTCTCGTTTAAACTCAGGACACTTCGAATGTTTGCATGTCCGAGGCGACGATGCCAGATGTCGAGTGTGGCCTTAGATGTAGTTGTACGAGATGCAAGTGCAGAAAGGGGTTCGTTGTAGTCAAGAGCATCAGGTGATGTGACGATGTATGCAGTATGGCTGCCGGAGCTGACAGTTGCTTCCAGGATGTAGAGGGACTTCCGCTTGATTGCTTGAGCGACCACCTCGTCATTTGCTAGTACTTTGCATCCTCGATTTCCAAAGGTAACTTGTAGTCCCTTCGAGGCGAGAGCGGGTACCGATAAGAGGTTGGTATCGAGGTCTGGCACGTAGTACACATCTCGAAGGATGGTAGGACTTGTCTGGCCGCTGTCTAGGTGCATGGCTACCTCGATCCTGCCTTTGCCAGTGGCTAGGATCGATCTGCCATCACCGATGATGACTGGTTGAGTCGGGTTTAATTTCTGGAAGGAAACAAACCATGGGCGCTGGCAGCACATGTGTGCTGAGGCACCAGAGTCCACTACCCACTCAGATGTACTCGTATCAGGGGATGAGCGAGCCATGAAGAGACGAAGGGGTGAGTCCTCATCTTCAACCTGAACTATCTTCGCTGACAGCTCCGTCTTCTCCTTAGGCTTTTCCTTGTCGGTTTGTGAGGTAGACTGCGAGGTAGGCTTAGCAGCCTCATCTGCTTTCTTTTTATAACACTCGCTCTCCAGATGTCCGGACTTCCCACATGGCTTGTAGGTACACTTCTTCTTCTTCTTCTTGTCTGCCGGTTTCGATTTTTTATTAGCGCTCGTTTTGGCAGCAAGTGCAGAATGGCCTGTCGAGGCCTGCCGTGACTTTTCCTCGATGAGGACTTGAGATTTAACGGTGTCAATTGTAAGCTTGTCATCCGATGACATGAGAATGGTGCGGAGGGTAGAATATGATTGGGGTAATGAGATTACCATCGCAATTGCAACGAGTGAGTCATCGAGAGGTTGGCCGAGAGAGGCCAGTATGTGGGCCTTCTGATGCATCACATTTAGCTGTGTCTCCATGGGCTGGTCATCTGCCAGAGTCCCTCGGAAGAGGTCGCCAATTATATATGCGATACTTTGCTTGCCTTTTCCTTCATATCTATCACCTAGCTTCTTCCAGGTTGCCGCCGCAGAGGTCTCATACATGACACCACTCAGTGGTTCATCTTTGAGGGTAAGGGTTATTTGTGCGCATGCCTCTTGGTCCTTGATTTGCCACTCCTCGTATTCATCTGGGTGTGAGGTGGCATTCGGAGCTTTCGTCTCGGTGCCAGCAACTACGTTCCAGAGGTTTCGAACTGACAGTACTTTTTTCATACGGAACTTCCACATTTGAAAATTTGAGCCATCGTTCGCAAGTGCTTCTATGTCATACAGTCTGCTGGATGCATGTGCTACCTTGGCACTTCCGGAGGCTGACACACTTGCACTTGCCGATGGTCCCGCCCTTATTGTAGACCCAGTAGGTCCAGCTGTTGAGGCGGAGTGTGCGGGAGTCGATGACATTTCCTGTAACTAGTAGTGGTACCACTTTATTCGAGTTTGAATTAAGTTAGAGCTCAGGGCTCATAACCTGTTGAAGTGAGGGCAGTCTGGACCTGTAAGAGGGAGACTCAGACTAATGAAAGGAAGTCTCTATTTGTAGTCATCTAACCTGTAAGAGGGAGACTACAAGCAGTTAATAAAAAGACTGTACTGTAACAAGTGAAATGATAGTTACCTCAGACTAATGAAAGGAAGTCTGAGGCACGAAGGGAAAAATGTTCAACCTAAGTGATGGGCTAGATTATGTAAGGCTGTGCGATGATAGGTAAACATGCTAAGGTAAAAGCATCAAACTCCAACAGTAATGAGTGTATCTGCCTGATGAATGCTTTATCTGGCACTGTCAGCAAATGCAATGATGTTAATAGTGATATCATTACTCCACCAATATGATATGATGTTGGTAAGCTCATGCAAAACTGATATGAGTGATCATTCATGATCACCCCATGGTAATGAGTGTATCTGCCTGATGAATGCTTTAGTTGGCATTGTCAGTAACTATCATTACTCCGACAACACAAACTTATCATGGGATAGAATGGTGACCTATATTACCAGATGCTATCCTTCCAGGTATGAAATGCCATTGATATGACCTTCTGATACATATGATCCATTTGAACTTAATGATAACTTTTGACCTATGCTACCATGGCTCCCAGACAATATATAGCATTGTCATTGTGTATATCATTGTGATGTATCTTACAGTGCTTTACATGAAGATAAAGCTATACAAGACACACCTCACTTCACTCCAGCTGTCTTTTTGTTTCAGATACAGAGTAATTTGCAGGACTGTTTATGAGTATTACAACAGAATTTGGTGGTAGGTTACATTAGTGGTAGTCCCTTCATCACTACAGCGCAGTGCACAGGCATGGTCACAATAGTGAATGTGGGACAGTGAGTATATGCCCCAGATATCACATCCAAGCCCCCAGATGAGGCTGCCAAAGAACAACCCAATATTGGATGCCAAAGAAAGGAAAGGACCATTGAATTTGGAATTCATTTACCATGGGCATCAGAAAAGCACACTCATTGACTGACAACATAGGAAGCAATGGATCATGCTGTCTGGTGCAGCAAGTGTGAACTTGTCCTGGGCATTGGCACTTCCAGACTTGGACTCTGAAGGGTATGGCAGTTGATCATGAATCTTCAAGTTCTCCTTGATATGTACCATCCCACACAGAAAGATTCATATGGTGGCATTGGCAAATTGGAGAATGAAGGGGAAACATACATGTGCTTGTCCACATCCACTGCACTAGTCTGCAACACTGGAATTGCCAAGGGTGAAAAGAGGCTGTTGGTGGCTTGGCTTAGAAGCTAGCCCAAATGAGGGTTGACATCTAGCTACAAGTGTAGCAATGCTGCATGTGCCTGAATATGAGGAGGAACCATCCATTTCCAGACCACATTTCTTGTCAGTTTGGATACTTCACCACAGCCACATGCCAAATCAATAGCATAGCTGATGTTACCATGGGATGGTTCCCTGTGAAAGAGGTTTAGCCCTCAGGCTGAGCATATGTCTGACAGCTGTGTCCTGTCAATGATGACAAAGGGAGGGTGTGGAATATCCAAGCTGACCTGCTATTGTGGAGTTGAAGGTTAACACATATGTCCACAGTCCAAGGGCACCACCATCACAAGAGATACCACCACAGATGGAGCAACATCCCATCAAAGCCACCTTCAAAAGAAGTATGAGTTATCAACTATGATAAAAAAAATTGGACTGCAATCTCACACCTTGGTCCAGGTTGTTGATCATAGGTGCCAAGTGAGGGGAATGAATGTTTACACATTGAGACATAGCATGTCAGACAGCAGCCATCAAGAGTGGAATGCGCATTCCAGATTTCTAGGACAGGACACTCATGCAGCATTCTACTTGATCAACATGGTCCAATGAAAGGGCCAGCAATGAAAAAAGGGAAGATACTGCTCCACTGTTTGGTAACCCCAGAGGTTCCTGGTGGATGGGTCAGAGTTTAGTTACTTGTCTGCAGGGTGAGCAGCAGCTCATATGTCAATTAAGATTTGAAAGGTTGACCCCATGCACTTTCAAAATGGCTAGTGCAGAGAACATAACATAGCAGGGACCACATCCATGCCCAGTGATGGTGGGTAGGTGTCATGTCATTTGAAGTTGTCATGGCCAACAGTGAGTAGTTCATTTCGGTCCACTGGTCCCATGGGTTGATGATTCAATGGTTCACATAGTCAGCTGTATCTGCATGACAGATATTAGCAGCTCAAAGTAAGTCAAAGTAAGGGCTGCTACAACCAAGGCCAGGAATGGCTCATGTTCTGTGAGTTGACACATGCATGTGCTCCAGGTCATGAACTGAGAAGTCCCATTCCAGGGGTGATGCACCCAGAACACTCAGTGTTGCACAGTAGCCATTTGATAGCCCTCGGGGAACAGCAAATAACTGTTTCCTTCTGTGATTATAGGGAAAACTAGAAAGCATTCTCAGTGGGAGTAGGGCACAAGTGCTCAAGAAGATGCTGACCTGCAGTTCAAGGTTGAATTGTGCCCAGATTCACAGGGGATGATGAAGAGAGGGAATGGCAAAAGAAAAGACACCGGTATGATCTGACCTCTATATTCTTGAGCCAAGTGCTATAAAAGGCATCAACATTCATACACACCAATAGGAGTGAAATGTACACTCCCTGCATGGTCACTCTTACCCTCCATGGCTTCCAACAGTCGACTTTTACACAGCCCAAGTTCCCCACTTTCCTCCAAAATTTGTTGCTTTGGCAAGTGAGGTAAGATGATATCGCAGACATGTTTGTCATTAAGCAGCTGGTAAATAAATTCATCAAAGAAGACTAGTGAGTATCCTGCTGCAGCAAGTTTGTCAATTATTACAAAGAGCAAGAGTCATCCAGAAACAGCTGACCCATGTCACGATAGTGCAATTTTCGATAATCTTTCATTAGCAGTTCAAGAATCTCATATACCTCAACTGCACAAAACATCATGTGGATGTACATCGCAGCCAATGCTCTCAAGTACCCTACCACTCAGAGAGTGTGAACTCGTCCTGGGCATCAGCACTTCCAGACTTGGACTCTGAAGGGTGTGGCAGTTGACTGTGAATCTTCAAGTTCTCCTTGATATGTGCCATCCTGCACAGAAAGATTCATATGGTGGCATCAGCAAATTGGAGAATGAAGGGAAAACATACATGTGCTTGTCCATGCCCACTGCACTAGTCTGCTGAGTGAAATTGTTGGTTTCAGCATGCCTGGCCCTGGCATTGGTGCCCCCATCTTCACTATTCAATCACATGAGAAGTGTCCTTCATACATTGAGAGCAATGATTGGGATGCTTGACATACCCATCCAACTTAGCCCCCAGCTTCAATCTGCCTGTTTCATGATGCTCATCCTCATCAATATCATGCTGCTTCCTCCACTTCATATCCCCCTTGGAAAGCTTCTGTACATCGATGCCCTGTCTCAATTTGCATAGTTTGCAAAGTTCTAGGAGCTCCAAAGGTCTGCAGTAGTGCAGAGTATGGTGTGATAAGGGACAGCACCCAATGGAGGGCATGCCTCACCATCTATATACCCCACACCCCAATGAACCCTGAGCAATACCAACTCCAAAACACAGGCAATGATGCCTGCTCAACATCACCACACACAGAGCAGCAGAAAGAAATGGAAAGAACACAAACAATGACAAATGAATTCAGGTGATACAGATAATAAATTGGTAATGGTAATATATCATTATCATTTCATTAGAATTTTCCTCAAGCAAGGTTTCTCCAACCCCAATATTCATGGGAATGGAGTACCAGCAGATGCCATGTGTGTAGGAAGAGTTCCAGCAGATGCCTGTGTGCAATGCTATGTACTTGTCATCATAGTACAACAGTTCTTTGAGATGTCTATGTTAGTCTGAGCAGGAGTTCTTCACAATTACAGATCTGTATATGATCGCTCTTTCCCACAGATGCCCTTGTGCAAGGCTATGTACTTGCCATCACAGTACAATAGTCCTTTCACATGTGTACAGATGACTCTGACACACAAGTTAGAGCAGTACTGGCATGGTGTCTATCTTGCCCCAACATCTACACAAGGAACTCAGCAAGATCAATGTCAAAGGATGTCCAGCTGGTGCATTCTTCCTGTCTTCTGCTTTGTTTTTGACCTGAGATACTTTGCTGGCACATGGATCAAGCTCCTTAGCACAGATAATTTTGACACTTGATTGTTCTACTGCAGAGGTCTTGGGTGAAAGTTTATACCAGGTATGTATATACACATTCCTGATACTCTCCTACTTATCCACCTTCTGGGTGCATGTGACAAGGGAGAGGTTTTCAAGCTCATGTGACACCAATTACCATGTTTCAGCAGCAGCCATACAGTTTGTCACAGATCAGACAGCAGAGGTGCCTATCCATCCAGTTTGTGAATCTTCTTTCCCAATCGGCCATCTATACATGGCATGCTGATGCTGTGTGTGCGGCACATATATTCTAATGGACATGTAAGCATTTGTCAATACCCATCATTGGAAAGCATCCCAATTTTTGAGCAAGTGTAGATATGTGCTTCTATTCTTGGGACAGAGTGGTCCCCAGTGTTGAGTGTGTCTGCTGTGTGCATCATGCTGCAGAGTATGCTCACATCTTGCAAGGTATGAGGGATCCCACCTCTTCTTTCTGTGCTAGATTAGAGAGGTCCCTTCCCAGGTCAGGGGACAGTTCATCTCCTTGTCAATCTCACAATGCACAATCTAATGGAGTCTTGTTTAGGCCTGTGGATAATGACAGATACGTATGCACTGTGCCTGACAGTCCAAAGAAAGGACATGTCCTTTTGTTCTAGTGAACATTCTCAGTGCTCACCCCAGTCTGCACATGCAAAGATGGAGTCTTTTGTCAAGGGCTTACAGATCTATGTTGCTCGAGAATGTCATCATTGAGCTTCAATTTAACCTCTCACACTGGCCCATCATGTCCAAAGCAGGTGCTGCAGCATATGATTCTTACACTGCTGACATTGTCTTACTTTGCATTCTTGTTCCCCCTCCACCTCCCCTCACTAACAATGACAACAAAAAAAGAAAGATCCTGTTGTTCCTTGACCCCGATGCTGTGGTCACACCATGCAAAAAGAAACAGAAAATGGTAAATGCTCCTCACCCATGTTACACTTGCAAACTGACATTGGCATAGAAACAATTCCTATGAACACTCTCGGGATTCATACAGTAAGTCTGCCATAGCAACCACACCAACCTCCTAACCTAATTAAATGAACACAGCAAACCAAATGACATGACTGCTCTTGTACAATAGTGTAGTGACATCAGCAAGATGGCAAAAGATCTGACAGTCTGAGAAAATCTGACAGTCTGAAAAAATCTGATATCAGACATTCTCAGAATTTTTCAGTTTAGCAGTTTTCCAGACAGTCAGAAATGGACATTTCTGAGATCAGATCAGCAGTGTCCCAGGATTGTCAGACATCCAGTTTATTTCAGGCCAGCAGGTACCCAGATCATCAGACACCTAGTTTATTTCAGTATTTCAACCAGTCAGGTGACCAGATGTCAAGACATTCAGTTTATTTCAGGACAACAGTTGCTAAGATTCTCAGACATCCAGTTTATTTCAGTATTTCAGTCTGTTAGTTGACCAGATGTGTAGACATTCAGTTGATTTCAAATCAGCAGTTTCTCAGACAGCCAGATATTCAGTTTTTTCAGGATCTCAATCTATCAGTTTACCAGGTGACAAGATTTCCAATTTTTTTCAGGGCAGCAGTTTCTCAGATGGCAACACACCCAGTTTACCAAATATCAAGACTCTCAGTTTATTTCAGTTATTCTCAGCTTTAATTACAGGCTTGATACAGGGACTACATATCTATGCTAGGTGGGCACAACCTCACAGGTATTAGGGGGGGGGGATCACCAGAGGGAGGGATGACAATGACAATGAGGGGAGATGGTGGTAGTAGAGGAAAGAGTTGTGCTGCTGGAGTGAGCAGGTTTATATACACCCCCACAAAAATTTCAATCGGAGTTTGAAATTGCCACAGCACATTGGTGCAGACTCAGAAGTTGAAAAATCTACTATATGGAGTAATTGTACAGCCACGATGTCATAATGAAAGTTGTAACCTATGATCACAGGACCATGGGAATATGCTTACCTTAGCAATATCTCCTTTTTTGGGCGAGATATTTGCAAAGTTCTGCTGGAGACCTGGTGTGTCAAAAAATAAAAGTGGCTGTACAGTTATGATGTCATAACCATGTCAGTATGATTATATTGTCAATATGTCCATTTTTGGATGAGATATGGGCGAATCAATGTTTACAAAATTCAAGCTCCGATTGAAATTGCCTCAGCACATCTGTGTAGACTCAGAGAGTCATTGTACAGCCATGATGTCATAATGAAAGTTGTAGCCTATGATCACAGGACCATGGGAATATGATTACCTCAGCAATATCTCCTTTTTTGGGTGAGATATGGACAAATGAATGATTACATCTATGGGTCTGTAGGTCTGTAGGGTCTGTACTGGTCTGTACTTGGTCTGTGGAAAATCCGTACCATCTGTCACAGGGTCTGTGCCTCTGTACCAAACCCAAGGTTTTGCTGATGTAGGGTCTGCTGCTCTGACTGCCTGGTGGTCTGACTTTCCTGAAAGCACCTGATGATCTGACCATCTGAGAATTCTCAGTTTACTTGAGTACCAGTACCTGAGACTTCTGAAAATATCTGAAGTAGTCTGTATCACTGGCTGTCTGATGGTCTGAGACTCCTGAGAATATCTGAGACTGCTATTCTGACAGTCTGGCAATCTGAGCCTTCTGATAATTATCTAGGGGTTATCATTCTGGCTGTCTGATAGTCTGAGACTTCTGAACATATCTGATAGACTGGTAGCACTGGCTGACTGATGATCTGAGACTTCTCAAAATATCTGGGAGGTTTAATTCCATTGTTTGATGATCTGAGACTTCTGAGAGTATCTGAGGGTCTGGTGTTCTGACTGCCTCATGATCTGAGATATTCTGAGGGTGTGTTGTTCTGACTGTCTGATAATCTGAAGCTTCTGAGAATATCTGATGGGTGATCTGAGGGCTCTGAGAATACTGAAGGTCTGCTATGCTGACTATCTGACTGTCTGGCACTCTGAGAATAATCTGATATCAAAAGTTTCCGAATTTTTCAGAATTTTTCAGATATTGTCAGACTCTCAGATTTTCTCAGACCATCAGATTTTTTCAGACTGTCAGATCTTTTGCCATCTTGCTGATGGAGACAAGTTTTCCAAGAAAATATATATTAGGGTTGTCACATAATCCAACATACTCAGTATCCATATTCCATACTCAAAGCAGAAACAAGCAGTGCAAGCAAGGTTGAAGAATTGGGAAGTGCTGGAGGCTGTGGAAATGGGTTTTTAATCAGGTCTGGGGATAGTCAGGTTAGTTGCTATAGCTGTACTGTATGCAGAGAGGTGCCAATGACAATAATACATCTGACTATCATAGCTAAGTGTTTGTTTACCCCAGCATAGGCCAGCCAGATTTACAAAGTTATTGCCATGGAAATCCCAGCATTGTAGATGATTTTCAGATCAGATTTCAGTATGACTACAACTATTGCACCAAGTCACATCAGATTGCTTAATACCAATGATCCTCTCACCTTCAGTCATATTTTTCAGATCTATGGCTGCTCTGTCTCACAACCACTGAATGTACATATCACTCTTCTCAAAGCAACAGCATTCCTTCATCACTCTCATGCATAGACTGACTTCAAGCCAAGTCATCCCCTCAGCAGATGCAGATGATCATGCTCATGCTGCCCTTCATAGCCATTCTAGTTAGGGTGCATCTTATCAAGTTTGATCATTCTTTAGACTTGAGTCTCACTCTCCAGATCAGTACAGTACCCTTTGATGCTTGCCCCCAATATTCATTTCCCTCTCACATGTGTGAACACCACTCCCCACTCCATCCCTATGCTCAGAGAATATGTGCTCACCATCAGACAGGAGCCCAAACAAGCCTGCATGTGTGGTGTGGGCTGTGAGTGTCTCTTTTCCTTTGCATGCCCATGCACCCCCCACACACCCTCCTCATTCAGCTGACTGCCATCCAATCAATCCCCTCCCATCATCTAACTCCTTGTCATCAACACATGAACCTGTCAACCACCTGCTCATCTGGAAGCTGAAGAAGGCAACCCCAGTTATGCTCATATTTTCTTGCAGGATCCATATTACTTCATGTTCACCAGTCTTGCCAAGCCCAACGATGATGCAGAACTGCACTGGCTAAAGGTACATTTCTCTCTTCTTTGTTGGCTGGCAGGTTCTGCATGCTGACAAGAGCACAAGGACAGAAAGATGCATTGCACCACTGGTTCCATTGTATCATCACTCTACCACCTCAAGGACACTGAAAATCAAAACAAAGATGCTGGATTCTTTGTATTTCCAGATCTTAGCATATGAACTGAAGGATGTTATTCTCTCAAGCTCAGTCTCTTTGAGGTCACTGGTGCATTTTCTCCTCATTCACTTGTGATCCCCTGTTCCAACCACAGTTTCATCATAGCAACACCATTTGTCACTGCAAGTCTATCTACTCCACACTGTTCTATGTCTATACCACAAAGAAGTTCCCCAGGATGGAAGGTTCATCTCTCATTTGTGGGTGTTGCCATGGACTCACTGGGCACATTGTGATACTTGCATGTGTCCTTTCCATCCCATTCTTCATTCTGCACAGACATCTTCAAATCTGTCTCCCTCAGGCAGTCACACTACATGCCTGGAACCATGTCTGGCTTATGGCAAGGATGTTTACTCTTAGCAGATGACACTGCAATGGAAACCCTGTTCCAGATACCACATATGCCCACCAATTTCAGTGAACAAAACCTCGGAGTCATGGTAGCCCCCATCTTCATGTGTCTTTGTGAGTATGTCTGTATGGATGTCACCCCAAACTAGCCCATTCCTGCTGGTGAGATGGAAGATGGAAGGCATGATGCATGGCTCTCATTGTCTACCCAATGTTTCAAGTATGGGGTAAGCTTGCTTCCCATCTTCTTGTTGCACTGGACTAATGTACATGTGCAGAACAAGCTTGCACTCTCCTATGCTACACCAGATCCACTCGCTCCCCACCACTGTGTCAAGATGACTAGAACCTAAGACTTAGCCTGGACTTCACTGATTAATTCTAGTGCTTATTATATAAGCACATTTGCATGTCACCAAGTCACACTTGCATATCTCATACATGTGGATGTAGGCTGTGCAGTAGTCTGCTACAGACAGTGGAATTTAAAAAATCATTAGGATGTAGGCTGCATAGTATGTAGTAGTCAGCTACAGTCAGTGAAACTTCAAAAATCATTAGCTTTGTTGGCTTCCCATGATCCAAGGCTGTAACACATGGCATCTCCCAGGACTCAGTTCCCATGATTTTTGGGGTTGGAGAAACCTTGCAAGCTAGGTAACACTTCCTACTATATTGCAAGATATTATTATGACTGTGAGGTGACAAGTGATGTGTATGACATGTGTAAACATTCATATTATACTTTGCTGGTGGCTTAGGTATCATCCACACACCATGTTGGCAATGAGCAATGTCAATGACTGCAGGTCTCATACCCCCAGCCCAATGTCCTCCCTGACATGACCACCAAGCAGGACATCCACAGCTTTGTTAGGTATACTCTTCCAATCTCACAGCAACTTCTCCCATGCTCTGGGAAAGTAATGGCAGGTAATCACTGTCATTCTCACTAACTCTTTCCTAGACATTGACCTCAAAACTCTCTTAGAAAACATCCCAAGCCTGGTCCTGCCAGATCCATTGCTACCCCATGTGGACATGCTAACCACTAATTTTCTGGCACAGGAGGACAATTGTGTCAGTATCTCTTCAGCAGGTGAAACTTTGTGCGAGCTGGAATACTATGGGTTGGACATGTTCCCAGCTGGTGCAGTGAGTGACCCACACATAGTTGCTGCTGCCTGATATGTCCCTTTAGCAGGTACATTTTCCAGCATTTTTTCATGTGGACTTGACTGTTCCTTTCATAGTGCAATTCTTCCAACTGCTCCATGCCAGAGCACCAAAATGGTGGTTATTTGCTATTGACTGCATTATAGGTGTATGTCATCAGATCCTGACTGGCAAGATTGGCCTAGCAAAGCTGGCCCATTCAAATCTCAAAGTTGATGGTGAGACCATTGTAGGGACAGTCTACCATGCTTTACTCTGTCACCGTAAGAGCCATGGAGACCCTACCTGGCAGCCAGCAGAAGGTATGTATCAAACTCTCATGCAATTTCATATGGACTTGATAGTCTCAGTTGGAGGTTTAGCTATCACACTGCATTTACTGGTATTTTGTGCTTCTATAGATGGCATAGTGTTTTGACAGCTTTTCTTCCAGGAGGTATGTTCTTTATCAACATCCATGTCTCCTTGCACTGAATTCCAAGCATGAAGCTTGAAAATATTCCCATACCATATCTCATGCATGTATGGCACATGACCGAGAGTCTCATATCTCCTTATTTCCTTCCCCATCAGTTCATGCAGTATACACTGCATACATCCTCAATCATCCCTACCCTCTTGTGTGATACCTTTCTTGCTACAGACATCCCTTACATCAACTACTTGACAATGTTCCAACTGCTGATTGGCTACCCAATATTCCATGAAATGAACCATGAAGATGAGACAATGTCTTGGTTCTGCAATGAGTCTACTCACTGCATCCTTTATTATACCCTCATCAAACCTGACATGGCCTGCTGGATAGGAGTTCTGGAGATGGTCACTGACATGAACTCCCATGTTATGATAAGCCCAGTTATCAGGTTTGTTGTGGAGAAGTTCTCATTTATGCTTGCATGGCTAAGCTGTCTGCTGCAGATTCTGTTTGTGTCTCAATTTTACAGATTATCATTGAACTGCAAGATGTTACACTCAGGTTGTACTTGTTCAACCATATCATGCTGGACTCGCTATGTATTGGGCATGTTGCTCAATTCAAATCTCAAATTAAAGACTTCCTGTGTGGCATCTTGAATGGGTCAAACCACCTACCTCTGGAAACATGCAAAATTGCTCAGACTGCCCTATTGGACCTTCTTCAGTTGAGGGTCCTATCCATTCCAAATCTCAATTTGGAGCTGTAATCTGGTCATTGGGGTAGTCACAATTCGTGTATCTCTTGCATGTGTATACTGACTATTGTTTACTTTTTTGATAATGTCTACTCTTCACCAGTCAGTTGTGACATCAAAGATAAGCCCCACAACAGAAACACCCAAACAACAGCAAATGAACTATGTGTCACACAACTAGTCACTGAGTCATCAACTGAACCCTGATTTCAAGACTATCCAGTAACTTGGACATCCCCCATGGAATATGCTGCAAGCCACTCAACAAGCACTGAAGGACTCCCAGACACCCATTCCTAACATCCAGCCTCCAGTTCATATGCCCTTCTACAATGGGATTTTACAAGCAAACCAGGTGTCATCCATTTCTTCTTCATGACACCATAGGGAGAAAGGGAAAGAGAAACTCACTGGTTTTGAGAGTCAAGGGAAAAGGTCCAAAGACATACCTGGGCTTTCTGAGTACCACAAAGCTCTGCAAGTGGCAAGCAGGTATATGGTAAATTTTATTAAAATGTTGAGGATCCTTCTGCATTGCTAATTCACTTAGGTATTGCCATATCTTACACCCACACCTAATGTGGGGATCATGATCAGCAAGTTCATAGAGGTGCTGCAGAAGAAGCAGGTTTTCCTTTCAGAACTAGCAGATATCAAGCTTGCTTGCAAGGACTATGAGACTGCTTTGCACCAATATCTTGGTGATGCAGAAGTGGACCAACTCATACAGGCACATGTTACAATCCAGCAGCCACAAACTGTCAAAGGGAAGTACATGACAGTGGTTGCTGGAATGACTATGCATGATTTTTGTCTGTCTCATGAACTGCTAGTAAGTTTCTCAAACACCAGCTGGATACAACGTAATGCTGACAGTTGGTTTCTGAACAAGCCACAAGCCTCTTCATGACTTCTGAGAAAACAGAAGGGATTCCTTGGGAATGGTTGACCATTAGCAATCAAATTCTCTTTTCTACCAATTTGACATGATGCTGGAGTTCTAGTGATATGAATATGGCAAACTCTTATTACTTTGTCTTATGTGTCCCTGTACTTTGTGTATCCATCAAATGAAGGGCAAGCTGAAGATCATGCTGACTGGCTCTCCACTGGAACTCTATCATCTGCTGAGTGAATGATTATGTCACACTATCTGTTGTGAGCATGTGCTGTTTCCTACTACTCTGAATTCCTGCCCACCAGAGTGCTTCAAAATCAGAACTCATCCTGAACAACTGGTATTCTATCTATTGTGGGCAGCCTAGCATTTTTTGTACTACAACCCATTGGAGTGGGAGAGACTGGTCTTGACTGCCTGAGTGAACCTCCTGGCATGGTGGCTCCCTTCCCATTGTACATCTGTGTTCATGTACCTACATGCAGCTGACTAAGCTCTTGGCTGCTCCCTCCTCTTGTCTCTCTCCCTCCTATCCCCTACTCCATGTGCCCCCCTTAAAACAAAGTGATGTCCTCATTGCTTCTGCTCTGGCTCTCCCCTCTATCACTCCCCTCTACCTCATGTTCATGTTCCCCCTCACTCTCTGTTGTCTCCTCCACTTCATTCTCCTCATCTCTCTCCTTCTCCCCTTGTGCATTGTGCATATGCTTCATATACTCATCTTGTTCTACTTACAGCCTTGTCCCTTGCCTTGGTATGAACTGGCATAGGTGTCGAGCACTGTATTCTCCTGGTAGCAGTGTTCCCCTGAGGGTTTCGAGTCTATATGAGTTGTGCAGCCACTCTGTGACCTGGTGTGGTTGTGACCACTTAGGTATTAACTTGTGATCTGTTTTGAAAGTGTAGTCAGTATCACTCCAGTATATTTGAATGAGATGGCCTTTTTCAAACACTACTTCTCCTGGATGCCATTGTAGTATGTGCTTATCGAAGGCTGCTTTGCATTTTATGGCATGTTGGATTGCTTTGTCAAACCCATCTAGATGCTGTTGTGCTATGTATGCCATGTGAGCTGCTACGTCCACTCCATTTATGGGATTTGTTGTGGCATCCTCTGGGTTCATTCATTTGGTGTCCACTACAAGTCCCAATAGTAGCTCTTTTGGCATGTACTTGAGTGCAGGCAGTATTCTGTTGTTGAGTGCTCGCACTGCATCCTCGAGATGGTCTGTCCATGTTCATGGTAGGTTGCCCTCTTCCCTGTCCACTTCTTCATCTTCACCCAAGTTTGGTGCACACAGTCTTTTGAGGATGTGCAGTAGCAACTTGTTTGTCCCCTTGACTAGCCCATTAACCCAAGGTGAGTATGCTGCAACAACATGATGTTTACATGACCACTTAGTGCAGAACTCCTTTACTGTGTGATTATCAAAGTGTTTTCCTCCATCTGTCATGAATGTGTCTGGTGCCACAAAGTTGTTGAATATCATTGCTAGGCTGTCCATTGTAGTTTTTGCTGTTCCTGCAGTTTTGAACTTTGTTACCCATACATGTTGCAAGAATGTGTCTAGAAAGACCCCTAGCATGTGGTATCCTCCCTTTCCTGCAGGCATGCTCAGGTAATTGCCCACAAGTAGTTCAAATGGGTGTTTGGGTGTGATAGGTTCTAGCAGTGAGTGTAAATGTGTTGCTCCAAAGTTTTTACACTTAGCACATTCTGCTATCGCTTTCATGATTGACACATCTAGCTTTGGCACATAGTACTTGTCCATGATGGCTAGTTTGACTGCATCTCATCCCCAGTGTCCACCAGTTTTGTGTATACATTTGGCTGCTTGTTCTGCCTCCTTTCTCATGATACATTCTACCTTGCACCATTGTCATATGCTTGTTCCTCCATTGAGTCGCCACAAGCATCCGTCCTCAATTACATACTGCATTGCTTGGTGCCTTGCTTGACTGCAATCTCTTGGGTTTGCACTCGTATCGATGTTGAGTATTGCATTGATTACCTCCATGAACAGTGGTTCTTCTGCAAAGCATTCCCTTAGTTTCTGATTGGCTTCGTAGACTTGGTTTATCATGAACACATCCTTTATCAGCCCTGTCACCATTTCTGGATCTGGGTTTACTGACCACTGGCTTCCATCACCCTTGGCCCATTCTGTGTTCTCCCATTGCCTGCTCAGTCCATCTGCAATGATGTTTAGTTTTCCTGGGACATGCCTTACTGCCACTATGTTATGTGCTAATATGCCATTCCACCACCTTGCATGTGCTGCTGACACGTGGTCATTTGCAATGACATCTTTTAATGCTTGGCAGTCAGTTTCTATCTCCACCAGGTACCCTGATATGATGTCAGTGAAGTGGTCCAGTGCATACTTTAGTGCTGTGAATTCCAGTAGGAACAGTTTATAGTTCCTTTCTGATGCTGACATTTGTTTTGACATGAACGTTATGGGAACTATCTTGTTTACATTCTGTCCTCCTGTTGTTTGTAGCTGTATACATTGCATTAGTACTGCTCCAAATCCCTCTTGGCACCCATCTGTGATTACTATGAATGGTGTTCCATTGTATCATGGGGCATGTAGCAGTGGTTGCATGGTTAGTGCAACTTTGAGATTGAGGAATGCTTGTGTATGCTCTGGTGTCCACTTGTCTGCTAGCTTGTGGCTCGTCATTGCCTGTCTGTATGTTGTTTTCATGACTGGTTTTGGTATCTCCACTTGTTTAAAGAGCTCCCTTAACAGTCCTTCTTTTTTTGTGTATCCCTTGACCAGGTCCCTGAAATGTCCTGTTAGTCCTAAGAATGAGGCTAATTGTAACACATCATCCAGTTGTTTCCAGTTTACTATTGCTGTCAACTTGGCTACATCCAGTTGTACTCCTTTGGGTCCTATAGTTGCTCCTGCAAATGTTGTCTCTGTCATGAAGAACTTGCACTTCATGGGTGATATTGACAGTTTGTGTTCTCTGAAGCACTGAAACACATGTCATAGTGTCACTAGCAACCCCTTGAATGTGTCATCTTTGCATCCCACGTCATCTACAAACAGTTCAATTGTATTATCCACAAGTAGTCCATGCACCCATTCTGTGACTGTTGCTGAGAATGTTGTGGGTGCACCTGTTAGGCCCATTGGCATGCACATATACCAAAAGTACCCTCTGCCTTTGACAAAGAATGTCAGGTATGGCCTCCATTGTTCTGGTACTTCTATGGCATAAAAACCTGAGGCAAAATCAAACACCAATATGAAATTATGACCACTCAGCCTTTGTTGTTTCACCCTAATATCTCCTTGGTACAACAGTGGTATTTGCATTACTTTGTTCAGTTCCCCAAAGTTTTGCATGACCCTCCATTTTGCTGGTGTTGTGTTTGCAATTCATTCAGTTTCTGCTTCTGTCCACCTTGCATTGTCTGGAAATGGTGGTGTTACTTGTGCTTGCTCGCATTGCTGGTTGAGTTCTTGCTTCAAGTCTTCAATTGTCATACCCCCATGTTCCTCATGCATTTTTTGTGTTAGTACCATTGGCGCTATGTGTTTGACTTGTGTGACATCTGCTTTTTCTATCATGTTAGCCTCGAGCATTTGACCTACCCACTTGTGCATGAACTGTTTCTGTGGGGGTGTTAGTGCCCATTGTCATACACTTGTTGTCAGTACTGCATCATCTGGTACATTGAGGTCTATCTTTGTGCCTGGTATTAGGCATACCTCCCCAATTGTGCATGTGAATACATCTGCATACTCCTTCACAGACTCTTCTGCCTGTTTGCATTCCTCGCTCATTAGTTGCTCACCTATCTTGACTGCCTTGAGTATGTGCTCTACCCTCCAGGGGTTGAACAGGTTGCACTTCCTGGTGTATATGTCATCAGCTCGCTCCATTGTGTACACCACATTGTTTGCTTGCCCTGCATGGTCACTCTCCCCTTCTGGTTTCCTTGCTTCTGCTCGTTGCTTGATGTCCAGTGTTCCTGCATTCTTGCCCATTATTTGCTTGTGCATCTTGTCTCCATACTTGTTGTCTAATGTGACTGTGTTCTTGCCATCCATTATGGTGACCTGATCTGTGTGGTAACTGTGAGTTGCTCTCAGCACAGTTAGTAATGGTTTTCTGAAGAGGAATGCCCATCCCCCTCTGCTATTGAACACTAGGAAACTTCCTTGTGCTTCCACTCCTTCGATACTTACCATTCCTGTCCACTCTGCTACTGTGTGCATCAACATCCCATTTGCCATCCATAGTGGTCTGTTGCATGGTTTCCAACCCCCCAACCTGTGTTTGACTGCTTTGAACACTGTTGTGCACATGGCACTTGTCATTGCTCCATTGTCAAACAGAGCTCACACCCTTGTTATCTCTCCACCTGGTCCTTTCAATGTTATCATGTGAATGAATGGGACTGCACTGTTGTTCTCATATCTGGTGCTCACATGTGTGTTGATGGCATACAGGTTAATCATGTCACTCTGTTCATTCTGTACCACAGTTTGCCCCATATATCATATTCGAGATACAACATTGTTTGAGTGGGTCATTGGTTTGTCCCTTACAACGACCCCTCATTGTTTCCCTGGTTGTCTATAGTGACCAGTCTGATGCTCATGGTTGCATTCCTGTTATATGGTCCTAATGCCCTGTTGCACAATGCCCTCCATGCCATCTCCCTTATGTCGAGTTGCATGCTGTCTCCTGGAGGTACTGGGCATGTTCGACTGCTATGCCCATGTGTCCCACACTGGAAGCACTCTCCCAAGCAGATTGTTGCTGTCCCAGGCCTGAGTGGGAATGGTGTATTCTCCATGACTCATGCTGTTTCCCCATGCATTCTCATCCACTCATCTATCTGTGCCTGATATGCTCACCATCCTGCTGTATCCATTGTGTGGTGTGTTATCTTGTCAATATTGCCCCATATCACCCCTTTCTGTGCTTTGGTGAGTGGGCTCGGTGTGTTCGTGTGCCATTCTTGTTGTATTGTGAACCACATGCTGTCTGCTCTGACTGGCAGTGCACTTGCTCATGTTATCTGCAGTGGCATTGCCATTTGCCCTGCAAGCCATTTTAACTGGGCTGTAAGGTCTGCAATGGAGGTGTTCTGCCTCTGGTTGAGTCGCTTTTCCCATTCTTCATTGTCCCTTCTCTGCTCATCTACATCCTCTTTTTCCTGCTTGATCTCATCCATGTCTAGACCCTTAACTTCCTTTGTTAACTCTTTGAAGTCCTTGTACTTGTTCTTCATCAAGTTGCAAATGACCTTTGGCAGCTTCTTGTGGACTATCCGCACCTGTCCTACATCTTTCTCCACCTTGGCCACTCTTGCTAACCTCATCGCTTCCTTTGCCCATATGACATGTGTCCACACTTTTATGCCATTGACCTCCTTGGTCCTCCCCACCTCACTTTCCTCTAATTTTAGTGCCATTAACTCATCCTGGTATGTTTCTTCTGTTTTCTTGGCCATTGGCAGTGACTCCCATTTGTCATTGAATGACTTCTCCAACTCTGCCCATGTCATGCATTGTTGTGCTGTTAGTCCATCATACCATGCCTGCACTTCAGACCTTGGTGCGATATAGTCTTGTAGTGCTGCTATTTTGTTGGCTTCCATTGTAACACTGACTGTTCACATGGTATGATTGAAGGTATGCAAGAATGTTTGGGGGTCCTGGGTTTCTTCTTCATTGCCCCTGAATGCCTTCAGCATTTCCATCCCTACTGTTACTCTGGGCTGTTGTGGTGTTGCAGTAGTTAGTTTGCCTGTTGCTGTAGGCATGAAGATGGTCTGGCATGTCATTATTGCATTGAAACTTACAAGGCCTTGTGCTGTTGATGGCGGTGGTGTAAATGGCCAATGCATGCCCCCTTCTCATACTGCCTCATCTGATTCTGGACTTTGTGGTCTCAACAGTGGGATGGCTCTTATCGACATGTGTTCCAGTGGGTCCACATCAGCAAACTAGACATCACCTGGCCAGAACTGGCCAGAGCTGGCCAGACTCCCAGCTCACCCAGAAAGGTCCCCCTCTGGCCAGGACTGGCCAGACAGGGTTCCAGAGTTCCCAGAATCCCAGCCCATCACCTCTGTCCATACTTTTACTATGCTTTTTTGCTAATGCCACTACCATTTTTTGCTAATACAACTACTACACTTTTTTGCTAATGCCACTACCATTTTTTGCTAATACAACTACTATGCTTTTTTGCTAATCCCACTACCATTTGTTCCTAATACCACTACTACGCTTTTTTCCTAATCCCACTACCATTTTTTCCTAATACCACTACTACGCTTTTTTCCTAATCCCACTACCATTTTTTGCTAATAACACTACTACGCTTTTTTCCTAATCCCACTACACTTTCAAGCTAATAGGAACTCAGTCACACAGAAATCAAATCAAAAGTAGTAATATATTCAAATTCAAGTACTACCACATAATAGCCTAATACAACTACACTTTTTTACTATTAACACTACCTACTACACTTTTTACTAATAGTACTATGCTTTTTGCTAATACTACTACGCTTTTTGGTACTACTACTACACTTTTTTCTAATACCACTACACTTTTTGGTAATCAAATGTGTGGTAGTAGTGGGCTAATGGCATACACTACCCCATAGTAGGAATTGGCCTTTGTTTGGTTGGCTTTGGCCGCTTGCACGAAAGGCGTGAGTTTTGGTGTCCACTATATCGCATTTTGGGGTATTTTTGTGACTTTGCAAAATTTCAAGGCATTAGTGGCTGTGCCCACTACACAACAATCCTAATGATGACTACGCTTTTTTGCTAATCAATACTACTGTACATTTCCTAGTCACACTACAAATATTTGGTAGTCAAAAAAGCGGACTCTACTACACTTTTGGTAATCAAAAGTGTACACAACATTTAACTACACACTAATCAACACTATGCTTTTTTGGTAGTCAAAAAAGCGAACTTTTACTACACTTTTGGTAATCAACAGTGTACACAACATTTCACTAGTCAAACACTAATCAACACTACGCTTTTTTGGTAGTCAAAAAAGCGAACTTTTACTATGCTTTTGGTAATCAAAAGTGTACACAACATTTAACTACTCAAACACTAATCAACACTACACTTATTTGGTAGTCAAAAAAGCGGACTTCACTACACTTTTGATAATACACATCTACACTACACTTTGCTAATCAAAACACTACAAAACACTACACTTATTTGGTAGTCAAAAAAGCGGACTTTTACTACACTTTTGGTAATACACATCTACACTACACTTTGCTAATCAAAACACTACAAAACACTACACTTATTTGGTAGTCAAAAAAGCGAACTTTTACTACACTTTTGGTAATACACATCTACACTACACTTTGCTAATCAAACACTACAAAACACTACACTTATTTGGTAGTCAAAAATGTGGAGTTTACTACACTTTTGGTAATACACATCTACACAACACTTTGCTAATCAAAAACTACACAACACTACACTTACTTGGTAATCAAAAATGTGCCACAACACTACACTTTTGGTAATACAAATGTACACTACACTTTGCTAATCAAAAGTCTACACAACACTTTCCTAATCAAACACTACAAAACACTACACTTACTTGGTAGTCAAAAAAGCGGACTTTACTACACTTGTGCTAATCAATAGTCTACACTACACTTTGCTAATCAATTACTAATCAACACTACACTTATTTGGTAGTCAAAAAAGCGGACTTTACTACACTTTTGCTAATCAATAGTCTACACTACACTTTGCTAGTCAATTACTAATCAACACTACACTTATTTGGTAGTCAAAGAAGCAGAGTTTACTACACTCATTAGGTAATCAAAAATGCGCCACAACACTACACTTTTGGTAATAAAATGTACACTACACTACACTAATTGTATTTTGCCTGTATCTCAACCATTTTTGCAGGTATGGATGGGATAGGCATACCTCTGGGGTCCTCTAGTCAGGCACTACAACTTTTATTATGACATCTTTGAAATTTAATTTTTGAGATGTCCAATTTTTTTGGTATTTTGCATTTTTCTCACCCATTTTTGGGCATATCAATGAGATAAGCATATTCCCATGATCCTGTGATCCAGCCCTACAACTTTTGTTATGACATCATCACTGTACAGCCACTTTTTGTTTTTGACAAACTGTGACTCCAACTGAACTTTGCAAATATCTCACCCCAAAAAGGAGATATTGCTGAGGTAATCATATTCCCATGGTCCTGTGATCATGGGCTACAACTTTTGTTCTCACTGTGGCTGTGCACCTGGAGGGTTGGAGGGTCTGGGAGGTCTGGAATCATTTTTCAAAAGTCCTGGGAGCACTGGAAAGCTGGGGGGGAAATGTCTGGTTTGCTGATGCATGCCCAGTTTGTGCTCTGATGTGAGTGTTGAAATATTAGATGGATACACTACGGCTATACGGATATATGATACCCGGTCACATGATGGTATTGTTCCATACCATTCTACGGTGTTCTCTTGTACCGGATTACCGGTCTTTATTGTTCTAGCAGAACGACAGAGGTGACCTAGAAAGGAAGGTCCTCTTACTTACAAATATAGTAGTAGTTCAGACGGTGACAGACACACCTGGTCTGTGCGCACCTACAATGTATATAAGGGCCATGTCTTAGCCCAGAGTATGGTAGACACTGCAAGCATTCCTCAGTTTTTTTGCTGAAAACATCTTAAAAAAAGAGAAGAAACTGATACTGTTTAATTTGGGATGTTTTTGCCAGAGTTATTTGAGAAAAATACAGGATTTTTATTGTCAATTATACCTCAAAAAATGGTATAGATTCATCTTAAATCTTCTCAGTCAAAATCATCATGAATTTTTTTTCAGGATGATTTTGAGTACAATAAGTGTTAAAAATTGTAAATAGATCTTCAATATATTTCACATGGTTTGCAACTTAGTAATCTACTTTTTTCTTAGCAAAAAGTTTAAAAAATAACCAATATATATGTAGCCAAAATACTGAATTATAAATGATGAATTGCATGCTGCCCATCACATGAAAAATATTCTGTCTTTTTTATGGCTGAACATGCAATATGCAGCAGAATGTTTTTGGCCCAAAAATCAAACAAAAAATAATTTATTTTCACATCAAAATCATCAATAAGAAATCCAAAGTTATTCTGGATGAAATATTCAGAATAGCAGGCAGTACCAGGGTCCAGCAGACAAATACATAGCCAAGGGATGTAAGGTGTTGAAGGCAGGAATAACATGTGACTCAAAGTAACTCTTGTGTGTGCAGATATCCAGTGAAATATGTAAGCTGGAGAATGTGGGTGTTGTATGCTGGAGCAGTTTTCAACTTGAATTTATGGAGCACAGATGATTAAGGTAACATTCAGGTTTCTGGGAAGAGGGTCAATGCATAGGGCTTCCCATGAATCATGACCACCATGTGCCATGGGTCCACAAACCAGTGTAGTGGGGATGCTGGAGGGGGAATAGGGGTGCCAGGGGTTCAAGGTGCATGGGGTTTGTACATACCTTTAGGTGACCTCCACACCATCAGGAGGCAGTTCTCCATCTGGTTTGACTCCTTCTGACTGTGGCCTTTCCACCAGCCAAGAAAAGAACAAGATGTATCATCTGCAATGCCCTGTGGGGGTCCCATGAAGCCCCACAATGACAGTATATTCTGACATGTACCAAATGGGGTCTAAACTAGCATGGTATGGTCAAATTCTCAAGCCCCCCTTGGATGTGGGGACAAGGAATTATTCATGCTGGAGAGCTCCAGGGAGCAGAGGGCTCCACCAGACAGCTAAGTGTTTTTTTTTCATTTTTTTCACTGTATTTGTACACTCTCTCCAAATCCTGATCCCTTTTCCAGTTGAGAACAACCTTGTTTAGACCCCAAGTTACTGTATAATGTATGTACATTGAATTACAATGATCTTAGTATACCCTAGGTTGCCTCCAATTTGTTCTCTGCAGAAATCTCCCTGATGGACCTATTTTCAGTGAAAACCAACTACAATAATACTAGAGTACTGGAAATAAATTTTGTATATCACATGGTAGTATGTAATGTTGTCAAACACAAAACCATGTGGGCAGACCTCACTGGGGGTTGGACCAACCTGCTGACCCCCATGGGGGATGGCTTGACCATACTGACTCTGGCAGAGCTGGAAGAGCTCACTGACAAGGACATGCCAGTATTGCTGTCATTGTGGGCATGGTGGCATCCCTTTTGAGATGGTAGACAAGCTTGACCTGTTGAAACACAGTGTGGAAACACACATCAACTTGTGCAAACACCCAAGTAAATAGTGACCTTGCAGGGAATTGAACCCAGGACCACCTGGAACTGCACCAGGAGCTCTACCACTGAGCTACAAGGTCACTGGTTCACAATGTGGGGAACCTTGTGCATTGGGAGCTCACTTAGTGCTAGATACCAGAGTGTGTTGTTGGGACCACAGAACTGGATGTGGCAAGAGCTTGATCATTTGCACAGGTGGGCTCTTTAACATAATAGTATTCTGAATATTTCATCCAGAATAACTATTGATTTTTCTATCAATGATTTTCATGTGAAAATACATTATTTTGAGTTTGATTTTTTATCCAAAAATATTTTCCTGTATACTGCATATTCGACTGTAAAAAAGACAGGATGTTTTTCATGTGAGGAGTAACATGCAACTCATCATTTATAATCCAGTATTTTGAGTACATAAATATTGCCTATTTTTTAAACTTTCCTCTAAGAGAAAAGAAGATTATTGAGTTGCAAAACATGTTGGAGATCTATTTACAATGTTTAACACATGTTGTACTCAAAATTATCCTGAAAAAAAACTCATAATTATTTTATCTCCAAAGATTTAAGATGAATCTATACCATTTTTTGAGGCATAATTGACAACAAAAATCCTGCCTGTTTTTACAATAACATTAGCAAAAACATCCCAAATTAAAGAGTATCATTTTCTTTTCTTTTTTTTGAATGTTTTCAGCAAAAAAACTGAGGAATGCTTGCAGTGAGAGCTCCCAATCTCTAACATCGTTAACATACAACTACTCACTTCCACCTTCAAGTCCAAAGACTCAACTGATTAGCTTAAGGCAAGTGTTCGCCTTAGCTCTCACCCTGTAAACCCTCTGCACAATAGGTTATGAGCCCCGAGCTCATTGTCTAACGGACTATTTGCTTCTGAGAGAGACGTCTGTCATAGCAATGCCGTTAAACGGACCTGAGGCGCTAGGTTGGGCTTTGGCCGTTCTAGTCGTTTCGTTGGTTCTAGGCAATGCTCAGGCTATGTTTCTATTTTCACTTTATGGCGGTTCATTTTCACTTGCTCTGGTTATGTCCTGCGTCATGTGGGGAACTTTCCTAGGCATTCCATCGTGGCATGGCATTTTTGCCGCGTACCAAGAGTACCATATCCGGCTCGGTCGCTTTCGCGAACTCCGAGTTCGAGCTGCCGTGACTATTGAAGCAAGGGAAGTACCGGCTTTGCTGGGAAGTGAGCGTTTGGCTTTGCCACGCTGGAACCCTCCTTCATATCAGGCTCTCGAGATCCGGGACTTGGACCTTGAAGCCGATTTGGATCCGGTTCCTCCCTATCCGATGTCTCCACAGGGGTATCCCATGGTTCTTTCAGAACCTTTCGACCTTTCGGTTGAGGAAACCCAGGAGCTCCATCGTAGATGGGTTGAGATGCAGCCCCAACACAGGGCTTCGCATGTTGGCATAATCGTAAGCGATAGTATTCGCATGTTACAAAGGTGGCGTAATATCCGGTTTGGCTCTGTTCCTGATCCTTCAACGACTTCTTTACCCTGTTTGGTTGAGGAGTTACCTCCCACACCGACTCCCGAAGGAGATGATGAAGGATCGGACTTGAGTCATCTCGAGTTTGATCTTTTGTAGTCGCTTCTCTCTTCGTCTCCTCTCGAGTTCATAGGCTTACACCGCTCCTGCTTTTGCAGATGTCGGCCGTCGTTGTAAACAGGAACACCCTTACCGGACCACCAGCGTGGGCATCCCGACCCTTTCCTATTGCTGTTGAGAAGGAAACCGCTCTAGCAATGGAAAAGGCGAGTACGACGGATGACCCATCGCATAAACGATATGTCGAACACATAATCGGATTTATCGAGGAGATCTATCTCCCTAAATGCCCAAACTGGAAACACGCCATTTCCCAAAATCGGACTCAGTACACAGGTTCTCCGTTCCCATGGCACGTCATACCTTCTATCGCCGTGGAACAAACGTGGGAGTCTATTCCCCGAAACTTCGCTGACCGCTGTCCCGAGGACGAACCTCTCGTAAACCAGAAGGTTCATTTAACCTTTCATGGATTTCTCGTCAACTGTTTACCAAAAATCTCCGCTGCTTCGACACCACATGCCCGTGCTAACTTCAATGGTGTAGACATACCGTCGCTCACATATGAAGATCCTGCCCTCGAAACCGTTCCAGCCCTTGCTCTCACGAACGATACCTTCTTCTACTTTAGAGGAAGAGTCCATCCCTGCTACGATTACCGAAAGTTCCACGGGATCATCCCGGCTCTTCGGATTTGGAACCAACATCTTGAACGCAATTTCAGAGGAGTTTGGACTTCCAACTCAATCGACCCAAGACACGTTCCAAGAATCTTACAAACGAGGCACCGTGACGGTAGAGTCTCGTTTGATCCCAAGGTCGTACTACTCCTTATGGAAAGATGGGATGTTATCACGTGGGGTATGGAGCAGGATACTAAACGAGCAGGATATGATACGGAGAAGGAGCATCTCTGGTGGAGATCTCCTAGTGGAAGTGTCAACTGGGTCAACTGGCCCTCTACAGCATCGATTTATGCAGATCTGGAGAGAGAGTGCAAGAAAGGTTCTGGAGAGGATATCCCTCCTGCGCGTCCCAGAGGAATATATCGACGCAGTCGTCGATCAACATATACAGCAGCAAGTATCAAACCAATTCCCTCTTCCGGGAAATCTACGTGAACCATACATCGGTTATGGCACGACTCCCTACTATTCGATAAATAGAGATAACCATATGCCCCTCAATCTGTTTTACATAATGTGTTCCGAAAACTTGAGATATTCTCAGTTTATTCTGCAATTCATTTGTGGCATCCACGAAGGATTGACGGAAGACGGAAATCCGTCGGAATCGTTACTGGATTTACATCATCCATGGGCCATGGCTTATCACTATTTTCCGGATCTTGGACTTACCGATCTGGAACAACTTCGAATTGGAAGATGGAGAATTATGGCTAAGGGGAATAGCACACCGATAAGGGAAAAGCGGAAAAGGAATAAAGACGTACAACGTCACCACAGAGCGCTGAGACAGCGAAATAACCGAGTATATCGAAAAGCGAACAAGGCTTTTGTGTCTAGCTCAGATCAGGTCAACGACTTGATACTGATGCTTGAACATTTCTAGATGGCAGATCAAAAAGAAACTTTCGTGTCCAAGAACATCCCACGCCTTAATGGCTCAAACTACGCATCTTGGAAGGCTATGATTAAAGGATACTTTATGACACTTGACGTCTGGGGAGTGGTCGATGGAACGATCGCTTTACCCGGAGGCCCTGACGCTTCTATTGCGGCTTGGCATACGAAGAATCAGAGAGGAATGGGAACCATTCTCTTGTACTGTGACCCTGTTATCTCCGTGTCCTTGGATTCCAAGAGCACAGCAAAGGAAATGTGGGACCATCTGGCTACCACATATGGCGCACCAACGGCCATATCGGCCTACACAGACTTCCTTCGTCTGATAAAACTTAGGATCAGTCCAACCGACGACTTGGGATCCAAGCTCGCCGAGTTCAATATGGTACTAGGGGCGCTGGCTACCCAGCAGCTGGCTATTGCCGAACCCTTACAGTGCATGATCCTTTGTGGCGCCTTTTCGGATAAATGGGGACAGGGTCCCGTGAATATTCTTTCGTCGGTCCAGGCCAAGGACCTAAAGATCAATGACGTCATAGCTCGTCTAAAGGAACTATCATCTCATCGAACCGGACAGTCAAATTTGCCGAAACTGGAATCCAGAATTCAGGCTACATCATCTCAACCACTCGTAAACCGACTCTCGAAACCTCCTCGTTGCCGTAAATGCCGAGGAAAACACTCCACAGAACAACATATTGACCAGGGACAGTCTTCCCAGGGTCGTGGATCATTTAGAGGAAGAGGCCAGAATCGTGGGGGAGCGCCTTATCAGCGCCAGCAACCCCAACAACAACAACAGCAACAGTATCAACAACCTTCTCGCGGAAAGGGCAGAGCTCGTCGTGGTCGTGGAAAAGGTCGTGGCCGTGGTGGTTTCCACACGGTTGACTTTTCTGACATCCCTGAGGAATCCCAGGAGTATGATCAGGAGTATGACCAGCAGTATGATGACCAGGAAGAGACTGGTCAATACGACGACCAATACGACGAGGGCTATGAATCGTACAATGTCGAGGTAACAGCCCTTGACATAAATACTGCCAACCGCTTCGAGGAGTTCGAAGAAGAAGATATAACTCCTGTTCCCGTGTACAATCCGGAACCAGTTGAGTACGTTGTTAATCTGCCTCAACCTCGGGCAATTGATCCATGCATGTGTTCTATCTGTCTCTGCAATCCAGCCAACCGAGCTCGTCTTCGGTTACTACAGAGTATTCCCGTTCACGGTGGAATTCAAACTCTGGAGAGGACCAACGAGCGATGGACATCTGTTGAATCAGATGACCAGTGCCATAACGGAACCTCCAACTCCAATTTTGGACATAATAGATCCAAGAGTTCCGAGGCACAGGTTCAGTTGCGGGTGGATAGTGACGTTCCGAGAGAGGAATTGTTATCACACAATCATACAAGCTCTAAGACTTCTAGGCGTGGACGCCGTGGAGTAAAGGTTACCTTACAGGAATTCCATGCTTCGGTATCCGAGCATAGGTATCCAGAGCCAGTACGATTAGTTAACATTCCTGATGATTATCATCTTGATGTCCTGGGAGCCTCTGGCTTCTCTTATGGTTGTAATGATGACGAGTTTTCCTTGTATCCTTGTGAACTTGAGGTTAACCCAAGTACTAACTTTGTTTCCAAGAACTGCATGTGGATGTTGGACTCTGGTTGTACACACCACGTGACACCATACCGGAAGGATTTCATGACTTATTCTGTCATCAGTGAAACACAATTTGCCGGAACTGCTGGTAATGAACCAGTACACCTAAAGGGACGAGGAACTGTTGTCCTATGTCTAGAAAATGGAAAATACCTGACACTCCGTGAAGTTATACATGGAGAGTTTTCAAAACGCCTATGTTCCCGAAATCAGCTGTTAAAGAGTGGTTATACCGCCACAGCTACGAAACGACATGAAGTGATCCATACACCCGATGGTCGTGTTGTCCTCAAGGCGGAATGCTTGTCTTCATCGCGGTTACACTGGTTCTATGGAATACCTGTCCATTCCTCCAGTGTCTTACAGACCGTAGACCTAGGGATTGTTACGAAGGATGATTATACTCTTTGGCATAATCGCCTTGGACATCCAGGCATATCAGTAATGAAAAATTGCAAGCGTCATATAAAGGGAATTCCTGCTGAGCTAATCGCGAAACCCTTAAATTCCTGTCAAGGTTGTGCCCAAGGCAAACTTGCTTCTGATCCATTCCACCCTTCTGACAAACGGGCTTCTGCACCACTTGCATTAGTCCATGGTGATTTATTGGAGTTACCCAACGAGTCTTATTACCGCAGTCGTTTTGTTCTTACACTGCTGGATGATTTCTCCTCTTTTGGTTTTTGTTTGTATCTCCGGAACAAGTCCGACACCCTGGCCAGGTTCACAGAATGGTTAGCCACTGTTGAACGGCAATGTGGTTGTATGTTGAAGACTTTTCGTTCGGATCGAGGGGGAGAATTTATGGGGAATGAGTTTAAGTCTCTCCTCAACTCCAAGGGTATTGTCCATGAGCTTTCTATCGCTCATCAACCACAGCAGAATGGAAGAGCCGAGCGGTTTAACCACACTATACTAGAAAAGGCTGGATCAATTCGTCATCATGCTTGTGTTCCTAAACGCTTTTGGAACTTCGCTTTTGACTCTGCCTTACACGTTTACAATAGGACACCATTGCGGCGTAGCAATTGGAAAACTCCTTGTGAACTGTTTCTTGGCAAAGTACCCGACATATCTTACTTCCGAGTTTTTGGATGTTTGGCCTACGTTTGGATACCAAAAGAACTACGGAAAGATAAATTGGAACCTCATGCCGAGGAAATGGTATTCCTTGGATACGAGGTAGCCACTAAAGGATATCGCTTTCTGCATGGACAGAAAGTAGTAATCGCTCGCACTGCAAAGTTTGTCGAAGAAGTTTTTCCTTATTGTACGGATGAAAGGAAAGGAAACAAATCCGATAACCATGACCAACCTGTAACAGACCAACCACCAGAGGATAGAGAAATTCCTACTGATGAACAGATGGATAATGGGCCTGATCAGCCAATGGACGGGAGACCCCAATCCCGATCACAAAGTCCAGAAGATTTTAACCCACCGAGGAATGGTGATGAAGACCAGTATCCAGGACCTCCGGATATTCCACCACAGAGAGCAATTCCTCGTTCCAATCAACTTCCCTCACAAAATATTCCTCAGAAAAGACCTATGCCTAGAGAATTCAATCGTCGCATAACTCGACCTCCACTCAGACCTGGAAATGTTTATGGAGAAAGACGTCATCCAACTGAGATAGAAAGAGAGATTCGAGATAAGCAGGATGCTTTGCACGATATTCTTAGGAGAACAGAAGAAGGAGCAGAACGAATCAAGTCAGCAATCCGTGAAAGGAGATTTGAGGATCTTCAGTCTCATCAGGATGCAGAGAAGATTCGTCAGGCTAAGGAAGCGGTACAACCCCCACCTTCTACTGAGGATCAGCCTTCAGCTGGACCTTCGCGTTTTCCAGGAGCTCTCGAGGAAACCTCGAAAGAGATGAGCTTTGCTCAGATCTTGTCTGCGCGTATAAAACAAGCTCCGGAACAGTATAGGGATGTCTTGCGACTACCTAAACCTGAACAAACTAAGTGGTTTGACGCAATGAGGGATGAATTAAAATCGATTGAAGAAAGAAAAGTATGGACACTTGTGAAACCTCCTTCAGGAAGAAAACTGGTGAAGTCAAGATGGGTTTTCGCTGTTAAAAGCGATGGTCGTTACAAAGCCAGGCTCGTCGCCAAAGGCTTTACTCAAGAGTATGGAATTGACTTTGAAGATACCTTTTCTCCGGTCGCACGATTCGAGACAGTGCGGATTCTCTTAGCTCATGCTGCGCAGAACAACTGGGAAATGGAAGCTGTAGACGTTAAAACAGCATTCCTTTATGGCAAGCTAGATGAAGAAATTTATATGGAACAACCGGAAGGATTTAAAGTCAAAGGTCAAGAACATATGGTTTATCGGTTGTTGCGCTCCCTATATGGTTTGAAGCAAGCAGCACTCTCCTGGAACAAAGAGTTACACCAGTCGTTATTACGAATGGGTTTTCTCCGATCCAAAGTAGATGCCGGTGTTTATTTCTACAACTCTAAAGCCGGACAAGTTATCTTCTTGGTTTATGTGGACGACGGACTTTTCCTCGGATCACACAAAAACCTGTTAAGGAAGAAGAAGGACGAGTTTATGAAAACATGGGAATCTCGAGATCTTGGTGAGGTAAAGGAGTATCTTGGAATCCAAATACGCCGAAAACGCCAAACTAGAGAGATCTGGCTAGATCAAATTCCTTATGTCGAAAAAGTCATAAAACGTTTCAGCATGGAAAATGCGACTTCTGTTCGCACGCCTTTACCTTCTGGGTATATACCAGAAAAACCACCGACTTCTTATCAGTCGACTTCTCAGCTCAGATCCAGATATCAATCGGTTATAGGGTCGTTGCTTTATATGGCTCTGGGAACACGTCCAGACATTGCATATTCGGTTATCCGAATGTCGCAGTATATGTCTAATCCCACCGATCTTCATCTTAAGCAGGCACTTCATATAGTTCGATATGTGGCATCCACACCGAATCTATGCCTTCATTATCATGGAGATGAGAAGAGGTTGTATGGTTTTGCTGATTCTGATTGGGCTTCAAACAAGGATACTCGTCACTCAACAACTGGCTTTGCCATGTATTATGGCAACTCCCTAATTTCGTGGAGATCCCGAAAACAGAAAACAATCGCTCTGTCTTCAACTGAAGCGGAATATATGGCGATGTGCGATGCTGCAAGACAGGTCAAATGGCTTGACATGCTCTTCACAGAATTGTCATTCAAAATGGACAAGACTATCGTCTATTGTGACAATATGGGTGCTCGCTTTATAGCGGAAAATCCTGTGTCTGATGGTCGTTCCAAGCACATTGACATTCAATGGCACTTCGTTCGTGAATGTGTCGAAGAAGGGTTATTCGCCATAGAATACGTTAACACCACTCGTCAACGAGCGGATGGCTTGACCAAGTCTTTAACGTGGCAGAAGTTTGAACAAAATCGCTCGTCATTAGGTCTGGTAAACCAGGACAAATTAGAGCGAGGGGGAGTGTTGAAATATTAGACGGATACACTACGGCTATACGGATATATGATACCCGGTCACATGATGGTATTGTTCCATACCATTCTACGGTGTTCTCTTGTACCGGATTACCGGTCTTTATTGTTCTAGCAGAACGACAGAGGTGACCTAGAAAGGAAGGTCCTCTTACTTACAAATATAGTAGTAGTTCAGACGGTGACAGACACACCTGGTCTGTGCGCACCTACAATGTATATAAGGGCCATGTCTTAGCCCAGAGTATGGTAGAGCTCCCAATCTCTAACATCGTTAACATACAACTACTCACTTCCACCTTCAAGTCCAAAGACTCAACTGATTAGCTTAAGGCAAGTGTTCGCCTTAGCTCTCACCCCGTAAACCCTCTGCGCAATAGTGAGAGCCAAGTCTGATTCTGTGAGTGGCATGCTTAGTGGAGACATAGTTGCAGGCAAGCTTGCAGCCATTGGGCATACAAAGCAGCCTCTGTCATCTCGCTGGGGATTCCTTTTGGGTGGCAGTTTGGTAGCTTGTCACCATTATGACTGTGCACTTAGCTTGTTTTGTGTGACTCTCCTTGTGTTATCCTTGTTGCTGCTGTGTTAATGCACCTGTATTGCTATTTGCTCAGCTTTACCTGCCTTTGCTGTTTCGTTTGCCTGCTGTTACTGTCATGGGTTCGAATGTCACTCTCATCACCATGTTGGAGTGGGAGAGACTGATCTTGACTGCCTGAGTGAACCTCCCAACATGGTGGCTCCCTTCCCATTGTACATCCATGTTCATGTATCTACATGCAGCTGACTAAGCTCTCAGCTGCTCCCTCCTCTCATCTCTCTCCCTCCTATCCCCTACTCTACCGTGATTGCCTTGCAGATTGTAGCTAAAGGTCTGCTCAAGCTGTTGATTCAAAATGTGAGTATCATGACATTTAATTACCACTCTAGAGTGGCAGGTGCAACTAGGTGCCCCATGTCAGGATTGGTCAAGCAGATTGCTGCACATTGCAGAACATGACCCAAACAAGATTGAAGCATTGCTTTCTGACATTATTGCTCATTGATGCTCAGACAAACTTGATGTAGCTCAGAGTGGGCCAACATATGACAATGTTTTAGGTGTCCATAACTAAAGTTTTAGGAGAGCATTGTCATGCCTGTGCTTTTCCCTGGCTGCTCACTAGCTCCTTAAGCCACCCCGACACCCCTAGACCCCTTTCCAAGTAGCCCCAACCAAGTACCACCCTTACCTGACAATGACCACCACACCTATCTTGCGGCCAATGCAGCTGCCAATTGGATTACCATCAGCATCCTTCAGCATTGGTTGGCACCCTTCGGCATTGGTTGGCATATGCCCGACTCCTCATGTGACCACTACTGGTGTAGCTTGGCAACTCCCCAGGGTCAGGTGACTACCCATCAGGGGCCAGCTTTCCTCTTGGGTGCTACAGGCTGGCCTAGGCATGGTGCGGCACCCATACCACATGGTACACTGCAGGGTCATTGCCTCTTTAGGCTTTTGGCCTGTTATCTGATTGGCTATCGGCTGAGTGCCCTGAAGCCATACCACCCATACCTTTCCTCTTATACTCAGTCCCTTTATCCTGACCCTCACCTCCGCTGTCTAGCTTGCATTCTATGTGAAGTTTTCTGATGTCTGTCCCCCTTGAAAACTTATAGTACTCCTTATGTCACTTTCTGCCATTCTGTTACTGTACCACCTTGATGGCGTGTGTACTGTATATAAACCCACTGCACTCAGCAGTGATTCCTCAGTACAAATATCACCATAGTTCACCCCTCTGCAGTCTACGACTGGCCTCCCTCTAACACAGCAAGCATTTCATAATTTTTCTTCACAAAAAATGCTGAAAAAATGGAGGGAAGAGATACTCTTTTATCTGTGATGTTTGGCAAGAAAAAACACAAAAATAATGTTTTATTCTCTTCCAGAGAACATGAATTGATACTAATGCCAATTAGAGTAGAAGCTAATGGACATTACCACCAATCCATGTTTATTGGACAAACATAAAATATTATTTTTGAATTTTTCCCTTCCAAACATGCAAAATAAAAGAGTATCTCTTTCCTCCATTTTTTCAGCATGATTCCTGAAGAAACATTGTGAAATGCTTGCAGTGTAAGCTCATTGGCTTTGTACTGGCTCTCCTATACCTCCAAAATCTGAGGGCTGGGCTTGTACAAGGGGGCAGCACACAAGCTGAACCCGATGCCCTCTCCTGTACCTTTGTCACAACTGTTGGCCAGCCTTCGGCCATCATCGCTCTCTGTCAGCCCATATTGGCCAACCCTCAGCCACCATCAGCCTATCTTCACTTGCATCCCCCAGCCTCTGTGAGCATCGGAGATCATCAGAGAAGGCCTGAACTTAACAGGCATGGTACTCATGACAGCTGCTAGCCAAGGATGTTTATCATGAGAAGAGGGTACTCTCCACAGTATGGCTGCCCTTTCATCATGGCACATTGTGAGTCATACTGTCTTCAGATACATAGTTGTACACTAATCCTAAACTGTGCTGTGTATGAATCATAGAGGGACACTCAGTTGGACCTGTTTCTCTGCTCTGCAAGCCAGACTGCACACCTCCTTGCCTGCACCCAGGCCCTTGGTCACCTCCCTTCCTTTCTTGGTCAGATCCTATCCTATGATCATGGCCTCCATGCCTGAGAATGTCAAGCTAAGTGCATAGCCTATGTTCTGTGGTAAGTTGGTAACAGTAACAGCTACACATTCCAAACTTACTACCCACAAGCATTGCTACCTCAATCTTCAGCTCCTCAGGGCTGAGGCTGGTATCTTGTGGTTTTCAGGTGATCTTAGCATGGTGGGTAGCTCATTCTTCAGTGTGGTAGGTACTGGAATTTTGATCATGGCACTCTGTCATGATTGTGACCCCAACCAGACCTGCATGACATGTGCACAAATTCAGAATGCCTACTTCCCCAAGCTGTCAATCCTTGGCCACTTGAAGGCATAAGCCATCTGCACCACTGCTGTATTTGAGGTTATTTGATCTAGTTGAATATGTGCAGTCATGGCAGAGGTTACATTCTCACAAACATGTGTCTGTGGTCAGATGTTCAGTGACCTAGGTGCCTTCATGTGTCATGAGAAAGGATGTTGCAAGGGCAAAAAGTGACTCACCAGTGCCTTGGAGAAGGCAAAACAAGTCTATCAGAGAAAAAAAGCTAGGCTCTCAGTTGCTCATGACAATGCTGGCATTGAGCTTGCAAGTACTTTTGATGCAGACCAGGTCCATGGATCTCAGCTTGCTGAGTCCACTTTACAGCAGGTAAGAGGTTGAAACTTTCACTCTTCAGTCAAGTAAATGACAAACTAAATTCACAGCATGAGCCATTGCAGGGTGACAATCTACCCCTAGCTCAGAGAAGGGCTTGGCACACCAATCACTGGCTACCCTTACAATTTTGGGATATGCTTCCTGAGCCACCATTACCACTCCCCCCTACCAATTTGCCTTGTTCTTCAATGCCACAAGGCAACCCAACCTCATCTTGCGACACACCACTGACTCATGCAGAGAAACTTGCTTCCTTTCTCTGCTTGTTGTGCAAGATACTCAAGTCACAGATCAATAAATTCAGCTTATTTTGTGTATGACACTGACACCCTCCCAAGTTACAATCCAGAAGATCCTTACTCAATTGATAATGCATGCCTGTGACACATGGTTAACTCTGATTCTGAGACTCCAGACAAACCACATATGAATCCATACTTCCCCTACCCAAACAAGAGTGCATTACACCTTGGCAACCAGTACTGGAACCAAGGTGCTGAAGTTGTGGGAGTCTTTTAAGCAGTCGATTGACATTGTCAGGCACTCTTCCTTTTCACCCACTGTTGTGGCTCACACCTCATGAGATGCAATCAATGGTCAACTTGGCCACAACCAATTTGATGGTAATCAACCAGAGTGGCTTGCAGAGGATCATGGATGGAGGTGTTCATCAGTCATGATATCAGTTCCATTTCACAATCGTGCAAAGGATCCTGGCCCAAAGAACTATACTGTCAGTGGATTTTACCATTGCTCACTTACTTTGATCATCTGTGAAGTGGTCACCAATCCAGCACATGTGCCACACTTCCACTTTGTACCATATGAACTGCAGTGGCAGCCAGCTCACAGGGGTCATGATGTAAAGGTTCATGGTGAATTGTTTACCTCAACTGCATTCCTTGAGGCACACCAAGAACTGCAGGATTCTCCCCAAGAACCTGGATGTGACCTTCCTTGTGTCATTGCAGCACTCATGTTCTGGGCAGATTCAACCCAATTGGCACAGTTTGGCTCTGCTAAGCTGTGGCCACTCCATGTATTTTTTGGGAACAAGTCCAAGTATCAAAGGTGTCATCCATCAAATCATTTATGCTCTCATGTGGCATATTTTCAAGAGGTAAGCACACTGGGCATTGCCAGTTCAAAGATAACCTGTTCTTTGTCCCTAGCTTCCTGATGAGTTCGAGGACTTTCTGACAGAACACTTTGGAGGAAAATACCCTGGTGATGTCCTTAATACTCACTGCAACAGGGAATTTTTTCATGAGCAGTGGAAAATACTACTTGATGATGACTTCATTGTGGCCTACAACATGGGATTGTCATAATATGTTGTGGTGGCATCAAGCAGTGGTTTTACCTGTGAATATTCACATATTCTGCTGATTATCCTGAGAAGTATGGCCTGTCTCACCCACCACTCCAACATAGGCTGACCAGTTCTGATCTATTAATACCAGGGTTCTGATAGCATCTATTCACAACCTTGGCATATGCCCATGTCCTTGGTGCACAATTCCCATGACAGAGGTACCTGATATGGGCATGCACCTGGATATATTGCAGTGGCAGCAACTCACTCATGTTGATGGTTCCATTAGGCAGAAAAAGGTTGCTGATGCAAGACACCTTATCTATGAGGCTAACTCTGCCATCAAGTTGTCAACACTCTGCAAGTTGAAGCCCTCCTTTGAGACAAGTCTCTCATTCCCACTTCAGTAAGTGTGTGGAATGCCCCATTTGATGTAGTGCAGCATGCTCACTCCTAGGTCTGAAGAATGCTTCTTCAGACCAACTCAGAGCTTTCAGCTTCAATCTATTTCTCATGCTTGTAGTTGACCTACTGCATGAGTTTGAACTTGGAGTATGGAAAGCCATTTTCTCACACCTCTTACACATTCTAGATAGTCTGAATGAAAGTCAACTGCATGAACTTGATCAGAGGTAATGTATCACCAGAAATGCCTCCCAGCTGTGACAGCTGACATCTTGCATGATTTGAAGATATCAACAGGTACTGACATTTGGACGAGATACTATTTGATGCTTTTCAAAGAATTGCTCTGAATGAAGAGGATGGCTGCTCATGATTTTGAAGATCTTCTTCAGGTATGTGGCATACAGTTCATTTTACCAGTTACAATTTATCTAGCTGAATTGCAGTGTGCATTTCCTGTATTCAAAGGCTTACTATACTGCCTGAACCCCACAACTCAATTGTCCTTGAACTACTCTATACTCTCTGCCATTGGCATGGGTTTGTGAAGCTCTGCATGCACACTGACAAAACACTTAGCATAATGGATGACCTGACATGATTGGTTGGATATGTGATTCATGTTTCCCAGGCTAAGACATCTGAGGCATTCTCCATGAAAGAGCTCAAACATGAAGCTCAGTCATGCCAGTGTCATGAGACTTTGTCTCACTCATCTACTGCACCAGGCAGAGCACCTTCCAAATCCATGGTGGTTGCTTGGTGATCAAAAACTCTCAATCTTTGTACTTACAAGCTCCATGCACTTGGTGACTACACCACTACTATCAAGATGTTTGGAACATTGGACTCTTACTCAACACAGTCTGTAAGTCTTATGGTTCCCATTTACACTTTGCAGATTCTGACCCGGTATGAGGGCAAGAGAGAGCACTGAGTTGGGAAAGCAAGATTTATCTGCACCAGTTGGAAAGCCTTTGTTCAGCAACTGGCTCATATCGAATGCCAACAGGCAAGAATTCAGAAGATTCATGATTCATTTCAAGTGACCAAGGATCCCTTGGAACCTGTCCCCAATGTACCAGAGGAATGTTACAATGTCAGAAAATCCCAGCACAGACCCATAGACCTTGCTGACCTCATTAGGAAGAACTCTGGTGACCCTGCTTTGCAGGTAGGTATTCATTCTTATTTTCCACATCAGCCATAATTGACCAGAGCTGCTAGGAGTTTACTCTCAGACTGAAGTGCCACCTCCTTCCTCGCATCAGAGCAATGCATGTACTGGCCTCCAAGCCAAGCACATTGCAGCTGCTGGAGGGCCTTGATGCTAGCTACAATGCATCTCAAGCAATGTAAAGTTGAATGAAGGAAGGTGGGGGGAGATACCTTGAGGGTCTCCTTTTGGATAGGTCTGGGTCAGTTCGACCCAAGGGGGCAAGAGTTGCCTGGTAGGTGGTCAGAGAGTGTGGAAAGACAGTAAACACCCTAAAACTCCAAACAAGTCGAGATAATCATCTAAAGAATGTCTGAGGGGGGAGAAATAAATATTCCAAGTCCCTCAGGCTTGGAATTCTGTCTTTCATCTCTAGGGAAGTAGTTGTTTTTTTTTTGCTAAGTACAAAGTAACCTAAGTGCGAAGGTTGGCTTACATAAGCCAAAATGCGTCCAAACACTATGTAAATCTATAAGGTAAAGTGTAGACACCAAATTGTATGGTAAAAACAATGAAATAAAAGAACATACCTGGTAGGGAGGATTCCCTCCCTACAGCGACTGTCGATCATTTACTGATTAGAAGCAATCACCTATACCAGCACCACATTCTCCAGGTAAATTATACCACCTATGATGTCCAATGTGGGCAGGATATCTTCAACCCAACCACTGACCATCATGATGTCATGATGCTGGCAACCCCAGAAAATACAAATGAATTGGAGACCATACACCAATGCTACTGTTGCTTCTGTTATGCTCGCATCATCGGTATCTACCATGCAAACATCCAGTATATTGGGCCAGGGTTTAGCAGTTATCCTCCATGCTGACTGGACTTCTTGCATGTCTGATGGTTTGAGCAAGTACTGCCCAACCCTGGAGATGTCTCATGCAGTCTCAACATACTGCAATTCCCTCCCATGAATGAGGATGGCACATTTGACTTCATCAACCCAGCAGACATCTTATGGGGCTGTCATCTCATACCAGCCTTTGTGAAAGGCAGGTCCCACTGTGACTGTACTTCCATATCATCCCTTTCCAAAGACTCCAATGACTGGAACTACTACCATGTCAATAGGTTGGGTGAAACTCAAGTAGCCTAACTAATATTTTTCACTCACAAAAATTCAAAGGTTTGTAGATCATGATATGCTGCTTCAACACCACTGGGGACTTGGTGTTGGTCATACATATTCACATGTTGGTTCACCAGCACACCATGTTGCAAATTTTGAGCAGCCATCTCTGTCATGCAATTTGCACTGGCCATGCCCAGTGGAGGTAAATGTACTGGGTGAATCATCTTCTACTGCAAGTACCTCAAAGGCAGCTAAATTCTCACTGGCTGACAGGGATGCACTTGAATGGGAGATTGGTGGGGAGTCTCAGAGCACTGATTCAGAAGTAGACACCATGTCAGATGACAATTTGGCCAGAATGTATGAGATGTATGGTTCTAATTGTGTTGATGAGGATGTATCAGATTAGAGTTTACACATGGACTCCACTTCAGTACAACTGTATAGCTGAGAGCATGCCACAACTGCTACTTACCATCGTGATAACTGCCCCATCATCTCTCTCTGCTATGGCTGCCAGCATCATGATTGTGAGGTCTTCTGTCAAAGCACTCTCCAACACACTGCCATCACTTTGACCTAATATGTGAGTATAAACCCTTGACATAAACATGTCTTTTTATCTGAGATTGGAAGGCCCTGTGAGTTGTATTGTCTCTAGTGCATATCTTCCATTTCCATTGAAATGCCCTCCAGTGGTGATGCCACAATGCAGAGGTTGCTTGTCATGACATTGACCATGTAAAACCAGCTTTGTCAATTGTGACCTCAAATGGTACTGGGAATTGACTCTATCGATTCTGCTAATATCTCAGAGGTGTCATTCTGGCATGTGGGTGATCTGGCTTGACAATGTCTACAGCATCCTCCCTTTGACCTAGGTCAACTGCTTCAGATGCATCATCAAACTCTTCTGTTTCCATTCATTGGGATGAAGTGGGGATGGAGACCATCAAGGAGAAGCCATAGGAAGGAAAAGGAGAACAAAAAGGTGGTGAAGGAGAAAGACAAGAAAAGAAAGCAGTCCAGGAATGAGAAAGACTTGACTAGGAAAGTGTCCAAGAGTAGGAAGAGGAAACCACTGGCAGCAATCCTCCCTGGAATGCTCTCTGAACATGAAGAGGAGGACGTTACTCCCAGCCCTGTTCTACCTATCATTACAATGAGTAGGCCATGGTCCAGGAATGTTCCACAGACAAGGTAAAACTTTCCAATGAGACCCCTATGAAACAAACCCACCTGTGTCCAATGTCTGAACAACTGCTAAGTTGCTCAGGTCCTAAAGTGATATATGATGACAGTGACAGTGTGTATTTGTCCAATGTCTCATGCATTTCATGGTTAAGATGCATGAACAGACAATGATGATATCTTGCTCTTGGATGTTGCAACAGATGACTTAGCTCAGCTCATCAATGGACTGGATCTGGAAGCCACTCCAGGGAGTTGGGCTATATCTCCTAGAAGTAATTGTTCACCATCATTGCTTGACCAGCCTGGTAGTCCAACACCTTTGAAGAATCAGTTTACCATGGACAGTCCTGTCAGAGCTCTGCACACCAATGTTGCATCTACCACTTCACTTCGACCTTATAGCAAGACCCCCACAGTCAGCCAGGTGCAGATTGGGCAACATATCATGGCCTGGGCAACCCTGAATGCCAGCATCTCACCATTGAAGCTTCTCCAGCAACCATTAGGGCCACAACCTAAGGAGGACATACCTGCTATTTGGATGATGCACATGAGTACTTTGACTCCTGCCCCCACAGCCAACCCATCACCAATTTTCAAGGCTCTTCAACCAGCAGTGTCCAAAGTCCCCAGAGCTACTGCAACAATTCAGTAATCTCCTGCTGTCCCACTGCTTGTTCTCAGTGACAAAGAAACAGATCACTCTCCCTCAGCTTTTATGTTCAGCTCAGCACACTCAAAGTCTGATTTGCATTGCATTCCATTGTCATCTCTGTTGGAACTTTGTCTTCAAACTGACATTTAGGTTTGTGTACTGTACCTTTACAGCATGGACACCAAGATCATCACATGACATGTATATGCATAGATGCTACAATAGTTCTCTCTTTCTTTCTTTCCTCAGTTTGTTATCCATATGTTTACGATACGTTACATGCTGCACCGGGACTAACTTAACTTTGATAGTCACTTTTCTGTTTCTAGGTTCGCGACTCTCATGTAGATTAATTAGTTTGTTATCCAACGACTGAGTCGATTTTCTGTTTCTAGCAAACAGGTTATGAGCCCCAAGCTGGCCCTATAGAAAGGCGAGCTCAACTCAATAACATCTAGAGCAGAGAAGCAGTTGGATCAGAGAAACACACACACGAGATCAGAGCACATACAGGCACATCCGTAGACTGCATCATGGGGAAATTCAAAAACATTCCTGAGCTGCGGGGAACTGAGAACTACTACGAGTGGAGAAGACAGACCGAACAGTTACTTCTCGGACAGGGGGTCTACAATCATGTCAGCACTGGTATGAACCTGTTTGACTACCTCAGATATGCCTCCACTTGTCCAACACCTCTGCTCCCAATGGCTCCAACTCTGGTGGAGCAGGAGGAGATTTGAACATGGTTAAAGGACGATGGTTCAGCGAAGTCAATCATCTTAAGAAAGATAAACTCGTCAGTCTTAACACTCATTCCCAACAATATCGATATTACCGTGCGTGAAGTCTGGAACACACTTGCAGATCTCTATGATCGATCGGACATGTCACTTCAGTTTTCCATACGTGCCCAGATAGCATCACTTCAGATGAAAGGAGTGGCCGATGCAGAGAAGTATGTCATTGCGCATATACATGCAAATGATAAACTCACTCGTGTGGGGGTGAAACCATTGGAGGCTGATGCAATATATGCACTTCTACAGGGGATGCCAAAGACAGGGATGTGGCCAATGATACGAAGAGGCATCGAGATGGATCTGGAGCGTAGCGAGCAGTTGACGAGAGGCTCATCCAGTTTCCTGGCACTGATACCAACTGGGAGCAGCCTCGTCTCGCAGTTGGGATGGCCTCCTCTGGCTGACACTCCAGTAACACCAGCAAACCCTTTTATTCCAGTGTGACAGTTGATGAATCCCTTCCTTACTTCCATGTCATGGCTGATGGTGCAACATATGCAGGGGTCTGGAACCGGAACTTACACCTTCAAACATGCTGCACAAACAGTCATAAAAGAGGCCATACAGATGATAAACGAGTCTTTGACACCTGGTCCTGGTTCAGAGTATGCAAACGTGGTTGTACCAGGAAAGCGAGGGGAGGTTAATCCTGTAACCGGCCTAAGAAAGACAAGGAATAATCCTAGCGGCACGCCATGCACCACACCTATTTGTGTAGGTCGAAAGAGAACTGATCACAATTGGGACAATTGTTTCCAACCAGGCAGCGGAAAGGCTGGTCAGGCACCCTGGCAAAAAGGAAAGACAGCTATGACAGGGCAAGTAGCAGCAACAGCAGCAGCACCAACAGCTTCGGTACAGTCAGCAGCAGAGGGGAACACTAAGTCGACACCTGGTATACCCTTAGCGGCCATGGCAATCTCATGCCTGCTGACTGACACATTCTTCCATGATCTCTCTTGCACACTCATGGAGGAGATTTCAGATGAGGCCGGTCTGAGTGAAAGTTTGAGTCTCACCTCTTTAGTGACCTCAGAGTCATCCACCATATTGGACTCGGGCACAACGACACATCTCATCTGGGACCCATCGTTTTTCTGGACATTCACTCATGACTCGAGTGTGTCAATGAAAACTGCAAACCAGGGAAGTCTGGACACTAAGGGGTATGGAGACTGCATGGTGATTCTTAAACTTGGTGGTTGTCAAATTCACTTGCGATTGCAACACTGCTTGTATGCTCCAAATGCTGTCATCAATTTACTGTCAGTCGGTCACATGGTGGAATGAGGCTGGGATGTGCAATTCTGAGGGGGGCCCAGTCGATGCGAGTTAGCACACAAGGAGGTTGTTCTTGGCAGTGTCGACATGAGGGCACAGCTATGCTTCCTTGACATCAAGTTCATTCGACCTTCCGACAGACGGAACGTTGTCGAGCTGTTCAGCTTTACGGGCTTCGTACCAAGTCCACTCACCTGGGACTTGTGGCACACGTGACTGGGGCATGCAGGGGGAGATATCACGAGGTATCTTCCAACCACAGCAAGGGGTGTGCAGGTTACTTCATCAGCAGCTCAGTCTCACTGCGAGGCGTGCATAGTAGCAAAACACCCACATAGGCCTTATCTGACCTTGACATCTCCACCCATGCATACCTTCCTCAAACTTGTTCACACAGATCTCTGTGGACTGTTCCCTCTTGCCACCTTACATGGGAAACAGTACTTCATTGTGTTCATCAATGACTATACGAATGCTATCAGTATTCAACTCTTAGTGACAAAAGACCAAACTCACGAGGCATGGCTAATGGTCAAGTCTCATTGGGAAAATAAGTTTAATGCCAGGGTAAAAGCAATACAGACGGATAATGGGGGAGAGTATATGGGAGTGGAGTTTGCCTGAAGTCTGGTTGATGCAGGAGTTGAACACTGCAGGTCTGCAGCATATGCACATCAGCAGAACGGAAAGGCAGAGTGTGGCATATGCACAATCCAGGGCAGGGCATTGGCAGCATTGAGTCAGGCCAGTCTCACTGCGGGGTACTTTGGTGAAGCTGTTCTCACTGTGGGGTACCTGTGGAATTTAACTGGAACACACATTCTTCCTGAGGGCAAGACACCGTTCGAGATGCTTTATGGATACAAGCCAGATGTATCCCACCTCCGTGTATTCAGTTGTCGCTGTTTCTCTGGAATACCCCCAGAACATCGTGTGAAGAATGGGCCCCATTCCTCTGAAGCATTGTTCATGGGCTATCCTGACAGGGTCAAGGGCTGGCGGTTAAGAGACTGTGTGATGGGTGCCTTTTTCAACAGCAGGGACGTAGTGTTTGATGAGGGTTTGATCATGCGTCAACAAGATCTCACCCTTCTGTGGTGCATGTTGGATGCACCTTCTGACTCTTCCCAACCTGAGTCAATGTCCTCAACACTTGCACCCTCCACTGATCAGCCAACCGCACCTGTCAAGGGTGGAGCTCCTCGTAGATCTGGTCGTCTTTGTACCTTGATGGAGAAGGGCAAGGCGGTGGAAGACGAGTTTCGTCGGTTAAGGAGCAATCGTATTCAGGAAGTTCCGGGTACAAGCGAGGGGGTGCAGGACAACGACTCGAGTGAGGGGGTGGTTAGTGATGAAGATGAAGTCGAGAGTGGGACATTCTCAGAAAATCAAGTCAACCTGATAATAATGGAGCAGTCTCACCTATCAATTAGAAGTGACAAGCAGCACAATCCAAGTCAACCAGGATATGACATGTCAATCCCTCCAGCAGCATACGAGGAGGCTGTAAAGCGCTCAGATCATGACAGATGGAGACAGGCGATGGAAAAGGAGCTGGGAATGATGAAAGAGATGGGTGTTTGGAAGTTGGTGGAGCTGCCACTCGGTCGCAAGCTCGTGGGAAATCGATGGGTATTTGAATTCAAGCCAGTAGACCTAAAGGGGGGTTCGAGGTTCAAAGCATGGCTTGTTGCGCAGGGCTTCTCACAGGTACCAGGAGTCGATTTTCATCAAACCTACACTCCAGTCGCCAGGCAAAGTTCTGTGAAGCTGCTCATAGCACTCACAGCAAGGAATGACTGGGAACTTGACTGCTTCGATGCCAAGAGAGCCTTTCTTCACAGTAAACTTACAGAGGAAATCTATATGAAACAACTGAGGGGATTTGAACAGTATGGTAATGCAGGGGTGCTCCTGCTCCTCAACAAGCTCAGCTTCGCTCGCTCTGACATGGATCTGGCTGTTTTCATTTTGGACAAGGTTGGAGAGGACAGACGAAGGGTAATTTGCATAATTGTCTGGCATGTTGATGATGGTCTCAGGGGTTCGAATAACAGGTACTTTCTGGACTGGGTGAAAGGAAAGATTGGGGAGCACTTTGGCATCAGCGACCTCAGGCCTGTTTCATTGTACCTTGGAATCGAGATCGAGAGAAGGCACGAGACATGAGAGGTTTGGATTCACCAGGAGTCTTACATTGACCACATCTGCGAGGAGTACGGGCTTGGAGACGCCAATCCAGTGTCACTCCCGATGGACCCTAATCATCCCTTCGGACGAGATAGCGATGTGCACCCTGACGTTCCGAACTTGGCGCACGCATACAGGAAGGTGGTCGGAGAGCTGACCTATCTGGCTATGTGCAGCTGGCCCAACATAGCACAAGCTGTTCAATGACTAGCTCAGCAGTGTGCATGCGCGGAGCCACATCACTACACTGCGGCGAAATGCCTGCTACATTATCTGAAAGGAACGAAGTCTTTGTGTATTCGATACGGAAACCCAAACATCAACCACGACATACATGCCTTCACTGATTCAGACTGGGCAACATGCCCAGCAGATCGAGTTTCGGTCACAGGTTACATTTGGTTCTTTTATGGGGGCCCAATAGCACATGTTTCCAGGAAACAACAAACGTTGGCACTGTCATCCACTGAAGCCGAATACATGGCGCTTGCAGCCTGCATTCAGGAGGGACTCTGGATACGCTTGGTGTTCAACTCCCTGAATCAGCAGGTCACTCTTCTGTTTATCGTATATGCAGACAACATGGGAGCGATATCACTATCTTCTAACCCACTCAATCATTCTCGCACTAAGCATGTGGATGTATGCTATCATTTTCTTCGTAAACACATCAGCAAGGGGGTGTTCACGCCCAAGTGGATTCCGACTCATCAGAATGTCGCCAACCTTCTCACCAAATCTCTCACTCATTCATCCTTCCAGGCTCATCACACAGGTCTGTTGCTGGTGCCGTGCTGAGGGGGTGTGTTGGAACTTTGTCTTCAAACTGACGTTTAGGTTTGTGTACTGTACCTTTACAGCACGGACACCAAGATCATCACGTGACGTGTATATGCATAGATGCTATCATAGTTCTCTCTTTCTTTCTTTCCTCAGTTTGTTATCCATATGTTTACGATACGTTACGCGCTGCACTGGGACTAACTTAACTTTGATAGTTGCTTTTCTGTTTCTAGGTTCACAACTCTCATGTAGATTAATTAGTTCATTATCCAACGACTGAGTCGCTTTTCTGTTTCTAGCAAACAATCTCCTGTATCCAAGAAAGGTCAAGGTCATGCCAGGAAATGGTCATCTCTTGTTCCTATCCAAGATCAAAGTGGCAGTCTACCAATCCCTCCTGAAGCTAGAGGCAATCTAGGGCTCACTGGAACAATGGGTGGCTCTGTCTGTAGCATGGCAGTGCAGGAGTTTGATGTGAGTGTAAAGGTTTGTCCTTCTTTTCCACTTAGTTACTTATCACTCGAATATAAACATGACTAGTGTTATATTGAGTGGCGAAGTATGGTAGAATAGAAGTTACTTTTCGTGTATCTTGAGTGCCCGTTATGTACAGGTACTCATCCTTACATAATCTATACAGTACCAGAGTCCAACTGTCTCAATGGACTCCGCACTGGCCCCTGACTCACATAGGGGCTAAGTGCACTTCAACCACTAAGTACCTATCTACAGGTAAGGAGGGGCTAGCCCTCCTTACACCCTCCCCCTGAAGAACCTGGATATGGGTTCTTTGAAGTTGATACATGGCATTGACAGTGACTATATTTTTTAATTCAAAAACTCACACTTATGTAGAGTACACAAGTGTGAAATGGTGGGGAGATGGGGAATGACTGGAGGACCAGTCTGTAAGGGCGGTGAGTATACAACTACAATAGAAACAAAGGAATGAAAAACAAAGGAACCGCCTGGACCCCTTACATAGGGGCCAGGCCCAAGTCATCGATGTCCATCTGCTGGTCATTGTTGCTCATTGGGACGTCGAAGTCCCAGTTGTCATCACAGTCGGTGGCAGCGATCATGCCCCTGACCACCTCAACCCCACTTAGTGAGTTCACATTGGTGGGGATGGGCTCGATGTCCCAGAAGTCTGACAGCCCCAACTCCTGAGTGCACTCCAAGTAGTATTTGAGGGGGCACTGGTTGGCATGTGGTCCTTGGGTGTGCCTTGCAGGTAGTCACCCCATGTCAGGCCATCATGGCACTGCTGTCCCTTTTCTTGTAACATGTCACTCTCATCTTGGAGGAAATTGATGCCCCAGGAATAGAGATCATTGGCCTCCTGGAAGCTCAGCCCATTCCTGGCAAGGTACTGGGCTATGTCTGCCAGGGATGGTGTGATGTCTTTGGGAGCATCCCAGGTGCCCTTGGCCCCTGGGACAATGGTTAGTCCTTTGCTCTCAACAATGGCCCTGTACCAGCCAGTGACAGCGAAGAGTCAAGTGAAATTACAATGCCAACCGTGACAGTTGGAGTCATAGCAGAAACAGGGTGCAAAGTACCCCTCCAGTACGAAACCCCTGATTCATTGAACCAGGGCAGCCTCCTTGTCCTCTGTGAGCTCCTCGAGTGGACCTGGCACACCCAGGAAGTGCAAGGTTTCCTCAACATCCAAGCACTTCTGGATGTGTTCCCTCCATTGGGATAGTGGTGCCCCCCAGTGCAGGGCAACCTTTGGGCCTCAGTCCTGGTGCCATCTCTTTTTGTGGTCCTGGTGATCAATCACTGGTGGGACCACAGGGACTGTCAGAGTCATGACCTGAATGGTCACTGCAACAGGAGTGGGTGGTTTGACAACTGGTGGGATTCTTTCCACCTGGGGGGCAGGGTTTGGCTCATGAGTGATGATAGGCTCCTTGCGAGCCTCGATAGGACCAGCTTGATGCTCTTTGTAAGCTGGGGGTGGCTGAGGGGCAAGCCCTGTGATGGAGGGCTTGTAGTTCTCGTGCTTGGACTTTCCCTTCACAGCCATCCAAGCAGGGGGGTGTCATTGCGAGAGCATGTAGGTGGCAACAGGGTTCTTGGCTGGCTTTTTTCTTGTGTGCCAATTGACATTGGCCAGATACCTGTTGATCCAGGTGATGAGGCATTGGGCCGCCTTGGCATTGTGTGCACACCCCTCATCATCCTCTCTGGCAGTGCAAGCATAGACTTCATCTATCTCGTGGGGTGTGTGTTCAACAGGTGTGCTACACCTGGGGGTACTGCTCTGAATAAGGTTGGAGCATAGCCTGCAGATATCACAGCAAGCATTTCACAATGTCTCTTCAGAAGACATGGTGAAAAAATGGAGGAAAGAGATACTCTTTTATTTTTGATGTTTGAAAGGGAAAAATGCAAAAATAATATTTTATGTTCATCCAAACAACATGGATTGATGGTAGTGTCCATTAGCTTCTACTCTAATTGGCACTAGCATCAATTCATGTTCTCTGGAAGAAAATAAAACATTATTTTTGCATTTTTTCTTTCTGAACATTGGAAATAAAAGAGTATCTCTTCCCTCCCTTTTTTCAGCATGTTTTCTGAAGAAAAACAGTGAAATGCTTGCAGTGTATTGCCCTCTCCACATTGTCACAGAGAGGGGCTTCGAACTGGTATAGGTTCTGCTGAACCTGGATGTGCAAGTACTTCTTGCTGTTCAGCAGAATGAATGCTTGGTGAGGTTGTTCCCCCCGACTGACTGGGAACATGGTGCATGCCTCTTTGAGGCGGTTGGTCAGATGGGGGCATTTGAGATGAGGCCGTGTCTCCATGGGCTCATCAGTGTTGGTGTTTAGTGTCTTGTGGGGCTCCCCACAAGGCGTAGAGGGGGCAATTGGGGGGGTGGTGGTGAGACAACATCAGCAAAACAGTAGGTTTGGTACAGAGGCACAGAGCAGTACAGACCCACAGATGGTACAGATTTTCCACAGAGCAAGTACAGACCCTACAGACCCACAGACCCACAGATGAAATCATTAATTTGCCCATATCTCGCCCAAAAAAGGAGATATTGCTGAGGTAATCATATTCCCATGGTCCTGTGATTGTAGGCTACAACTTTCATTATGACATCGTGGCTGTACAATGACTCTCCGAGTCTGCACTGATGTGCTGTAGCAATTTCAATCGGAGTTTGAAATTTGTAAACATTCATTCACCCATATCTCATCCAAAAATGGACATATTGACAATATAATCATACTGACATGATCATGACATCACATACTACAACTTTTGTTATGACATCATAACTGTACAGCCACTTTTATTTTTTGACACACCAGGTTTCCAGCAGAACTTTGCAAATATCTCGCCCAAAAAAGGAGATATTGCTAAGGTAAGGATATTCCCATGGTCCTGTGATCATAGGCTACAACTTTTGTTATGACATCGTGGCTGTACGATTACTCCATATAGTAAATTTTTCGACTTCTGAGCCTGCACCAATGCACTGTGGCAATTTCAAACTCTGATTGAAATTTTTGTGGGGGTGTATATAAACCCACTCACTCCAGCAACACAATGATTTCCTCTACCACTACCATCTCCCCTCGTTGTTGTTGTCATCCCTCCCTCTGATGATCCACCAGAGGGGGGGGTGGCAGAGGGAGGGGGGTGGGCCCCCTGTGAGGCTGTGCCCATTAGCATAGATATGTAGTCCTTGTAGATTAGATATGTAGCCCTGTACCATTTTAATTAAAATAATTTTAAAATAAAATAATTCAATTATTAGCTGATTACATGTTGAGTTGAGTGTGGGAATCTGTATACTGAAACAGTCAGGGGTAAGTCTGTACAGGTCTGTACAGGTCTGTACAGAAATTAGAATCTGTACAGAGTCTGTACAGAGGGGGACCTGTCTGTGGGTCTGTGGTCTGTACAGATCTGTACAGACCTGCACAGATCTGGACAGAGGGGGTCTGTTTTGCTGATGAAGGGGGGGTTCGAGGTGATTGGTGATACATAGTGGGGGCTTCCCCATGCCCCTGAAAGACAAGCCATGAGGCTCAATGATGAAGGCCCAGCACCAGCAGGCTGGGGTGGGCAGTTGTGGCATGGTTGGGATGCCAAGGAAGCCAGATGAGCACATTCAAGGTCGTGGTCATCCTCGAGGCACTCACACTCACCTTGGTAGTGGTGAGTGCAGGACCGCCAGTAGTCTTGGTCAGCCTGAAGACAGTTGACCTCATGTCATAGGGTGGGGACATCATCGAGGCCAAGTAGTTGTGAAAGTACACACATGCAGTCAGACCATGTGTGTATGAGGTCAGGGGTCCCTAGGACCAGGTCTTGAGCCATATGCAGCGCATACTGGGAGCACATGCTGCAGCTGTCTGGCCAGCCACAGTCATCATGAATGAGCACACCGAATTCACTGGCATGCCAGTGTTGACGTGGTGGGGATATGGAACACTCACAATGAGGGGAGGGGGACTGTGAGTACAAAAATGAATGCCTGCGAGGGGGTGTGTTGTCTCTCACAGGCTGTTTGGTGGTGCAATGATGCATCCTGTCGTCAGGCAACATGGACACATCTTGGGATACAGTGGTGTCCTCGCAGGAGGATGCTGCTGAGGTGTGAGCAAGGTGGGGATGGTGGGACATACCTATCTATGGATGTGTGGTAACTATGTAGATGTGGGAACAAAGAAGAGAGATGAATGAGAGAAAACTTTGAAAAGGAAATCATTGCATAATCAGGGTGATAAAGTTCTGTCATAGCCAAACACTCTAAACAGAGAGCCAGCGGCAAGTCCAAAAACAGGTGTGAGAGGTTCTAAGTCTGTGGGTAGTGTAGTCATGTGCAGGTCACATGTGTGGGACTTCGTGCAAATCACAAGTCCCTTCATTCTCTACACATTTGCTTCTGTAGTGTGCTGACTGCGTTTAGGCAGTTGGCAGTAGTCATCCACTCCATGCAGCTCAAGGTACTGATCCAGGGCCTCAAGCTCTTTACAATGCAGGTAAGGTTCCCAAGTGGAGTCACCCAGACTCCACTTGACTAAGAATTCTAGCTGATGGCCCACCCATTGGTGGGCATTTATTTCATCAACCAGCCATTCTGCATCATCAGGTATGCCCATGTCATAGAAGACATGGGCATTGTGTTTGGGGAACATCACATTGTCATTGGGTTCATGACAATGCAGGAGGTTGGCATGGAATGTGGGGTGAATGCATCATTCCTGGAGCTGCTTAGGCAGTTCTAGACTGTACATGTCTATAGATGGGTTTGCTCAAACAATCTTCATGGGGCTGATGTACTTGGGGAGGAGTTTTCTGGCACATCCCTTGGGCAAGGTGAGATTCTTCATTGATAGATATACCAAATCTCCCTCATCGTACTTCCCCCCTTCCTTCCTTCATTTATTAGTGTGGTGCATCTGCACCACGTGAGCCTCAATAATGGTGTCATGAGCCATCACAAGATTCTCCCTCACCTGACACATGAAGGATGTCACCCCTGGGGCAGTCATGGCCAACTGCTCCTCGATGTTAGGTAATGATCATGGCAGGTATCCATATGTCAGCTCAAACAGTGCAAATCCTGTCGAGCTGCTGATGCTCAAGTTGATGGCAAACTTGACCATCAGTAGTTTCCCAGCCCAGTCTCATTGATCTGGAGAGACTAGGCCTTGTAGGATCTGTGATATGTTTCATATCACTCATTCGGAAGCCCCATCTGTCCCAGTCCACACGACAGAGTACTCTGTCTCCTGTTGCAACCTTCAAGTAGATCAACCCATCACCTATGTTGAATCCTTTGTGGTGATCTGGTTGTAGGATTACCTTCACCAGGACAGGGTCTGTCAGGTACCCCCATCTGACACAGTCAAGGAAGCCACGCTCCCCCTGGAAGTGGGTGACAAGCATCTGTGGATCCCCCACAGAGTCAAGAAGAGTGGGATCCTCACTCATGGGTGCACAAGTGGGTTCTTCCCTTCTCTGCTCTGCATGTTGCCTTAGCATGTTGGCCTCTGCACGACACTCCTCTGTTGGTTCCCTGATTTTTGGTGTCTCGTCTCACATCACTGCAAGACATAACACTCTCAACCTGTCAATTGGAGGGTTGTCTCCCTCCAGATTGAGTCAAATGTCAGCCATTGCCCATTCGACAGTCTCCTTTTGTGCCTCATCTCCCCCATCTGTCTCATAGTACTGAGACAGGCAGTCAGCAACCTTGTTCTCTGACCCCTTGACGTATATGATCTCGGTGTTGAAGCGTGATAGATAGTCCATCCAGCACATCTGGCGACTGGATAGGCATTGCTGTGTGTGAAGGAATTGGAGGGCTTCGTGGTCTGTGATAACCTTGAAGTGGAATCCCAAAAGCTTGTCCTCCCACTTCAGTAGTGCCTTGAGTATGGTGAGGGTTTCCCTCTTGAATGTCCGATAGTTGTGCTGGGCATCTGTAAGCTTTTTCGACATAAATCCTGCCAGTCAGCATCCTTGCCAGGTCAGTCCTTGGCCATATAGCGCCCCTATGCTGTATAGAGATGCATTGCAGATGAGCCAGATTGGCTCATCTGATCTTGGGTCTATCAGTCATAGGATTGGGTACTTGCAGGCGAGGTCCTTGATTGCCTGGAAGCACCTGTCATGAATTTCATGCCAGAGGAAGAGGTGACCATTCCTCTGGATTCCTGTCAGAGGTGTCATGTATGCAGACACATCTGGCATGAATGGTGCCAGATATTCAACTAGGCCCATGAATCATTGTATCTTTTTCAGGTTTGTGGGCTTCCTCCAGTTGTGGATGCAGGCCATCTTGTCCTCATCTGCATGGACTCCTCTGTCATTGATTATATGGCTGAGGCAATCTAGCTTCTTGGCAAATAGGTTGACCTTATCCCTCTCAAGATAGAAGTTGGCCTTCACAAGTGCATCAAGCATGAGGGACACATGTTCCATGTGTTCCTCTATTGTATTGCTGTACATGAATGCATCATCTAAGTATGTGTGTACTATCCTAGCTATATATTCCTGCAACATCACCGTTATTAGCTGCTGGAAGGTGGCTGGTGTGTTGCAGTCTCCTTGCTGCATGACATGACTCAGGAAGGTGCCAAAGACAGTCGAGAATGCTGTCTTCAGGACATCATTGGGATTGATTCTGACTTGTTCATATGCATTTGACAGGTCAATTTTTGAGCAATACTTCACTTGAGCAGCATCCATCTGAATCTCGTCTTGGTCAGGGAATGGGGTAACATCCTTGACCATGTTGTCGTTGTGCTTCTGACAGTCAATGACCATTCTGAGTTTCCCATTCTTCTTCAGGATGCAGAGCATCAGTGCCGCTTGTGACACACTTGCTCTCTCCCACCATCCAGCCTTTGTGTATAGTTGTATTTTTTCTGCCAGCTGAGGTTTCAGCAAGTCTGGGCAGTGTGGCAAATGGTAGGTGTAATGCATACCCTCGTTGATCAAGGGTATGTGGTGATTCACTTCTCAGAGTGGTGGCATCTCTGACACCACTCCCTTCATATGGTGCTCATATTTTTTATAGAGTTCCTCCCTCAGACAGGGGATATCCTTGTCTGAGTATTTTCAAGGCTTCATGTGTGCAAGCATGGCTTGCTGTTTGCCTTCAATTACTGACGTTGGTGACTCAATACTTCATTGAGGTGTTGTGGGGCCAGGAAGGTTCCTCATCAGTGCAGCCCCACCCGCCAGTCATGTGCTCTTTGGTGTCAAGGACGACGCATCCTTGCATCGCCCCCTCTCTCATGGTCAATTTTCCACAGAACTGGACAGATCCAGTTCTGTGTGTGCAGGAACTGATATTCCCCCAACCTCTATCATATTCATATCAAACTTCAATTGCACACCATGTGATCAGAGGAAGGGGATTCCGAGTATGCAGTCATATCGATCGATATTCACGACATTGAAGTATGCATCACATGTGAAGGCTCCTAGATGCAACTTTGTCTGGGAGCCATGCATAATCTTGGAATGATTTCTGACACATCCTAGTTGCAATGTCAACTGGGAGGCCAGGGTGAATGTAGGTAACTTGGCTACAGTTGCAAATGCAGGGCTCACAAAATTGGTTGTGCTCCCTGTGTCTATCATGGTCAATGCTTCACAGCTGTTGACCTGGGCTTTTACTATAACACAAGCACGTGCTTGTGGGGGAACTGTTGGTCTTGGAGTAATCATGCTATTGGTGCACATTCCATATTGGAATGCACAGGTAGTTTCTTCTGTCAGATGGAGGGCCATCAATTGTCAGGTTTTGTCTGAACTAGGGTGTGGTGGCCCACTGGTGGTTGGTCGATCTGGCATGGCTGGGGTCTCCACATCAATGTACGAGCGTGGTTCCCCACTGAGGCTCTCACATGCTCATGAGAGCCTGTCAGCCAACCTTCACAGGTCCCCCCAAAGGTGATCACTCTCCTGCAGTGCCTGCTGCATTCACCATTTGTTGCAAGTCATTGCTCCCCAGATGCCCTGGAGGAGTTCCCCCATCCTATTGATGTCTGTTCTTGCTGCCCTCATCCGCCTTGACGAGGGTAGTGCACTCATCAAGGTGTCATTCTCCCTAGGGTGGATTGCCTGGCACGTTCTCACTACCAGGCATCCTAGGCTGAGCAGGGTTTGGTGCATCCCATCAATGCTGACCGTTGGCCAGCTTCCATCCATTGCACCCCCCAAATGTTCGAGGGCGAGATTTATTATGTTCTTGGTGGCATTCATTTCTGCCAGCATGTATCCTATGTGGGGGGCCAATGTCTCACCTGCCACCTCCTCTCATGCATCCCAACCTTCGTCATATGCTCTTCATCTCTGTTGATGTGGGACTGCTTGGGCAGCTATCAGGGAGGGTACTTCCACAAACTCATCTCTCATGATGTGAGCTCTGTGAATTCTGGATGTCTGACAGTCATCTACATGAGTCAGGCCAAATTGTTCTGAGTAGTGCCATGTGTGGTCGTCCATCCTACACATCAGATTTTGAGAGATTTAGGATAGCTTTCAATGTGAAACTAAATGGAAAGACTGCACATAAAATTTAGTTTCACATTTGGGAGGTGACAATATTTCAAATCTAGACGAACCTCAAAATGTGTGTAGAAACTTCAAGTATATGCGCACGTACAATTGCAGCCAAAATGCTGAGTTTATTTTCAAGTTTGGTAGCTATCTCAATTTGGGAGGAAACTTCAAGTTTCGGGTTCACATATCAGTATCCGCAATATTTCACATTTGGTTAATGTCGATGCGGTGGCCTAAACTTAGCATATCAGCACACAATAAAATGTGCTTCCATTTTTGAAGTTGAAACCGTCATCTAAACGTGTAACGAAACTTCAAATACTGTGTGCGTCTTAAACTCGTCGCCCGACTGTCGCCCGATGTTCGCCCAATGTTCGCCCATTTGAACTCAGCTTATCGCCCATAAACCAAGTGTCCACACAACCGCCTTTTTCATCGCGTGTAACAGAGGTCTGTTGCTTACTATTTGTGTGATAATAACTCAGCACTGTTCAAAACTGATATATTCAGTTCTCGCCGAAACATAGCTAGATGTATACAAAGGCATTTATTCAGTCCTGCCCGCTGGTGTCAGTATCTGAGCCGCAATGATTAGTGTTGAATTAACACTCACCCGGCAGAGTGAAAGTATTACGACTTGGTCATCTGAAATTCCCCACCGCACAAAGTGGCTGACAACCCAAGGTAGCTCAACGGGCTCCAGCTGGTTTGACAACGAAGCTGAATATAGCTTGGCTGGGAAGTGAGGGTAACCAGCAAATATATCATGTCCTCCTGGGTGACGTGGAAGCTGTCTTCGCACTGCAAAAGTTACAACCTCATTAGAGGCATAGATATATTCGATGGTGCTGGGGACTGGCGATCGTGCACGATTACTGTTTGGATAGAAGAAGATGAGGGAGTTACCAAGATGAGAAGATGATCTGCTGTAGACAACGCCTGCATGTTTGATGCGTGCATATTGAACCGCAACTTGCTCCCGAATGAGCTTGGATAGATTGCGAGGAACGGGGGATGGCTTCGAGTCAAGTACATGGGCCTCCTCACATGGGAGACAATCGCCTGGAGCTCTCTTATTCACATAAGCTTGGTCGAGGAGCAACTTGCATTCACAGACAGCAACTGGGCACTCGGGCCGTGAGAGCCAACCTCGAAGTTTGGCAGCTTTCAAAAATGACTCGAGCATCGTTGTTTCTAGTGCTCCTGTTTAGAGTGTCAGCGCGAGCCAATGCATTCGTTGTATTCCTCACCTGACTTGTGATTCGTTGGAATCCGCTGGAGAATGCCAATCAAGCGTTCGAACGGGAAGGTCCACCAGGAGTGTACTGGACCGAACAGGTGGAGGTAGTCATAGATATGAAAAGCGGCATGGTGATTAGGACGAACGTTGCAGGTTGGATAGAGAGCCTTCAGTTTTCCAACGTAGCTAGCAATGTGGGTGCGATAAGCTTTGGCTCGGCTCACACTCATCGTTCGGGCGCAAGCCAGATACACTGCACAGACGAGATCCATGGTGTGATCAAGGCTTTCCTTAAGCTTCACCTCATGGTCAGTTCGGGGATCATCGGTACCCCAGAGGCTAATCAACGCAAGGGGGATATAAATGGTAATTAGAGTGCGCCACTCATCTGCTTTGACGGTGCCTGCAGTTGCGTCCCCAAAGTTCGCAGGTATGGACGCCAGCCAAGAAGGTGTCTTCACGTCACGGATGACATGTCGAATGTGGGAAAGGATATCTTGATTTTGGCGGTGGTAATCCTTCTGTTGAGGTCCGCACAGTGGCATCCCAAGCTGCTGTGGAGATTCGGACCTGAGTGTCTTTGAGAGGGAGTAATACAAGCGACTTACCCACTGGACAAGTGCCTTCGCGTAGTCAACTTTTAGCTTCTTCCCCTCCTTCCGAGGGCTGCAACCTAGACTGTCACAAACGAACCGCAGGGAACGAGCATTCTTGTGGAGTAACGACTCGCGCAGGTTATCCATGAAGGATGCAATGACACCTTGATTGTCGGGTGATGGCACTTGCTCAACAAGAAGCGAGTGGATGGCTGATACCTGTGTGATCTCCTTTCGAGTCATAGAGAGTTCTTCAGCGGTTGCTAGCTCAATTTGCTTGAAGTCGTAGTGATATGCAGGCATCCGGGAGTGTGCGGCATTAATGTTCTCATTTGTCAGCTTGAGTAGGCTACGTACGTGGTGCTGGACCAGACCTTCAAGTATGCAGTGCATCGAGTCGATCACAAGTTGACGACAGGGATCCCAGTACGGCAGTCGCCATAGCTCTGAGTACCACACGCCATGCTGCTTGAATATTCTTTCCTGCTCAGAAGACGAGGTTGCATCCCTCCACTGCTCTGCATACTGGCGAAGTTCATCCTTGCTACGTGGTACCCAGGCCTCGAAGTCAGTCCGGTCATAATTTGTCTTGTGATAGCAGCTACAAACAGAACAGAAAAAGTGGCTGCTGACTCCAGCGAGTGCAGCGAGGTGACGAGCAGCAGGCATATCGCAAACAGCAAGAGCAATGGCACTGCGCACAATACGACCGTGGGGGTAGTTTGCCGTCCGAGAATAACGAATGCCTTGCTTCCATGAAACGACCATATCATTCACCAGTGGGCGGATGTAGTGGTTCAGATTTTCCAAGGATGGTTGTTTAGGGCCCGGGATGATGCCAGCAAGGAACATGTTCTCGGGCTTGTAGCGAATTTCCAGAGGAAGATTGAGACATGCCATTGATATTATTCCCGATGATGTACTTGCACCTCGTATCTTCATCCCTTCTGGGTTGAAGAAATCGACATGAAGGGCAAACGCATATCGTCCTTCATCTCCGCGGTCAACAAAGAGCTTTGAGTCTGGGCCACGGAACTCGGGCAGAAAGTCAGCCTCAAAAGCATTCTTGACGAGAGGAGGACGTGATGACAACGAAGCGAGAAGATTATCACATGCTGAGTCCATCATAGACTCAATATCGCGGCGGGAGAGGAGACCTGCCAGATAGTCTGCAAAATCATGGTAAACGAATGTTCTCTTTGGGTGGGGTTCTCCGTCAGCATCAAAGTCGACCAATGGTTCTCCACACTGGGTCTCCGGCTTGGGAAAATGTTTGCAGTGAGTAGGGTAGATAGCTTTGTTGGAGCCGGATGAGTGCGTCGGGGGGTAAGTGCAGTGGCAGCTGCAAACAGCATACACTACCATTTTTGCCATAAGGTTGAACTTCGAAAGGGCGCCTCCAATGGTCGACGGAATTTGCTTAATTACATTTTCATGTATCTGACTCAACGTCCCGTCGGGTTTTTGAAACGCAAGGAATAGGAGGAGGGAGAGACCACCCATGATAAAGTTGGCCATGGATGTTCCAACTCCAAAAATGACGCTGCAAACTACGCCCAGTAGTAATGCAACTTGGGCAATGATGTCCATGCGCTCGATCGGAGGCTGATAATGATCTTCTGTACAACGAGTCAGCAACGATCCTGGAGATGTGAACTCATTGTACCTGTATTAATGTTGACAGGCCCCTGGGAGGAGCCATCCTTCACTGTGAAAACCTGACTCTCGACTCCGTCCAGCATTGTGGACAACCGTTGCTTCCGTGCTATCACAATATCGGCTCTCCAAGTGATCTTTTCAATCGACTGCCGCAGAACAACAAGCTCGTGTCGAATATCCCGGTAGTTGCTCTCAGAAGGGTCAAGGAGAAGGCGACTACAGTGTTGGATGCGTGATTCGATGTTATCAAGAACCTGAAGTGCTTGAACAGTCCAACGGTTCAACGATTTCTTAGGGTCGGGCGAACTGTGACCATCAACAGCTGATGCGGGACATGCAGAAGGTGATGGGAGTGACAGAGACTGGTTACAATGGGAGGGGGCAGAAGTAGCATGCGCCAGGCGGTTAAGGCTGCTAGTGATATCGGTCACGGGGAGTGAACTGGGTGGCCTTGCAACCACGTCACTGCTAGGGCCAGTTTCCTGGAATTTGGCCTGCGAGTTCCAAAGTTTGCTGGGAACCGATGTGGGATTAGGCCCCTCGTCAGTTAGGGTCAGAGCGAAGAGGTGCCCAGTAATCGAATCAAGGCTGTTGTGTTTGGGTACGACGGGATTAGAGTCAGTAGAATTGCACTCATCCTTGACACGCTTGAGATGTGTGGCGAGAACGCGTGACTGGATGAGGATACCCTTCGGATTTCCATCCTTATCGACTCCACCCTTTTCAACGCATTCGACACAGAAACACCTTTTGAACGATGGGTGGGAGGGAGGCATTGGCCTCTGCAGTAATCCTGGGTGAGATAAAAACACATCCAACAACTACAACGATTCCCAAATCCATGGTTAGCAGTTAGGTTGAAGATACAAGTAAAACATTTACCATCATTCTAGACAAAGTAGCAGGGGGTTACGGAACAAAGCCATGATTAGTATCCGAACCAGAGAGAACAATGCAGACTTACAAGGAATCCCATGCCACTGCCAATGTTACCATGATTACCAAGGAACCTATGTGAGTGTTAGCGGTGATAAGTGTGGGTGCCCACCATTTGGCTGTTCAAGGTCTCAATGACGACGCTGCAAACTGCAGGCTCTGGATTACTTCATATTCGGGTATTCAGTGGTTGCCAGCATGATGCGTTTACAGGTAAATAATCTCTGGTAGGTCATTCCTTTCTGCATAGTGAGTCATCCCCCCAATTTCCTGCGGCACAGGCTGATAATTCCTTCCGTCAACCGCCTCCCCAATCTCTCGTGGACCCCCCTGAACCGCCCCTGCAATCTGCTGTACCAATTTCTGCAGTATTTTTTGGTCTATCTCATAGTCATGTGTACCTTGTTGGGTTACCTTCTCATCTTCTGCTGTACTTCCCATCTCATCCTGACAAAGCAAGGGCAACGTACTCATGGGAAATATGCTCCACCATTTGGAGACTACTGTATAGTTTACTTTCGGCACCCCCAACTCTCCCTAGCAAAAAGTTAGCGTTACTTGAAGTTAGCATATTTGATGATGACAATACATACTATGGTATGAAGATGACTTCCCACCAAAATACACAGAAGGCCAACGGCAATGTGAGCGAAGCACATGAAGAAGGACCCGGCAGGTCGCCGACACCCTGTATCCGCAGGTTGTGCTTTCTGTGAATCATACTGATGGGCCCAGACACTGACCACTGCCCTTTTCTGGCCCACAGCAGGAGAAGCACAGGCGATGGTGCATCGCCCGCCAATATCGCGCACCTGTTAACACATCAGTTTCCAATTTCACACTGGAGTGTCACGCACTGACTCCGATAGTCTGTACCAGAGCTCCACGTGTATGTTGCAACGTAGCTAGAGGCCTGCCTGTTCGCCTGTCAAACACGAAGACAGATCCGTTACTACCACCACCAATCACAACCTTCGAGCCCTCTCCGAAGGCGACTTGCTTTGGGACTGGTATGCGTAGAGGATCAGTTACAAACGTTCAGATTGGATCTGCTCCATCGAGGTGATACAACGTGAATCCATCAGTCGCGTTATCGATGACAAACACACCCTTTTTCAGGTAGACGGCTGCAGACCCACTACGAACACCAGTCAGTTAACTGAGCAATATGATGCAGGACGCTCACATGACAGATCAGCAGCGGTTCTCCGACATAATTGTTCCATCTTTAATACTTAATTTAATCCTATTGGTTATTGAGTAACCTAGCAGCAACCAGCATACTAGATAACTTACACTTTACCGTCATACAGCCCGAAAACGTAAAGACTGCGGTCAGCAAAACAAAGCGCCTTCGGCACAGTATTGTCAATACGCCCTGCAAACATGGACTGGAGTTGCGAGCCGCTGCTGAGCGAGAGGACTTGAACGGCGTGATCACGTGTCCCAACTGCAATGTGCGACGATTCTGAGGATGACGGATCCCATGCAAAACAAGTGACTTCAAGCCCTGCACCAAGCCTTCGTGCACATATCTCTTGATAATATTTCTGTTTCTGTAGCACGAGTTACTAGTGATTTGAAGAGGGAAAAAAAAGGACATACTTCAACAGGACTCGACCGGACAAATACGACGTACCCTAGAGCAGTCCCATAACACAAGGTTTCTCCAAGAGCATATTTTGTTTTGATCCAGATTGCACTGCTGACGATTCCACGAGACTCAAGGTGAGTCGTGATGCTTATCTCCTTCCGAGTTTCGATGTTCCGGAGTTGGATGCCATGAGTGCCTTATAAAGTCAGTGAGGAACGATGTGTATACAGCACGTACATACCGCCAGCGGCGAGAATGGCACCATCAATGGAGATGGCGAGAGCATGTACCGAGCCCGCCGTAAGACTGAACGACAGTACCTTCCTGTAACGCTGTGTAGGTGAAAGTAGAGACAAGAGAGTGGAAAGCATAATCAGTTAGTTAGTTGGTGATGATGATCGCGCGCTCACATCACCTTTAAGTACTCTGACGACAAGCAACGACTAGTTTGAGCATTTTGTCCCAAATAACTCGTTACCTTTTGTACTTATTGTCTTCTCGTCTTCGGTGTCTTCGTTGGCTTCGTTAACCTTCAAGTCGTTTATTGTGTTCTGTTGTTAAGGCGTGAGACAATAGAGTTGACGTTGACGTAGACGACGCCTTTATATTAACCACTGACTGCAGCGAAACGAGAGCATCAATATGCCTACCACCATTAAGACCATCTGTCCATTCTACGACAGCGACAGCGACTGTGTCACTGCTGCCCTGCCTCCTTTCTCTCCCTTGATAACCGACCAGCTGGAACTGTTTGGTAGTGGACACCGTCTCGGCACTCTACTTGCTGACGAAGCGTTGTCTCCTGTAGCCAGTCTAGATTCTGGCACATCAGTTAAACCTCGGTCTCGTCGTTCTACTCCCGCCCCAGAGTTCCGGATTGCAATCCACCCACCTAAAGCATCTAGGTCAGCACAGAAGTCGTCACGCCAGAAGAGTCCCTCGCCATATCAAAAGAAAGTCGGTTTCCAACGTGCATCTTCTTCTACCTCTGAGTGCGAGGCAACGACATCTCCGGAGTCCTCTGAAGGTGGCTCTGAGGATAGCTCTACTGAGAGCATTGCCTCAGAGGACAAGATTCCGAAACCCCCAGGAGAACCCGGACGCCCTGGGCACGGCGGTTACACCCTCGAGACTGCGTTGGATTGGAATGGCAAGACATACGCAAAGTTTAAGGTGAGTAAGATCGTCATTGTCATGTCTGAATAAGGACCGGCTCACGCATTTACATCTGTAGAAATGTATGCATAGGAACATCTTGATACAACAAAATGTGCTTCAGCTCAAAACCCTACGCTTCTGAAGGTCGTATGTGAGAAGGTACGTATATACCCATGCCCATCACAATGTCATTGAAAAACCCAATCCTCAAGGCCACCGACGCTTTCCCTGATCTTGAAAACTACAGTGACTGTTGGCCAGCGACAGATATGATTATGATGCGCCTAAAGTATACTTCCAGCCGTGCCAGACGACAGGAGATTGAAATGGCTGCAGGGAAAGGTACGGGGAAAGGCAAGAAGACACGTTCTGCAGTAAGTTGCGCATATCGGTGATACATTAGTTCTATTGATCTCCTTGACTAGAATGTGTAATTGTCAGTAATCATACTGCGGCCTGACACTTGTAACTACCGAGTTTATGCTGATCATCAGTGTAATTGGTGATGCATCACACGTTTTAAATATGCCCGGCGAGACCCGACTCCTCTCGACTCAACGCTAGAGATGTATTGCCCACCTCGACAATCGGCAGTTACATGTGGCTACCAAGAGATCACATCGACTCAGCATCCCCACGGTAAAAACACTACAGACGTATGCATTGCCGACCTCGACATCGACGGTTACATGTGGCTACCAAGAGATCGCAAGTTGTAGTGTACACAGGTATGCATTGGTTTTACAAATGTGACTGAGCGTGGTAGTCTGCCTTTCCTGGGAAGGCGACTGATACGTCGAGTGAAGCTAGGAGTAAGTCGTCGTCGTTAGTTGCAAATATCTGTGGCAGAGAGTCGACTAACCGTGAAACTACATAGTCGGCGATGGCAATATCGCGCGCGCGCATATTCACTACGGATAATACCCAGGTTCCAATCTTCATGATTACCACATCACCCTGGAATTTGTCCAGCATTGCATTGGCTCTGAGCCTGCAGTGCCGTTTGAAAAAGATGCAATAGCGATAGGTACGCCTTCCTTCGTGTACAGTTATCTGGCAGTTGTGAACATATGGCTGAAGAGCTGCGTCTTCAAGCACACTCTCCGCAACTGGGTAGCGGGTTGCATCTCGAGAGATATTGGCACAGCGGGTAAGCATTGCTACTTGTTGGGGTCTGCAGTAGGATGCTGAATATAGCCTGCATCGTAACCAAAGTTCAGGGCACTGCAAATGCGTTAGTGGGCCACATGCTCCCAATATGCCTACTTACTGATGAAGATGGAAGGATGTAAATGTGAGTGTTCACCATCGTGAAGCAGATGGGCAATGGAGTAAGGTATCCAATGAGTGACAGAAGTCAGGTGTCCAGCACCAGACAATGGGTGAACGACAGTGGTAATTGAAGTGGGCGACGTTATCGGGCGATGCTATCCTCTTCGCTGTTAAATGGAGACTAACATTGCAGCGGGCCGGAGTATGCGCGAGGCTAACCGCATTTGTAAGGACAATGGGGACAATAACGGTGAAAACTTTCAAACAATTAACTGTATGTTGAAACAACTGCTGACTTCGTGAGCTCAGCACCGAGTCGATCATCATCGCCCCCCTTCAGCATTGAGAGTCATGCGGCGGAATTCATGGGGTATGTGTTAAACAATTGCTGATGTCACGTCGTGACCGCAGCACCGAGTCTATCGTTGCCGCCCCTTCAGCATTAAAGTCACGTGGCATTTCACATTCATTGTATTACTGCAGGGCGGGTTACTAACCTGGCAACCTGATTGTGTCACTGCTTCCTGCTCGTTGTCAATGAAATACAATATATGAAGTCTATCTGCTGCTCCCACCCTCACCGTGAACAAACATGGACTCCTCGACTGGCACCAGCATGCCTAAACGACAATATGAAGATGTACAGACTATCCCTGGAGACCTGGGTCTTTTTGGGGACGATGACCATCGCAACTTGTCCCTCAACGACCACAGTGACGCACCTACCAGTGTCCCACCATCCCAGTCACTGTCAGAGAGTGAATTCCAGATCTCTGAAACCAATGGAAGCCGCAGCGGGTTTTTCTCTGTGGAGTCTGTCTCGCAACCCAATGTCGTATGTATCTGACCATTCCAAAACCTGACGTTCCATTTCTGACGTCACTTGCTTTGTGTCTAGCACCGTTCATTCGCAGAAAAACGTTCCTGTAAAGAAAGGGATTACTCGCACACTTTGCAATGAGCCCTCTATGAGAAGGATGAAATAGTCAACCAGCTCAGATCCCGGCTTCGTCAGCTTAGGACAGTAAGTGAAACATACCATAAACTTTGGATCTCGGCTGATCGCACTTGTTAGACTCATCAGCAGGAGACGGATAAACTTCAAAAGCAACTCCAGGTAATCCAGCAATCGGCTCAACTAGAATTAGAGGAACAGAAATTGAAGGTCGCCACGCTGGAGAAGATAATGCATGAGCGCGAGACAGTAAGTTGTTAGGCTACACTAACTTATGTCTAATGCTAACTGCCCTACCTGAAGATGTATCAACGGGAATGTGACGAACTTTGTAAACAAATCTGTGTCAACCGCGAAACAGCAGCTTCCCTGGAGACGAAAATGAATGAGCGAGAGACAGTAGGTCACAGGGCTACCAACATCTGTCATGCTAACTATCCTACCCCGAAGATGTATCAACAGGAGTGCGCAAAGCTTCATGAGCAAATCCACATCAACCACGAAACTGCAGCTTCGCAGCGCAAGAATGACATGGAGAACTTCCGTAAGCAATTTGAAGTATGTATTTCCTCTGTTGTTTATCACAAACTCTGATGCTTTTCTGATCAGGTGGAGATGAATGATTGGGTGGAGAAGCTAACTGCTTCTTCTCACCTCAACCTCGCTCGTGCAATGGAACAACGTGATCAGGAACTGGATGAGAAGGTACGCAAGATAAAACAAAGTATGGAGGTGTGTTAATTTGTGCTGCACGTCAAGTGCATTTTGCTGATAACATGAATAGGCTGCGAAGGAGAGCGAGCTGGCAAACCTAGAACAAAAATATGCACGCTGCAGGCATCAGGTAACATTTTGCCACATTACCATTGTACCGGCTCACGTTTCATAGGCAGCTACCACAAGCTCTACATGCCTAGTGCCTCCGCCACGTTCAAATGCTGGTGGTGATGAGCAGCCTGCAACCCAACAGTCTAAGGCAGCACCAAGGCATTCAACCGTCACACCGAACCTTGATGTCATCAAGTGACTGAAGAGAAGCCGTGGGTTTTCACGTAGGTCACACCTTGTTGGTGTGCGGGTAGAGGTAAGCTCAGCTGTGTCACCATGACTGTCTTAAAACTAACATTCGACCAGGAAGATGAGGACATCCCAGACGCTTCGACTACTGAACGGGAGAATCCAGTGCCTCCATCCTGCGACAATGGTCAGCTGCCCTCCAGTCAAGCATCCACAGTGATCGACGCTGTCACCAAGGGTGTGGAAGCCGCTCTTAAGAATATCCTTGCAAATGGTCAAGTATTACCAAATCTGAAGCGTACCCCACGAAGCAGGCAAACAGAAGATCATGACGTCCGGATGCAGAGGGATCTCGAGCCAAGTTGGCAGCGTGACTTTTGTTTAGTAAGGAGACACCCTCTATTTAAACTATACCTGACATTCCTCAAAAGAACGAAGTGCACAAGCTGTTCAAAGACAAATTCAACTTCACAAATGATACTGAATTCATTGGTTACGAGTCTGCCGACCCTCGTGATGTACATGCATACGAATATGAAGATGGCCCAGGCCCTGACGTGAACTCACCTGTCTTCGATCTGATGCACAGTCCATCGTCGCTTTGGAACGGAGCCATCATTGATAACATTCTTCAAGATCTACAAATGAGGTGTAGGAACGAGAACTGGCCAATTCACCGGTCAGATACTTATCTCAGGACCCTTGTAGTCGATCGTTACAGGCGACTCAGAACCGTGTGGAGGAAGGCCCAACCAAAACTAACAGAGAAAGGTACACTGGAGACGCCAGCAGAGACAGAGACTCGGCTGGTAGCTGAACGGGAAACCTTGTTGAAGGCAAATCGTCAGACGACACGTCGCCACAATGTATGTCCTTCAGTCAGTATCAATGTGCTGGAAGCTGATCCTTGAGCAGAAGTACTGCCAGCGAACTACGGTCGTTAAAAACTTAGTCAAATTGAAGATGGAAGAAAACGAAGATGACGTTGACGCATGGAAATGGCTAAAAGACCTTATCACCAGCCTTGGCGAGCGTGGTATGAGCTCAGAGGAGAGTGGTGTCGAGAACGAGGTGGAGGTTGTCTTACGCGTCAAGAACCTTCCATGGTGCCGTTCCATCGAACGAGAGCTTGATCTCATAGACCTCCAGCGGCTCCTCGACGGGGATATTTTCGCTCCGCAAGGTGCACGACCTCTACGAAGGATACGTGTGCCTGGAAATCTGGCAAGTGCAAGGCCAGCCGTTAAAGGTTTACCTATTGCTTTGTATGATAGATCATGGATTGCAGAGCTCAGCCAACGGCAGTTGGAGGCTCTCCACATCGCAGACACCCCTTTTCCATGGATGAAGATAGCCGTCTCTTGACAATAATCGTATGCCGTGTACATTAGGATTTACAAGGTTACACTCAATTGAGACTACATGTGATGATCAGACGATGGCGCCTTGTGGGTTCTCTGACTTCTGCCAGTCGAAGGGGCACGTAAGTTACTTGCTGCTCCCTGCTGTGATTGTACCCCCCTTTTTCAGTGGGTTCCCATCATTTGCGTAATGCTGGTCGCGTTGGCTATAATGGGTGCAATAGAGGTGGTGTTCAATATGGCGACGGCGACAGAGGGGGAGGATACAGTAGACAGCGAGCATCTTTGGGGGCGATGAGCCGAGTTCAAATGGGCGAACATTGGGCGAACATCGGGCGACAGTCGGGCGACGAGTTTAAGACGCACACAGTATTTGAAGTTTCGTTACACGTTTAGATGACGGTTTCAACTTCAAAAATGGAAGCACATTTTATTGTGTGCTGATATGCTAAGTTTAGGCCACCGCATCGACATTAACCAAATGTGAAATATTGCGGATACTGATATGTGAACCCGAAACTTGAAGTTTCCTCCCAAATTGAGATAGCTACCAAACTTGAAAATAAACTCAGCATTTTGGCTGCAATTGTACGTGCGCATATACTTGAAGTTTCTACACACATTTTGAGGTTCGTCTAGATTTGAAATATTGTCACCTCCCAAATGTGAAACTAAATTTTATGTGCAGTCTTTCCATTTAGTTTCACATTGAAAGCTATCCTAAATCTCTCAAAATCTGATGTGCTAGGTGGCATGGCCTTGTTTTCAATCATGTTCACTATTCCCCAGGGGTTGGCCATGATCTCCTTGACTTCATTCTTGCCAGGTGATGCCTCTTTGTCATCTGTCTTGGTCTCCTTGGATGGGTCACCTTCCACAGTAGATTCCTCAATGTCCATTCATGCATAGTAAATTGGCTCGTCTTTGGTGGTGCCATGCATGTCCATCAACCTAAGATATGCAACAGGTTCCCCATCATTGTCACTATTGTAGTACTTGCTGTAGATGTCGATGACTTTGTCATTGGCATCTGCTTCTTCCCCTGAATGTAGCTCCTGGTCTTCTTTGCTATGGGAAGGCACTTTGGCTTCCTGGGTTTCAGGGGTTGTGCTGGCATTATCATCCTTGATCACCTTGGCAGCAAATAGCTTGGCCTTGCCAGTCTTACTGTCCTTTGAGGTGGTATCTTTCTGGTTGCACTTGTTGGTGTAGTGCCCCTCCTTTCTGCAGCAGTAACACTTGATATTTTGGCATGGCAGGCCAGAGTCCTTCCTTGGACTCTGGCCTACTGGCATGTTCCTTCTCTTGTGACTGGCTCCAGTCATGTGTTGCCCCTGCAGCTTGGATGATTCTCCTCTCTGGAAGCATGCATTATCCAATGCCTTTCTGTACAGCACATTCCCCTTCTGGGTGTATCTGTAGTCCCCATCAGTGTACTGCCTATTGCCAACTCAGTTGTCTGAGTTGGCAGGACAAGTCCCAGCTTGTTTAGACTGCTGGAAAAATCGCTAGATGCAAAGGGGATGACTCAGAAGGCTGGCAGAAATTTTAAGATGCAAGGAGACTCGAAATCATTGGTAAGACTCAATGGGTAACTCTGAGGACTTGAAGTGGGCTCAGAAGACTTGAAGAAAACTCTGACAATGGCTCTGGGGACTCAGGATGACTATCAGACACACAGATTGTGATGCCAGAAAAGTGGGTATATTCCTCCTAAGTACAGCGGTGTTTTGTAGTGTAGGAGGAGCTGTCACTAAGGTATTAATTGGCAAAATTTGGAACTGCCATATGTCAAGAAAAATTCAAAAGAAAAGTGCTGAAGTAAGGCACTACAGATTGTAGGTATGAAAGGAAGGGAGAAAAGGAGGTAAAAAAGAAAGCCAAAAGGGGAAGAGAAGCAGCGAAGAAGAGCATGCTTATGGTCTATGGATCACTGACTGACTCTGCAGGAGCAAGAGAAGTGGTCTGGGGTGGTGTGGCAGTGCTACTGGCAGTGGCAGGCATCAGAGACTCGAGTGGGGCCTATAGGGACCAAGATGCCGATGTCACAAGCATCAGAGGGGACTGCTGATGGTCAGTAGACCTGTGATATAGTCACATAGGGCTGAAGACTGATGAAGACAGGGGTTGGATGTCATGTGGAGTTGAGAATAGGGGTAGGCAGCGACTTGTTGCAGCAGTAAGTGTTGGTAATAGGGGCTACTTCCTGATTAGGTGGCAGTGGCATTAGTAAGCAAAGGAAGTGCTCAACTTAGCCAAGATAGCCGAGAGTGGAGCAGTGGCAAAGATTCTGAGGGACAGTGGACCTGTGGGGGCTGGCTAGGGGGGTGAGGACAATGCTAATAATTGATGATTTCAGCCCTAGGGAGTATGGACTCCCTACAATGACTGCGTTAGGGTCTGCCCACTCGCATCTACCAGCACCACCTTCGTTACTTCTACCTTACACACCCAACGACCCCATGGTGAGCTCACAGGGGTACCTGCCACCATGATACTTGGGACTCACACTTGACTCACCAGGACAGGATGAGTGAAGAGAATCACCACCTAGACTACATTTGCCACTTGAGTGAGATATGAGGCACATGTGGCCAGAGGCCAGGACCTCAAGAAGAGAGACAGGTGTCAAGAGAACATTGCCAGGACTAGGGAGAAGATCACTGCTACTCACAGATCACTATGATCAGGGGCAATCATCCCTGTATGTAGAGAATACTCTTCTAGACCTGAGGCCCCAGTGATGAGAGGCAAGAGCCTTGCCTGGCTCAGAGAGGAGGCCAACCTTTGATTTGGAAGATCGTGGATGCCTGCGTTCCCAGGTAGATATCTTCAATCGAGATTACCCCATCGAGTGACCTCGGTCTCGTTCTAGAAGGCACTTGCAGGGAAGTTCATCGCCACAGAATAGGCAATATGTGCAAGAACTCTCACCTCCTTGAACAACAATTCCCCCAATGATTCCTGACTATACAAGACTGACCCCATGTCACTACCTCCATGCAAGGTCTCGTTCTCATGGTAGGCCTTCATATGGTAGAGGTGGGGTGTGCGAGGATCATTATAACCTGGGAAGACTGAGGAGCCAAGAGGAAAGGCCCTCAATGACGAGGAGAGAGGAGATGTACCCTGAGCCAATACAACACCAGAGATCAGAGCCCATTGAGATGCTATTGAGGGCCCTTGAGGCTTTTGGTAGGTCACAAGGTGAGACAGAGGCTGACAGAGCCACAAGAAGCGTGCCACTATGAAAGGGCATATGGGAGGAAAGAGTCAGAGGCACAAGCCATGCTGGAGATGTTGGTGAGAGGAGCCATGAACTCGAGAGTGCCTGAACCTCTTGACAAGATGCCACATCGAGGATCAGCCAAGGTGCCAAAGTTTTCAGGCAAGGCATGGGACCTCATGGACTATCTCAATGAGATTCAGTTTCTGTGCATGGCAGCAGGATGTATGAAAGAGAAAGAGTGGATCAAGTGGGCATGCTGGTACCTTGACAGAGATATGGTGACCCTCTGGGATATCATCGTGGATCGTGAGGTGACCAGTTGGAATGCCTTTGTTATGAGCCTCACAGAGGCCTACCCAGGAGCTTTGAGGCTAGAGAGGACCTTCGTGAAACAGGATCTGTATGACTTGGTGAGGGCACAGGGGAAGAAGGATATCGAAACAGAGGAGGATCTTGGCAAGTACTATTGCAAGTATACTGAGATTGTGCAGTACCTCATTGACAAAAAGAAGATCACCTCCATCAGGGGAGGTTTGAAGTGCTGGTATTCCCAGATAATTATGTTAAGTAGTTATCTGTCTGATATGAATTGGATAATGGTGTATAAGGCATGATCATCCATAAATCATAATGATAACAGTCAGATAATGCATTAGATAGCCTGGCAGACATTTTACTATCTGGTCAACTGCATATAGGCCTGATATAAGAATTACAATACTTTTATCATCATGATATCATGATGACAAGAGCTGATATGTCATATATAATAATGTCATGTAATTGACAGTACATTATAATTGCTCATCAGATAATATCATCATGATATGAATGACAATATTCTTTTCAGTCTGATTTCACTTTGATCATTAATATCTAGTCTTGCCATCTATATCATTTTATGATCATTTGAACAACACTTCCCCAGCCACAAGTGTGGGAATGTCTTTGTAATGACTGTATAGTACATGTTATATAAACTCATCCTCTCTCCCCTTCTCTCTCTTCTTCACTCTTGTCTCTGAGTTCTACCTCAGGGCAAGAGTCACTCTAAGACTCTAAGTCTTAGGGTTCATATCCAGGTAAGTGTCCCCTTGTGTGAAGTCATCTGTGAGTGTCTTTCCCTGTTTAATTTTCGCTTTTTTGGAGGTTTAAGTAGTTCATACTTAGTAGGTAGTGTAGTGAGTAGGTACTGATTATGTAAACAATATGGAATGGAATTGCTTTCTGGTAACATCATGATTGATAAGTCCAATTGAAGGTTGCTATAGCAATTTTTATTTTTAAGCTGTTGGTGGTGTCAATGACAATTGTTGGTAATGTCTGATAATAAAAGGCATATATGATCTACTGTTCACATTCTGATACATATGATCCACTCTACCTAAATGATTACTTTTGACCTATGCTGCCAAGGCTCCCAGAGAATATATAGCATTACCAATGTGTATATCATTGTGATATACCTTATAGGGCTTTACAGGGTAGATAAAGTCTTATATAACATTATCATTTCATTAAAATTTTCCTGATGCTCAGGCAATTGCAACAGTTACATTCTTGAAGGCCTTGACCCCGAGCTTAAGCAGGAGGTACTCATGAACCTGAAGTTCCATTTTGGGATCTGTCATTGCAATGACCTGTGGCCCATAGACTATGTCAAGAAGGAATTGATGTTCCTGATGAGTGACAGGTTTCAGACAGGGAGGAGTAGGGGGGCGAAGAAAGGGGTAGTGCAACTCTCAGGAGGTGAAGAAGTGACTTGGGTTGCTCAGGAGTTGGTTCAGCAGCAGCCACAAGTTCGAGCTGAAGCAGCTGTGCAATGAGCCACAATGGGGAACCCAGAGGGCAGTAACCAGTTTGCAGGGTGAGGGAACCCAGCAGAGCACCTTTGCTACTTCTGCTTCCTAGTCAGACACCAGGCTTCATATTGTCAGCAATGGTCAAATTATCTAAGAGAAGGAAAGTGCCAGCTTGTGAATGGACAAATATGCTTTCCAGATGGCATGCCAATTCACCAGATGAATGGGTCGTGGAAGGCAAAAATCGATTGTTGGTTGGAAGAGCATGGTCCAGTGGAAGGCAGAGAGAGAGGGGAACCCATGGCCACTCAGTGACCAGAAGGAAGTGCCCATCTGTTTGTGGTTGAGAATCGAGAGCTGAATCTGGTGGTGGTGCAGATGGTGATGATGGCGAGGATCAAAGAGGTAGTCTCAGGTGATGAAGAGGAAGAGGAAGTTTGGGTTTCTCAAGAGGAGCCCAAGTTGCAGGATGCCAACCTTGAGTACACCTTGGCCATCAATGAGAAGGACAAGTTGCAGCACAGGCAAAAGTTTGATGGGGTCATCATACTGAGCACTCCCTCGAAGAGTCAGGGCATGAATCCAGGGCCAATGATGTTGAAAGATGCTTCCTCGAGGAGTAAGGAGAAACAAGTGGTGTAGGAAGAGTAAACTCCCTACTAGGTAAATTTCTTTATTTTGTTGTTTCTACTCTAGTTTTTGTTACTATACTTTCCCCTTACTTTTACTTAGTATTTCGAGTAGTGTTTGGTTGCGTTGTGGCTTATGTAAGCCATGCGCGACTTCGAATACTTTGTACTTAGAAGAATAAGAAGACGAGTCACTACTAGATGAAAACAGATGGAATTCAAAGACCAGAGTCTTTGGAAGAGTTGTTTCTCCTTCGTTAGATGCTCAGTGGACAATTATCTCGACTTCTTGGGAGTTATAGGGTGCGTTTTCAGTCATTTCATCAATCTCTCTGGCACCATACAAGCACCAGTCCCCTCAGGTCAAACTGACCACTCTTTTCACCCCAGGAGACCTCAGGTATATCCCCCAGGTCCCCATCAACTGAGTTTACAGTGGTGAGGCCATCAAATGCACCAAGTGACTCTCGAACAGGGTCTGGGAGCCCTGGCTTCTGCCTTGGAGTGCCTGCAGATGTCCCCGGTGTCAAGAAGAAGACCTTCAACACTATGCTCGACATGCCCATCCCAATACCTATGAGGGACCTCTTGGCCCTCAAACTGATCCAGAAGGTTGTGCGAGAGTACACTTTGGTCAAGAGGGTGCCGACTGATGGATCTGCTGCTGGTGTGTTGGCTGCAGTCAAGACCGAAGGCAAAGGAGAGGAAGAAGAGAGAGCCGAGGATATTCAGGTAGTGTGCATTGAGTGTGAGAGAGAAGAGCCTGAGATTCAGAGGCTGTCTATGATGCCTCTAACCTATGTGGCCATTGAAGTCATGGAGCAGGTCAGGCTCAAAGGAATTTTGGACAGTGGGTCACAGATCATTGCATTGCAAAAGGAGATTGCTGAGGTGCTTCGACTCCCTATCGAGAAAGACAGTAGTATCATGATGGAGACAGCAAACCAAGGGAGAGAGGCAACCGAGGGAGTCATCAGCGACTGCCTGATCGACTTCAGTGGGGTAATGGTGCATGTGCTGGTCCAGGTCATCAAGAATGCAGCTTTCGATATTCTTCTCAGATGACCCTTCACATGTGCTCTTCGAGCAAAGACTGAGGACTTCCCCAATGGTGACCAGAAGGTCGAGATTACTGAGCCAGGTTCTGGAAGGCACATTATGGTAACCCCTCATCAGCAGGGACAGTTTGTGATGGCACCACAGTTTCAAGACCCGATTGCACATGCCGAGTACCATTGCAGAATGGGGAGTAGGTTGAAGGCTCTCAAAGATATCAAGGTAGAGAAGGGTTTTTAGATGTCATCAGGGATTCAAATCACCAACAAGGAGATGTCTGGATGGGAGTGGCTGCCCCTGTAACACTGGGCTATTTGGCTCAGCCTATAGTGGTGTACAGTGATGGATGGAACATATATGAATCTAGATGAAGCTCGCTTACACATGACCATGTACATAACTTGCCATTGAAGCCAGATTTAGAGGCATTGAGTGGCCTAGACCAGGGTAGAAGAAATGAGGGTGTGGAGTTGAGAACCATATCAAGGGGAAATGGATCAATTGTGCAACTACTGAATGGGGTTTGAGAAGGAGGAACAGGGGATCTGAAGGTGGAGGCTGGGTCATGAGAGCAGGCCAAAGGGCACAAGGATGATTGGATCAGGATGGACTACAGAAGCTCTGAGGGGAGGAAGTGGGGAACTGAGGGTACCCCCCTAGTGATTCATGAGGAGGATGCCAAGTCCTTGGGTTTACTTTTGAGTTTGTATGTGGTCCAATTGCTGACTGATACCTTGCAGGACGAATGCCCAGTGTTTTGAGCCTTCAAGTACAAGCCAGTAGCTAAGAAGGTTTGCCCCATGGTGACTGACACCCCTGCAGAGTTTAGAGTGGAAAGGAGAATGGTAGGCAATCCATTGGCTGACTTACCACAGTTGCTGGTTTGACCACCTGAGTGGGAGCCTGGAGAAAGGTTAATGAGGGAAAGGGGGGAGAAGTTTGACTGGGATCCAGGAGGATTTCTCTGGCCCAAAGAGCTGAAGCTCGTCAAGTGGCTTGTTAGAGCTCATGAGATGGCTTTCGCATGGGACATGAGTGAGCAAGGGACATTCAGAGAAGACATCTTCCCTCCCCTCAAGATCCCTACCATACCCCACAAGCTGTGGGTGTATAGAAATATTCCGATACCACTGGCAATCTACTCAGATGTCATTGGGATCATCAAGGAAAAGATCATGGCTGGAGTGTACGAGCCTTCAACATCTTCATACTGATCAAGATGGTTCTGTGTGGTGAAGAAGGATGGCAAATCACTATGTCTCATTCATGATCTTCAACCATTAAATGCAGTCTCAATCCAGGACTCTGCAGTACTTCCACATGTCGACAGGATTGTGGAAGCCTTTGCTGGACATGTGGTATTTGGCATGTATGATCTGATGGTAGGCTATGACCATCACATCATTCACGAGGACTATCGAGACCTCACAACATTCCAAATGCCGATCAGGACGTTTTGGCTGATGAAGCTGCCAATGGGGTACATGAATGCAGTGCAAGTCTTTCATGGGGATGTCTTGTTTACCTTACAGGATGAAACCCCTGAGTTCACCATGCCATTTATCAATGACATACCTGTGAAGGGACTGAGGATGTGCTGTAAACTCAGTTGATGGGGACCTGGGGGATATACCTGAGGTCTCCTGGGGTGAAAAGAGTGGTCAGTTTGACCTGAGGGGACTGGTGCTTGGATGGTGCCAGAGAGATTGATGAAATGACTGAAAACACACCCTATAACTCCCAAGAAGTTGAGATAACGTCCAGAAAGCATCTGATAAGGGAGAAATGATAATCCGAAGCCCTTGGGCTCAGATTTCCATCTTCTTGTCTAGGGTGACTCATCTTCTTATTATTCTAAGTAAGTACAAAATATTCGAAGTCGCACATGGCTAACATAAGCCACAATGCGACCAAACATTACTCAAAATGCTAACTAAAAGGTAAACAGAAAGTATAGTAACAAAAACTAAAGTAGAAACAATAAAATAAATGAATTTACCTAGTAGGGAGTTTACTCTCCCTACAGCACTACCCGAAGGAGAATGGGACTTATGAGATGATCGAGGGTAACCCGGGGATCCAAAGATTTATCTGGGAGCACCTCGAGAACTCTAACAGGGTTCTACAGCGCATCAAGTATGTCAGTGGCACTGTCTCAGCAAAGAAATTTGTGGTTGCAGCTCCTTCGATAGTGGTTGTGGGGCACAAGGTGTCCTTCGAGGGTCAAGTTCCAGATGAGTCGAAGGTCCAGAAAATTTGTGACTGGCTATACTGCACTAATGTTACAGAAGTTCATGGGTTCTTGGGACTGTGCAGTTATTGCTGAATCTTCATCAAGGACTTTGTGAAGAGAGCGAGACCTCTGATTGAGCTCATGAAGAAGGGGACATTCTTCTGGTTTGAGGAAGAACATGAGGAGGCCATGGATGGCTTGAAGGACGCTCTTGTGCATTCACCAGCTCTTCGGCCCATCGACTATAAGTTGGGTTGAAGGGTTATCTTAGTGGTCAATACTTCTCATATCATGGTAGGATATTTACTGTTGCAGATCAGCAAAGATGGCAAGCATTATCCTTCGAGGTTCAGCTTGATCACTCTTAATGAGTGGGAGAGTCGGTACAGTCAAGCAAAGCTCGAACTCTTCAGGCTCTTTCGAGCCTTGTGAGATGTTTGCAATCACATCTTCAGTGTCAAGGATTTGGCAGTAGAGGTCGACGTGAAGTATATCAAAGGGATGATCAACAATCCCAACCTCCAGCTGAATGCATCTATCAACCACTGGATAGCAGGTATTCTTCTCTTCAAGTTCGATCTGATCCACATACCTGCAGAACAACACAAGGGTCCTGATGGATTGTCAAGGTGGCATTGAGCTGGAGAAGACCCAATCGAGGACAACAAGTATGAGGATTGGATTGATGAGGTAGGAGCCTTTGCAATCGAAGCTCTCAATCTGCAGAGAGGAGCAAAGCCCGAGACCTACTTCGAGCAGTGGGGCTCGAGCTGACTGATTCATGGGAGCTTGTTCAAGGAGAGGGAATGGTTGAAAGGGATGCCAAGGGGGATAGTCACTACCCAGGTGGTGTCCTCCCAGAATGAAAGAGCAGATACTTCACCTGACATCGAGATTCCTAGGATGCAACAGGGAAAAGAAAAGGATGAGAGGTTGGAACATGTGCAGCATCTCCTCGAGACGAGTGAGCATCCCTCGGGGCTCACTGGGTCGCAATTCAAGGTGTTGATACGATATGCCACCAGGTTCTTTGTCAAGGATGGCAAGCTCTGGCATCAAAAGCCAAAGGGGAAGCACCAGTTGGTGCCACCCTATGAGAAGTGGTTGGACTTGATGTGGCAAGCTCATGATGGCTTGGGGCATAAAGGCACATTTTCCACTAAAATGAGACTCCTGATCAGTTTCTGGTGGCCATCCATAAGTTCAGACATACAATGGTTTGTTTGGACATGCCATGAGTGCCAGATTCGAAGGATGGATAAGCTCCATATTCCCCCAGTAGTGGCCATGCCTAAACCTTTGTTCTACAAGGCATATATGGGCTCAATGAACCTGCCAAAGTTGAGTGGGTTCAGATACATTGTACAAACTAGGTGTTCCTTGACTGCTTAGTGCTTACCCTGAGTGGCAAATGCTGCGATCTGAAACAGGCAAAGTACTCAGGAAGTTCATCTTCAAACAGATCCTATGTCGATGGGGGGTGGTAGGTGAGATAGTGACTGACAATGGGTCAGCTTTCATGCAAGCTCTTGACTTCCTTGCGAGTACCCACAAGATCCACCCTATTTGGATCTCGCTGTATAATTCACAAGCTAATGGGATTGTCAAGAGGCGGTGTAGGGAGTCCATACTCCCTAGGGCTGAAATCATCAATTATTAGCATCATCCTCACCCCCCCTAGCCAGCCCCCACAGGTCCACCATCCTTCAGAATCTTTGCCGCCGCTCCACTCTCGGCTATCTCGGCTAAGTCGAGCACTTCCTCCGCTTACTAATGCCGCTGTTGCCTAATCAGGAAGTAGCCCCTATTACTGACACTTACCGCCACAACGAGTCGCCGCCCACCCCTATTCTCGACTCCACACGATGTCCAACCCCTGTCTTCATCGGTCTTCGGCCCTATGGGACTATATCACAGGTCTACTGACCATCGGCAGTCCCCCTCCGATGCTTGTGACGTCGGCATCTCGGTCCCTATAGGCCCCACTCGAGTCTCCAACACCTGCCGCTGCCAGTAGCACTGCCACACTGCCCCAGACCGCTTCTCTTGCTCCTGCAGAGTCAGTCAGTGATCCATAGACCGTAGGCATGCTCTTCTTCGCCACTTCTCTTCCCTTTTGGCTTGTTTCTACCTCCTTTTCTTCCTTCCTTTTGTACCTACAATCTGTAGTGCCTTACTTCAGCACTTTTCTCTTGAATTTTTCTTCACATATGGCAGTTCCGAATTTCGCCGATTAATACCTTAGTGACAGCTCCTCCTAGCCACAAAACACTGCTGTACTTAGGAGGAATATACCCACTTTTCTGGCATCACAATCTGTGTATCTAAGAGTCATCCTGAGTCCCCAGAGTCGCTTTCAGAGTTTTCTTCGAGTCTTCTGAGCCCACTTCGAGTCCCCAGAGTTACCCATCGAGTTCTACCAATGATTTCAAGTCTCCTTGCGTCTTAAAAATTCTGCCAGCCCTCTGAGTTGTCCCCTTCGCATCTACCGATTTTTACTACAGTCTACAAGAGTCTACTTTCGCTGCCGATCGAGTTCCTAGCTTCCCAACACCACCTTATCAACTAGAAAAATCCCTCTTCACCCATTTTGGGGCAGAATTTCGAGTTCTTCGCTGCCTACACTTCCCAGACCTCAGGGAAAATTTCCCAGACCCACCAGTTACCTCCCCTCAGTCTCCTTCCGACTCACGACCCCTTGGGACGAGCCTAGGTCTACCCTACAGCTTTCCCCCTTTTCGCCTTTGCACTCTTGCAAGAAGAGTAGCCCACAGCGGCACCTCACTGTGTGCAAAGCCTTAGTCAAGATGTGTGAAGGGGATATGACGAAGTGGGCAAACCATGCAGCCTATGTGTTCTGGGCAGAAAGGGTGATGATAGCGAAGTCCACGAAGCTGTCCCCTTACCAGATGGTACATGGGGTAGAGCCACAACTCCCTTTTGACTTCGCTGAGGCAACCTTTCTCATGAACTGGGATGAGGACAAGTATTCAACTGAGGAACTAATTACTCACCAGTGCAGACAGCTCAAAAGAAGAAAAGGAGACCTCAAGAGGGTTTGAGACCAAGTATATGCCACTCAACGTTGGTCCATGAAAGAGTTCAAGGCAAGAGTGAAGGGCTCGATAAGGGAGTATGAGTTTGCCCCTGGTGATCTTGTGCTAGTTCAAAATACAAGGATCGAGAAGGAGCTTGATTGAAAGACCAAGCCTTGGTATCTGGGGCCCATGGTTGTGCTAAGGAAGACTCAGGGGGGAGCTTACCTTCTTGCCAAGCTTGATGGCTCTATTTCTCACCTTCAATATGCAGCCTTTCGCTTATTACCCAATTTTTCTAGGTCATGAGTCAACATATTGATCTTTGAACTTACCAGGAGAACCAAGGCCGAGCTCCTCGAAATTGAGCTTGATTTGATAGACAACTTGGCCAGTCAAGAAGAGAACTACATAGATGAGGATGAGTGGGGGGGGGATCAGGTGAGAGTATCTAAAGCTTACTTCATACATAAACACACCTGTATCTTTGCTTGAGGAGGGGTGCTGGACATCGATGAAAAATATTCAAAAAAAAAAAATCTCTGATTTGTTTTCACACTTCATGGTATCGTGAAGAATGGTGTACATTGCACTGATGGGTTGAGACATTTGTAGATACATACGAAGCTGTAGAAGCCTCGCCACAAAGAGGTATACACCAACATATGACATGTGGCACCTTATCAGTCATGAGCTTGGCATTTTCCCTGAGCCTTCAAAGACAGGCCTTGTTCTTCAAGGGCCTGGTTGAAAGCCTTGATGGCAGCAACCACTGCATCTTGAATGGCAAGTGCAATAACGAGGGCCGATGTGGGCAACTCTTCTTGTGAGAGTGCAAAAGGGGAAAGGGGAAAGCTGTAGGGTAGACCTAGGCTCGTCCCAAGGGGTTGTGAGTCAGAAGGAGACTGAGGGGAGGCGACTGTTGGGTCAGGGAAATTTTCCCTAAGGTCTGGGAAGTGTAGGCAGTGAAGAACTCAAAATTCCACCACAAAATGGGCAAAGAGGGATTTTTCTAGTTGATAAGGTGGTGTTGGGAAGCTAGGAACTCGGTTGGTGGGGATAGTAGACTCTTGTAGACTGTAGTAAAAATCGGTAGATGCGAAGGGGATGGCTTGGAAGGCTGGCAGAATTTTTAAGATGCAGGGAGACTCAAAATTGTCAGTAGAACTCAATAGGTAACTCTGAGGACTTGAAGTGGGCTCAGAAGACTTGAAGAAAACTCTGACAATGGCTCTGGGGACTCAGGATGACTATCAGACACACAGATTGTGATGCCAGAAAAGTGGGTATATTCCTCCTAAGTACAGCGGTGTTTTGTAGTGTAGGAGGAGCTGTCACTAAGGTATTAATTGGCAAAATTTGGAACTGCCATATGTCAAGAAAAATTCAAAAGAAAAGTGCTGAAGTAAGGCACTACAGATTGTAGGTATGAAAGGAAGGGAGAAAAGGAGGTAAAAAAAAAAGCCAAAAGGGGAAGAGAAGCAGCGAAGAAGAGCATGCCTATGGTCTATGGATCACTGACTGACTCTGCAGGAGCAAGAGAAGTGGTCTGGGGTGGTGTGGCAGTGCTACTGGCAGTGGCAGGCATCGGAGACTCGAGTGGGGCCTATAGGGACCAAGATGCCGATGTCACAAGCATCAGAGGGGACTGCTGATGGTCAGTAGACCTGTGATATAGTCACATAGGGCTGAAGACTGATGAAGACAGGGGTTGGATGTCATGTGGAGTCAAGAATAGGGGTAGGCAGTGACTTGTTGCAGCAGTAAGTGTCGGTAATAGGGGCTACTTCCTGATTAGGCAGTGGCAGCATTAGTAAGCAAAGGAAGTGCTTGACTTCGCTGAGATAGCCAAGAGTGGAGTGGCGGTGAAGATTCTGAGGGACAGTGGACCTGCAGGGGCTGGCTAGGGGGGTGAGGACGATGCTAATAATTGATGATTTCAGCCCTAGGGAGTATGGACTCCCTACACTGAGTCGTCAGTCAAGGAAGACATTTGAGAGGTTGAGGGGAGATGAGTAACAGAGGAAGAGGGAACAGGAGTTTCATTCAAAGCAGGGGAGCTGGAAGAAGAGGGAGGGAGGAGGCAAACTTGTTTCTTGGGTTGGGTGACACGTGACAATCCAGGTTCAACCTTGATAGACCCTTCGGTCGTGATCGGGCCTCCAACAAGCTTACGACCAGTGATGAGAGCTTGGGCTCGGGCCCTGCCCTTGTAGGTGTCTTGCTGGAGAGAGTCATGTGGGTAAGGGAAGCAAGAAGAGGTAGGGTGGGAGGACTCATGTAGAGCGAACAAACCAAGTGCCACGCCTTGCAGTGGGCACACTTCACTCCATTCATGCCACTACAAATGGCCTTTCCTTCAATACAAGTGGAACAAGTGACTGGGGGATAGACCATATACCTGCCGTCCTTCAAGTCAGGGGGAACGAGCTGGAGATGCCAGTTCAGCTCAAAAGCCCTCCACTCTGTCTTGGTATCAAGGTGGGAGCCAGATCAAGAGTCAACGAGCTGGGCTTGAGAGACGAGTGGGGAGTTGACTGGGATTGCAAGAACAGTCATGGATGGAGAAGGAGTGCCTTGGGGCAAGGGCTTGGTGAGTTCACCTCGGTCAGGAGCAGCATTGTGGGGTTGGAGAGAATGGGCAGGAGACAATGAGGGGGTGAGTGTGGATGTAGATGAGGGGTGGGGTGGAGTAGGAGATGGGGGAGTTGTGGTCAAATGAGGGTCATCCAGAAGGGTGGTGATGGTCAGGTGGTCTGCACTGGGGGTTGTAGTGTTGTCCATGGGGATGTCTTGTTCGTTGAGGGCACCCGGGGCATCCATGGCAGGAGGGGAGGTGACAGGGGGAAGTGCAGGCATTGCAACCATAGGCACAGAGGGGGGAGTGGCGACACTTGACATGCAGAGGGAGGTCTGGAGAGGTTAGGAAAAAGAAGTGAAAAATGGAAGGAGGCACTCACCTCGATGTTGGCCAAGCTAGCCAACAGCTCATGGTTACTCGGAGCATCTCCAACAGATGCTGTCAGGTCCCAAAGGAGCATGAGAACACAGTCAGCACTAGTGATGGGGGACAAGGGGGGCTGCGATGAGGCATTAGCATTGGGGGATGACATGGAGAGTGAGGAGAGATGAGTAGAGAGGGAAGGGGGGTAAGGCAGGCCTCAGAGGGCGGGAACTGAAGTGGCTGTGAAGCCAATCAATGGGGCAACCATATTGGGCAGTGATCACCCACAAGCTTGGGCACGTAAAGGACAACAGCATGGTAACGAGTGTGGCAGGACTCTAGTCACTGCTCGAAGCCACTGATATTCTTTCTGTTTCACTACTCTTACAGGAACTCGAAGATCTGACTTTTGTTTGCAGGATCCGAGGGCTCGACAAAGCCTCGAATGGAAAACTCAGGCCTCAAAAAGCTGGCAAGAGCTCTTATGAAGCCTCAATCCAAGCCTAGGAGCTCTCGCAGCAAGATGTGCCTGCTAGAGGGCCTCGAGGTTCCACTCGAAAGCTGCAAAACATGACTTCGAGCCCATCCAAAAATCAATCGAGACCTTGGCCAAGCTTCAAATCTGCTCTCAAATGAAGAGAGGTGCAATGCGGCAACCAGGGACAGTTGCTATCTAAAGCCCCCATCGGATGTAGGCATGGCGAAGCCCCAACTATGGGAAATGAGGTAGTTCAAGGGTTTGAAGAGGTAGCAAGAGGTTTCAAGGGTGGTTCAGGGGTTGGTAGGAGGGTGTTCGAAAGTGGAACTAGGTGGTTTGAGAGGTGCGAGGAGGGCTTTGAAGGTGCGAGGGGGTCTATGGGGACTTAGGAGCGAGAGGTGAGGTGGTGGGAGTTGCTGGGCACTGACTAAGCCCATGCAGAGAGTTGGATGCATGTGTAACATGAGGAATGATTCAACCACCATCATTGAACTCTACAGTAGTACTCTGACAACATCTTTTGAGTCTCATTCAGCTCCATTTTCAGTCTCAAGAGGTACTGTCTAAGTATCTGTGCTAGGTTCCAGAAGCCTCTTTAGGGATGAAACTAATACTCACATCAACCTTGCTCTAAGCCCTTATTCAGGGCAACAGTTCAACTTTGCTCTTCAATGATCTGAGGCAGCAAGGTGGCACTCCTGGCAGTGGTGGGCATCGGAGACTCGAGTGGGGCCTATAGAGGCCAAGTTGCCAACATCACAATGATTGGTGGAGGCTACCAATGGTCAGTAGTCATGTGATACTCATCTGAATGCTGAAAGCTGACATAGATAGGGTGGATAGGGGCTAGACTTCTTATGGGACAGTGGATAGGGGTTGGCAGTGATGTTTAGTGGTGGTAAGTGTTGGCAATAGGGGCTTTGCCTTAATAGGGACACAGCAGTATTAGTAAGTGATGGAAGCTGTTGAATTAGCTGAGTTTGCCAAGAGTGGAGTGGCAGCAATGTACTCTGAGAGATGGTAGTACTGCAGGGGAGTGTTGGGGCTGTAAAGTGATGGTAGTAGATCGTATATTTGGCCCTAGGGAGTATAGACTCCCTACAACAGATAGTGTGGAGTCTTAACAAGACCAAGTGATAGATTCCAATGGGCTGGGTTTTGCTGGGTAAGCATTGTGAAAGTCCATGATGAGGTCAATGGCATGTTCTAGTTCTGTAGCTACTAGCCAGGATGTTTCTTTGTCTGTGCCTTTGTAACCTGCCCACTTGACCAGGTATAACAATGGACATTGATGCCTATGATGATCCAGCATGGAATCTAGGATTTGTTCAATTTCATACTCAGGTTCTCCATTGACTTCAACAGGTGGGGGTGGTGGCTGGGTATGATTAGGAATGATGTTTGGAGTTGCAGGCTCCAGTTGGGAAATGTGGAAGACAGGGTGTATGGACTTCATAGAGTCAGGTAGACAGATTGTAAAGGACACGGAACCAACATGTGCAATAATGGGATATGGGCCTAAGTTCTTTTCAGAAAGTTTCTTGGATGGTCTAGTAGACCTGAAGTATTTAGCCTTGACATAAACCAAATCTCTGATGTTAAAGTCTGGTGGTGGAGGTCTCTTAGCATCAGCTGGACCTTGGTATCTCTTTTGAGCTTCTGCCATTTCTCCATGCAAGTATCCATGCAGTGAATCTAAGTCCACTGTATAGTCCCTTGCTCTAGAAGACATGAGATCTCATTCTGGATGAATGGTTATATTGGGATGATATCCCTTGTTGGCAAAGAAAGGTGAAACTCCAGTAGTGGCACTCAGAGCATTGTTGTATGCAAACTCTGTGAGTGGCAGCAGTTTGGACCAGTCATCTTGTTGGTAGTTGCAATATACCCAGAGGTACTGCTCTAGTGTCTGGTTAGTCCATTCTGTTTGACTGTCACCTTCAGGATGATATCCTGATGTGAAGTGGAGCTTCATGTCTAATGCCTTGCCTAGGGATTGGAAGAAGTGTGACACAAACTCTGTGCCTCAATCCGAGGTCACACAAGATGGTACTCCATGCTTAGAAAACACATGGAGCAGGAAGAGTTGTGCCAGCTGAGGGGAAGTAATGGTATCATCAGTGGGGATGAATATAGCTTGCTGGGAGAGACAATCCACTATGACAAGTATGGCAGTGTGGGTTCTGGAGTTTGGTAGTTGCTTGATGAAGTCCATGGATATTGAATTCCATGGTCTTTCTGGAACTGGTAACTGTTTTAACATACCATATGGTTGGTGTCTCAGAGTTTTAGCTTGTGCACAAGCTGTACAGGATTTGATGTAGTCTTTGATGAAGGTACAGACACTTGGCCAGGTATATTCATGACAGACAAGCTTGAGTGTGTGGTTTTGTCTGAAGTGACCAGCCAGAGGGTGGTTGTGCTTGTACTGGAGTACTTGTAGACATAGATCATTGACATCCAGGACATAGATGCAACCATCTAGACATAGTAGTCCATCATCATCAACTTGCCAGCAGGGGTTGGAATGGTCTGAGAGGTGGAGTTTACTAATAGTGTCTGAAGGTAGTGTGGACTTGATGTCATCATGGAGTTGCTCAACATCCATGATCATGCTGGCATGTAGGACTGGAGTTTCAAGATATGTAGCCCTTAATGAGTTTGAGAGCTGTTCAGTGGTAAATACCAGGTGGAGATTCTGAGGGTTAGCTTGGGTGAAGTCCCTATCCCCCTCTTTGGGGTAGACATCCAATTGTCTAGTCAGGGTATCAGGCTTAGCTCCAAGTTTACCAGGGTGGAAACAAATAATCATGTTGAATTGGGAAAGGTACTCAGACCAGTGTGCTTGATGCCTGGTCAGGACCTTAGAAGTGGAAAAGTACTCAAGATTTTTGTGGTCCATGACAATGTCCACAGGGAATGCTGGTCCTTCAAGGTAATGATGCCAAGTCTGGAAGGCTTTGTGAATAGCCAACAGCTCCTTGTCATGAGTGTCATAGTTTAACTCCAGAGCAGTCAAAGTCCATGAATAGAAAGCCACAGGATGGATTTCACCATCTGGGCATGTGATGGACAAGATGCCAGCTACTGCATAGTCTGGAGCATCAGTCTTGACCATGATAGGGACTCTGGGTTGGAAGTGAGTAAGGATAGGGGCTGTTGAAAAAGCTTCCTTGAGGTGATTGAAGGAGTTTTGACAATCCTTGGAGAAGTTCCAAGGGGCTTTCTTTTGTGTCGGATGAGTCAAAGGTATCACTATATCCAAGTAGTTGTGGATGAATTGACAGTAGAAATTGGCAAAGCCAAGGAAGGACTGAATGTCCTTTACTTTATGAGGTTCAGGCCAGTCTTGGATGGCCTTAACCTTATCCTCAGACATCATTAAGCCACCAGGAGATGAGAAAAATCTGAGATACTCCACAGACTTGGAGTGGAACTTGCACTTCTCTGGTTTGGCATAGAGACTGTGCTGCCAGAGTCTGCAAAGAACCTTGTGAACATGTTTTTTATGGTTTTCAATATTATTGGAGTAGATGAGAATGGTGTCTAGGTAGACAACAACACATACATTGAGTAGGTCTGCAAAGATGGAGTTGACAAAGCACTGGAAAGCTGCAGGGGCATTGGTAAGTCTGAATGGCATGACAAGCCATTCATAGGATCCATAACAAGTCCAGAATGCTGTTTTCCATTCATCTCCATTGGCATTGCACATTAGGTGGTAGGCATGACACAGGTCAATTTTAGTGTAGACTTTGGCATGGCTAGGTGAGTTGAGTAAGTCTGAGATGAGTGGATGTGGATAGCAATCCTTCTTCATGATTTTGTTGAGACCCCTGAAGTCAATGCAAAGTCACAGTGAACCATCCTTCTTTTTGACAAAGAGGACAGGTGCAGCATATGGAGACAATGTAGGATGGATGAAGCCAATGGTAGGATTCTCATTGATGAAAGTCCAGAGAGCAGCAAGCTTGACCGGTGAAAGGGAATAGAGTTCCCAGCAGTGGGGTAGTTCCTTCCTCTAGTTCTATCTTCAAATTGAATTCTCAGGAGGTGCAAGGGTGGAAGCCTTGGCTTTACTAAACACATTAGTGAAGTCATGATAGTCCAATGGAACTGATGATAAGTCTGGGGTGTCTTGAACAGAGGCAGCCTGGAGTTTTGGTGAGTCTTGTGGATGAACTTGGAGGGAGAACTGGAGTGAGCCATCTAACTTACAAGCATGGACATAAGCCACCATGTTGATCAGAGAGATGTGGGATTCTCAAAGGCCAGATGGAGTAGGAGAGTCAACTGAATCAAGGGGTGTGGATGGGATAGGTGGAGAGTCTGGAAGGGACTCTTTGGAGTTTCTGGGAGAAGACTCCATGTCAGAGGGTGACATTGGTGCTGGCAAATGAGGTGCAAGGTCTTGGAATTTAATACTGCTCAATACCCAATCAATCAACAGATTGTAGTGGGTGAGCCAGGTATGCCCAAGGACCATCTTGCACTCTGAATCCAACAGAGTTACATAGCAGATTATCTCAGTGACATCTCTGGAGGGAAAGTGGATGACAAGGTTGGAGGCTTTAGTTATTGAGGTCGTAGTCATACCATCAAACAGATGGAGAGTGAGAGGCTGAACAGCATATGTGGAAAGACTGTATTTATTGACAAAGTCCAAGTCTATGAAACAGTGGGTTGATCCTGAAACTATTAATGCTGGAAAGTCTGGAATACTATAGGTTTCAAGAGATATGAAAGGCTTTAGAGAATTAGGGTTTGAAAGAGCAGATGCATTGAGGCATGCCTCCATGGGTGCACAGTCAGTGTCAACACAACTCCCAGGCTGTGTAGAGTTCTGAGAGCTGCACTCTATTTTTTTGCCTCAATGGAGGCAGTTGGTTTGGCTTCTGACTTGGTTGCCATGGCTGCATGGACTTTAGCTGCATGAGAGGTGGACCTAGGACACTCCTTGGCCTTGTGCCCAGCATTTCCACAGAACATACAGAAGTTCTGATCGAAATGCCTCTTCCTTTTGGCTGGAGTTGGCTTCCCATCCTTTCCAAGTTTGTTAGATAGGCCAGAAGTTTTTCCAGAGGTTTGTTGGTTTGAAGTATTAGAGGTTGAGGTAGATGGAGTGGTGGTATTGGTACTAGCTGAGGTATTCCCACTGGAGCTCTGTTTATTTCCTTTGTTACTGGAGTTAGCTTTGTTGCCAGTGTTGCTCCTGGAGCTACCTCCAGAGGACTTGGTCTGACAAGCAACCTCATCCTTATGTTCCCAATAGCATGCATCAATCTCCTGGGCTAATGCACACAGTCCATACAAGGTATTGGGTTTGCCAACCCTACTGATCTTGTCTTTGATATGATCCAGAAGTCCAGAGTAGAATAAGTGGTGAAGGGCTCCATCTCCATAGCCTTGGACTTGAGAGGCTAGACAATTGAAGTCAACCACATAGCAATTGATGCTATGGGTCTCCTTCATGTGGAGGTGGTTGAGCTGATGTTTGGCATCAGCAACAGGATCATGTGGTTCAAAGGTAGTCTGGAGCTCCACAATGAAATCCAACCAACTAGTGTTGCCACAGTTTGCCAAACCACCTCAAGCCATTGGCCATAGCTTGCTCAATTTACTAGCTATTAATAGAATTCTTTTTGATTTGGGGGTTTTGAATATGGGGCTACAGTCATGGGTACTTTTTTTGCTGACTAAGCTGCTCAATCCTGAACAGTTCAGGCCTCTGAACCCAACCAAGGCAACACTACTGAACCAACTGTCCATCCAGAGGGGATGGTCAGCTGGATCTCTGGTGTTCAGAAGGTCAGGCTTGAACCATTCAAGGGCCATGCCCTTGAGGTATGACTGTGCAAACATGACCTTGTTTCTATTGTGGCACAAAGCTCTAGGATGATCTTGGAAGCATAATTCACATTGGACCAGAAAGGTCTGGAGTTTATATGGGTCTGTACCATCAAAGGTATCAGGTTCTCAGACTTTTGCCCTGGAGGACAAAGTATCATCTGGGTGACAGGTAGAGCAGGACAGATGATCAACTGCCATTGCCAGGTTCTGTAGTACAGCTAGTTATGGGTCTAAGTCTTCTGGGGCATCAACAAAAGGGTTTTTGTCATCCTCATCATCATCACCAGGGTCATCACCTCCAGGATTATCATCATCAGGCTTGTCTCCTCTGGGAAAGTCCAGGGTACAATGGGTGGTGGTGGCTGAGCATCTGCTGGATGAACCAGCTCTTGGGGTAAGTGGAGAAGGGCATCCTCTGGCAGAGAAGCTACAGAATTGGCTGATGTTACTAGCCAGCATGATACAAGTGCTTGACTGGTGAAGGTCGCTTACAGCAGCCTGCTCTGAACCTTCTGCTGTGAGGGAATGAGAGTGAAGTCAAGTAGTCATAGTCATGGGGATATAAGGGGATGAACTCATGCAAGTATGAGTTTGAATATACTGTCAAGACTGGTTCTCTACAGTCTCTGAGTAAGTCCAAGGTCAAAGGGTTTAGCTGGGTCAAAAGTCTGGAGGTATGGAGACTAGTATACAACTTTGTACACTAGGCTTGCAGAGTTCTGGAGTTGGATCTATCCAGGGTGGTCTGGAATCAAGTGAGATTGAAGAGTATCTTAGTTGATATTTGAACTGAGGTGTAATGAAGTATGTATGGGACTTTTATACTACAGAGAACATTTAGGAGGCAATGTCTGGAATGTATGGACTACTGGAGAGCAGTGTGGATGACTGAGAGTATTAGTAAAGTATTAGTAAGCTAAGCCAGTAGTCACTGGTCAACTGGAAAGTGAGATGATTAGTCATAAAAGGCCAGAACAGTAACTAAAACTGAAGTGAGGGACACTATTACTAAACATGGAAAGCACAAATGGAACGAAGGACAAGGAACAAGAATAGGACAGAGTGCCATCACAGAATGGAGTACTGAAGGCCTAGAACTTAGCTAACATTATCTGGAGTTTGACCCAGACAGTGGACACATGTGACAGATGTGATAGCCTAAGGTAAATGAAAAGAAGTAAAAACAATAAAATGAAGAAAATCTCCTAGTAGGGAGTATACTCTCCCTACAGTGCTGAGTCCTGCTGACTGTGTTTAGGCAGTTGGTGGGGGTCTTCTACACCATGCAGTTCAAGGTACCTATCCAGGGCCTCAAGGTCTTTACAGTGCAGGTAAGGTTCCCAAGTGGAGTCACCCAGACTCCACTTGACCAGGAATTCTAGCTGATGGCCCACCCATCAGTGGGCATTTATTTCATTGACCATTCTGCATCATCAGGCATGCCCATGTCATACAGTGAGTGAAAAAACCTGTGCAATGTTTGGCTGCTTTGTACTAAGTCCAGTGTAGCACCATGGGGTGTGGGAATCCCACTTAGCCTTAGTGATATGGGTGGTAGTATTTGCTCTTGGCTACAAAATGGTCCCAGGGTCATGTGATTTGGTGCAGTGGTCGTTGAGATATGTCAATTATAAAACAGCTACATCATTGCACAGGTTTATTCACTTTTGAAAAGTGAGGGGTATTTGGGGAATATCAGTACTTGGTATAGCCTCCTTTTGCTTTAAGCACTGCCTCAACCCTCCTAGGCATGCTTTCAATCAACTTCTGACACTCTTCAGCTGGTATATTGTTCCACTCCACCTGAGTCCTCTCCCACAACTCCAGTATTCCCTTGGGGGGGTGCTCATACTCTGCAAACCTCCTCTTGAGGTAACCCCAGGCATGTTCTATGGGGTTGAGGTCAGGGGACTGTGCAGGCCATACCATAGTCCTAAAATCCTGCTCCTCTAGCCACTCCTTAACCTGCTTGCAGGTGTGCTTGGGGTCATTGTCCTGCTGGAAGATGATGTCAGGAGGATGAAGACCATAATACTGAAGGGAATCTTGTAGTTCATCCTTCAAAATTTGGAGGTAAAGGTCTCCATCCATCCTACTGTCAATCTTGGTGGCATACCCAACACCCTCCCAAGTCATACAGCCCCACATCATGAGAGACCCTCCTCCAAACTTCAGTGTCCCCTCTACTAGCCTATCATTCAGCTTCTCCCCTGGCTTTTTCCACACCCATTTGTGCCCATCTGACCCCAGACGATTTATTTTAGTCTCATCAGACCATACCACCCTCTTCCAGTCCTCCAAAGTCCAATCTTTGTGAGCATAGGCAAAGTCTAACCTTGCCTTGCAATGCTTGGCAGAGAGGATAGGTCGTTTTCGCTTTACCACAGCCTTCATACCAGTCTTTTTCAAGTGCTGGCAGACAGTATTTGGGTGGAGGGGCTGGTTGATGATATTGGTGAGAGATTTGGTCACCTGGACAGCATTTTCTGCCTTCTGAGTTGAGATAAGGTGGATGGCATGGCAGACATTAGCAGGGGAAAGCTTGGATGGATGACCTCCAGTGGACTTTTGCAGGCTGGAATGCTCCTTGGAACGAAGTCTAGAGATGGTAGAACGATGTAGGCCAGTACTGGAGGCAATAGAGGAAGCAGAATGACCAGAATCAAGCATAGTCAGGATGGTATTCCTTTGGGTGGAGGAGAGAGATCTCATGGTGGTAGTGGTTGGGAATAAAGAAGTGTGTGAACTTATTCAAACTCAGACATCATGTTTATATGTGTATCCTTGTTTGTAGGACCAAACAACCACAATTACCCCTTCATTTGGCTCAGATTCTACTGCCAGCCCAAAAGTGAATAAACCCGTGCAATGATGTAGCTGTTTTATAATTGACATATCTCAATGACCACTGCACCAAATCACATGACTCTGGGACCATTTTGTAGCCAAGAGCAAATACTACCACCCATCGCACCAAGGCTAAGCAGGATTCCCACGCCTCATGGTGCTACACTGGACTTAGTACAAAACAGCCAAACATTGCACAGGTTTTTTCACTCACTGTAGAAGACATGGGCATCATGTCTGGGGAACATTGCATTGTCATTGGGTTCATGATGACACAGGAGGTTGACATGGAATGTGGGATGGATACATTGTTCCTGGAGTTGCTTTGGCAGTTCCAGAGTATAGGTATCTGTGGACGGGTTGACATGGATGATCTTCATGGGACTGATGTATTTGGGGAGGAGCTTTCTGGCATGTCCCTTGGGCAAGGTGAGGTTCTTTGTTGATAGATAAACTAAATCTCCCTCATTGTATTTCCCTCTGTCCTTTGTTTATTAGCATTGTAGGGAGAGTAAACTCCCTACTAGGTAATTTTGTTTATTTCATTGTTTCTACTTAAGTTTTCACTACTATACTTTCCTTTTATCTTTTACTTAGTAGTTCAAGTAGTATTTGGTCATGTTGTGGCTTATGTAAGCACACACATGACTTAGAAGTCACTGTACATACTTAGAAAAGAATAGGATGAGTAACCCCAGACAAGAAGATGGAAATCCAAGCCCAAGGGACTTAGATTATTGTTTCTCCTTCATTTTCTAACTCACTCCTTGACCCCCACTAAGCAACAGTCCCCTTGGGTCAAATAGACCACTCTTCTCACTCAGGGAGACCTCTAGCCACACCCCCAGGTCCCCATTATCCAACTTTACAGTGTGGTGCATCTGCACCACATGGGCCTTGATAATCGCATCATGGGCCATTGCTAGGCTTTCCCTTGCTTGACAAATGAAGGACATCACCCCAGGAGCAGTTGTGACTGACTGCTCCTTGACATTAGGCAATGATTGTGGCAGGTATCCATATGTCAGCTTGAATGGTGCAAATCCTGTCAGGCTGCTGATGCTCAAGTTGATGGAAAATTTGACCATTGGCAGTTTCCCAGCCCAGTCTCATTGATCTGGGGAGACTAGGCCTCATAGGATCTGTGATACATTCCATATTGCTCATTCAGAAGTTCCATCTGTCTGAGGGTGGAAGGCTGTGGATGTTAACAACTTTACATCCAGTTGTTGATGCACCTCACACCAGAACTGCAAGGTGAACTTGGCATCACAATCAGACACAATTGTGTCAGGGAGGCTGTGTAGCCTCACAATCTCCTGAACAAAACCCCATGCAAGTTTGGATGCTTGTATGGTGGTGTTGACTGGCACAAGATGAACCAGAGATGTCAGTCAACACAATATGACCCATAGGTGATTGGCACCACTTCAGGTAACCCTTTTCTGGAGGCATTTTGGCTGAATAGTTTCTCCAAAACATTCAAGCTAAATGCCCCTCAGACCATGGTGATCCCAGGGACATCCTTTCATGTCCCAGGGAATGGCATGGTCCTGGGCCCAAGGGATGGTCCTGGGCCCACAAATGGATGGGCTATCCCATCATTGCCTTAGGTGTCTGGGGTCCCTGACCCAAAAATGCAGCCTTATTAGCATTGATACCCCTGCTTCTGGGGAGGGTATGGCTATCATTATGGGCCAATATCACTGCTTTGACACACACATAAAGCTAACAGTGAGATTTAGCAGGTCATTCTGGGGAAACATCCATAATCACTTCTAATTCCTCATGTTGAAGATCATTGTTTTGTGGGAAATTAAGTAATTTATGGCATGAAAGTCAGCTCCCCCCTCATATATTGATGGACCAGGCAAGAAAGGGTGGGCATATATTTGAACACAGCCTTTATGGCACTGTAGCACAGTGGAGTGGAAAGTAGGTCACAAAATGCCATACAAACCTCACTCCAAGGCTGTTGGGACATGGCCCATGCCAAGCATTATAGGCTATGATGGGACATCCCATCTGCATCTTTGAAGGCAAGTGGGATGTCCCATGACAGCCTTGGGGGCTATGATGGGACATCCCATCTGCATCTTTGAAGGCAAGTGGGATGTCCCATAACAGCCTTGGAGGCTATTGTGGGACATCCCATCTGCATCTCTGAAGGCAAGTGGGATGTCCCATGACAGCCCAAGCTATGATGGGACATCCCACTTGCCTTCAGATATGCAGATGGGATGTCCCACAGTAGCCTTGGAGGCTGTTATGGGACATCCCACTGTCCTCAGAGGTGTATATGGGATGTCCCATCATAGCCCCCAAGGCTGTCATGGGACATCCCACTTGCCTTCAAAGATGCAGATGGGATGTCCCATCATAGCCCCCAAGGCTGTCATGGGACATCCCACTTGCCTTCAAAGATGCAGATGGGATGTCCCATCATAGCCTATAATGCTTGGCATGGGCCATGTCCCAACAGCCTTGGAGTGAGGTTTGTATGGCATTTTGTGACCTACTTTCCACTCCACTGTGCTACAGTGCCATAAAGGCTGTGTTCAAATATATGCCCACCCTTTCTTGCCTGGTCCATCAATATATGAGGGGGGAGCTGACTTTCATGCCATAAATTACTTAATTTCCCACAAAACAATGATCTTCAACATGAGGAATTAGAAGTGATTATGGATGTTTCCCCAGAATGACCTGCTAAATCTCACTGTTAGCTTTATGTGTGTGTCAAAGCAGTGATATTGGCCCATAATGATAGCCATACCCTCCCCAGAAGCAGGGGTATCAATGCTAATAAGGCTGCATTTTTGGGTCAGGGACCCCAGACACCTAAGGCAATGATGGGATAGCCCATCCATTTGTGGGCCCAGGACCATCCCTTGGGCCCAGGACCATGCCATTCCCTGGGACATGAAAGGATGTCCCTGGGATCACCATGGTCTGAGGGGCATTTAGCTTGAATGTTTTGGAGAAACTATTCAGCCAAAATGCCTCCAGAAAAGGGTTACCTGAAGTGATTGGCACCATTGCTTTTGGGGAAGGGGCCAATGAAGTCCATCATGATGGAATTCCATGGCCTCTTAGGCATCAGCAGGGAGTGAAGTATTAAACCTGCTGGTTGTGTGTTGTCGGTCTTCATGGTCTGGCATACCAGGCATGATTTGCAGAATTGGTTGATGTCCTTGCCCACACCAGGCCACCAGAAGTGCCTTGGATGTAGTCCCCTGTGTGCAGTGCTCCAAAGTGACTGAGGGTCTTGTGCACATGCTCAATCACTTGTGCCATCAGTTGGTCATTCCTCCAGTCCACACAGGGGAGACAGAGTACTCTGTCTCCTGTTGTGACCCTCAAGTAGATCAACCCATCATCTACATCAAATCCTTTGTGGTGATCCAGATGTAGGATTACCTTCACCAGGATGGGGTCTGTCAGGTACCCTTGTCTGATGCAGTCAATGAAGCCATGCTCCCCCTGGAAGTGGGTGACAAGTGTCTGTGGATCCCCCACAGAGTTGAGAAGAGTAGGATCCTCACTTGTGGGTGCATGAGTGGGTTCTTTCCTTCTCTGCTCTGCATGGCACTCTTCTGTTGGTTCCCTGATTCTTGGCATCTCATCTTGCATCACTGTGAGACACAACTCTCTCAACCTGTCAATTGGAAGGTCATCACCCTCCAGATTGAGTCAAATGTTGGCCATTGCCCATTCAATAGTCTCTTTTCATGCCTCATCTCCCCCATCTGTCTCATAGTATCAAGAAAGGCAGTTGGCAACCTAGTTCTCTGACCCCTTGACATATATGATCTCAGTGTTGAAGTGTGACAGATAGTCCATCCAGTGCATCTGGTGACTGGATAGGCATTGCTGTGTGCAAAGGAATTGGAGGGCTTTGTGGTCCATGATGACCTTGAAGTGGAATCCCAAGAGCTTGTCCTCCCACTTCAGTAGTGCCTTGAGTATGGTGAGAGTTTCCCTCTCAAACATCCAATAGTTGTGCTGGGCATCTGTGAGCTTTCTTGACATAAATCCTGCTGGTTGGCATCCTTGCCAGGTCAGCCCTTGGCCATATAGCACCCCTATGCCATATAGGGATGTGTTGCAGATGAGCCAGATTGGCTTGTTTGACCTTGGGCCTATTGGTTGTAGGATTGGATACTTGCAGGCAAGATCCTTGATTGCCTGGAAGCACCTGTCATGAATTTCACACCAGAGGAAGAGGTGACTATTCCTCTGGATTCCCATTAGAGGTGTCATGTATGTGGACACATCTGGCATGAACAGTGCCAGATATTTGACTAGGCCCACAAACTGTTGTATCTCATTCAGGTTTGTGGGCTTCCTCCAGTTGTGGATGTGGGCCATCTTGTCCTCATCCATGTGGACTCCTCTGTCATTGATTACAGTGCCTCAAAAAAGTGTCCCAATGTTGGGACATTCTGGAAAGATCTTGCTGTTGTGAGGGAACAACTAAGAATCAGCTCATGGGCTTGCAGAGTATGAAAGTATTAGGTCTTGGCTTCATGATGACACCTTAGTCATGTGATCTGGTTGGCATGGAGGGAAGATATGATCATCTTAAAACAGTGACTCATTGGGACACTTTTTTGAGCATATGTCCAATCTATGGTTTTGGGATTTAATATGCCTTCCTTCTGTTGTTTGGTTACACAAACAAAGCTTTACCGTGTCACATGATCTGACAAGTGGTTTACAAGTGTGTAGACAATGACAAACATTGAATTTAGGCCATTAAGCCTGAGTCCTCTGCCACAGCTCAAGATATCATCTTTCTAGCTCATCAGGGTCAGCCTCCTCAGTAAATTTCTGTACATGCCACAGTATCATCCTTATGATACATTCTAAACACCATGAGTCTCCTCAGAATGCCACCGGAAGGCATCCATATGCTATTTTCCCTACCTGTGCCTGGGCTGTCCTGCCACTCATCAGCACTAGGACAGCCAGAAATGTCAAGGTCAATCTATCACTTCTGTATATGAAGAACAACCCCATCTCTTCTCAATCCATGCACACTTACCAAAAATAAACTGACAAAAAGACTGGGGTAAAGCAAAGACCTCCTTTTCAATGCAAGCATCATATAAGAGTCAACTAGAGGGTGCCCTGAGTTGACTTGTGAATGACTTGGAATGAGTAATTGGGTCATCAGTGGCCAGGGGAAATATCCAGGGTCAGATGGATGGAAAATGTCTGCACCCTGGCTGCTTAGTGGCCTATCCCTCCCGTACACCTGGAGCTTAAAGGATTTTTCTCCACCACAGCCTTTGTGTCAGTTCCCTTTTGGTATGTGTGCATGGATTGAGAAGAGATGGGGTTGTTCTTCATATACAGAAGTGATAGATTGACCTCCTTGACATTTCTGGCTGTCCTCACATCCTTGCATCGTCCCTTTTCTCATGGATGATTTCCCACAGAACTGGACAGATCCAGTTCTGTGTGTGCAGGAACTGATATTCCCCCAACCTCTATCATATTCATATCAAATTTTAATTGCACACTGTGTGATCAGAGGAAGGGGATTCCGAGAATGCAGTCATATCAATCGATATTCACAACATCAAGGTATGCATTGCATGTGAAGGCTCCTAGATGCAGCTTCATCTGGGAGCTGTGCATAATCTTGGAACAACTTCCTACACATCCCAGTTGCAGCATTAACTGGGAGGCCAGGGTAAACATAGGTAGCTTTGCAATGGTAGCAAATGCAGGGCTCATGAAATTGGTCATGCTCCTTGTGTCTATCATGGTCAACACTTCTCAGCTATTGACCTGGGCTTTTACTACTACACAAGCATGTGCTTGTGAGGGGACTTCTGGTCCCAGGGTAATTGTGCTATTGGTGTGCATTCTGTATCAGAATGCACAGGTGGTTTCTTCTGTTGGATGGAGGGCCATCAATCATTGGGTTTCACCTGAACTAGGGCATGGTGGCCCACTGGCAATTTTTCAATCTGGGATGGCTGGGGTCTCCACATCAATGTATGAGTGTGGTTCCCCACCAAGGCTCTCACATACTCATGAGAGCCTGATGGCCAACCTTTGCAGGTCTCCTCAAAGGTGATCACTCTCCTGCAGTGCCTGCTGCATTCACCATTTGTTTCAAGTCATTGCTCCCCAGATGCCCTGGAGGAGTTCCCCTGTCCTATTGACATCTGTTCTTGCTGTCCTTGTCTGCCTTGATGAGGGTAGTGCACTCATCAAGGCATTGTTCTCCCTAGGGTGGATTGCCTGGTGCATTCTCACTACTGGCCATCCTAGGCTGAGCAGGATTTGGTGCATCCTGTTGATGCTGCCTGCTGGCCAGCTTCCATCCATTGCACCCTCCAAATGTTCAAGGGTGAGATCTATTATGTTCTCAGCAGTGTTCATTTCTGCCAGCATTTATCCTACATGGGGGGCCAACATCTCACCTGCTGCCTCCTCTTGTGCATCCCAACCTTTGTCATATGCTCTTCATCTCTGTTGATGTGGAACTGCTTGGGTGCTATCAGGGAGGGTACTTCTGTGAGCTCCTCACTTATGATGTGAGCTCTGTGAATTCTGCACATCTGACAGTCATCTATGTGCATCAGGCTGAACCATTCTGAGTAGTGCCATGTGTGGTCATCTGCTGTAAAGTTTGATACAGGGAGACCTGGTGATATGGTGGAGGTCTCCTAGATGATTGGGGGTCTCAGTTAGACCCAGGGGGCTAGAGATGCTTGGAGGGGGAGTCAAAGATTGCAGTAGAAGTCTGAAAAATGTGCCCAAAAGTCCAAAGAAAGTGAGATAGAGTCAATCAAGCATCTAATGAAGGAAGAATAATCTTCTCAGTCCCTCAGTCTTTGATTTTCATCTTTTTGTCTGTGGTTACTCATCTTATTATTTTCTAAGTAAATACAAAGTGTTCTAAGTCATGCATGGATTACATAAGCCACAATGCGACCAAACATTACTCAAAATACTAAGTAAAAGATAACAGAAAAGTATAGGAATGAAAAGTAGGTAAAAACAAGGAAATAAAGTAAAATACCTGGTAGGGAGTTTACTCTCCCTACATCTGATGGGGGCTTTGGATGTTGACTGTCCTCAGTCATCTCATACCTAGCTGTACCATAAGGTGAGATAGGGTATCGACCCTCGATATGAAGCTCTAAGTGGAAATCCAAAAAATGCAAACTCAAAACAAAAGAAACAATATAAAAAAAATAAAAGCAGTACTCAGCTATCATCCACAGAGGAATATGCACCACTTTTCTCAAAACTGAGAGAGGGGGGACCCAGCTTGAAGCAGTCTGAGGCTAGCTTGAAGGGCTTGAAGGACCTTGAAGGTGACTCAAAGGAGGGGAGATGGTTTGGGGGCAACTCAAACATGACCCTAACAAACTTGAAGCTATCCTGAGAGTCTCAAAGGTTGCATGAAGGTAGCTTGAAGGGTCTTGAAGGCAGCTTGAAGGGTCTTGAAGGCAGCTTGAAGGGCCTTGAAGGCAACTTGAAGGGTCTTGAAAGTGAGTCCAGCATCTGGATTGAGCTCGAGGGTCTTGGAGGTACTCAGAGGGGCTTGGGTTACCTTCACATTCAAAATCTGACCCTTATGAGTCTCAGTGCAAGCTTGAGAGGAGGCCAGGGGCTGGGTTGAAGGAGGTCTGGTTGCCCTCGAACTTGGTAGCTGACCTTCAACAGCCTCAGGATGAGCTTGAGAGTGGATGGGGGTCTGGGAACTCAAATGGGAAGACTGTACCTGCATAGCTGGACCTCCAGGGCATCAAGTGAGAGCCCAGAAGTCCAGGCAATGTGAGTCAATGTGCAGATCAATGGCAAAAACACCAAAAAACCCAACACAAAGACAAATGCTGAGTTAGTGGTTTTCCTATGCAGGCTTTGGCTCAAGGGATCTGTTAAAATAAAAATGGGGAGGGGTTCCATGCACCTAGAGGGGCTAGGGCAGAGGGTATGGGTGCTCCTGACAAAGGGGGAGCAAGGGAAGATGGAAAAAAGCAAAGATAGTAGGCTGCTCTGAGCCTAGAAGCAATGCAGGAGGATGAAGATAACAGTAATTAGACCCTTAATGGAGCCTCAAATACTGCAAGAATGAAGATGATGATGAAGGGCTTAGAAGCAATGATGAATAGGCTGATGATGGTGATACTGGGCTGATAAATAGGCAAGTGAGCTAGGCTGGTAGCTTCTACACAGGGGAATGCATCCTATGCAGAGGGCTTGGTAGCTTGCTTGATTGCTGTCAATGTATTGGTACTTTATATACAAAAGAGTAGCATAGCCTGTGGTAAACATAGAGCAATACTTTGTCATGGGTTCATAAGCAATTGGTAAAGGGATTGGTGAAGGATTGGTAAGGCATAGTAAGGCTTGGTAAGAATCAGTAAGGACAGTAAGCAATTGGTAAACAAAATCAGTAAGCATGACAAAGATTATCACTAATCTATTTGAAATGGGATGAATCATCAAAGGAATGGATGAATAATGTGAAAGGGGAATGAGTAAGTGCACTGGTCACTGCTGATTAAGGGACATAACTGCAAATGAGTCAAGTTGACTCCTAGATCTGAGATCTAGATGGATTGGGGTGATTTGCTGCACATCCAAATGAAGAGTGGTGGGGATTTCTGCCAGGGGCCAATTTTGGGGGTCTCCAGGGTAGTCAGGGCATAGGATTTCACAACATTCCCCCTCTCCTCCTCTCTGTAAAGTGACCTGCATTAGCTGCAGCTAGCATTCTGGAGGGTTTGAGGAGGAGGAAGGGCTGTCTTCTCCCATAAGAGCAGGGGGAAGTGTCTCAAATTCATCATGAATGTGATCAGATAGTGTAGATGATAGTAATTGGTATTGGACCTGTTGCAATTTTGGAAGAATGAAGGATGATATCGAGATATAGATGTTGCAGGGCACAAGGACAAAGGATCCATATGCTTCTTTGACTGGAGAGACTGAAACAACCACATACGATTTTTCAAGCCTGATAACAGACCTGAGATGACCAAAGAAAGTCCTCCTTGACATCAGACTGGCAAGGAGAACTTGCTGTCCCAAAGCAATAGGATGGGAGGTCATGGATGAGGGAGGGATGAACCAGGAGGCTTCAGGGCAAATGCTAGTGGGGATTCCTTGGAAGTACTCATAGTTATTCTCCCTGGCAAAGGGGACAAGTGAAGAGATCATTGAAGAGGTGGCCATTACAGTAAAAAGTGGTGAAATGGGCATTTGTTGGCAGAAACAGTGCAGACAATTGTGGAGGGCAAGGATCATCACCATATTTGGAAGACAGAATGGCATGGTCAAGAGCTTTCTGTGAGTGTGGGAATGATGTCAATATCTTTAGAAATGACCAAGATATTTGAAAAATCGGAATGCCATAAACTGGCACTTGAAAACTTTTATTTGGTGCTTGAGCAGTTTCTTCCCTAATGTTAAGGGTGGCTCTTGTGCAACAGATGACTGCTAGACATTCCAGTCATTCTGTGCATTAGGGCTAGGCTTCTTGGTTCTTCATCATTCAGGTTTTGGGTCCATGCTCATGTTGCCAAACACCTTTGGTGTGTGACACTGGTGATGAGATGGTTGTGGCCCACCATCTCCCACTGCTTTGCAAATTTCAATGTCACCTGAACTTCAAAGTCCTGAGCACATCCCACATTTTTCAATACTCATTCAAGTATGTCCACAAAGGTCAGACTGCCTTCTTTGTCCATGTCTACATTCTGACCAACTGTAGGTCCTGACTATGCCTGCTACAGTGTCCACAATCTCTCAGACACCAATGAGGAAGGTGTTGATGAGATCAACGAATATCGGAATGGAAGGTACCTTTCTGCTGGAGAGGCTGTATGGTGGATCCTGGGATTCCATATCACTCACAAGGACCCTGCTGTGACATCACTTCCTGTTCATCTTCCCTCATCCTGTTCACACTATCAGTACTATGGTGCAGCCAGACCACATAGCACACTGTCCTTACTGCAGCACTACTTCATGCAGCCTACTGGAACCTTCACAGATATGCACAGCATACAAAGGCAATTCAAGGACTTAATGTACACCGAGTTCTTCACCCTCTTTTGCTTAACTCCACACCATGTTTCCAACATTGGCCACCACTTCGAAGAATGCTCCATGGTTGCAGGATGCCCATCCATGCATGTCATTCAATGCAGTGCAAAACACCCCCACATATGCCATCTTGACATTGTGAGGCCTTCCCAAGGCAATGTATTTTACCTCAGAGCAATCCTTCAAAATCATCCTGTCAAATCATTCACTGACGCTCTCACTGTGGACAACATCAAGGCATCCTCCTTTCAAGAAGCAGCCACAATGTTAGGCCTTTTTGTAGACCAAAACAAGGCTCAATATATGATGCAGGAGGCAGTGTCTGCACTACACACCCCTGCTGAACTATGCTTTCTCTTTCTTCATTTACTCATCAATGATTGCATTATAGAACCTCTCGCTCTATGGCAAGAATACATGCATGAACTCTCAAAAGACTTCATGCCCCAATGCAGCCATGATATTCATCTTGTGGGCAGCCATGCATTGCAGTCCATAGGGGACAGCTTGGAGGAACATGGCAAGGTACTCAATGACTATGGCCTACCCCAACCCACTCTTCCCTCCAGTGAGGTTCTTCATGAGTGGCTAAAGTGGAATCCACTTGCAGCAGCAAATGCCTCGAATGCACATGAAGCATACTCCCTCATGACAGACAAACAACACCTGATCTTTGATAAAGTCATCCACTGTGCTGTCAACAACACCCCCCTCTGTGCTTTCATCAACAGAAAGGTGGGAAGGGGGAAAACATTTCTCATTAATGCCATTTGCAACAAACTACAATCACTGAACCACATTGTTTTGCCTACTGCAACTGCCACCTCTGCCACCTTACTTTATCCTGGGGGATGAACCACACACTCTATGTTCAAGGTAACTTCTCAAAATACTGTCTACATTGTCCTCTGGGGTTTCACCCTCCTCCAGGTCCTCATTAATGAGCATAACAAAATGCTCCAGTCAATGATTAACACTGCAAGCATTGCACAATTTTTCTTGGGAAAACATGGTGAAAAAATTGAAGGAAGAGATACTGTTTTTTTATCAATATTATTGAAAGAAAAACTCTAAAATAATGTTTCATTTTCTTTGTCTGATCTATCCATAGACATGAGTTGATGATATTATCCATGTCCTTCAGTTTAAATATTTTGACTCAATTTCCTAGATTTTCTTTTACAGAATAGTCAGGGAAATACACTGTTTGTTTCTTCCATTTCCATTACCTTTTTTCAGATATAATAGCCAATTATTCATGCACAAGAAACTCTGAGGATCTCACAAAGTATCATTTGACAAAACACTGAATTATCATGTTTTTTTTCCTCTAAAATATCCAGTGGAAATGTTGTGCATTTTCTGCAAGAACATCTAGGAAACACCAAGATATTCTCAGTCAGTATAGCAAGCAAAATATCAAATATTTCTCTCTTGAAAACAACCAAACAATATATTTTAAATTTACTGAGCAGGAACATACAGAATGTTTCCACAAGATATATCATGATTTTCCTTGAGAAAACATGTGTACAAAAACAAACAGATTAAACAGGCATTGTTTTATCATGGATAAAACCATTGGAAAGCTGTGGAATTATAGTGGGAAAATGGCAGGAAATTACTCAAAGTTGCAGCCATGAAGGGATGACTAGGTATTCTCTTACAACTTGTCTTCCAGGTTTGAAGGCTGAATATATCATTCAACTTTGACACACTGAGCAGAGAGAAATACTAGATTTTGAGACCCTACCCTACTGAGAGGCCAGTTGAAGAATTGATTGGCAATGGAAGTTGAGGCAGCAGTAGGAGCAGCCCAACAGGTTTTATTGTTTGAGGGCAGGAAAGCCACTTGAAAGAGAACACATGGAGGTGCTAAATGGGTGGGATGGCCTGAAGATGCCAGATGAGGTTGAGGATGTTGGTAGGAAGGCCAAGCTAGCCAGCAAGTCAGCAGGGCATGCCAGTGGAGTTGACATGAGCAACAAGATGGCCCATGAAGACCTGCCACTGTGTGATGGAAGCATGATTAATGGTTTGCCTAGTGCCCCAAGATTAATGCCACTTGAGGAGGAGCAAGCACTGCACATGAGCAGCAGCCCCATGAACTTGAATGACAAACAGCCAAGGCTCATAAAAATCAAGTCATATTGCTATGGAGGTAGTACAGGTGCAGATATCCCAAATGCAAGCAGTACTAGTGGCATCACAGATGTCCAGGGCAGCAATGCCAAGGAGCCATGACTTACTGTATATGATCCAGGTGGCACCCTATGATGGCCAACAGCCCATGGCCAGGAGGAAGAGAATGGCAAGGGCATACCAAACACACTAGCTGGGCATGCAGATGAATTGAATGGCTACATGAAGTGGGACATACCTGATGCATGAAGGGCACTGCTTGAGGGGGAGCAGGCTGGCACTGGGTGTGCATGAAGGTGGTCCAAGCAGGTGAAAGACACCTCAATCAGGCTGGCATGCCACAATGACAGCTTGAAGATGACTTGAAATGCACAGCAGAATGTCAGAACAGCTCAAGTGATGCCAGAGACTTGAAAATCACCCAAGATGGTCCACAAAAAGTTATGTCAAGGATGAATGGAAGCATCAAACTGATGGTGAATGAGTTGGAACAGATGAGAAATGGTGCCAGTGATTGGAAGACATTGGGGAACCACAAGGCTGGGCAGAGTTATTTTTAGATGGAAGGGCCAGTCATACTGGCTGCATTGGCTGGGAGGAATGTGCATGGAGTTTTCTACCAAGTAACCACAATCCAGGATAAGCAGCTTGCTTCCTCTGACTAAGGTATGTGCCAGAACAAAGACTTGAGAGAAAGACAGCAAGACATCTTCAGCAGCATAGCCTGACTCACAAGACTGGCCCAGAGCTCACTCAATGTCATGGGAGCACCATGCCTCCTTTGTGCTCTGGCTCCTGAAATGTGTCAAGCAACAAATGAATTGATGGCAGCAACAAATGACAGGTGACAAATGACAAATGACAACTTAGTGCTCAAAATGTCTGACATGAGGTTGGTCATGTGACTAGTGCATGTAATCAGACAATGTGTATCAGTGTATGGGTGTCTCTTACAAGACATGCCTTTGCCTCACTCCAGTCACCAGTGGTCTTGGAAGTGCAACTGTCAAACCCAATCACATCTTTTTGAGGAACCTTGATGCAGACTTTATTAAGACACCAGGAGCAAGACAACATGAAAGGGCACACAGTGGAACATGGCCCACAAGTCCAGAAATGTCATACACACAATGCATGATTTGACTCCACCCCTACTAGAGTCCAATGGTGCTTGGCTAGCCAGCATCTGAAATTGGTAAGTGAGTCTATAGAAGAGCATTTTAAGTTGGGCATCTCTTCCCTACACCTAGTCATCCCTTCATGGCTGCAACTTTGAGTAATTTCCTGCCATTTTCCCACTATAATTCCACAGCTTTCCAATGGTTTTATCCATGATAAAACAATGCCTGTTTAATCTGTTTGTTTTTGTACACATGTTTTCTCAAGGAAAATCATGATATATCTTGTGGAAACATTCTGTATGTTCCTGCTCAGTAAATTTAAAATATATTGTTTGGTTGTTTTCAAGAGAGAAATATTTGATATTTTGCTTGCTATACTGACTGAGAATATCTTGGTGTTTCCTAGATGTTCTTGCAGAAAATGCACAACATTTCCACTGGATATTTTAGAGGAAAAAAAACATGATAATTCAGTGTTTTGTCAAATGATACTTTGTGAGATCCTCAGAGTTTCTTGTGCATGAATAATTGGCTATTATATCTGAAAAAAGGTAATGGAAATGGAAGAAACAAACAGTGTATTTCCCTGACTATTCTGTAAAAGAAAATCTAGGAAATTGAGTCAAAATATTTAAACTGAAGGACATGGATAATATCATCAACTCATGTCTATGGATAGATCAGACAAAGAAAATGAAACATTATTTTAGAGTTTTTCTTTCAATAATATTGATAAAAAAACAGTATCTCTTCCTTCAATTTTTTCACCATGTTTTCCCAAGAAAAATTGTGCAATGCTTGCAGTGTAAGGTCTCGACCTCATGTGCTGATCTCATCAAGCAAGCCTCTCTCATCATCTGGGATGAAGTACCCATGGCAAACTGTGCTGTACTTTCATGCATCAACAACATCTGTATGGAAATTGGTAACAACAACAAACCCTTTGGCAGAAAGGTCATCATCCTCCTCAGTGACTTTCACCAAACATGTCCCATAGTCCAGGGGGGGTCTCGAGCACAAGTCATCGACACCTCCATAAGGTCCTCTCCACTGTGGCAATACTTTGTCATCATGCATCTAACCATACCCATTCATAATGCAGAAGACCCTCAACTGGCACAATTTGTAGATGCAGTGGGAGACAGTGATGGGCCTCTCATTCCCCTTGCCATGTTTCACAGAGTATGTGAGCCAGATGACCTCATAAACCATGTCTTTCCTGCAGATACCATCCTGCACCTGCATCTCTGCATGTGGTGCTCCATCCTTTGTCCCACCAATCATCAGATTGACTTCTACAATGACCACATTCTATGCTGCTTAAATGGCCTTAAGCAGATCTATCTCCTGAGTGACACTCTCCAGGAAGCAGATGATGCTGGACTTCTACCCCCCCAAAGTATGCTTGATTATGTTACTCATCATTGTCCACCAGGCATTCCTCCACATTCATTATGTGTCCACATTGGGGGTATATACTGCCTAATACAAATTTTCTCCCTTGACCATGGCTCAGTGAAAAACTGCAGGGTCATCATAGTGGCCATGGGCTGCTGCCTTATAACAGTGAAGGCATTAGACTACATTAATGCATCCAAACAGAACAACATCCTCATTCCACATATAACATTCCACTCCAATCTTCCCTCTGGTCACACCCTCCTTCGCTGCCAATCTCCCCTTGCACCTGCATATCCCTCTACCTTCAACAGCTGCCAGGGTCTAATGCTTGACAGCATGGGTATAGATCTCACCAACCCCATCTTTTCACATGGACAACTGTACACTGCTCTGTCCCACATTTGCCATCATGACCATGCCTGCATATTACCCTGTGGCAATAATGAAACCACAGCTAATGTAACCTATCATGAGATTTTACTATAATACTTTACAATCTTCTGTATTCTGTGTCCTACTGTAAACTTAATACAAAAAGACTGCCAGAGCAGAGTGAGGTGTGTCTTGTTCTACTCACCAATTCAAAAGCTCAAAAAGCCTTTCCATGATATTGCTGGTTTATATTGCTTATATCTTGCCAGCCTGTGAACCAAATCACATGACCTGGTGAGTGATTTTGTAGCCAAGAGTATGTACTATTTATAACTCCACCAAAGCTAAGTGAAATTCCCATGGTGTTTGGCAGTGCACTTCATGCACTGCTGTTAGGGTCAATATGGAAAGGGTTTTTGAGCTCACTGTAACAAGGAATCCCCTAGCACAAGTGCACAGGAAGACCCTATGATACTTGAGTCTGCTGAGGCCACTAGAGCCTCTACCATAACATTTGGTGAAGCACCAGGCTTCCTAAGTGCTGTCCATAAAGGATATAAAAGTGATTCTGTCACAAAAGTCACAGCTGCCACATTATCCCCAATTCAAAGAGGAAGGTGGTCTCCTCTACATGAAAAATTGTGAAGGAGAGAAGGTGTTGTGCCTTCCACATGCAAAGTATGAAGGCAATGACACTATTGCCAAGGTAATCAATCAGGCACATAGGATGCTGAGGCACTTTGGGCCCCAGAGAATGGCAGAGTATATCTGCAGATAGTATTGGTGGCTGAAACTTAGCCAGGAAGTGGACAAGTTCTGTCAAACATGTCCAATATGTCAGATGACAAAGACTGATAATCAACAACTGAAGGGTCTACTGCACAGTTTACCTGTGCCAAGAAGACCCTGGGGGTCAATAGCAATGGACTTTGTGGGACCTTTCCCACCAAGTGACAGGCATGACTACCTGGGGTAGTTTTGTGCCATCTAACATTGATGGTACACCTAGTACTGGTGACTATGATGATACAAGCATCAGAGCTCACAGGGATGTTCATAAGGGAGATTGTCCAATTACATGGACTGCCAGAGACAATAGTCTCAGATTGAGATGCAAAGTGTACATTGGCATTCTGGCATGAAACACACAGAATGTCAGGAGCAAAGCTCCTAATGTTGATGGCATTCCATCCACAGATAGACAGAGCATCTGAATGAGCAATAAGAAATGTAGCACAAATGCTATGAGAAATGGTCCAACAAGACCAAACAGATTGGACATCAAAGATGTCAATGATTGAGTTTGCAATCAACTTGAGCATAAGTAGCTTGACAGGGTTCACACCCTTCAAACTAAATTATGGGTAGTGTTGCCTTGGTTTGGTTTGGAGGCCTGAACCATTTGGGATTGAGCAGCTTAGTCAGTATTCAAAACCCCCAAATCAAAAAGAATTATATTAATAGCTAGTAAATTGAGTGAGCTACAGCCAATGGCTTGAGGTGGTTTGGTGAACTGTGGCAACACTAATTATGGGTATATGCCCAAAATGATGCAATGCATCAGAGGGGGATTGCCCTTTATGGCACTGGGAGTAAAAGCCTTTGTTAGGCAAGTGCTAGAAAATCTAGAGATGGCTCATGATGCCATCATTGAGAGTAGAGTGATACAGATGTACCATGTGAATAAGAAACAAAAAGAAGGGTTCAACCTTCAAGAGGGGGACCTGATGTATCTCACCATGCAGAACTTGAATGTTCCAAAGGGACATGCATGAGAGCTCATGCCAAAATTCATCAGTCCAATGAAAGTATTGCACTGTGATAGTGCAAACAATACATATGTATACTCTGGAGTTGCCAGAACAATTGCAGCAATGTTGCATACATCCAACATTTCATGTTGGATTATTGTGTAAATATGAACAGAATGATGACATTCTGTTCCCAAGGCATGATGCACATCCATTCTATGATGTCAGTATGACCAACAAAGAGGAATGGTTAGTAGATGAGATAATGGCTCACTGATGGATGAATAACAAGGTAGAATTCCTTGTAAAATGGAATCTTGGAGACATGACATGGGAGCCAGTGTCTAACTGTAAGGAGCTTGAGGCCCTTAACAGTACCTCAAGCTCCAGGGCATACAAGATATATGCCAATTGCCCCAAAGGGCAAAAAAGTACACATAGGTGTACAATAACCACTAAGTGGTTAAACATAATATGAAGACTACTATCAGAAGCAAACAGACAAGTCAGAAAGAACAGAATAAAAACAAACAAAGATAAAAATAGAAATAATACTGTCAGCCTTGAGCACAGCATAGTTACTAAAAATTAATTAGAGTATATACTTTCCTCCAATCACATTTTCACTATTTCATGTGCACTTACTTCACTGGTGACATGTTTCTTTTTATTACTCCATCTCTTTCTTCTGCTTTTCTTTAATGCTCACAAACATTCTCGTAGTTTACAATGTCCCACTGCAATCACCATTGCAAAGCACCCCTGAGCCCAGAAGGCTCTATTAGTCCTGACCCCTCAAGGTCTGCTTCATCTCAGTGAGGCAGATCTCCAGCATGTTCAGATGCATACTCTGATGGTTTGCCATCATATTCTTGTCCCTACTCCCTGTCCCTCATCAACTGATGCAGTTTGCATATGGTCAGTAGTGGCCAGAAATGGCCACAATCTCCATCCACCTCACATTTGCCATCCCTCAAATGTGAATGCCACAGGGACAAGCATCCCAGCCCATACTGGGAGTGCCGCCCCCAATTCCCTTGCTTGTGCCATCATGGCACTTGTGAAACATGCACATCATATGCACTTCATCTATCACAAGGCATGGCCTTGTCTGATGCAGGCATCATGCCTGCCATTGTCAACCTCACTGACAAGACTGCATGTCTCATCAAACATACATCCTATTACAAGTTACATCATCATGTCGGCCATTTCAATCAAGAGCTCAAAGATATGTTGTATGACCTTTGTTGTGCTCTTCATAAGGTCAATGACCTACAACATGCCCCTGCCCCCACCATCCCCACTCCCACTATGGTTGAGCAAGCTGTGCATGACTTGGAACATGCTCATATTGCCTCCCTGGGAGGAGGCATCTATGATTATGATCAGGAGGCTGGTCCCTCCAGGGTGGTTCCCCCACCAGCTGCACCACCCTCCTCTTCTTTGCAGGGGAGGGCACAGGCTAATCCTGCATTGCAGGGTGAACCTGTAGTGTCAAGAAAGGGGAAAGAGAGAGAGCCCCAAGAAGTTGATCAGGCAGCCCCTGAATATGGTTTCATGGTCATGGAGATCACCTCCACTGAAAAATATGACAACATCCCTATGGTCATCAAAACAGCTGCTCAGGGAACCCAATTTTCTGAATTTACAGGACATGAAAACCCATTTAGAGTACTCTGCCTTGGGCAAGGCAAGGATGGCATGAGGAAGATCCTCTTTGTGAGGGTCAATAACAACCTCTATGCCTACAATGATGAGAGGTTTGGCACTGCCCTTGCCAACATTCAGCAGGGGACCCCCCCTCCTCTTCCAATCAAACAAGGACAGTTCACCATTCCCATCACTAGATGGGACAGAGGGATTATGGGTCCCATTGGACTTGTTAACACCATGGAGGATATCCACAAACTGTACATATGGGTGTACAAAGAGCCTGAGGAAAAGGCTCCTTGCATACATAGGGCACAAGAATTGGTTACTTATATTAACCCATGGAGGAAGTGCAAGTTAGACACAAATGCAGTCATGGAACTCATGTTGAACCCCCAGCTTGGGCCTCCAAAAAAGCACACCAGAAAAGAAAGGTGCTAAGAGAAAAAGACAGAGCACAAAGGGAGGAAGAAGCCCTTGCACAACAGCCCACTGGTGGACAACTGGCCTTACAACTGCAGCTAGAGGGTCACCCTGCCACTCCCTTTCCAGAGATGGGACAAAGGCCCATCATTCCCCTTCATGACCATTTGATGGTTGAAAATCCTGGAGCTCCCCAAGCCCCTGTTGCTCATCAGAGACCCCCTGAAAGGGGTCAACCATTTCAACCCAGAGGAGGAGGTTGCCCCTCCAGAAGAAAGACAAGAGGGGGAGTTCCCTGATCTACCACAAGAGGCCCCTAGCCTTGATGCCCCAGTCACTGACTGGGTCAGTTTCATCAATATGCACCAGAACAGGTACAATGGTTCCAATGAGAGCTGAGCTCTCAAGGATGTTCCCTGGGGCACTAGGTGTCAGTGAGCACCCCAATGACAATGAGTGGGATATTAGTCCTCCCACTGCCCAACAAGTACAAGGATTCCTCCTCTACAAGTGACTGGCTCCAGTCCCTAGAGGGAACTGTGACTGGATGGTCTGGTTCTGGGAGCTAGTCTGTCTCCTCATGGTGAAGGGTCACTACAGAGCCCTTCTGGATTGGGCAGAGGTTTCCCCTTGTATTGGCTCTCATGTCCCCTGGGAAGGAGAGTTCACTTGCACAGCCAGTATGGCTGATATCACTGCCTACCTCATGGCCAACAGCATCATCCCACATGATGCTGATGACACCCTGATCTGGGCTTGAAGAGCAGGTCATGAATATATTACCTGCACTGTAAATAATGGAGGGGATCAAGACCCCAATGTTCAAGCTGTGCTCAATCTCCTGAGAGTGGCAGTCAATGACCCTCAACCTTTGAGGGAAAACCATTTGAAGGAGTGGGTTGAGAGCCAGGCTGGGGCCCTTGGGATCTCCATGGACTGTATTGTGGCCTGCAAGGCCCATCCATTTGCCACAGAGGAGATCCACATCCTCCAGGTGTTTGCCACTGCAGTGCTCCTATATGACCTACCCCACTACTTGGGGGTGGAAGGTTGAAGTTTGGGGGGGAAGCCCCCAGCTCCAGGTGATGAGCCTGAAGAGGGCAAAATGAGAGATGGGCCAGCACCAATGTAGAAGGGATGCTACATCCAGGTACTGGACTGTTCTCTTGAGGGCATAACCCCTCAAGTCAATCCATAGCATGGAGGGTTCAACACCCTTCATTTTTAGGTTTACATTACTGGAAAGAGGCATTGTAGGGAGAGTATACTCCCTACTAGGAGATTTTCTTCATTTTATTGTTTTTACTTTCTTTTCTTTGACTTCTGTTCATTTACCTTAGGCCTTTAATACTTAGTGTTTGGAGTTTAGACATGTAACATGGCATAAGTAAGCCACCCGCACACTTACATTACACTGTAGCTACATACAAAAACAATAATAGTGAGTTTCAAGAGTTCAGAGTTCAAGTTCAAGTTCGAGAAGGTTGCATGTGACCTTCTGCTGTGCACAGACAGCCTCAGACAGCCTCAGACAGCCTCAGACAGCCTCAGACATCCTCAGACTGTATTTTCTTTCCAGGCTATCGGAGCCCCTTGGAAGATTCTCCTCCCTCAGATCACCCTAGCCCATCCCCAGTCTCACTAGTTTTGGACTTTTCAGCATAACCCTCAGATTGGTAGTGTTGCAAGGTTCAACATCTTGCATGAATGTACATAGGATTTTCTCCTATTGTTTTTCTTTTCTTCTACTTAGATTGTTCCAAGCCTATGTCAGCTCTACAGAGGGACATCAGCAAAACAGACCCCCTCTGTCCAGATCTGTACAGACCACAGACCCACAGACAGGTCCCCCTCTGTACAGACCTGTACAGACTTACCCCTGACTGTTTCAGTATACAGATTCCCACCACTCAACTTAACACATAGAAGTTAATTAGTAATTGAATTATATTACCATAAAACTACTTTAATTACATGCCTGGTACAGGGACTACATATCTATACTACAGCTACTACAAATCTATGCTAAGTGGGCATAGCCTCACAGGGGACCCACCCCCTCCCTCTGCCACCCCCCCCCTCTGGTGGATCATCAGAGGGAGGGATGATGACAATGACAAGGGGAGATGGTGGTGGTAGAGGAAATCGTTGTGTTGCTGGAGTGAGTGGGTTTATATACACCCCCACAAAAAAAAATTTCAATTGGAGATTGAAATTGCCACAGACATTGGTGGAGACTCAGAAGTCAAAAAATCTACTATACGGAGTAATCATACAGCCACAATGTCATAACAAAAGTCATAGCCAATGATCACAGGACCATGGGAATATCCTTACCTTAGCAATATCTCCTTTTTTGGGTGAGATATTTGCAAAGTTCTGTGGGAGATGGGGCACTTCAAAAAATTAAAGTGGCTGTACAGTTATGATGTCATAACAAAAGTTGTAGTATGTGATGTCATGATCATGTCAGTATGATTATATTGTCAATATGACCATTTTTGGATGAGATATGGGCGAATGAATGTTTACAAATTTTAAACTCCGATTGAAATTGCCACAGCACATCAGTGCAGACTCAGAGAGTCATTGTACAGCCATGATGTCATAACACAAGTTGTAGCCTATGATCACAGGACCATGGGAATATGATTACCTTAGCAATATCTCCTTTTTTGGGCAAGATATGGGCAAATTAATGAGTACATCTATGGGTCTGTGGGTCTGTAGGGTCTGTACTTGCTCTGTGGAAAATCTGTACCATCTGTGGGTCTGTGCTGCTCTGTGCTTCTGTACCACACCTACTGTTTTGCTGATGTAGCCCACTACCACCACACATTTGATTACCAAAAAGTGTAGTGGTATTAGAAAGAAGTGTAGCAGTAGTAGCAAAAAGCATAGTAGTGTTAGTAAAAAGTGTAGTAGTATTAGCAAACAGGGTAGTAGTATTAGCAAAAAAGCATAGTACTATTAGTACAAAAGGTAGTAGTACTAGTAAAAAGTGTAGTAGGTAGTGTTATTAGCAAAAAAGCATAGTTCTATTAGGCTTTATGTAGTAGTACTTGAATTTGAATATATTACTTCTTTTGATTTGATTTCTGTGTGACAGAGTGATAGTCCTATTAGCTTGAAAGTGTAGTGGCATTAGCAAAAAAGCATAGTAGTTGTATTAGCAAAAAATGGTAGTGGCATTAGCAAAAAAGTGTAGTAGTGGTATTAGCAAAAAAGGTAGTGACATTAGGAAAAAAGTGTAGTAGTTGTACAGGACTGTACAGGGGGGGACCTTTCTGTAGCACTGTGGGCACTGTAGCAGGCTGTTGCAAGCTGTACAGTGCCATACAGTGACTTATGGTTTTGCTGATGCAGAGAGTATATAGCATTACTGATGTATGTCATTATGATGTACCTTATAGGGCTTTATCATAGCCTTTGGACATGATTTAACTACAGTAGCAATTTCTTGTATACAACACTGGCACACATCTTCTCTTCATTAGATTCAGTAAAGAGGACCAATGAATGCTCACATCATCTCACTCTGGAGAGAGCAGTGTATAACTGTCCATGGGAAAAGGGGTCAATACACAGGTCAATGGCAGATCACCCCAGTGTTAAGCCCTGGCATCTGTTGAATGTCATGGCATATGTGAGGCACTGTAAAGATGAGTTGAAGGAGAGTGAGGGGAGAGGCCTTGAGGTCTCCCTTTGGAAAGGTGGGTCACAGTTTGACCCAAGGGGGCTTGGATGCCTGGTACAGAGTCAAAGAGTAGGGGACAAGACTTAGAAACATGCCCTAAAAACCCAAGAACAACTAAGATATCATCTAACAACTGTCTGAGGAAGGAGAAATAATATTCGAGGCCCTCAGGCTCGGAATTCCATCTGTCTTGTCTGTAGGGAAGTTGTTGTTATTCTAAGTATGTACAGTACACTCTGAGTACGAGTCTAGCTTACATAAGCCAAGCATAGAAACAAAAAGTAAAGTAAAAACAATGAAATATAATAAATCACCTGGTAGGGAGGAAGCCCTCCCTACAGCACAGATGGAATTGTTTTCACGTAACAGTCCAATCAGAACAGGGTGGATTGAAGCTGAATGAAATGTGCAGGATGCAGTGCATTTCATACTGATTGGGAAGCTGCACCTCCATGAAGTGGTGATGCACTGCAGTGACTTGTACACATGCATTGTGCACCAAACCTTTGTCAATGGAGAGATCGCATCGTATGGCACAAATCACATCCACTTTTATGTCGAGTTGGTGGGGGGGAATGGCAGGGTGGCAGAGAAAACTGAGGTAATTCATCAGTAAAATGGACAATGTCTTATTCATACTTTTCATACTTACTTTGGCACCGATAGTCAATAATGCATGGATAGCATGCACACTTTTTTAAGTAGGTCCTTCATCTATCCACACATCTTTTTTGACTATTTATTCTCTTTTTGCAGTAACTTTCTTGACTATTCAGGTTTACACATCACAGGACACTAGTGTACACAATGATCAACAATTGCCAAAAAGTCCAACACAGAGTGACTAAACAAACAAAGGCATTGTAGTGTATCTCTCGAAGTACCTGCACAAGGTCATGTGCAAGTGATGAAGTGAGGCTTAACCAGGAGGTTGGGTTGCCACCCTCAGAAATCAGAGAAAAGCATGTCAAGTGCTTGAATTTCAGTATGTTGATGTCTAACGAAGGGTCCATGAGTCTGCACAGCTCCATCATGCCATTGCAGCCACATGAAGAAGAGAGTTGGATGGGCATAACCAAGTGATAACTCTTGTATGTTGGGAATACACTTGTGCATACATTGGACAGTATGCAAGATGAGACCCTTACTCCCAGAACAGTGTATCTTTTTCAAATTTGACAATTTCGGAAGTGTGTTGAGGAGCATACCTAGCATTACAACAAGAGGGATAAGCTGGGTGCCCCTTTGCTCTACATGGAAAATGTATGTCACTGACCAACTTGGAATGCCAATGATTGTGTGGGTCATGAAATGTGGCATGAATATGAAATGGAGAGGTCCATTAGGCTCTCTGAGAAGCCTGAGATATGACCACTGTTGAGCTAACTGTTCCTGCAGTTACCGCATCCACTCACCATTTCAGGAGGAAGATGTTGAGAATGAATGATGGCTTTGATGTCTTGCTCATCATGGTCCAATGTCAAGACTGAGTGGAAATCTATCTGTAGAGAAGTACATCATGCTGATGACAATGGCTCCATCAGCATTTGATTGTAAACACATACCTTAGATGTCCTCTGTGTCATCATCTTTGATGCCATGCTGGCCAGTGGTCAGGTTTCTTCATGTTATTGTGAGTGTGAACTTACGGTGATGAGCACTGAGGAGGGATACAGTATACAGTACAATATGTGATGGGGAAGACAGGCCTCTGTGAAAATTTTTTGAAGTTTGTGATTACATCAGCATTTCACACAGTGCCATGTAGTCACACTGCCCCAACAATGATGCTGAAGTTCACCACCCCTACCTGCCTGTATTGTAGTAAAAGTGCACTGGCTGATGGTATTCAAGCAGTTCCCCACCCTCCATATTGTCGCCCCTGCTGTGGCCTGGTTTGACAAGTGCAAGACTGGAGATCAAATTTCCCTATGACAGTGGAGGGCAACCTGTCTCACCTACACCCTTGCAGCATGACAAGTCGGAATCTGATTCCTTGTCAGAACATTCCAACTGTTCCATACACTCTGAAACATTTGTGATGTGGCTTGCAGCTGCTGAAAAGTATGGACCATCAGATGACAAGAAGAACGAGAGGTTGGAGAGGTGGGTCACTTGATTACCCATGTTTTCTGCCTGACTTGGGACATGTGGCAACCCCCACTGTGGAGTCTGCCCCCCATCATGCATTGGATAAACTTAGTGGTGACTATTTGTACTTTCTAACTTTTTTGTCTTAACTACCCTATTGAAAACTCTATGTGTATCTACAAAAATTCAGTTAAGTCCCGAAAGTCTCAGATAGAGCTATAAAGGCTCAGATAGAGTTTGGTCGGTTTACTGATGTTGGGGGTTTGCTCCAGAGTGTTGGGAGGTAATTGGTCAGATTCTTTAAGTGCATCAGAGCTGAATAAGTGATCTGCAGTACTGTGAGACAGAAACCAACAAATTTTGATGCATGGTGAAATCATACATGGTTCTCCAGGGAGGGCATTCATGACATTTTGATTGAAGGCATCCACAAAGACATTTTGAGCAGATATGAATGCATGGTCAAGGCAGGCATTGGGGTCATGAAGAATGTCAGTGGGAAAGAGGAAAGAGAGAGCATCTTCTATTTTAGTAGTGGAAGAAAGGAGGGGCAGGTGCTGGTGAGTGGCAGAGCAATTTTCTCCAAGGTCATCAATGAATTTCGTGAATTCTGCATCAGTGCTTGTTCATATTGGGACATGGAGGGTGGAGATACTCATTTTCTGTCACAGTTGGGAGCTTTTAACAGAAGCAGCGAGTGTTGCCATTTTGCCACTACCTGCAATCACAGGAGCAACTGGGTGGAAGTCACCACAGCCAATGATGGGTTTGCCACCAAAGGGAAGGTCATGTTGGTGCATTATGTCACAGCACAACATATGTACACATTCCCATGCAGCTTTGTTTACCATGGGCAGTTCATCCCAGATAATCAGTGTAGCTTCATGGCTGAGATCTGCATGTGTGGAGTGTAGTGAAATGGAAGACACCATGTTGGTATTGTCATCAGTGATGGGGATCCTGAACATGTAATGGGCAGTATGGCCATGTTGGTAAGCAGTAGCAGAAAGGCACTCAAACCTATGATGAGGATGATGTAGTAGTCACAACAGAGGACAGCTGCAAGAGCCTTGATTAAGAATGTCTTGCCCCATCCTGGACAACCCTCTATGAAGAACATTGTGTGATCATTGCCATGACAAAAAATGCTGTGATGGATGTCATCAAAGATTTGGGATTGCTCCTTGTTCAATTGCACATGCAGCCACTTGCTTTCATCAACAAAGGTGTCATGGTGGTGATGCAGGAAATTCATTTCATTGGCCACCTCCTTCATTTGTTGCATGGGGTTAGGAAGACCAAAATCACTTATTTTTCTTTGTGACAGTGCAAGCAACTCTGAAATGTCACCTAATGCATGTCATAGTCTGAGCTCATCATCTTGTAGGTGGATGATGTGATTGATGGCTAAGGCATGGCAAAATTCCTGCCATAGTGGAACTGCAGGGTAGCCTTCAAGGAGAAGAAGAGTGAATAAGAAACAGAGTTGGGAAGGTGTTCACACTGATTCAATGGCTTCCTTCATGGTGAAATGTCCTTTGTTGTCATCATTGAACAAACCAAGTTGAGATGCTGCTTGCTGGAAAGTGGGAAGAACATGTCCATCGATACAACAAAGATCAGTGAAGGATGCAGCAGGTCGATGCAACAGAAGTGCTCACACATAGAAGACTTCTCCACATTTGGGGGAAATGGATTCAACATGGACAACTTTGTCACATGACATGCAATGACATGCCTTCTTGCATTGAACACCATCAGCAGGTTTTTCAAGGAATGCATGGGATGGAACAGGGTTGCCATCATGGTATGGATATAATACGTATTGTTCATAGTATTCCTCATAACAAAGGTGAGCCAAGTCATTGGATCAAAGAAAGTAACAATCCAATTGTGACATGGCAGACTGCATACCATTGGTGTGGCAGAACTGGGGAGTATTGGAGCCAGGAAGGTGGATGGGCAAACACTGCACTGCGGGTTCCTTTCAGGTCATCTTAAAAGACAAAATTCACCAGACACTTTCTGGTGCTGAGAGGTAGCAGGCTTTTTGGTACTCCATGATTTCAGTGGGAGGAGGGTGTTGAGGGCTTTCAGGTTCATCAGTGAAGGCAAAAAAAGGCAGTGTCAGGACCCTTGTACAGATATTTATACAGGTAGCTGAACACCTTTGCAGTGAATGTGACTTTGAAGTGAAAATGGCAATCAGCAATGTTAAGAAGGATGGGACAATGGGGGACAACCCATGCATCCTCAGCCTGTCATTGAAACCACTGCACATGACCTGCATCATCAATGGTCATAGTCACTCAAGGTGTTTGTGGGAATCCATAGATACAACATCCATTTCAATTACAGCGACTTCCTGCATGTGATAAATGGCTGTTGTGATGAATCATATACCTCTCCACTTTTTGATGCAGAGATGGATTATTCCATGGTAGCTCTGCACTGACAATGCTGTCAATTACCTCAAAAGGAGGTTCAGGGTGTACCTATTGAAAACTTGAGGAGAAGCAACTGGGGATGCCAAAGATGCTGACCTTGAAGATAATATGCACATGGGGGAAACCACACTTTTGGAATTCAACCACTTAGATAAGATAAACCTTTCGCCCAAATGCTGTTCTCAACACAGCAAGAATTCTCTCCAGGCAGGACTTGAACACCCATGCAACAATGACAGGTGCATCATTTGCACACTGGCCAGGAAGCAGAGCAGTTCAAACTTCAGGTCAATCAGGGTTGAATGTCATTGTGCAGAAAAAAGTGGGTTACCCAAATTTCCATCCTAGTGCCATTGCATCTGCTGCCTGTTGAGAAGTCCATGCATGTGAGCCCACAACACTTGCAGGCAATTTGATCACAGGATCAGTGTCTTCATCATCATCTTGTCCATCACAGCATTGTTGATCACAAACCTGTTGTGCATGAAAATGTCACTCTCTGTTGATGTATGCCAGTCATTGTTCTTCCATGCAAGAATACATGTTGACAACATACTCACAACAAAGATGCCCAAATGCCAAGAAATGATTGTCATCATTGGCAAGCAGCCAACTGTGGTACCAATCAATCTGAGACAGTGAAGGAATGCCAGGCACAGGAGATGCACCCCATCCTATGTCTGCATGGGGAAAAAGCAGAATATAGTGCAGTGGTTCATAGTGATGGGAGAGGATGTTGATAAACTCCAGTCGTCAGTGACCATGGCAGCAAATCAGGACAGAATGTGGATTTATGGTAGTGGAGTTAGATGCATGCATTACAGCTGTGAAATCAGAGTTGCTGGTAAAGTCCTGCAGCTCTAAGATACATCAATGGCTATGTGGGGTGGCACAGAAGTGCTGTAAATGTGTGACATATGGATTGACAGATTGAATGTCATCAGCAATGGCCTGAACAACAAAGCTATGTGCACTGAATTGCACTGCTTTTTGACTGCATAGTGATTCATCATATAAGAACCAATGGATGGAGTGATCAGTATACTCAGTATCATGAAGAAGATGGTATGTTCATCCTGTGATGGCAACAGAGGGTGGTCCATCATGACCTCCAGTGGAGAACTGTTGGAAAGTTCCTGTGATACTGATGCCTGCAAATGTGAAGAGATTATTGATTACATGACCATACTCCATGAGATGATGGGCATGAAGTGGATTGCCAACTAAGCTTTGCAGCCAGGGGGGAAGAGCATGCAAGGAAGGCAAAGCTCATGATTTATTACCACAGCAGAAACTGTCACTCTCAGTGGACAGCAGCAATGCATTGCAATGTGGACACTGGCAATCCCACATAGCAGGTTGAAGGGCAGGAGGAGGATGCTGCAGCAGGTCAACCCACCATGGTGCAGCTCCATTCAATGAAGTGGCTGAGGGTGACTGCTGTGGAGGTGGTGAGGCACTACATGAATGGTGCTGCATGTACAAATGTCAATACAGATTGAAAAGGAGAAACAGCAGTTAAATGACCTTATTGTCTTGGACATGTTGCTGCCAGTGCTGTTGATGATCACAGTCTGCTGAAGCAGACAAAGGCATTATTTATTGCAGATGCGATGGAGTAACATGAAAAAGTGAGAATGAAGCACTGACATGAAGAGGCTACCAACAAATGACATCATACCATAGCCATGCTATGTTACATGCAAGCAGATTGAGAGCTAGATGGTGTAGGCTGCAAAGTAGAAGTATGATCACCATCAGAGTCATTCTTGTACTTAGCTCTCTTCATCCCTTTTCCCTTCCAGTTAAGATGACCCAATGTCATGGATGGAGGTGACTCAATAGTTGGAGATGTAATCTCGCCTGGTCCAAGAGCAATATCTCTGACATGAATGAGGCATCTTCCATGATTGGAGGTGGTGAGATATCCATGAACCACCACATGATTTCCAACATTGGGAAGTGGAGTTTTGAGGAACCATGTATGCAAACTTGGATAGAAACAACATAAATGGATTAATTGTTCAGGGGCAGCACCATACTGTGAGACATCAATATTGAAAGCCTGATTTTGATCAGCATTAAGATTGGAATGGCAAACTCTTCCCACAGTGATGAATGCAGGGAATGGCATGTGAGACTCACATTTGGCAGCCATCAAAGGCATGGGGACAAAATCCTGCATGAGAAATGTGCATAGACTAAGGCAGGGAAAAAAGGCAAAGACATATATCTATTGCAAACAGCTGCAAAATGGGGTCTGTGGTCTCAACATTAGATCCTGCTGTTGTCTGTGAGACAACCTGTGCAATGCCACAGTATGGCCCATCCTTGAGCAGAGCAGGGTCTCTGCCAAATGTGAAAAAATCAATGGCAAGGTCTCCAGAAGGCAGGGGCAAAAATCCATCATGCTTCCAAAAGGTCTTGCCTTCATCAGCAAAACTACATGTAGTCTGCTTGATTGGAACATCTGATTCAGTCTGACAAACTTTATTTCAATTCAGTTGAGCTCTTGGCACTCCATTCAGTTGTCCAATGTCAGACATCTGCACTGTCTGGATTTTCTGAGCCATCTGATTCAGACTGCTCCAGACACAGCAGACTACATGTAGTTTTGCTGATGTTGTGCATAGGTGAATGCATGACCATTTTGAACCCCAATCACCCCATGAATATTACAGGAGGTAGCCATGACAGGAAGTCAGAAGCAGTAAGCACGAAGGCAGGCACAGAGAGAGGTGCTACCTATCTGTGATGATGCATGCATGACATTGCTCTCAATCGAAGTCAAGTTGTGCTCACAGTAGCCAATCAGAATGTAGGGCAATACCATGAGGGGATGTGAACCAACAGTGATGAGCATGCAACCCACTACCTACATGCAAGTGATGCAAGGACAATGCAAAGTCAATGTGAACATTGATCAGCAATGAGTGATGCTGCCCAGAAGAGTCACACTAGTGTTGCCACAACTCTGACTAATAGTCAACTCGAGTTGAAGTCGAGTACGTGGCTTAGTCATACTTTCCCAAGTCCAGTCAATAAAAATATCTCCAACTCGACCAGCTCGGTTAGTCATGACTTCCGACTTCAAGTTGACCAGCCGTATACTTCCGCAAACACCTGTAAAATATACTGTACACTTATGTATTATCCATATCATGCAATTTTGTTTTCATTGTTGAGTTTGGCTCTCTGTCCTTGTCTATGATGTCACATGCCATGCCCGTTTTCTTTGTAACATGGTTGCCTCAAGCCATAAACTACTACACCTTACAAATACCCACATTTCCTGTAGCCTTGCCACTCAGGATTCAGGACATGTACATTGCCTGAAGTGAAGAGGGCCTTTCCCAGTAATCACCATCCATATTTTCGGGAGCTTCTCTGTAGAAGAAGACTGAGAACCATCATTGAGTGCCCGAGCGCATTCCTCATACAACATTAGGGCTTCCAGCAGAGTGTCGAAGACTTCGTCAGGCATCCAGGAAGTACTGCTTACAAGCAAGGCGACTCTATCCTCTCGCAATGTAGGCGTACTGATCTGCAAATGCTGCAATGAAATACGAGATTCACGAGAAGGCCAACTCATCATTGTAAACTTGGCAGAGTAAGGGATGTTGGGTTTCGGCAAAAAATCCATTAGGGAAGGATCCTTCAATGAGGGACCAAGGCGGATAAAGAGCTACCAGGAGAGTGTGAGCAGTACACTTGCCAGAAAAAAGCTGTTACTCGCCTTGTGTACTTTGGGTGGCAAACACTTGTGGAAATGGCTCAGAGGGTGATCGTAAAGGATGGCCATTCTGCCACTTAAAGATGGTCAGCTAACGTGTAAGGTATAAGTACGAGTATACGATATACCTCAAGTTCTGTTTGCTTGCAAGGTGATCCAGCATGGCCCGAGTAATGAATAGATGGGCATACACAGTGGCAGAACACCCAAAAACCTCCTCAAACCTGCTTCACAGTCAGTCCTGCAGTCTTACTATTGTGGATTCACATACCGTTCGGCAATCATTACAAATGGACAACCATGCCCCAGCTTCAGAGTTACAATGTGTGCCCAAGATTGTGCTGGTCAAGACTCAATGATCACTTTACTTGCTCGGATAGTCGGATCCAACCTACAAGCCGCGCAAAGGGAAGGGTAGGGATACTAGGTGGGTTCTTGGAGTGAGGTTAGTAGATTTGGAATGATAGGACTCTTAGGAGTGACGAAAGTAAACAAACATAAGTGTGATCCGAATATCCAAAAAAAACTTGCTTTGTCATGACTTCTGCAAACAGCTGTAAAATAATAAATATATTATTACCGTTGTGGGAACTTGTGTGGTCTGACGGATGGCGTCTAGAAACAAGCAGTGGGATGATGATTGCGAAATATGAAGTAACAAAGTAGCTAATGCCTCAGAGTACTCGGAATGAGATGGCAGCACACAGTAACATTCGTGAGCTCAGTACAACTTGACCAGCCCTGATGCTGCATGGTCACCCTCTGCTGATGCCATTGTATTGAGAATAGCGCTCATCACTTCGTTACCATTTGCCTGTGACATCACGAGGGCACCAAGAGCATCTTCCCTATCCTGGTCTCGAACCATCTCATTTTCCACTGTGCCCCAGTATCGAGTGAAATGAAATCTGTCTTGTTTGAGTGAAAGCTTGAGTAGCTGTAAGGCTTCCATCAACATGGGACTAATGCGGTTTCATTTCTTGGTGTCGGTTTCTGTGCTTGACGAGAATATATGCTCACACGGTGTGAGTCGATGTGTGGATCAATGGCAAAAACACCAAAAACCCAACACAAAGACAATTGCCAAGTTGGTGGTTTTCCTACATGGGCTTTGGCTCGAGGGATCTGTTAAAATAAAATGGGGGAGGGGTTCCATGCACCTAGAGGGGGCTAGGGCAGAGGGTATGGGTGCTCCTGATGAAGGGGGAGCAGGGGAAGACTGAAAAAGCAAAGATAATAGGCTGCTCTGAGCCTAGAAGTGATGTAAGATGATGAAGATAACAGTAAGTAGACCCTTAATGGAGCCTCAAATACTGCAGGAATAGAGATGATGATGAGGGGCTTAAAAGCAACGATGATTGGGCCTAATGATGATGATGATGAGTGAGCAGGTGAGTCTTTACACAGGGGACTGCTTCCTATGCAGGGGACTTGGTAGCTGCTTTTTATTGCTGTTGACATATTGGTACTTATATACAAAAGGTAGCATAGCCTGCAGTAAATATGGAGCAACACTTTGTAAGTGATCTGTAAGTGATTGGTAAAGGGGATTGGTAAAGGATTGGTAAGGCTTTGTAAGGATGAGTAAGGACAGTAAGCGATCAGTAAGCATGACAAAGATTATCACTAATCAATTTGAAAATGGAATGAGTCATCAATGAATGGATGAATAATGCGAAAGAGGAATGAGTAAGCGCACTGGTCACTGCTGATTAAGGGATATGACTGCAAATGAGTCATAGTGACTCCTAGATCTGAGATCTAGATGCATTATGGTGATTTGCTGCACGTCCAAATGAAGAGTGGTGGGGATTTCTGCCAGGGGCCAATTTTGGGGGTCTCCAGGGTAGTCAGGGCATAGGATTTCGCAACTTTCCCCCTTTCCTCCTCTCTGTAAAGTGACCTGCATCAATTGCAGCTAGTGTTCTGGAGGGTTTGAGGAGGAGGAAGGGCCGTCTTCTCCAATGAGAGCAGGGAGAAGTGTCTCAAATTTGTCATGAATGTGATCAGATAGACTGGATGACAGTAGTTGGTATTGAACCTGTCGCAATTTTGGAAGAACGAAGGATGAGATTGAGAGGTAGACGTTGCAGGGCACAGGGACAAAGGATCCATATGCTTCTTCAACTGGAGAAACTGAAACAACCACATATGATTTTTCAAGCCTGACAACAGACCTGAGACGACCAAAGAAAGTCCTCCTCGATGTCAGACTGACAAGGAGAACTCGCTGTCCCAAAGCGATAGGATGGGAGGTCATGGACAAGGGGGGGATGAACCAGGAGGCTTCAGGGTGAATGCTAGTGGGGATTCCTGGCAAGTACTTGTAGTTATTCTCTCTGGTGAAGGGGATGAGTGAAGAGATTGTCGAAGAGGTGGCCATTACAATAAAAAGTGGTGAAATGGGCATTCATTGGCAGAAATGATGCAGAAAATCATGGAGGGCGAGGATCATCACCAAATTTGGTAGGCAGGATGGCGTGGTCGAGAGCTTTCTGTGAGCGTGGGAATGATGTCAATATCTTTAGAAATGACCGAGATATTCGAAAAATCGGAATGCCATAAACTGGCGCTTGAAAACTTTTATTCAGCACTTGAGCGGTTTCTTCCCTAATGTTAAGGGTGGTTCTTGTGTGACAGATCACTGCTAGACATTCCAGTCATTCTGCGCATTAGGGCTAGGCTTCTCCATTCTTCATCATTCAGCATTGGGTCCATGCTCACGTCACCAAACACCTTTGGTGTGTGACAATGGGACAGAAGATGGTTGAACCAGAAGATAGTCCATGGCGATGCGATATATCATGGGGAACCTCACACGTTCTAGCTATATGGGATGTCAGCTCTACATCCAGTAGACTGCATGTTGAGGTCTTCTCTTACCTCCCAGAATGTGAGCACATTGGCATCTGCTTGGCTAGTGGTTGCAATGTAGGAACCAAACTCTTCTTCGATGGATAACTGTCCTTGTTCCTGAGCCATGGGCATGATTTCCATTGTATCTAAACCGTAGAGTGAGGCTAGCCCCATGTATGCTGGTCGCATGGTGGTAGGAGTTGGCTGAGCATTGTCATCAGCATACTTTGTGTGGTATTCTTGCATCTGTGAAGGGATAACGATCGGCATACACTATAAATTTGCCCAGGTGGGTACTTACTAGTTCCAAGATGCTGGCTTTGACAGAAGAAATCTCATTGCACCACTTGTGCTCCACCCACGAGAAACGTATAGAAGGGTGTGCAACTTTGCACAATGTTAGGATTTGGATGGTCGAATACTCAAGATGACTCCACTCACACATCGTGAATACGTACACCTTGTTTGCAGGCATATGTTTATGATATCATTCCCTGTGAGCTAACCCTTCTTTGAGGAGTGGGCCAAATTGAGGGTTCGTGGATGACATGCTGATTCTCTTCCACTGTTCAAGGAAGGTTTCATAAGCGGGCAGGGCTCCACTGAGCAAGGGGATGCGCTCTGAAGTCATTGTATGGTGGGCCATGGCAGGGGCCTGCAAACAAGTGTTAGCATTGGCAGTGTGCACCGAAAACTTGGATACTCACTTGCAGGGCAAACTCGAGGTCTTGTAAAACTTCCCAGTGCATCTGTTCCAGCTTCTCCAGTACCAAATTTATGTTCCATGGCATTCTGACCCAAAGGTCAATTGCCCGCAACAAAGCTTTAGATGACAATACACTGTAATGATGATTGCAAACCTGGTCTAATGCTCGAAGGCGATTGATCATGTAGTAGGTTGAGTCCCAACAAGTCGCAACATCATGTAGTAGCTGGACAACAGGGAGAGGGAATGGGACACCACCTTTCATGAATGATTGATTGGTATTCCTGGATTCAATGGTCTGTTGGAAATTATGCCAATGCTGACCTGAATTGCAGATGCATCGAATGGTCTCCCATCCACACCAGATAGGGTCCTCTTGGACCGCCATAATGTATTCCTTCTTGTGCAAAACCCTCGGTGGATTGCCCCAGGTCCTCGGAAGGCCAGAAAAATCTGCACATTTGTAGCTGTTGATAAGATGTTGTATGCAAATGTTGATGATATGAGGAAAGCAGCAGATGCGACAGGCAACAGGATCTATGTCAAATTTGCACTCTTCCTGTAAAATCCGTGCAAACACTGCCATGGCAGTATCATTATTGGTGGCATTGTCCATGGTGAAATGATCAATCTACTCCAAGGTTAGTAAGAGTATGCCAAACAAGTCAAAAACAAACCTTATCCACTGGAATTTCAGCACAATTGATGAGATGAAGTATGGCCTTTGCAAGTTCCTTGCCCATGTGTGAAGAAGGGAGGTAGTGGAAAGCAATCAATGCAGCCTTCATGGCGAGCTGACCGGAATGCGGTGCATTTCCCGACTCATGTCTGATCCAGTGTGCCGTCATCGCAAGGTAGGAGTCGAGCTTGTCAGCAGACCACACGTCTGCAGTAAATGAAATCGCTCCGACCGCTCTCTGCAGTGTAAATGCTCAATAACAGCGCAACGAGTAGCGATCCACTCACCTTCAACTCCACTCTGAGCTGCATAAAACATTCTCACCAGCGCTGGAGGATGAGTTCATGAGTCTTAGTACGATGAGGAATATCAGTATCCCGCAAATCACGACGAAGGTAAAGGATCAGCTGGTGAAACTGTGGACATTCCATTAAATAGATCGCCTGATCCACAAACAACATCATGTCAGAAAAGTGCTGAATGGATTAAAGACTCCTTACCTGGTTGTCGGAAACGATGAAATCAACCAAAAGTTTGCACAGGCCCTCAATGGAGAACTCGGGCAGACCGACACTAGGGTCCCCTTTCAGTAGCTTTCCACCAGGAACTCTGTCATCCATGCCGGGTGGAGGTGGAGGTGGTAGACAACTGATTTCTGCACCAGGGCGATTAAGTTCTGCTTGAAGGGTGTTGTAAGTATACCCTCTCTTGAAAGCAGCCTGGAGAAAACGGGACTGCACAGGCCAATTGTTTTCTTCAATCTTGTCCAGATACAGCAGTGGATGTTGGGAGTCGAGATGACCACGATGCGTTGTAGTCGAAGACCCCAGAGAGTATGGTAAGCTATGTTGCCCTATGTCAGCATCACAAACACAAAACAGAAAAAAGGGGCCTTACTTGCAGATGTTACAGTAGTATTGAGTTCCCTCTTTCTGAAAAAAGTAGCGAGTGTCGTGAGCCACATTCCACCTTAACTGGCCCCGACTTGAGTCTATGGTAGAAAAGGGGTCAGACGTAGCAGTGCCAATTGCAGTGGGTTGAGGTTGATGATTCTCTTGTGTCTTGTGGTCCTCATCATCAGCATCGACATCGAGTTCTTGATCGATGGCGATGAACTCCCTCAAATCATCGTTATGATAACGCTGGGGCAGGCGGTGAGCACGAGTGGGGCGATCTCTGACCTCAGTGTCCCAACTCTCAGTGTCGGGTTGTGCAGCAGGATTTGGTCGTTGATGCTGACACTGACCCTTCGCCATGGGATGGAAGGGAATGGAGAGTGAGCAGATGGAGAGTGAAATGAAATATCAATACTTATAGCATCATTGCATCAGCATTGCCAGTTGCAACCAGACATGCACATGAGGTGAGGGTGCCAGCTACTTACATACAGCCGGCTCCCCGCCTTGTGTACCTTCGCCAGGCAATGATACATTTACCTCATGCTTAATAGTCTGACCAAATAATCGGCAAATGTGGTTTGCGAAGGATAGTGGGATAAACATTGGGGAAACGTACAAAACGATACCAGATATACAAGCAAGATGTTCGAAATCAGAAATATTCAACGGTGTTTACCTGCGAACCGACTTGCGATGTGCAGCTGAGCATGGGGCGATGTCTCAGGGCTCGGGGGACGTGCTGGGGGTTCCATCATCCATGGGCTCGTATTCCTCATCATTGGAATGAGTGCGCTTGATGCCTCGAAACTGGGAGAAGTACCAGTTTTCGTAGCGTGACCAAGCAGTTGAGTGCAACAAAATCTGCAGTCCTGATTGAATCTCCCTCCAGTTGAACTCGACTCTGGGTTCGGCTGCTTGTAGCCTACGTAGCACGGACTTGGATTTGAATACCTTTGTGAGTTTGCATATCTCCTTCACAGCACTTAGTCCCTTTCCGATTACTCGCTCTGCCTCTTCCATTTCAATGCGCGGATATATGTACTTCAAAAAAACACTGAGTTGGCAGGTCTTAAAGCAGTCAAACACATCACTTACACCAATTACCTTCTTGCTATCATCAAGGTTGATCCTCTCTGCTCCATCCTCCCTGATCCAAACATTGAACTCGATGTCTTTGATTGTGCACCACGTATGATCGGCCACTACGATAGGCTCAATCACCACAGGCTCAGGTTTGAAATCGACTTTGGAGTCTGAGTCCTGCTCGATGGGGGATGAGGGGTCGAGTCATGTCAGGGATTCAGCCTCGGGACTATCGATAGAGCTGGAGTCAGAGGAAGTGGATTTGTCGAAGTTCGTAGCATATGCCTCGATAGATTGAGGAAGTGCGAGAAAATCATCTTGTGAGACACATGCGTCACGTCAAGAAAAGAAAGACCAGGTGGGTGTCCCCTCCTGTGGGGAGTGGTAGTCACAATCCTCCGAAATGAAAATCAAGATGACAAGAACGATACTTGGCCAACCCTCGACCTCAGCCTGAACCTTCTTCATCACATCTTCATGGCTTTGGCTGAAGGCACACTCTACTACAGCGAGTAGAATGTCAGATCCTGCCTGGACGGGGCTTGTGATCAGGGAACGATTGGGGGTTGCACAGAACCCGGTGTGTGATGATCGGAGGCTGAAGTTTGGTTCCAACGTAATGCAAAGGAGAGATTGGTTGATTGGAAGGTGGTCCAGTGCGGACTGCACAGCCCTGCCAAAATCAGTAAGACAAAACTCGTGTGTGGCCATTGGCATCTCTACGATTAAAAGGCCATTCCAGGGGTTGTGAGACAACCTAAGAGCAATGAGTCACATGTCATATCGTAACAGTCATGAATCCTCTTAACCTCGGTTTGCCCTGCGAAAGAGACCACTCTTCCACCACTCGTGTGAGAGATTCAAATACTTGCACATCAACATTTTCAAATACCTGTGTAGCAGTGGGTGTCAGCTGTGAAAACTTGCTAGCATATTAAGACCTTGCCTGGACTTCAGCAGTTGGATCAGCATCTGTGCTTCGCACACCAAATTCCTTCAATAAGTCTCAGAATGATTCTTGACTACAATAAATTCAAGTCACCCTGGAATTTACAGAGACATACTGGGTGATGTAGCTTGTGAAATGATCTGAGAATTGTCACTGGGAGACACCACATTGGGTGCAACAAGCTTGGATCGCTTAGCCCCTTTAACATCACTGGCGTCACTTCGAGGACTAGGAAGCGAGTGTGGTCTGGTTGTAGCCAGGATAGGGTTGACCCTTGTGCCATTGTTACATGTTTTGAGTGATAAAATGGGCAGTAGAGCAGGTGTCTCACAGGGGGACTGGGTTGAGAAGGACTGAGCTGGAGATGACTTCTTCACAGACCTCAGTCCAGTGGCAAAGCAAGGGCCACCTAAGCATCGAGGCCTTGGTGATTCCAGCATAGAGATCATGCCAGGAAGGGAGCTCAGGGGAACCTTTCCATGAAACCTTTTGTAAACTCCATGGCCTCGTGTATGGCTATGCAACTTATCACCCATTTATTTCAAATGCCGGGAGAATTAACTGGAATGCTTCGTAAGATTCCAGGCGAGAAAAAGAATATAATTGTACACGTGGGGCTGTGTGAGTGGGTTCTGGCAACTTGTCACTTTAGGACTTAGGAGGTGGGAGGCACTGAGACAGTGGGAAACTTAACCTTGGCACTGAAATCGTTATAAGTCATCCTGATGACCAGCCACTTTCGAATATGGAAGTCAATAAGAAGCCAGGTTTGGAAGTCCGTTGCCATCACTGGACCCCTTGGAAAACGACCAGCTCTTGCTCCAACAGTGAGTCCCTTGAAGTTTTGAACCAATAAAAGTGGGTCACATACATACTTGAACCTCGAGGTGAGGCTGTGGAGGCATACTCCTTCCTGCTGGTGGATGTGTTGATTCCCGGATCCAAAGGGCTTAAGGCTTCGTATTTGCAACTGCAAAGGACTGCCCAAACTCGAAGAAATCTTGGTGGTAGTCAGGCCACACTATGTCAGATATAGTTCGCATTGATGGCAGATATGCACTAAAAGAGCATTTGGGCGCTGGTTCATGTGGTGAGTGAATAATTGTCAAACCTTGAGTGCATGAAAAACTTCCATGGTGGGACCATGATTGTCAGCCACAGTTTACCACACGCAGGACATCATTACAAAGCAGATTGTTGCAGTGAAACTAGAACCAACTGCCTGCAAACCAGCATCTCATGAAACTCACCTGGAACACGAATACCAGGTTCTTAGTGAGCTTGGAGGTGCCACTGGACTTCCTTGGCCAATCTGGTTCAGCAGAGAAGGATCTTATCAGGCCATGGTTATTGACAACCTCGGTCTGTCCTTGGATGGGTTACTCAACACATCTCCTGATGGTGCATTTCCACTACATCATGTTGCCGCCCTGGGACTGCAAATGGTGAGTTCCTTCACTGTTTTACGTGTTGAGTTGGCTCATCTGCATTCAGATAACCTGGCTCAAGTATATCCATTCCCACCATTTCATTCATCGTGATATTAAACCACAGAATATGCTCATGGGTCTCATGGAATCCAAGGATACAGTCTTTCTTATTGACTTTGGTATTGCTTTGCAATAACAGCATCCATCATCCTGTATCCACATTCCAATGGAGAAAACTGATGAACTAGTTGGTACACCGGCTTTCACATCTCTGAATAGTCATCTTGGACTAGAACTAAGCTGGAGGGATGACTTTGAAGCTCTGGCCTACACGTTGTTATTCCTTTGTAATGGGTCATTGCCATGGTTGGTGTCTCCAGGTGACCAAAGACGTTTACCGCCTTCAGCTATTCACAAATTAAAGGCCGCATTCATATTGGGATCTCACCCTGAAATGCCAACAGAACTCCTAACCTTCCTCTCATATGCTTGCAACCTTTCATTCATGCAAAAACCGAATTATGAACATCTTCGCACCATTCTCCTTCCTGCAACATTGTTGCTGACCCTTGTAAAGAGAGAGACGAAAAATATATTGGTGATGCATGCGCAACATGCTAGTAGGGACAAGGACTGTGATGGCTGCAGCGAGCAAGCTCCTGGCAGGATCAGTACAGGTGTCACACCACAAAGGTAAGCATAGGAACTGTATGGTTCTTAGATCAAGTGGGTAACTGAGGTACAAACTCCCAACAAGGCCTCATTCACAGAAGCCTGCAAACTCTGTAATGGGCACACATCAGGGTAGCTGGAGCAGTGGGCAGGATGTGGTTCATGTGTGGGCACGTTGATGTCATCCAGTATTGTGTATCGTATGTTCAAAATGCATTGTACTACTGGCCATGTCTGCAATTGGTCCATGGCTGTCACAGAGCAAAAACCACATCGCCTCAACAACAAGGCTGTCAAATATTGCAGCACCACATGACCTGTCGGTTTGCCAATGTTCTGGCACCTACCTACATAGACATGTAGCAACAGTAGATAAAAAAGCTGCTGAGATTGACAATAATATGTTTTTGGGTCGACTTCGAGCCAACCAAAGTCAACTCGAAGTCGGTCTGAGCTCATGAACAACTTTAGCCGGCAGTACTGACTAACCAAATTTGGTCTAGTCAGGATTTACATAAAGTCGGGTTGCTGCAAGTCGAGTCGCTTGCTTAGTCACAGGCAACCAGGTTGAGCTGGGTTGAGCTGGGTTACGGCAACACTAAGTCACAACCACACATGCATGAAGAACTTAGTAATGCAGACATCTCATAGTGGAAAGTGTGCAAGCACACAGGAGCCAACAGAATCAGGAACAAATAGGGAGACACATGAGTCATGTGGGTGCCAGATGCTTCCAACAGCATCTCCTCCTTACAGTATCAGATAACATTATCATTTCATTAAAATTTTCCTGATGCCAAGCCTTACCAATCCTTTTACCAATCACTTACCAACCCCTTACAAAGTATTGCTCTATGTTTACTGCAGGCTATGCTATCTTTTGTATATAAGTACCAATACATTGAAGCAATCAAGCAGCTACCAGCTCAGCATCTGCCCACTCATCAGTCTACTCATCTGCCTACTTATCAGGCCTACTCATCCTCACCTCTAAGCCCTTCATCATCATCTTCAGTCTTGCAGTAATTGAGGCTCTAATAAGGGTCTAATTACTGTCATCTTCATCATCCTACATCACTTCTAGGCTCATAGGAGCCTACTCTCTTTGCTTTTTCAGTCTTCCCTCTTGTCAGGAGCACCAACCCCCTTTGCCCTAGCCCTCTAGGTGCATGGAACCCTTCCCTTTTTTATTTTCAACAGATCCCTCAAGCCAAAGTCTGCAGAGGTAAACCACCACTTGGCATTTTGTCTTTGTGTTGGGTTTTTGGTTGCTCCTGCCATTGATCCACACATCAACATCAGCAAACAAGCACTTGGCTGTCCAGAGCTGTCCAGAACTGGACAGGGCCCCCAGCCCTCCAGAAACCTCTAGCAAAGTACCTAACTGGCTAGAATTGTCCAGGACTGTCCCAGACTGATGACAGAACCTGTAAGGGTTGTGGTATTTGCCTTAGTTCACACCCATGAACTGTACCATATGGTATTTGCAGTGTGATAGTTAAAGACAAATTGTCTTTAAAATTTACTACAAAGTGTATATATACTAGACATGAAGGCATGTGATACCAGAGTATCACATGCCTGTGAATGACTACAAACCTCCATTTAGGGCATGGCCCCTAACACCCTCCCCCTGTAGAGCCAACATAGGCTTGGAACAGTCTAAGTAGAAGAAATGAAATGATAGGAGAATATCCTATGTACATTCAAGCAAGATGTTGAACCTTGCAACACTACTAAGCCAAGGGTTACCCCTCATCTCAGTAATGTAAGCTGAAGCACAAAGGGTGTTGAACCCTTCATGCTATGACTTGATTTGAGGGGTTATGCCCTTGAGAGAACAGCCTGACATCTGATGTAGTGTCCCTTCTACACCAGTGCCAGCTCATCTCTCATTTCACCCTCTTTGGGCACATCATCTGGAGCTGGGGGCTTCCCCCCTGAACTTTGACCTTCCACCCCTGAATAGTGGGGTAGGCCATATAGGAGTGCCACAGTGGGAAACTCCTGGAGGATGTGGAGCTCCTCTGTGGTGAATGGGCAGGCCTCATAGGCCCCAATACATTCTGTGGAGATCCTGAGGGCCCCAGCCTGAACCTCAACCCACTCCTTTGAATGGTTTTCCCCCAAAGACTGAGGGTCATTGACTGCCATTCTCAGGAGGTTGAGCATGGCTTGAACATTGGGGTCTTGGTCCCCTCCATTATTTACAGTGCAGGTAATATATTCATTACCTGCTCTTCAAGCCCAGATCAGGGTGTCATTGGCATCATGTGGGGTGATGCCATTGGCCACAAGGTAGGTGGCAATATCAGCCATACTGGCTAATCGAGTGAACTCCCCTTCCCAGGGGACATGGGGACCAACATGAGGGGACACCTCTGCCCAGTCTAGAAGGGCCCTGAAGTGACCCTTCACCACAAGGAGATGGACTAGCTCCTGGAACCAGACCATTTGGTCATAGCTCCCTCTAGGGACTGGAGCCAGTCACTCATAGAGGAGGAATCCTCATACTAGTTGGGCAGTGGGAGGACTGATATCCCACTCATCGTCACCAGGGCCCTCACTGATGCCTAGCACCCCAGGGAACATTCTTGAGAGCTCAGAGCTCTTGTCAGAACCATTGTACCTGTTCTGGTATGTGTTGATAAAGCTGACCCAGTCAGTGACTGGGGCATTGAGGCTAGCAGCCTCTCATGGTAGATTGGGGACTCCCCCTTTCACCTTTCTTTCCAAGGGGTGACCTCCTCCTCTGGGTTGAAACAGTTGACCCCTGACAGGGGGTCTCTGATGAGCAATGGGGGCTTGTGGAGCCCCAGGATTTTTGACCGTTAAATGGTCATGAAGGGGAACAATGGGCCTCTGTCCCATCTCTGGCAAGGGAGTGGCAGGGTGACTCTCTAGCTGCTGTTCTAAAGCTGGTTGTTCACCAGCAGGCTGTGATGCAAGGGCTTCCCCCTCCCTCCATGCCTTTTCTTTTTCTCTTAGCACCTCTCTTTTCTGGTGCACCTTTTGGGAGGCCCATGCTGGCAGCCTCCATTCTTTAAGTGCAAGGTTCATAACCTCATTTGTTTCTAACCTGCATTTTTTCCACAGGTTAATATATGTAATCAATTCTTGCACCCTATGGACGCAAGGAGCCTTTTCCTCAGGCTCTTCATATGCCTGTGCATACAGTTTGCAGATATCCTCTGTGGTGTTAACAAGTCTGATGGGACCCATAATCCCTCTGTCCCATCTAGTGATGGGAACAGCAAACTGTCCTCATTTGATTGGAAGAGGAGGGGGGGTCCCCTGCTGAATGTTGGTGAGGGCAGTGCCAAACCTCTCATCACTGTAGGCATAGAGGTTGTTGTTGACCCTCACAAAGAGGATCTTCCTCACACCATCCTTGCCTTGCCCAAGGCAGAGTACTCTGTACAGGTTTTCATGTCCCATAAATTCAGGGAAGAGTGTTCCCTGGGCAGTAGTTTTGATGACCATAGGAATGTTGTCATATATTTGAGCAGAGGTGATCTCATCCTCCATGACTGCGAAATCATATCCAGGCACTACCTGGTCAACTTCTCAGGGCACTCTTTCTTTCCCCTTTTTCGACACTACAGGTTCAACCTGCTGCCCACCCCTGCAAAGAAGAGGATGGTGGTGCAGCTGGTGGGGCCGTGGGGGAGCCACCTTGGAGGAACCAGCCTCCTGATTGTAATCATAAACACCTCCTCCCAGGGAGGCAATACGAGCATGTTCCAGGTCATGCGCAGCTCACTCAACCATAGTGGGAGCAAGGATGGTGGGGGTGGGGGTGTGTCAAAGGTCATTGACCTTGTGAAGGGCACAACAAAGGTCGTGCGATGTATCTTCAAGCTCTCACTTGAGATGACTGATATGATGACATAACTCATTGTAGGGAGTACATCTGACGAGACATGCAGTCTCATCAGTGAGGTTGACAACAGCAGGCATGATGCCTGCATTGGACAAGGCCATGCCTTGTGAGAGATGAAGTGCATATGACATGCAGGTTTCACAAGTGCCGTGTTGGTGCAAGAAAGGGAACTGGGGATGGCACTCCCAGTATGGGCAGTGACATTTGTCCCTGTGGTGTTCACACTCGAGGGACAGCAAGTGTGAAGTGGAAGGGGATCGTGGCCATTTCTGGCCACTACTGACCATACACAAACTGTGTCAGTCAATGGGGGATGGGGAGTAGGGATGTGAATATGATGGCAAACCATCAGAGTATGCATCTGAATGCACAGGAGATCTGCCTTGTTGAGACGATGCAGACCTCGAGCGGTTGGGACTTATAGAGCCTTCTGGGCTCAGGGATACTTTGTGACAGTGGTCATGATGGGACCTTGTAGACTACAAGAATGTTGTGAGCGTTAAAGAAAAGAAAAAGAAAAGGTCAGAGTAATAAAAGAAAAACATGTGACCAGTAAAGTCAGTGCATGTGAAATAGTGAAAAAGTGATCAGAAGAAAGTATATACTCTAATTAAATTTGGTAACTATGCTGTGCTTGAGGCCAATGGTATTATTTCTATTTTTGTTTTATTTTTATTTTTATCTTTGTTTGTTTTTATTTCTGTTCTTTCTGACTTGTCTGTTTGCTTCTGATAGTAGTCTTCATACTATGTTTAACCACTTAGTGGTTACCATATGCTTATGTGTACTTTTTTGCCCTTTGGGGCAATTGGCATATATCTTGTATGCCCTGGAGCTCAAGGTACCTGTCGAGGGCCTCAAGCTCCTTACAGTTAGACACTGGCTCCCATGTCGTGTCACCAAGATTCCACCTTACAAGGAATTCAACCTTGTTATTTATCCACTGGTGAGCCATTATCTCATCCACTAACAATTCTTCTTCATCAGTCATACTGACATCATAGAATGCATGCACATCACACCTTGGGAACAGAGCATCATTGTTCTGTTCATACTTGCACAATAACCTGATGTGGAACATTGGGTGTATGCACTGTTGTCGCAACTGTTCTGGTAGTTCCAGAGTGTATGTATCGTTTGTGCTATCACAGCACAATACCTTCATTGGGCCGATGAATTTTGGCACAAGCTTTCATGCACATCCCTTTGGAATGTTCAAGTTCTGCATGGAGAGATACACAAGGTCCCCCTCTCAAAGGTTGAACCCTTCTTTTTGTTTCTTATTTGCATGGTACATCTGTGTCACTCTGCTCTCAACAATGGCGTCATGAGCCATCTCTAGATTTTCTAGTGCTTGCCTAATGAAGGTCTTCACTCCTGGTGCTGTCAAGGGTGTTCCCCCTCTGATGCATTGCATCATCTTGGGCATATACCTGTAATTTAGCTCAAAGGGTGCAAACCCTGTTGAGCTATGTACTTATGCTCAAGTTGATCACAAACTCAACCATTGGCATCTTTGATGTCCAATCTGTTTGGTCTGGTCAGACCATCACTCATAGCATTTGCACTACATTCCTTATCACTCATTCAGATGCTCCATCTGTCTGTGGATGGAAAGCCATCAACATCAGGAGCTTTGCTCCTAACATTCTGTGCATTTCATGCCAGAAGGCCAATGTGAACTTTGCATCTCGATCTGAGACTATTGTCTCTGGTAGTCTGTGCATTCGGGCAACTTCTCTTATGAATGTTCCTGCGAGCTCCAATGCTCGTATCATCATGGTCACTGGTACTAGGTGTACCATCGATGTTAGACAGCACAAAACTACCCATAGGTAGTTGTGCCTGTTGCTTGGTGGGAAAGGTCCCACAAAATCCATCACTATTGGCCCCCAGGGTCTTTGTGGCACAGGTAAACTGTGCAGTAGACCCTTTGGTTGTTGATTATTGTTTTTTGTCATCTGACATATTGGACATGTTCAACAGAACTTGTCCACTTCCCAGCTGAGTTTTGGCCACCAATACCATCTGTGGATATAATCTGCTGTTCTCTGGGGCCCAAAGTGCCCCAGCATCCTATGTGCCTGATCAATTACCTTGGCAATAGTGTCATCGCCTTCATACTTTGCATGCAGAAGGCACAACACCTTCTCTCCTCCATGATTTTTCATGTAGAGGAGACCACCTTCCTCTTTGAATTGGGGATAATGCAACAGCTGTGCCATCACTTTTGCAAGTACAGAATTGCTTTTATACCCTTTATGGACAGCACTTAAGAAGCCTGGTGCTTCACTGAGTGTTATGGTAGAGGCTCTACTGGCCTCAGCAGACTCAAGTATCATAGGGTCTTCCTGCACACTTGCACTAGGGGATTCCTTGTTACTCTGCTCTGCAAGGGAGGCCATCTCTCTAGCCTCTTCATATCTCTTTTCAACCTTTTCTTTTAAACAGTTACTCTTTCAAGGGATACTTCCCTCTCTCATCACTGATAACTTCAGTTCTCACCACCTGTCTTGAGGGAGATCATCTCCCTCTGGGTCCAGATGTATATCTGTGTCTGCCCATTTGACTTCATCATCAGAGGCTATGTCTCCTCCTTCTTGTTCATAGTAATGAGAAAGGCAATCTGCTACATGGTTCTCAGTGCCTTTTGCATAGATGATGTTTGCATTGAATCATGACATATAGTCCAACCAGTGGACTTGTCAACTCAACAATTTTCATTGAGTTTTGAGGTACCCCAATGCCTCATGATCAGTAACAATTGTAAATTTGAAACCAAGGAGTTTATCCTCCCATTTCAGAAGTGCTTCAATTATTGTGAGAGTTTCTCACTTGAATGTTCAATAATTTTGTTGAGCATCACTCAACTTTTTCAACATAAACCCAGCTGGCCAACAGGTCTTCCAATTGGGCCCCTGCCCATACAGTGCACCTACTCCATAGAGTGACACATTGCACATGAGCCATATTGGCTCTTCCTTTCACAGGTCAATAGGCCACAAGATTGGATATTTGCAAGCAAGATCCTTGATCATTTGGAAGCATCTATCATGGATTTCTCTCTACTGAAATGGATGTTCATTCCATTGAATACCAGTCAGGGGCATAGTATACACCAATATTTCTGGCATGAACTGTGCCAGATATTCTACTAGTCCAACAAACCGTTGGACCTCATTAAGGTTCTTAGGAGTCCTCCAGCTCCTAATTCAAGACATCTTGTCTCTATCTGCATGTACACCCTTGGCATCTATGATATGCCCTAGGCAATCTAGCTTTTCTGCATAGAGGTCACACTTCTCCTTCTCAAGGTAGAAGTTGGCCTTTTCTAGTGCATCAAACACTATTCTGAGGTGTCATTCATGGTCCTCTATCATATCACTGTAGATGAATATGTCATCGAGATAGACATATACAAAGCATCCTATGTGATCTCTAAAGATCACTGTCATTAGACATTGAAATGTTGCAGGGGCATTACAATCTCCCTGCTGCATAACTTGACTTAAGAAAGTCCCATATATTGTCAAGAAGGCCATCTTCCAGATGTCTTCAGGTTCTATATGAACTTGTTCATATGTGTTTGACAAGTCAATCTTAGAGTGATACTTCACTCAAGCTATGTCCATTTGTATCTGATCTTGATCTGGGAAGGGGGTGACATCCTTCACTGTATTTTCATTTCTTTTGCAGCAGTCAATAACTGTCTGCAGTTTTCCATTTTTCTTGGGGATGCATAGCATCAGGGCAGCCTGTGGGATGCTTTTCAGCACCCACCATTCTGCATCAGTATATAGTCAGATTTTGTCTGACAACTGTTGTTTTAGTGCATCAGTGCATCGTGGCAGATAATATGCATACTGCTTCTTCTCATCAACCAGGGGAATCCTGTGATTTACCTCCCATAGTGGGGGTAATTTCAGGATTACCCTGCTAAGTCTGTGCTTATACCGATCAAACCATTGGTTTCATAGCTGAGGTATATCCTCATTTTTTAACAGTGTCTTATTAGGTTTTATTATTGCAAGGTGCTCCTCACTTTGTGAGCCACTTGGCTCTTTTGATCCATTGGATCCCCTCCCCCCTTTAGAGCCCTCATGAGGCTGAGACCTTGCAGGGCACGATAGTCAATTATTATGATGGGATTTACCTGTTGTCAGAGCCTCAGGCTCTGTGAGAAGAGACATGCACTCACCTGCTATCTCTATTGTTTGCCTTGCAAAATTCAAAATTGCTTTAGTTTGCCTTAGGAAGGGGATTCCTATTATACAATCATAGCAATCAATATTTGCTACATTGAAGTATACTTCCACTTCATAGTTTCCAATCTGTATTGTGGATGTTCCACCATGAGTGATTTTTGACCAGCTGCCTATGCAGCCTAATTGCAGTGTTAGCTGCTGTTTGAGGGGAAATACCCTCATCTTTGTGACCTTGGTGAACACTGGGCTCACAAAGTTTCTCGTGCTTCTGGGGTCTATCATCATATATGCCATGCACCCATTGATATACTCTGTAATGTTGTGCATGTTTGCAGTTCTGGATTTATTTTGGGATGAGATCCCACTACATTATTCATATGCATAGCATACCGAAACAATCGAGTTAATGACTTTGTCATCAGTTCAATCTTTGCAGCGAGATTCATTGCTGCCAGCTGTAGGTTATGACGATGCTGTTCTTCATCATTGCTGATAATCATGTCCCCATGGGGCATTGCTACTATCATATCATCAGGGTATATCCTGACATGATTGTTGCCTTCAAATGCTCGTTGGAGGCAAGCCTCCACTAGGTGCACTCAAAGTTGGCACACATGATTTTGCTCATGCTCACACTTTTGCTGATGACCCCCACTTAGATATATAAGGAAACTTACATAATCATCGATGTGTTCTTATCTTCATATTCTCCATAAAATTACTGTAATCCAACAACTAGGCTTCATCCCAGCCTACACAAGTGAGATCTTGACTACCATATACTGCCTACAGCTACCTGTGACCCTACCAACAATAAGAAGTGCTGCTGGTATTCCACTATATGTAATCAAATGACATAGTGCCAGTATGTAGTGGGTACACTGGAAAATGGAGGGATAATATAAGAATGAGTGACCCCAATCCCTGGAGAGAAGGAGACTCCACATCCTTCATGGGTTTACCAGTATGAACTAAGGGGGTTAAACTGCAGGGGGATGATCACTGAAGGAGGTGAAATGGCAGGGGACATTCATCCTGATAGGTCATGACTCATGGATATGAGGGGATTTTCTCAATCAATTTCTGAGAGAATAAGCCTTCATCATGACACTGGGGGGGGGGGGGGGAATTCTAACAGAGATTGGAAGCTGTTTGAAGGTGTGAATTATATTAAGTCTTTTGTTCATGCTGCCAGGTTTACACCTTCAAGTGATTCCCCCTCCCCCCCTCTGGCTGAAGGGACTGGTATATTATTTATCTACTTAGTTCCTTAGTTCATGACACCCAGCTAGGTATTATTACCTACTACAGCCATGTATATACTACTTTACCTCTGGTATTGGATCACCTTGAGCTTGTTTTTTGACCATTTTTTGTGGCAGCCAGCTGGGGGGAGGTACATAGAATACCTGGGGACAACTGAAGGAGGAGGGGGAAGCAAGAGTCCACTGAAAAGTGCACAACATTATGCAGCAGCCTCATGTTGACAGCATGTACAGGTGGTGGCTGTGTAAGAAATGTATATTATATAATTATTTAAGTCCAAACTCAAAAAAAGAGGGGAGGGGTGATGAGCAAAAGCATGAGCATGAGCAAAATTGTGTGCACCAACTTTGAGCACACCTATTATTCCAAGCACTCTTTACATTTCTGGAGTTATGCCACTGCATTCCCCCAGCATTTCTCGGACATCTGCAATCACCTGAAGCCTATCGGCTTCCATGGACTGTATTCAGTCTGCCATTGTTCACATTGCACAATGTGTATGGTCTGAACTCATACCATGCCCTTCCATTTGTGCTTGGTTGCAATCATCCCAGCTGCAGTCATATTCCCTGTGAGCTAGTTGTTCTGGATAATGTAATGCTACATTCAACATAGTATTTCTGTCAATTGCCAACTCAGAAACATGCTCTATCCTCTGAGCACATTCTTGGCATGAGACTTCCTCATGAATAGCACCATAGATGGAAGACCAAGTCCATCAGCCTGTTGTAGATGAACTATCTACTGCACTTTCAGTCTCTATGGAATCTTCCATTTGGAAGTCCATATCTTCATCCTCTACCCTTAGAGACACACTCCACAGGGGTCCTCCTGTACCTTCCATGACATCTGGTCAGTACTCCACCATATTATCTTGGTTGACCCAGACTTTACCCCACAGGGTACTTACTACTACCATGTCAGGGTAAACTCTGATGTTACTTCCTGACATGCCTTGATGGCATATGTTGATTATAGCACTGTCTAGGCATTCATGCAAGACTTGATTGTGTCCTGGCAGTCATCACACATTTTCTTGTGCCAATATCCTTTGTCTAAGGGCATTCATATGATACCCTTCATGCATTCTGAGATGGAAAGCCATCGCCTGTATGGCAGTGTGTACATGCATCATACCACCACCTGTATCCAACAGTCATATACAGTTTCCATCATCCATACCTCCGTGGTATTTGCACCTAGCATGATTTTCTGATATTTCAAGTGCCCACATCAGGGATTCATCTCTACTAAGTAGCCCCTTGGCTACATGGTCGACTCTATGTTGACATTCATCACATGTTCCTTCATGCACTGCACCGTATATCCCAGACCATTCCCATTTTTCTTCTTGAGGTTCATCCTCATATGAATTTTCTTCATTCACTTGGAGGGTGTCACTCCCTGATTTGGAGCAGCACTCTTCTTCTGACAAACCTTCATCCTCATATATAACACACATCATAGCACAGGACACTACTTCTTCAGAAGTAGTGGATTCATCTTCTTCATGCATAGCCCCAAAACATGCAACAGGTTTGTCATCATCATCAACTTCCAAGTACACCTCATACTCCTCAATGAGACTTCCTTTGTCATATTGTGATCCTTCTTCATGATCACTAGTTTCTTTGTGCTCATGATTGCCATTCACAATCTTTTCTTCATCAGGTTCCTCTGACTGTTCTTTCACGAGGGTATCTTGTCCCTCTTCTTCTTGGACTTCTACTGCATATAACCACAGCTTTACTGCAGCTTTGTTCTTGTCCCTTTGAGGGTGAGGGCAATCAGGGGCCGTGTGGCCCACCTCTGAGCAGTTGAAGCATGTTATGCCTGGCATAAATTTGCAGGGTTGCTTCCCCTTCTGCTGTGAGTCATCTCACTCTTTGTGATGGAACCTATGGTCACCATCCTTACAGTGGAACTGTCCACCTTTCTTTCCAACCTCAGTGCCCTTTGATGAGAAATTCATCTTACGTTGATATAGTGTATTTCCTTTCTGGAAATACTTAAAGTTATCTTTATTCATGGAGCTTCCTGCACTCCTATTTCCATGTGGGTGTGAGCCACTTTGTCCCTGGGAGGTCTTTCCTCCAGAACTGGTGTGGCTTGTTCTCATATGCATGTTCACTGCTTTCTGCACAGTCTCCATGTGCCTCACTTCTTCAAGGATTTCCTCAATTGTTGAATGTTCTGCAGAGATACTGCAAGCTTCAAATATAGATTTGATTATAGAGTGCAGTAATCCCTGCAAGAACTTCCTCCTGAATGAGTAATTGTCAGGAGGTTGCACCATTTGGTGCACACAATGCTTTAAATCATTATAATACACAAGGGCTCCCTTATCATATTTGAACCTGGTTCGATCATACTTGTTGGCTGCACTCTGTGCCAATGCTTCATGGACAAATCACTTGAATAGTCCACAGATTAATTCTTCAAAAGTCCAATGCTGTATCTGTCAATTTGGAGAATCAACTTCTTGATCATACCATTGGGAGGCTAGACCCTCCAAGTACAATCCAGTGTACAAAACACAATCTTCATCATGATCAGGACCAGTGACCTTTAATGTATGGAAGTACTTCAATATCTGGCCCAGCCAGTCATCAAATTTATCCAGGTCATCCTGGCCTCCGTATTTTCCAGGCTTTGGCAGGTTCATCACCTTCACCTCAGGTCCAACCTGCCCTGTCAGTAGACTGACTTGTTCCCAGATACACTGAGCATATCTGTTCTGCATAAAGTCCATGTACCCTGTATTACCTGGGGTAAATCCCCTTAGATAGTTTGGTTGATTTCCCTGGATGATACATCATCCCCCGACTATGGGAGTTCTCCCATATCCTCAAGGACCATCTTCATCCTCCTCTTCAGGATCTTCACTGCCTGGTGGTCCTCCTCCTGGAGGGCCACCATCAGGGGGACCACCCCCTGGGAAACCTTGATCATGGAAGTTTCTTCCATGATTGTTTCGCTCAGGACATCAGGAAAATTTTAATGAAATGATAATGTTATATAAGACTTTATCTACCCTGTAAAGCCCTATAAGTTATATCATAATGACATACACATTGGTAATGCTATATATTCTCTGGGAGCCTCGGCAGCATAGGTCAAAAGTAATCATTCAGGTAGAGTGGATCATATGTATCAGAATGTGAACAGTAGATCATATATGTCTTTCATTATCAGACATTACCAGCAGTTGTCATTGACACCACCAACAGCTTAAAATGAAAATTGCTATAGCAACCTTCAATTGAACATATCAATTATGATATTACAAGAAAGCAATTTCATTCAATATCAATTACATAATGAGTACCTACTGAGTACACTACTAAGTATGATGAACTACTTAAACCTCCAAAAAAGTGAAAATAAAGCAGAGAAAGACACTTACAGATGACTTCACACAAGGGTACACTTACCTGGATATGAACCCTAAGACTTAGAGTCTTAGAGTGACTCTTGCTCTGAGGTAGAACTCAGAGACAAGAGTGAAGAAGAGAGAGAAGGGGAGAGAGGATGAGTTTATATAACATGTACTATACAGTCATTACAAAGACATTCCCACACTTGTGGCTGGGGAAGAGTTGTTCAAATGATCATAAAATGATATAGATGGCAAGACTAGATATTGATGATCAAAGTGAAATCAGACTGAAAAGAATATTGTCATTCATATCATGATGATATGATCTGATGAGCAATTATAATGTACTGTCAACTACATAGCATTATTATATATGGCATATCAGCTCTTGTCATCATTATATCATGATGATAAAAGTATTGTAATTCTTATATCAGGCCTATATGCAGTTGACCAGATAGTAAAATGTCTGCCAGGTTATCTAATGCATTATCTGACCATTATCATTATGATTTATAGATGATCATGCCTTATACACCATTATCCAATTCATATCAGACAGATAACTACTTACCATAATTAACTGGGAATACCAGCACTTCAAACCCCCCCTGATGGAGGGCCACCTCCATCTTCAGGTCTCCCAGGAGGCCTACCTCCATATTCACTTTGGCCATATAGATCATCGACCATTCTGATTCTATTATTTTCTCCAGGGGTATTATCCCTGTTTCCTGCAGCAGCATTTCTGGCTGTGATGGTATGGTCTCATGCCATCTGGTGGAGTACTGCAGCCCCCTGCTCATTCCCAAACATCTGTTGGATTATATCCAAATCTTGTCTTGAGAAATATGCAGGGCAATCCAGCATATTAGGGGCAAATCCACCCCTTTGACCAAGTGCATCAGTTCTTTCAACTGGAGGGTTTTCCCTCCTCACTGGCATTCCTGGCCAGAACTGAGGGATTGTATCCTCCCTCTTGAACATAGGTTTGATGTCCAGGGTAGTCATCCTACTCACACTTTTGGCAGTGAGAGCCTGTCTGTACCTTTCTAACTCTTCTGCATGATGCACTCTGGGGTTCACCCTGTGATTATCAAAACCTTCAGGGCCATACCCATATTCCAGCCATTGTTGCTGCAGACTTTCAAGGAAGTCATTCATGGCTTCAAAGGCCATGCAAGGGTCTATTGGGGCATCCCTCTCATTGGTCTCCCTTCTCAAAGGTGCTTCACCTTCCTCATATATTTCAATTGGAGGACTCTGAGTCCTCCATACTAAGACAGGGTCAGAAGACATCCATGAGTTATCTAACTCAGTATGCTGAGGAGTAAGGGGACTCATCAAGTCTCTGGAAACCTCTCTTCCCTCTCTTGCAGCTCATTTGGTGCTGCTTCCCAACATCGTTGAGGTATTTAATCCTCCAGGCATATGCACATCCAGTGCTCCAGGTCCAAGCTGCCTAGCACCCATTCCTTGGTTGGTGCTTCCAGCCAGCAGCTGAGTTTCCTCCAAGTTTCTATTATCCTTTTGGATCTTGGAAGGTCCTTTCTGTTTTCGATGATTATTATCGTCTGGAGGGGGATCCCCTCTGTTGGGTGGCTTGCTCTGACCTGACTTTACTGCATGAGTAGCCATGCAGCTCATTGTGAATACTTTGATGAGAGTTCAAAAAATTGTAAGGGTTGTGGTATTTGCCTTAGTTCACACCCACAAACTGGTTACTGTACCATATGGTATTTGCAGTGTGATAGTTAAAGACAAATTGTCCTTAAAATTTACTACAAAGTGTATATATACTAGACATGTATATCACATGCCTGTGAATGATTACAGACCTCCATTTAGGGCACAGCCCCTAACAGAATGCTACAGTGTCCCTCACTGTCCTAGCACTGTCCCAGACTGCTACAGTATAGAGTAGTACTCTGTCTACACCACCACAGCCAATCACAGGTCTGTACAGACCTGTACAGAGTTGTACAGATAGCTGTTACAAATACACAACCACTTAATAGTCACAATGCATGGCAGTGGATCAAATCAAATTGTAATCATTCAACATAATTCATACTACAGTACATGGTTTGACAGTACAAATAAATATTACATGATTACTAAGTGGGGGTACTGCTAGGGCACCTAACATACCTGAACTGAGAGGGATATCAGGGCTAAGGGGATGGAGGGGGACTAACATCCCCCAAGGCCAAGAGCAAAAGTACATAGCTGAGAGACAAGTGATGATGAGAGACAACGAAGTGAGATGACGAAGTGGGGAATGATGGGAGATGATGAAGTGGGGGAAAATGGGAGATGACGAAGTGGGGGATGATGGGAGACAAGTGAAAGAAGCAGAAAGAAGAGATGTTGGGTTTATATATTGTTGCTGACATGTTATTTCTCACAGGTCATGTGACTCAATTTTGTCTTGAAACTGCAAGTCAATCCTGTGCTGATGTGTATATTTCTCACAGGTCATGTGACTTGAATTTCGTCTCGAAACTACAAGTCAATCCTGAAGGCCTTACTGACAGATTAATTAATTCATAACTCATTCATTTTTTGTCTGATCACTCTGATTTTTTGAGGGATGGATGTGCTTGGAAACACGTACAAAATGAGATATCAAACATAGCATACAGATTGATGGATCAGTAGATATTTGAGTTTTTGTGTCCAGCCATGGTGGGGTACATATCTGATTCATTTTTTGTCAGATCAATTTGATTTTTTGGGGGATGGATGTGCTTGGAGATCTGTACAACATGAGATATAAAATGCAGCATACAGATTTGTGGATCAATAGATATTCCATGTTTTATGTACAGACCTCCCCAGCTCTAGTACAGTCATTAGGTAATCAAAAATGCACCACAACACTACACTTTTGGTAATAGAATGTACACTAGACTACACCAATTTTATTTTGCCAGTATCTCAACCATTTTTGGATGGATGGATGAGGTAAGTATACCCCTGGGATCCTCTGATCAGGCACTACAACTTTCATTATGACATCTTGAGTTCTAATTTCTGAGATGTCCAATTATTTTTGTATTTTGCATTTTTCTCACCCATTTTTGGGCATATCAATGAGATAAGCATATTCTATCATGACATCACATACTACAACTTTTGTTATGACATCATCACTGTATAGCCACTTTTCATTTTTGACAAGCCATGACTCCAACTCAAACTTGTGAATATCTCACCCAAAAAAGGAGATATTGCTGAGGTAATCATATTCCCATGGTCCTGTGATCATGGGCTACAATTTTTGTTCTCACTGTGGTTGTGCACCTGGAGGGTCTGGGAAGGTCTGGGAGGGATCGGGAGGTCTGTCAAAGGTCTGGTGCAAATATCTCACCCAAAAAAGGAGATATTGCTGAGGTAATTATATTCCCATGGTCCTGTGATCATGGGCTACAACTTTTGTTCTCACTGTGGCTTTGCACCTGGGGGGTCTGGAGGGTCTGGGAGGGTCTGGGAGGTCTGTCAAATATCTGGGGAGTCTAGAAAGCTCTAGGGCCAAAAGGCTGGTTTACTGATGAACTCACAACAAAACAACATTTACTACACTGTACAAATGACAAAGTATCTCTAGTTGACATGTTTTCTTTTACAATATGTCAATTAGCATTCAATGTTGTACTTCACGTCCGCGAACATGCTGGCTCAACATCTGAGCCAAGCAAGGTTTTTGCCACTGCCAGTGGCACTTCCCCCAAGTTACTCTATATCTAGTACAAAAAGACAGTAGGGCAAGGTGAGGCATGTCTTGTGACACATCTGCTGTTTGCCCCAAGCACTCCCACTTAACTAAGCTTCCTTCACACCTGACTTCCTCTACTCTCCCCTACTACACTGTAACACCATGACAGCCCAAGAGTACCGAGCAACTGCTTCGTCATATTTTCAGGCTGCGAAGGCTACATTGCCAAAGTATTCCAACATTTCAGCATGATGGCCTTTGTAATCTGAGCTGCATATTCATTTCTGTATCGACAAAATTGGTAACAGAGCCACTCACTGGTGGCCCAATACGGATGTTCAGGATGTCCCTCTAGTATGAGTTGTAAAGCCTCTTCGTCAAGCGCAATCAACTCCCTGAGGTAACTGAGGTCCCTGCGAAGCTCGAATAGTCTCCATAGTGCGGCACCAAGGGTTCTAAGGCAAGGAAGCCTGCCAGGATCACGAGCGGGGAGCACCTGCAGGGCTTGCTTGTTTATATCTAATGAGCGGTTAAGATCGTCGAGTACACCACGTTTCTCATAGCGTCTCCAAAGCGCAGTGCTGAGGTTGATTAACCGTTGCGAGATGTCGAAGTAGCCGTCTGGAGGCACTCTCGCGCTATCTTCCAATTTCTGGACGAGTCCGTCGAGTTCGGCTAAGTCTCCAGAGTTCACAGCTCTATATCGCTCGAGCGTCTCGAGCAGGAGATCCGCAGCTCGACGTTCGTGACTGTCCCGAGAGAAACACTGGAACTCGGTCATGAGCTCGCGAATCTCGTCCGCAACAGATTCATCGTATCCCTGCTTCTCGTAGTGAAACAACAAAGTTTGAGCAAGCTGTAGTAACGTCGCCGGTCTGTCCGAATGACCAGGAGGCCGCCGATTATGGGCCTGTCGGTAAAGGCGGATGACTTCCTCAAGATTTGCGCTTGTTGGGTCAGTGTGATAGCTAATAGACTTCGCCTTCGCGAAGTTGACAAGCACCGCAGCACAACATCGGTGTGTTAGAGGACAACTCTGCCAAGCACATTCAAAATGCTGGACGGCATTCTGGAGGTCGTCCCTCCGGTATTCGTTGTGATATCGGAGAAGAGCTTCCTGGCCTAAATTTGTCTCGCGAACGAGGGCCGAGGATTCTTCGGAGCTCAACTGCCAAGAACGAATCGTCAACCAATGTGAATGGGCGTATGCGGGTTCAAATTACATCACTATCATTGCCACTTGAGGCTATTGCCAGATGGTTAGAATACCATCGTCCTAGGGTAATGAGCAGTGAGGGATTAGGAACTCGGGTCACCAATTCGGCCGGAGAGAAAGTTATCACTATATTCGCATTAAGATCTTGCGACTCGATGTCATAGTCAGAGAACTTCACTCACAATATGTGCCACCGACAAACTCCTCTGCAGGACTTTCTGACGTATAGAGAGCCTCTCCGCTTCCCAGCATCGGCTCTAACTCGAAGGAAGCGTAGATCGTGAATCGGAACTTTCCAAACGCTCTAGAAGGCCTAGAAACAGTCAACATTCGCACGCAAGCAGATGGCTATAAACTCACAGTGGAATCTCATCCTCCCATTCGATACCGCTGTCGTTCAACCGCATAGGCTTATTTTGAGTTCTTCGTTGGTAGCCATCGAACTGGACTAGAACGTAGAAGCCAACCGGGATCCGCTTGAGGCCAGAGGGTATATTTTGAGCACGGATACCTGCAAGTAGATTGTCAGACTCCTCCAATGACCGTAAAAAAAAATGGTGCGTACGCGTAATGACAATGCATGGACAGTCGAGTGAAGGTGTGAGAGGGCGTGAATACTCGAGCTCCGAATTAGGAGGGGACGACACCTCAGGCTCGGGTGTAGTAGGGAGCGAGAACTCCAGCTCGGAAGTAGGTGGGGACGATACATCAAGTTCGGAAACAGGAGAGTCCGACACCTCAAGCTCGGGCGATAGGTCACGTGGGTCGACGACAGAGGAAATGGAACCCGTGGTGCCGTCACTGTCGACACGGTTTTAAACGTCTCGAATGAATGTGGAACAACAAGACGCACGCTATGCCTTGCAAAAACACAGCAGCTGGAGAGCAATCAGCAATGGCGGCGATCATAACGATCAGACTTTTACTATTTTCACGTTCCGACTCAACGGAAATGGTATAGCATCGTGACAAGAATGTTTCGAGGCGATCATCTTGGAGAAGCTCCTCATGCGTCAACCCTTCCTAGTGGACGAGTAAGATATGAGCGAGACAAATACACCATAGCGAAATACCTTCATCATCTCCATCCATTGGTTGTCATGTGTAATAGCGACCCTGGCGTTTGGATTCTGACCAGTGTCGTAAGAAATCCAACGCGGTACGGCGACATTATCATGTTAGACGAACTTTTTTGAGGAGGAAACGGTTGATGATGTCAGAGGGATGAAAGGGCTGATGAATGAGTCAGATGTTTTAACCCGGACAAGTGCATTCGTGAAGCTAACCTGGGATAGCTGCGGGCTGTGTTCCACACCTGTTCACCATCAGCGGATCGTCAAGCAGTACACGAGCGGACACCTTCACAACTTACTTATGGTTGCAAGTCTTTCGTAGACACCTGAAAAACTGCATAACCGGTTGAGGAAGGTCTTGAACAAACAAACTAGCATGGTCCAGGTGGTTTGCGATTCTGTAACCCTCAGCACTACGGGATCCGGGAGCCAGCTGCTGACCGTAATCTTGAAGCCAGTAATGAAAACAGTTTGATTAATGCTCCCGCTCTTCTCACTACCACGACTGTGGCGACAATCGGCGGAAAAATTGAATTCTAGTATGTAGACGTCGGGATTATTGTCATCCTTCCGAGCAAGGATTTTTCCTGTGTCATCCGAAGGATTGCTAAATGAACCGAGAGACCAGGAGCGAGCTTTGTAAAAGCCAGTGATGAGATACAGAGAGCGATCAAGCTGCTGGATGCCGTAGCGCTGTCTGGCAAATTCATACCAGTCAAGCGCATTCTCCGCTGCAAGCTTGCGGAACCGTTCTGGTGATAAGAGTTCAGCGGATACAGCACCGTGCGGCAGTATAAGGATGGCGCCAGCACGGGTGGACGAGTCAAATTCGTAATCGACGGGCCTGAGGCAATACTGTCAGTAAGGAAACAGCGTAGTGATGGTCGCATGGAACGGTACCTTGGCTTGTTGGGCTTGAGGACCCGCTTGATGCCGTGAGAATGAATCGGGCCGGCACAAATTGCATTGTCACTGGATTTGACGTCGCCGTGTTGAACAGGCTGGAAGTTCTTAGGGACTCCGTGAGTATCATGGAGAAGGTTGTCGCTGCGTTTGCAAATGTTGAACAGGACATCGAACTGCCCCCTGTTATCAACAATGCCAACGTCCCCGATTTCAAGTCCACTGTCCTGGTAGTTTTGTGGAAGTGTACTCATCGGTTCTGGCATCCGCAGAGGGTATCCATAGTCGGCATGTTGCAGATATTTTGCATACACGTCCTGGAAGGAGTCACTCATCGGAACAGGCTGGGAGCTGAGGGTGAATGAACCCAGACCTCGTGTTGGGTCCAGTCGGAGATTCGCTCGTGTAGGGTCTCGGCCCGGCGACTAACGCTAATGAAGAACACGATGTGACTTTGATTATCGTGTGTACCGATCCTTGTATCGATAGCTTGAGAAACGTGCAGAATCACAGAAAGAATAACTTGTCGTTCCTTTCCCCTCTAAAATCTCCAGGGTGCAGTGTGTTGGTAGGCTTGCCAGCGACGACAATGGGTGCGTGCCAGCAGTCGGGGAGGCTGAGGTGGCTTTACTGACAGCTCGCTGTGGTGGTTAAGCTACAAGACAGATCGAGATTGCATCTCAGAGTGAAATATACACAGTGGCCTTTGCGGACGTCAAGTTCTAGGAGGACACCAGGACGGTTATATTCGTCGATGGAAGATTGAAGACGGACAGGAGCAGGGTCCAGCCATGCAAGGGAGTGGTGGTATTCGTTCTATTGCTGCTTAGCAGGATGGGCGGTGGATTGTGTCTGGAGATGACGGAAATCAGGCGATCGTCTGGAACGCGATCACTCACGAAGAAGTGTTCCACGTAGAACACGAGGCTCATATATTCGCCGTCGACATCTCGAGCGACTGTACCAAGGTCGTCACACCGAGTTGGGCCGCCGTCGCCGAGACTGCCCGGATATTCGGCGTCACTTCTGGTACCGACTTGTTTCCTCTGGTTTCACCGGGTCACCTTCGTGGTATCAAGTTCTCCCCAGACGGCAGTCGTTTCGCCACCGCCTCGTTTCATGACGGTGTCCGCGTCTACAGCACTCATAATGGCGATATCTTGTAAGAACTACATCTCTCCATCCGAGGCGATTGCGGCTATCGACTCTGTCATTGGTACAACCCTCAAAAATCATCCCTTCGTCGTAGTCGATGTTACCACCGGTCCCCTTTGTGACGGGTCTGAGAGGACGCGCACCTTCAAGGTTGATCCGTCGTTCAAGGAGCTTGTTCTCGCCATGACAAGAGCAGCAGATCAAGAGCGGATCCACCGTGTGGTCACAAGTTTTTTTTCATATGTCATGTTCTCGCACGTTTGGCAGGGAACGAGCCGTCATTCCAGGACGTCAACTCAGTCAAATCGGTGTGGAACCTTCCCAACACGGACTTATATGAAAAGTTGTGGAATTTCTGCAAAGAGATGTGCAGACTTGGCTATAGGTGGGCGTGGTCAGACACTTGTTGTATTGACAAGACTACGGACCGCATCCTTAACGGATCTCTTACATTGATGTACAAGTGGTATGCGGATTCGGCGGCTACGCTCGTGTTCCTTACTGGGGTAACGCATCCGTCTCAGCCTAGGGGCCTCACGTGTAGTAAATGGATAACACGAGCGTGGACTTTGCAAGAGCTTCTCGCACCAAAAGTCATCCTCTTCTATGACTCCGAGTGGAAACCATACTTCGGCAATACTGGCACAAACCACAAGGAATCTCTGGAGATCATGCAAGAGTTAGCAGACGCCATCGAGATTTCCCCCGAAAACATCGCTACATTCTCCCCACACGGTCTTGGAGTGCGTGAGAAGCTCCGCCTTGCTTCCACACGTAATGCGACAGTCGAGGAAGACGTGGCATATTCTCTCATCGGCATATTCGAGTCTGATATCCGGCCTCACTGCGGTGAAAGAAGCAATGCTCTCGGACATCTCCCGGAGGAGATTGTGACCCGGTCCGGCGACGTCACTGTGCTTGCATGGTCAGGGAAGTCGTCAGCTTACAACAGTCGTCTCTCCGTTTACAACTAAACTCCTTAAAATCCTCCGTTACTCGAGGGGGAAGAAATGCAAAGGTGCATCGCAGAATTACATGACAGGTTGTCCAAGTGGGAAGCCATGGCTATCTATAAATAATTCAACTCTCTTCCAGCTGCCCGTTTTCCAGGTCGACGTCTGTATCTTCCATGTATCGTTTTCCCTGTCAGAGGCTTCAATATACAGGGGAAAGGTAGATGTGATGAGAAACGATATCGTGCCAAAGTATCTGGGCTTGGGGATGTGGATGTCACAACTACTGACGATCTCGTACTGGACAAGCAGAAGAGATTTGTCTTGGCGCATCCATGGATTCGTCATGTCCGAGGATCGAGTAGTGGGATCACTGAGGAAAGTGACTCGGGTTCGGACAACGACACTGACTCGGGCCTGGATGTCAGTACCGGATTAGATCAAGATGCGTCATCACATGCTGTTACCGCACCTCTGGTTGGCAGCTATGCCCGAGCGCTAGAGATGATCGCTCGTGTCGGACAGCTGTTCAGTGCGCTGCTCCTCGTGCTGCAACCAGGTGGAGAGTACAAGAGGGTCACTACGGACAACGATATTTTCGTCCCGGAATTCGGAACTGATATCGACGCCAAGGATATTCGGGTAACGGTTTTGGAAATCCTGTGACACGTGTGGCATTGGGGCTCTGTTGCTACTCCTCGAAGTTGGTCTGCTCTTCACCCTTTATCCCCCCTGTTTCTTGTTTCCGCTGTTTTCGTTGTTTTGCTTGTCACGTGGATTGGGAGATGGAGCCTCAAGGGAGCTCATAATGATCCCACCTACTTACGTAAATGATACCCGAGTTGGAGAAACTCACGCATTACGGACGTCGTACATTAGTGGGTTTCTGAGTTGAATTTGAGGTATGTGAAAAAAGTAGAAACTTCGCCACAGTCATGATGCTGTGCGGCAACTTTTGAACTTGGAAGCATTACAAGTTTAGCAGTTGGTACTACCTATGGTAAGCTCTCTCACCTGTGTGTCACCATTCACGTCACATATTAGTAACGACGATGTGACTCGATCTTTGTTACTAATTAGAGAGAGAATCTAATACTACACTGCTGCAGCACTTGCTGCAGTACTCAGCAGTGACTTAGTGGTGAGAAAATTACAAGGTAGATAGGGCAAGATTAGATCAGCTGGTATGCTAATAGATAGTGGCGCAGCATTATATAATCATTGCGCAGTCTGCCGAAACACATGCTGGTACCACCTCCCAACAACATGTCACCTGTGCCCACTGTTTCCCATGATATCAGGACTGTCATGCTTGCTGTTGCTCATGACAAGCAGTGTATCTCGCTTGATTATGGGCCAAATTTAATGTGGTTTTCTTTATATATGATTAGCACTGCATTATCAACATACTAGATAGTGTTAATTAGGGTAAAAACATAATAAAGAGTACTATTGCAAGTGGGCTGAAAATCAACCACCCAGGTATCCTGGAATTATAATTCTGATGTGGGGCTGTGTCAGGTACAGTGTTGGACCCTAAGCAGAGTTCATATGTATCTCTTATCACCTTCCTCGCTGCTGGCGATGGTGAGCATGCCACTGCATGCCACCCTTCTGCTTGACAGCCATGCTCTCTTGGCCTCATAGGCCATCTTGTCCCTGCTGGTCATGCTCAACCATTTTTACACACTAGTGGGCCCCCATCAATGTTGCTTTTGCTCATGTAACCATGTGTCGGTGATCCACAATGTAGAGCAAGCACACTGCTCCCATTTCCTGTGTTATGCTGCTCCCATCCCTGGGGCAGTGGTGATAGAGGTAATCTTCCTTTCATCACATTGTACTGACTCAGATTGTTCTCATGGTCATCTTGCCTGTAACTGTGCAGTGCAAGGGGTTACAACTAGATTCCTCATCACTGATCTGACTGAAGTCGATGGCACCAGCATGTAAGTTGAGAAATGCCCTGTTCCCGCAAAATCCTTCTGTACCATTGCTTCAAACTCACTGGGTATCAACAGATCTGTGTTCAGGCTTCCCCCCCTTCCCCCCCCTGCTCTCCACTTGCCATTGAACTGATTTCCACCACCTGCCAATGTTGATGAACACACCCACTCCCATGTGTGCTTCCTTTGATCGCATGTCAATGGTCTGCAGTGGAGATCTGGTGTGTAGTCTACGGTGGTATGTAAGTCAGTAAGTTTTTTTTTTTTCTCTCCAAAATCCTTCTAGTGTACCATTGCTTTGAACTCACTGAGTGTTGGCAGACCTGTGTTTAGTTCCCCCTCCATCACCCCTTCCACCTTTAGCCACCAGCACAGATTGGGTATGTAGTTGGCAATGCCACATTGTAAGTATTTTTGCAAAATCCTTCCATGAGCCTTAGCTGCTGTTTTTGACCAAATGATCATGGGTAGTTCCAGGTTACCCACTTGTCAGAAAACACAGATTTTGTCACAGCCACATTATGAGCCCACAGGGTGTCAGATAATTACTTCCTCAGTAATAACAAGCTACTGGATTGATATGTACCTGTCAGATAATTACTCTACAGGTAGTCAGTAAGTGCAGGACTAAATATGAAAGGGTGACTTACTCCTCAGTAATAACAAGCTACTGAGGAGACTAGGAGAAAGTTTACTCTACTGTATGTACGCATTTTTGCTTATGTAAGCAACAAAACCTTCGCACCTAAGTATAATATTAACAGGGGCAGTTTATACTCAACACAGGGAGGGGGGGGTGTCATACAGTGACACAGGAGACAGGGGTCAACACAGCCACACAGTGAAAGGGATTGCACAGCCACACAGCCAGGTCTGCAACACAGCCACTGAGATCAGGATTTTGCACAGCCATGAACTGAAAGGTGATGTACAGCCACAGGGAGAGGGGTTGACACAGCCACACAGTGAAAGAGGTTGCACAGCCACATAGACAGGGGTGGTGCACAGCCACACTGAAAACCAAAGTTGTAGCCCAGGTTGAGAGGATCACGGGAGTATGCTTACATCAGCGAGATCTTTATTTTTGGATGAGATAAAAGTAGAATACTAAAATTCTCGAGAATCTTCACTTTTTTGCACAGCCACTCCACCTTGAATGTGTGCTTATGTAATCAAAAAAGCGGACCAGATGCCTGGGTTGTTGTTGCTGCCACCACTTGTCCCATCCACTGGATGATATTTCATAGTACTGTAGCATACCATTGACAAGAGATCTACCCATTCCATACACAATTTGGATCCAATGCAATGTTTTTGGATATAAATCTAAATAGGGGTAAATATGCGAAATCTGCTCCCAATTATGCAGTTCTGGACATATGGACTTGGAACTTTCACCCTATGTTGCTCTGGCATATATCTACAGCCTATCAAAATTCCAGATCATCAACCCCTGTCCTTGTGGTGGTGCAGTCAGATCCCCTCCTCCCCAGTGTATGCATTGTACACATGGGTACTGTTGCTTTCTGGGTATTTTGACCCATTGGTGCTGTGGAGGATACATCACACAGTTTCTAATTACAAGGACTTTGGGGGTTTATCAGGTGGAATGTGTGTAACACCACCTTATTGGTTTTTTAGGTGCATGGCCACCACATCACATTTCCAAGGGTAACATGCCAGCTAATACCATAGACACATTTTACACCAGTACATCTACCTCCATTCAAAGTTTCAAGTCCATCCATTGAGAACTGGAAGAGCTGGAATGAAAATGAGAGCTGGAGAGTGTGGGAAAGTGTGCGAAGATTTTTAGAGAGATAGGAGATCTGTCAAAAACTTGTCACAGCACACTATCCAGTGGGCCTTTTTTTGATGAAACTTTTGGGGATGCATGTAGGAACATGTAAGGAGGGCTAGTCCCTCCTTACCTGTTTCTAGATACTTAGAGGTTGAGATGTGTCTAGCCCCTATGTGAGTTAGGGGCTAGTGCGGAGTCCATTGAGGAAGTTGGACTCTGATACTGTATAGGTATTATGTAAGGATGAGCACCCGTACATAACAGGTGCTCGACACACACATAACATAACTTCTATTCTACCCTACTTCAACACTTGAATATAACACCGGTTGTGTTTATATCAAGTGATCAGTACTTAAGTGGAACAGAAGGACAGACCTTTACAATTTTTTAAACACCCGAACATGTTATGGCACCCAAGTTGAACAAGGGATCTGCACTGCAGAAAAAGAATTCTCACAGCACATCAAAACCCCTTGAGCCTGATAAGGATCGAGAGGATTTATATGGTGACAATCTGCCACCATTGGAGAGGACAGATGGATACCAGCAAGCACGATCATCTGAGACGATCACACGAGAGACTCCTGATGAGGCCGATATTGCCATAATCCTGGACAATGGGCCTAGTGCCCTGACCGAGCTGACCACCGAAACTGCTCTTGTAGAAAATACAAGAGCAGAAGGATCAGGGAAAGGAAAAGAAAAAGAAGGACCTGATACCAGAAAAAAGCCACCCACCTTCCCCGAGTTCATCTGGGAACTCAAAGATATCCTGGCCGAGTGCACCTCCCAATGGGAGAACTTTGGTGACCACACCGAATGGGGTCACCAGGTATGCACCTTCAGAAAGTTATACAACCTCATGGATATGCCTGACATCGAAAGTGCACACGATGGAACTGGTGAGGAAGGCCGAGCCCCCGCTGAAGAGATGGATTAAATTGTGTCCGGGGATGAGCAGTGATCTGAAAGGGGAGAACTTCCAAGGGGCTCCTCTAGCCTGGAAGGGAATACTGTCTTGGGACGTCTGGGGCAGTCTAAGGCAGTCTGAATACTGAAGAAGGACACTCGAAGCCTTCTCAAACCCAAACTTGAACTTGAACTCTTGAAACTCATTATTATTTTTGTAAGTAGCTACAGTGAAGTGTAAGTGCGTGTGGGCTTATATAAGCTACCTCATGTGTCTAAACTCAAAACTAAGTAAAGACTAAGGTAAATGAACAGAAATAAAAGTGAAAATAAAAACTATAAAATGAAAGAAATATCCTGGTAGGGAGTACTCACTCCCTACACTGCATGCATGATATGAAGGGAAGTCCACTACGAAGACAAGCCTGTGAGATACAACTGCAGATGCGAAGACACTCCACGAGGAGAGAACCCTTGTGGAGTGGAGACAGCCAGATATCAACCAGCTAATGACTGGCCGGATCGTGATATCCCACCTCACATGGGAAGAGGTCTCAAACAGGAAGAAACCTATGTCTGGGGAACTGGCACGGGACACCCAGGCAATGACCCAGGTGATGACCCAGACGATGATCTGGACGAGGATTACCGTCAAAGAAATAATCATAACAATTGTGACAATGATCGCAGGAGAAGAGGACCCCCAGCTCCTCCTCGTCAAAACCAGAGAGATGACGAGGAGGAGGAATGCAATTGCCGATACCATGGGCAATCACAAGGAATTCACTCACACCGAGGGCTGACCCCTGGCATGAGTGGCTACATGGAATTGCTCCTAGAAAAATCTTGTCAGAGAGTATACGAAGTGGTAGGCCGTCACATGGCTCCTGCAGGACCAGAAGTGAAAGCCATAAAGATCACACAACCTAAATATTATAAAGGCCAAGACGACATTGATGCCTTCAACCAATGGGTCAACCAGACTTTGTGCTGGTTGAAGATATACAAGGTGACTGGCCCAGCCCGTGATGTGGACCGCATCATGTATGCTGGAACCTGTCTAGAGGGAATGGCTGCACAGTGGTTTGATCAAGAAGTTGATGGCCCAGATCGCATGATATGCGACCGGATGTTTGAAGACTTCGTGTGTGCCATGTTCACCCGATTCATACATGAGGCATCCACACAGAATGCTGCTGAACGATATGACAATACCAAGTACTCCCCTGCTAAGGGAGTACTTGCCTTCTATAATGACCTGAAGCACAGGGCATCCAGGATGGTCCAACTGCCTGACAAATACTCCATGAAGAGGAAATTCGTTAACGGACTCCCTCTGCCAATAGCAGAAGGAGTCCTTAAGTTGAGAGGCATGTTGGCAGAACATATGCCGATGGATCAAATCCTGATCAGAGTACAGAGAATGGAGAGTGCACTGAAACTTATCAACAACCACACCCAGGTTCAGCAGGCTAAGCAACCTGGAACTCGACCTGCCAACTTGGACAACTGAGTTGGCAATAGACAGTACACCAATGGCAAGTACAGGTACACCCAGAAGGGGAATGTACTGTCAGATAATTAATCCCCAGTAACTTCCAAGCTACTTTATTAGTATCTACCTGTCAGATAATTAACTACAAGTAGTCAGTAAATGAAAAGGCTAAATAGAAATGGTGACTTACTCCCCAGTAACTTCCAAGCTACTGAGGAGGCAGGGAGAAAATTTACCCTACAGTATGTACGCTTTTTCGCTTATGTAAGTGACAAATCTTCGCACCTAAGTACAATATTAATAGGGGGGGCAGTTTATACTCAATATGTACTGTACAGGAAGGCATTGGACAGCGCATGCTTCCAGAGAGGGGAATCGTCCAAACTGCAGGGACAACACATGACTGGAGCCAGTCACAAGAAAAGACATGTGCCGGTAGGCCAGAATATCAAGTGTTACCGATGTGGCAAGGAAGGACACTATGCCAACGAGTGCAACCAGAAAAATATCACCTCGAAGGACAACAAGACTGGGAAGGCCAGACTGTTTGCTGCAGAGGTGATCGAGGACAATCATGCTAATGAGACCCCAGAAGCACAGGAAGCTGAAGCACCTCCCCATAATGAAGGAGACCACAAAATGCTTGCAGAAGAGGAAGCAGATGCCGACGACGAAGTCATTGACATCTACAGCAAGTACTATGACAGCGACCACGATGGGGAGCCCATTGCATACCTTGGGTCAATGGACACACACGATTTCAACGATGACAATGAGCAGATATGCTATGCTCGAATGGACATTGGGGAATCCACCATGGAAGGCGACCCAACTGAGGAGGACGAGCCAGATGACGAAGAGGCATTGTCTGGCGAGAATGAAACTGAAGAGGTAATGGCCAATCCCTGGGGAATAGTGAACGTGATCAAGAATGAAGCCATGCCACCTAGGATGGATGACCACACATGGCACTACTCGGAACGATTTGGCCTGACTCACATAGATGACTGTCAGATGTGCAGAATTCACAGAGCTCACATCATAAGAGATGAGCTTGCGGTGTAGGGAGTCTATACTCCCTAAGGCCGAGTTTACAATGTACCACCATCGTTTCACCACCCCAGCCAGTTCCTGCAGGTCTACCATCCCTCAGGAAACTTCGCTGCTGCTCCACTCTCGGCTAACTTGGCTAATCGAGTGTGTCTTTTGGCTAGAATTACCGCCATGTCCCGATTAGGTCATATGCCCCTATCACCGCTACCAACATCGCTGCTAACCCCTATCTGCCCCACACTACATCGGCTTTCGGTCTCCAGACAAGTATCACGTGTCTACCAATCATCGGCAGCCTCCACTGAAGGCTGTGACGTCAGTAACTCAGCCTCTATAAGCTCCACTCGAGTCTCTGATGCCCACCACCAGCACTGCCACACCACCCCAGACTGCTTCTCTTGCTCCTGCAGAGTCAGTCAGTGATCCATAGACTGTAGGTGTGCTCTTCTTCGCCGCTTCTCTTCCCTTTTGGTTATTTTTACCTCCTTTTCTCCCTTCCTTTCGTACCTATGATCTGTAGTGCCTTACTTCAGCACTTTTCTCTCAAATTTTTCTTGACATTTGATAGTCCTGAGTTTCGCTGAATTTTACCTTAGTGACAGCTGCTTGTACGCTACAAAACACCACTGTACTTAGGAAAAATGGACCCACTTTTCTGGCATCACAATCTGTGTGTCTAAGAGTCATCCTGAGTCCCCAGAGTCATTTTCAGAGTTTTCTTGGAGTCTTCTGAGCCCACTTTGAGTCCCCAGAGTTACCCATTGAGTTCTACCGACGATTTCGAGTCTCCTTACATCTTAAAAATTCCGACAGCCTTCTGAGTCATCCCCTTCGCATCTACCGATTTTTACTACAGCCTACAAGAGTCTACTATCACTGCCGACTGAGTCCCTAGCTTCCCAACCCCACCTTACCAACCGGAAAAATCCCTCTTCACCCATTTTGTGGCGGAATTTCAAGTTCTTCACCACCTACACTTCCCAGACCTTAGGGAAAATTTCCCTGAACCACCAGTCCCCTCCCCTCAGTCTCCTTCCGACTCACGACCCCTTGGGACAAGCCTAGGTCTACCCTACAGCTTTCCCCCCTTTCCCCTTCGCACTCTCACAAGAAGAGTAGCCCACAGCGGAAGTACCCTCCCTGATAGCTGCCTGAGCAGTCCCACATCAACAGAGATAAGAGCATATGATGAAGGTTGGGATGCATGAGAGGAGGCAGCAGGTGAGTCAGAGACATTGGCCCCCCATGTAGGATATGTGCTGGCAGAAATGAATGCTGCTGAGAACATAATAAATCTCGCCCTCAAACATTTGGGGGGCATGATAGACGGAAGCTGGCCAATGGTCAGTGTCAATGGGATGCACCAAACCCTGCTCAGCCTGGGACATCTGGTAGTGAGAACGCACCAGGCAATCCACCCAAGGGAGAATGACGCCTCGACGAGTGCACTACCCTCATCAAGGCAGATGAGGACGGCGAGAACAGACATTGATAGGACAGGGGAACTCCTCCAGGGCATCTGGGGAGCAATGACTTGCAACGAATGGCGAATGCAGCAGGCACTGCAGGAGAGTGATCACCTTCGGGGGGACCTGCGAAGGTTGGCCAACAGGCTCTTGCGAGCACGTGAGAGCCTCGGTGGGGAACCACACTTGTATGATGATGTGGAGACCCCAGCCATCCCAGATCGACCGACTGCCAGTGGGCCACCATGCCCTAGTTCAGATGAAACCTGACGATTGATGGCCCTCTGTCCAACAGAAGAAACCACCTGTGCATTCTGATATGGAATGCACACCAATAGCATGATTACCCCAAGACCAACAGTCCCCCACAAGCACGCGCTTGTGTTATAGTAAAAGCCCAGGTCAACAGCTGTGAAGTGTTGACCATGATAGACACAGGGAGCATGACCAATTTCATGAGCCCTGCATTCGCAACTGTAGCCAAGTTACCTACATTCACCCTGGCCTCCCAGTTGACATTGCAACTAGAATGTGTCAGAAGTCATTCCAAGATTATGCATGGCTCCCAGATGAAGTTGCATCTAGGAGCCTTCATGTGTGATGCATACTTTGATGTCACAAATATTGATTGATATGACTGCATACTCAGAATCCCCTCCCTCTGATCGCACGGTGCATGATTGAAATTTGATACGAATACAATAGAGATTGGGGGAATAACAGTTCCTGCACACACAGAACTGGATCTATCCAGTTCTGTGGAAAATCAACCATGAGGAAGAGGGCAATACAAGGACGTGTCGTCCTCGACACGAAAGAGTACATGACTGGCAGGTGGGGCTGCACCAACGAGGAATCTACCTGGCCCCACAATGCCTCAACGAGGTCTTGAGGCACCAACATTGGCAATTGAGGACAAATGGCAAGCTGTGCTTGCACACATGAAGCCCTGAAAATACTCAGACGAGGATATCCCCCATCTGAGGGAAGAACTATATAAAAAATATGAGCATCATATGAGGGGAGTGGTGCCGAAGATGCCACCACTCCGAGAAGTAAATCACCCCATACCCTTGATCAACGAGGGCATGCATTACACCTACCATTTACCACACTGCCCAGATTTGCTGAAACCTCAGCTGGCAGAAAAAATACAATTGTATACAAAGGCTGGATGGTGGGAGAGAGCAAGTGTCTCACAAGCGGTGCCGATGCTCTGCATCCCAAAGAAAAACGGGAAACTCAGAACAGTCATTGACTGTCAGAACTCAGAAGTGCAACGACAACATGGTCAAGGATGTTACCCCATTCCCTGACCAAGACCAGATTCAAATGGACGTTGCACGAGCGAAGTATCATTCAAAAATCGACTTGTCAAACACATATGAACAAGTCAGGATCGATCCTGACAATGTCCTGAAGACAGCCTTCTCAACTGTCTTTGGCACCTTCCTGAGTCACATCATGCAGCAGGGAGACTGCAATGCACCAGCCACCTTCCAGCAGCTAATAACAGTGACGTTGCAGGAATACATAGCTAGGATAGTACACGCATACTTAGATGACGCATTCATGTACAGTGACACAATAGAGGAACATGTGGAACATGTGTCCCTCGTGCTTGACATGCTTGTGAAGGCCGACTTCTATCTTGAGAGGGATAAGGTCAACCTGTTCGCTGAAAAGCTAGATTGCCTCGGCCACATAATATATGACTGAGGCATCCATGTGGATGAGGACAAGATGGCCCGCATCTGCAACTGGAGGAAGCCCATGAACCTGAATGAAGTACAGCGGTTCGTGGGCCTAGTAGAGTATCTGGCACCATTCTTGCCAGACGTATCCACCTACATGACACCTCTGACAGGAATCCAGAGGAATGGTCACCCCTTCCTCTGGCATGAAATCCATCACAGATGCTTCCAGGCGATCAAGGGCCTTGCCTGCAAGTACCCAGTGTTGCAGCCAATAGACCCAAGATCAGACAAGCCAATCTGGCTCATCTGTGATGCGTCTCTATATGGCATAGGGGTGCTATATGGCCAAGGACCGACCTGGCAAGGCTGCCAACCAGCAGGGTTCATGTCAACAAAGCTCACAGATGCCCAACACAACTATCAGATGTTCGAGAGAGAAACCCTCACCATACTTGAGGCGCTGTTGAAGTGGGAGGACAAGCTCTTGGGGTTCCACTTCAAGGTTATCATGGACCATGAAGCACTCCAATTCCTTTGCACCCAACAACACCTATCCAGCCATCAGATGCGCTGGATGGACTATCTGTCATGATTCAACACTGAGATCATATATGTCAAGGGAACAGAGAACAAGGTATCCAATTGCCTGTCTCGATACTACGAGACAGACGGGGGAGACAACACACAACAGGAGACCATTGAATGGGCAACAGCCGACATTCGACTCGATCCAGAAGGGGACAACCTCCCCATTGACAGGTTGCGAGAATTGTGTCTCGCAGCGATGCGAGACGAGATGCCAAAAATCAGGGAACCAGTAGAGGAGCATCGGGTAGGGGCTGACACACTAAGGGAACATGCAGAGCAGAGGAGAGAAGAACCCACTCGTACACCCATGAGTGAGGATCCCACTCTTCTCGACTCTGTGGGGGATCCACAAATGCTTGTCACCCACTTCCAGGGGGAGCGTGGCTTCCTTGACTGCATAAGACAGGGATATCCAACAGATCCTGTCCTGGTGAAAGTGATCCTACACCTGGATCACCATAAAGGATTCGACATAGAGGATGGGCTGGTTTACTTGAAGGCCACAACAGGAGACAGGGTGCTCTGCCTCCCTCGTGTAGACTGGAGAAACAACCGACTGACAGCGCAAGTGATCAAGCATGCACACAAGACCCTCAGTCACTTTGGAGCCTTGCACACAGGGGACTACATCCATAGGCACTTCTGGTGGCCTGGCATGGGCAAGGACATCGATCAATTCTGCAGATCGTGCCCAGTGTACCAGACCACCAAGACCGACAACACTCGACTGGCAGGATTACTCCACTCCCTGCCAATCCCCAAGAGACCATGGAACTCCATAGCAATGGATTTCGTCAGCCCCTTCCCAGAAAGCAGTGGTGCTGACTACTTGTGGGTCGTCTTGTGTCAACTGACATCTATGGTCCACCTCATGCCGGTCAACACCACCATACAAGCGTCCGAACTTGCATGGGTCTTTGTTCAGGAGATCATGAAGCTGCACGGTCTCCCTGACACGATGTCCAACCGTGACACCAAGTTCACATTGCAATTCTGGTGTGAGGTGCACTGACTTCTGAACATGAGGTTACTGACATCCATGGCATTCCATCCCCAGACTGATGGAGCCTCTGAACGGGCGATACAGAACATATCGCAGATACTACAGGGACTGGTCACTCCAGACCAATGAGATTGGGCTGAGAGGCTACCGATGGTCAAATTTGCTATCAACTCAAGCATCAACAGCTCGACGGGGTTCGCACCATTTGAGCTGATGTATGGATACCTGCCATGATCACTGCCCAATGTTGAGGAGCAGTCGATCACGACTGCCCCTGGGGTGATGTCCTTCATCCATCGAGCAAGGGAAAACCTAGCGATGGCACACGATGCAATAATCGAAGCCTGTGTGGTGCAGACACACCACACTAATAAATGATGAAGAGAAGGAGGGAAGTACACTGAGGGAGATTTAGTATACTTATCGACGAAGAACCTCACCTTACCCAAGGGACGTGCTCAAAAACTACTCCCCAAGTACATCGGCCCCATGAAGGTCATCCATGCCAACCCCTCAACTGACACCTATACACTGGAGCTGCCAAAGCAGCTCCAGGAGCAACGTATCCACCCCACATTCCATGCAAATCTGCTGCATCATCATGAACCCAATGATGATGTGATGTTTCCCAAACGTGATGCCCATGTCTTCTATGACATGGGTGTACCCGATGATGCAGAATGGCTGGTCGATGAAATAAACACCCACCATTGGGTGGGCTGTCAGCTGGAATTCTTGGTCAAGTGGAGTCTAGGCAACTCCACTTGGGAACCCTACCTTCACTGTAAAGAGCTCGAGGCCCTAGATAGGTACCTCAAGCTGCATGGAGTAGATGACCACCGCCAACTGCCTAAACGCAGTTGGCACACTATGGAAGCAAATGCATAAGGACTTCAAGACTTGCAACTCGCACAAGTCCCCCACATGTGATCCACACATGACCACACTGCCACATGCCATCTCATCGTTCCTCACCCCCATTTTCAGACCTGCTGCTGGCTTTTAGAATGTTTAATTACAACAAAACTTTATCAAACTGATTACGCAATACCTTCCTTTTCAAAAATTTTCTCTCATTCATCTCTCTTCCTTGTTCCCACAACTATGCAGTCACCGTACGTTCATAGATAGGTATGTCCCATTGTCCCCATCCCTCCCACACCCCAGCAGCATCCTCTCATGAGGATGCTGCTGTCCCACAGGACGTGTCCATGTCCCCCGACAACTGGATGTGTCATTGTGCTTCCAAACGGCCTGCGAGGGATGACACTCCCCCTCGCAGGCATTCATTCTCATACTTGCAGTCCCCCTCCCCTTCTCGCTCACACTCACGTGATGCCAAACGTTGTCATGAGCATTCTGTCTCCCCACCACGTCGACACTGGCATGCCAGTGAATTTGGTGTGCTTGTTCACGATGACTGTGGCTGGCCAGACAGCTGCAATGTGTGCTCCCAGTACATGCTGCATATGGCTCAAGATCTGGTCCTCGGGACCCCCGACCTCGTACATGCACAATCTGACTGCATGCATGTACTATCATGTCTCTTGGGCCTTGACAATGTCTTGGACCTACAATGAGAGGTTGACCGACTCCAGGCTGACCAAAATTACTGGCATACCCGTGCTCACCACTACCAAGATGAGTGTGAGTGGCTCGAGGAGGACCACAACTTCGATCAAGCGTGTGTGGCCTCATTGGCATCCCAACCGTGCCACAACTGCCTGCCCCAGCCTGCTGGTGCAGGGCCTTTGTCATTGAGCCTCATGGCTCGTCTTTCAGGGGGAGGGCATGGGGAAGCCCCCACTGTGTATCACCAATCCCCATGAACCCCTCCTTGTGAAGCCACCACCACCCCAACCATCCCCTCTGTGTCTCATGGGGAGCCCCACGAGACACGAAACACCAACACCGACAAGCCCATGGAGACATGGCCTCGTCTTAAATGCCCCCTCCTGACTGACTGCCTCAAGGAGGCATGCACCATGTTCCCAATCAGCCAGGGGGAATGACCCCACCAAGCATTTGTTCTGCTGAATGGCAAGAAGTACTTGCATGTCCAGGTTCAGCAGAGCCTATACCAGTTCAAAGCCCCTCTCCGCAACAACATGGAGAGGGCAATATCTGCAGGCTATGCTCCAGCCTTATTCAGAGCAGTACCCCCAGGTGTAGCACACCTGTTGAACACACCCCGCAAGATAGATGAAGTCTATGCTTGCGCCGCCAGAGAGGACGACAAGGGCCATGTGCCTAATGCCAGGGCGGCCCAATGCCTCATCACATGGATCAACAGGTACCTGGCCAATGTCGATAGGTACACTGGAAAGAAGCTGGCCAAGAACCCTGTTGCCACCTATGCACTCTCGCAATGGCACCCCCCTGCTTGGATGGCTGTGAAGGGAAAGTCCAAGTGTGAAAATTACAAGCCCTCGATCACAGGGCTTGCCCCCCATCCACCCCCAGCCTACGAAGAGCATCAGGCTGGTCCTATCGAGGCTTGCGAGGAGCCTATCATCACTCATGAGCCAAACCCTGCCCCTCAGGTGGAAACAGCACCACCTGTCATCAAACTGCCCCCTCCTGCTGTGGTGACTCTCCAAGTCACAACTCTGACTGTCCCCATGGTCCCACCAATGATTGATTGCTGGGACCACAAAAAGAGATGGCACCAGGACCGAGGTCCCAAGGTTGCCCCACACTGGGGGGCACCACTATCCCAGTGGAGGGAACACATCCAGAAGTACTTGGACTTCAAGGAAACCTCACAATTCCTGGGAGTGCCAGGTCCACTCAAGGAGCTCGCAGAGGACAAGGAGGCTGCCCTGGTTCGACGAATCAGGGGTTTCATACTGGAGGGGTACTTTGCACCCTGTTTCTGCTATGACTCCAACTGTCACGGTTGGCGTTGTAACTTTGCTCAACTATTCGCTGTCGCTGGCCAGTACAGGGCCATTGTTGAGAGCGAAGGAATAACCATTGTCCCAGGGGCCCTTGGCCCCTGGGACACTCCTAAAGACATCTGCCATCCCCTGTGGACATAGCTCAGTACCTTGCCAGGAATGGGCTGAGCTTCCAGGAGGCCAACGATCTTTATTCCTGGGGCGTCAATTTCCTTCAAGACGAAAATGATGTGCTGCAAGAGAAGGGTCAGCAGTCTCATGATGGCCTGATGTGGGGCGACTACCTGCAAGGCACCCCTGAGGATCACATGGCCGACCAGCACCCCCTCGAGTACTACCTGGAGCGCACTCAGGAGTTGGGACTCTCGGACTTCTGAGATGTCAAGCCTGTGCCCGCTAATGTGAACTTGCTGAGTGGGGTCGAGGTGGTTGGGGGTGTAGTCACCACTACCGAGTGTGATGATGATTGGGAGTTTGACATCCCAATGGCTGGCAACACTAGGGGACAACAGATGGACATTGACGACATGGGTCCGGCCCCTATGTAAGGGGGTCTGGGTGGTTCTTTTTCATCTTTCGTTTTGTTGTAGTTCTGTACCTTTCACTCTCGCAGACTGGTCACCCAGTCTCTTATTGCTTCCCCTGCCACCTCACACTTGTGTACTTTACATGAGTGTGAGTTCTAATTTAGTTGTATGTCTGATACCACATCTCGACTTCAAAGAACCCATATCTGGGTTCTTCAGGGGGAGGGTGTAAGGAGGGCTAGTCCCTCCTTACCTGTTTCTAGATACTTAGAGGTTGAGATGCATCTAGCCCCTACATGAGTTAGGGGCTAGTGCAGAGTCCATTGAGGAAGTTGGACTCCAATACTGTATAGGTATTATGTAAGGATGAGCACCTGTACATAATGGGTGCTCAATACACACGTAACATAACTTCTATTCTACCCTACTTTGACACTTGAATATAACACCAGTCGTGTTTATATCGAGTGATCAGTACTTAAGTGGAACAGAAGGACAGACCTTTACAGAACATCATTGAACATTGTTGTATCATTTAGACTGTCTTATAGTTACTAAAAACTCAGAGGTACAAAAACATGGGGGATTGGACTTTAATGTATCAACTGCAATAATGAAGCAGATACCTAGGTGGTTGCTATCACCCATACCAATTAGGCAGATTTTCCAATGCAGAAATGGTTCAGGACAGTCCAAATTGCAAGTAGGAATTCAGCCATGCACTCAGCTTACTCATTACTTCTCTGTGTGGTGTGCTATGACAAGTTTTTGACAGATCTCCTATCTCTCTAAAAATCTTCGCACACTTTCCCACACTCTCCAGCTCTCATTTTCATTCCAGCTCTTCCAGTTCTCAATGGATGGACTTGAAACTTTGAATGGAGGTAGATGTACTGGTGTAAAATGTGTCTATGGTATTAGCTGGCATGTTACCCTTGGAAATGTGATGTGGTGGCCATGCACCTAAAAAACCAATAAGGTGGTGTTACACACATTCCACCTGATAAACCCCCAAAGTCCTTGTAATTAGAAACTGTGTGATGTATCCTCCACAGCACCAATGGGTCAAAATACCCAGAAAGCAACAGTACCCATGTGTACAATGCATACACTGGGGAGGAGGGGATCTGACTGCACCACCACAAGGACAGGGGTTGATGATCTGGAATTTTGATAGGCTGTAGATATATGCCAGAGCAACATAGGGTGAAAGTTCCAAGTCCATATGTCCAGAACTGCATAATTGGGAGCAGATTTCGCATATTTACCCCTATTTAGATTTATATCCAAAAACATTGCATTGGATCCAAATTGTGTATGGAATGGGTAGATCTCTTGTCAATGGTATGCTACAGTACTATGAAATATCATCCAGTGGATGGGACAAGTGGTGGCAGCAACAACAACCCAGGCATCTGGTCCGCTTTTTTGATTACATAAGCACACATTCAAGGTGGAGTGGCTGTGCAAAAAAGTGAAGATTCTCGAGAATTTTAGTATTCTACTTTTATCTCATCCAAAAATAAAGATCTCGCTGATGTAAGCATACTCCCGTGATCCTCTCAACCTGGGCTACAACTTTGGTTTTCAGTGTGGCTGTGCACCACCCCTGTCTATGTGGCTGTGCAACCTCTTTCACTGTGTGGCTGTGCAACCCCTTCATCATGTGGCTGTGCACCACCCCTGTCCATGTGGCTGTGCAACCCCTTTCACTGTGTGGCTGTGTCAACCCCTCTCCCTGTGGCTGTACATCACCTTTCAGTTCATGGCTGTGCAAAATCCTGATCTCAGTGGCTGTGTGGCTGTGCAATCCCTTTCACTGTGTGGCTGTGTTGACCCCTGTCTCTGTGGCTGTTCACTGTGTGGCTGTGCCACACCCCCCATCGCATTTGGACATTGAGTCCCACAGTCAGGATCTGCATTTTTTGACAAGTGGTATATCTGGCACAATCCAAAACTTTGGGCAAATCTAGCTGCAATGGGTGCTTCCATACCATTGCTTCAAGCTCACTAAGTGTCGATAGATCCGTATCTAGTCCCCCTCCCCCTACTCCTACTATTGGCCATGCACCAGCGATCCATGCTGCAGGTCAAGCATGTCAGTGATGACAATGTTAATATGTAAGTCAGAGGAGTTCCTCTTCATGAAAAATCCTTCTGTACCATTGCTTCAAACTCACTGAGCAACAGGTCTGCATTCAGGTCTCCCCCCTGCTCCCACTCGTGCATCAAAGATCTGCAGTGCAGATCAAGTATGTTGATGGTGATGTTAACATGTAGGTCACATGAGTTCTTATACCTGAAAAAATTTTCCATACTGTTGCTTTGAACTCACCGAGCAACAGGTTCATGCTCACATCTCCCCCCCTCCCACTTCCATGTGTGCATCAGTGATCTGTGCAGCAGATCAAGCATATTGATGACCTTGCTAATATGCAAGTTGGATGAGTTCTAACTCCTGCAAAATCCTTCTGTACCATTGCTTCAAACTTACTGAGTGTCAATAGATCTGCATCTGGCTCACTTCCCCCCCCCCTCCCCCTGCTCCTACTGTTAGCTGTACACCAACAATCTGTGTCATGGGTCAATCAAATCGATGGCAACACTAATATGTAAGTCAGATGAGTTCTTATTCCTCTAAAATCCTTCTGTACCATTGCTTCGAACTTACTGAGTGTTGATAGATCTGTGTCCAGCTGTCAAGACCGGTTCTCTACGGTCTCCGAGGGGGTCCGAGGTCAGAGGGTGATGTTAGGTCAAAAGTCCGGAATGTCGGAGTTTAGTACACAACCTTGTATACTAGACTTGCAGAGTTCTGGGGGTCGGATCTATCCAGGAGGTTACTGGAATCGAGTGAGATCGAAGAGTATCTTATTCGATATTCGAACTGAGGTATAACAAAGTATGTACAGGACTTTTATACTACAGAGAACGTTCGAAGGCAATGTCCGGAACATACGGACTACCGGAGAGCAATGCGGATGACTGAGGATATTAGTAAGGTATTAGTAAGCTAAGCCGGTAGTCACCGGTCAACTGGAAAGTGGGACAATTAGTCATCAAAGGCCGGAACAGTAACTAAAAACGAAGTGAGGGAAACTATTACTAAACATAGAAACTATAAACGGAACAAAGGGCAAAGAACAAGAATAGGATGGAGTGCCATCACGGAATGGAGTACCGAAGGCCTAGAACTTAGCTAACACTATCCGGAGTTCAACCCGGTTGGTAGTCACGCGTCACAGATGTGACAGTCCAGCCCTCTTCTCCCCCCTCCCACTCCTACTGTTAGCTATACACCAATGATCTGTGCCGTAGGTCAATCATGTCGACCATGATGCTAATATGTAAGTTGGACAGGTTCTTATCCCTCCAAAATCCTTTTGTACCATTGCTTTGAACTTACTGAGTGTCATGTCGATAGATCTTCGTCCAGCCCTCTTCCCATCCCCTGCTCCTACCATTAGTCATACACCAATGATCTGCACCATAGGTCAAGTATGTTGATGACACTAATGTGTAAGTCGGATAGGTTCTTATTCCTCCAGAATCCCTCCATACCATAAAAACTTACTGAGCCACAGGTCTGCATTCAGGCTTCCCCCTTCCTCCTGCTCCCCCACACGTGTCAACGATTTGCTGTGCAGATCAAGTATGTAGATGATGACAGTAGTATGTAAGTTCCCCCTGCCAAGTCCCTCCATGCCATGGCCTCAAATTGAGTAGCATCAGTGGATTTACATTTGACTCACCCCATTGCCCAGACACTATTCAGTCAAGTCTGTCGTTCCTTGGTTACGCACCATTCTGCAGGTCCTCTCTGGTACCCTGATGCTTATACTAGAACCTTAACTTAGAGTTACCTCATACATGCTAAGGCTTTATGTTAGGGAAGCAGACTTGGGATTGTATTTACAGTTTTAGTCAAAGTCTTAAAAACATTGATAGCTATTTCTGCAATCCTTTGTACTCAGTCTGAGTCTGAGTTAGAACCTGAAGGCAAGGGTTCTCTAGTTGAAGTCTTGGTTGTGTGACTACAACGGGGGTGGTAAACCAGTTCTCCTCGTGCCTGACACTCCTTGTTGTGGGTAATCCTTGCCCTAAGTTCCTCATCTGTCAGTCTAACCCATTTGCAAGCTTCTGAATTCAGGGCATCAAGTAATTTCTCCACCTCTGCTCAGCCACCAATCTTTGAAGGGTTCCACACTGTACCTGAGAATGGCCAGCCCATCAGCATAACACCATAGCATTCAACAATTTGATGCTTGTAGTTAGTATAGTTCATTTTGACATTAACTGTCACTTTCTTCTTCATGAGTAAGTAGTCTGTGACAAATACATTTGGTAAGATTATAATATTACAAAGCTACATAGTAAACACTCACCAAGTTCCTCCTGAATGAGGGCATGGCACTCGCTGACCAGTTTGCTGAGAGGGCATTGGTATTATTTAGTCGCAGTAGCTACATCTGAACGTTCAAATAAATTTATACATATCAAAGATACAGCAACAATTGAGGGGAACATACCGAGCCCACTGACCACCCAAGACTCAAGATGCAGTGCTAGATGATGTGGCTTGATGTCCAGGACACTGCAGACAAAGTTCTCTGCTTTTGGGTGAAAAAAACCTTCAGCTCCGAGAGGTCTTTGACTGTTCCTTGGACCACTACATAAAATCCTTCTAGACCAGTTTGTGTGCACAGGGCAGTCCACTGACATTATAATCTAAGTGTGAACATGTTAAGGAGAACAACCATGTTACCTCCCAGTCCATGTTTGCAGTGACAGTGTGGCTGACAGCCTTGGGGTTTGAGCACATGACCCTGACCTTCATATCTTGAGCAACCCAGACCTCAGTATTATAAGCCTCTTGTTGTGCAGGTGTCAAGTTCTTGTAGGCAACTAGTAAATCATCCTTGTTTTGCACCATGAACTGCATGAGTTTGATGCAATCACCTCAGTCATGGCCTGTGGAAGAAAAAGAATCACTAAACATGATGGTATGCAATGATAAGCTGGATCTGTACCAGCATTTGCCTCACAAAGCTTGGAACTGATGAACGCATTCCATGAGTTGACACTGTAGGGAATGGTTTTTCCCTACCAGGGGATTTTATTTTTATTCTTTGTTTCTCATATTTTAACTTGCTTTTCCAGTTATTATATGTTTATTACTTTAGTGCGAGGTTTTATTGCTTAGTCAGCCATTTTTATTACCCAGCATGTACTTACCTTTCTAACAACAAGTAACAAGTCGAGTTCCAAGAGTTTCAAGTTCAAGTTCGAGTTCGAGAAGGCTGCGTGTGGCCTTCTTCTTTGTCTAGACAGCCTCAGACAGCTTCAGATGTCCTCAGACAGCATTTCTCTCCAGGCTATAGAAGCCCCTTTGGAAGTTCTTTCTCCCTCAGATCACCCTGGCTCATCCCCAGACTCTCTATCTTCCATCTCTTCATCTGGAGCCCACTGCGAGGGGCTTCTGTCTTAGCCTGGTACCCCCTCTCTCATCAAGTTCAGTCTCATTTTTGCAGTTTCAGGTCTCGTTTTCTCGGTTTTGGTGGTGTTCTCGCAGTTTCCAGCCTTGGTCTCGCCCTCGTGCTCACTTTTCTCTCTCGAAGTACTCACTTTATATTGATATATTCATTTGAGCCCCCTACCGACATCATGCATGGCCCAGAATCCCCGAGTTGTGGTTCTCCCGAAGCCTTGAGCTCCCTTTGGCACCCCGAGGACCTTCGAAGGTTCCTCAATGACATAATTCAAGTCATGACTGCAGCGAAATCACTCCTCGAGACTTGTGGAGGCCCCCTCGAGGCCAGTAAATCACACATGCAGCCACCACCCACCTCGGACAGTCGCTCACCTCGCAGAATATATTCATTTTGCTTTTTCTGTGGTCAGAAAGGTCATATTCAAGCCAACTGTGATTCATGCAAGCAATATTTGGCCACAGGAAAGTGTCTAATTGTGAAAGGTCGCGTTGTACTCCCTACAGGCCAAGAGATACCGCGAGAAGTACACAGGCACACTCTCAAGGACTGTCTGGCACGCTGGGATCTAGGAAACCGGCCTAAGGATATTCGGAATCCTCCTTCGAGTCCAGGCAGGCTGCCCTTGGAGGATGTGGGTAGCCTCGAGCCGCAGGCCCAAATGGTTTCACTAGGTGTGTCTCAGCCCCGCTTGTTAGTGCACCCTACTGTCCCCTCGGAACGACCATTGTGTGCACCACTCTCAATGGAAGGGCTGAGTTGTTCTATTCGAGCACCTAGCGCATCCTCGAGCTCGAGTGATGCATTGTTGTGCTGCCCTCGTTCACCCTCTCGCACTCTACCTACAAGATACTCTCACGGTCAATCTCGATCTCACTCTCGTTCTCACAGCTGTGGCCGCCTGTGCTCGCCATCTCCCCTGTACTTCGAGGATTCACCAAGCCGCGGTCATAGGTACCCACAGTCATACTCGAGCGGGTCCCACTGTTGGAGATTGAATCACCCCTGTGTGATACACTATTTTGGTGCGAGTTTCACATGCTTACATAAGCCCTTAGAGCGCACTTTACAGTACACTTTTGGTACTATTCCCTCAGTAGTTGAGTCACTACTGAGGCTGCCTACAGCCCTTTCCAACACCCACAGCCACCATTCTTGTTCCCACGACCACCATCACCACCGCTCACCACCACCTGCACCTTTGCTCGAGTGCTCGCACCTACCAACCCTCTTGAGAGACAAACCTGCGCTGGACCAGCTTGCCAGCCAGCTAGTCAACAGACTTGTGTCCTCAAGCACCTACATATGGAAAGCCAGACAATCGCGCTTCGGCACAGCCAAAAATGGGAATTTTTTCGGTGATGTGGTGGAAGTTTTTCATGCGGACTCCGGACACTGTGACTCGCAGTTGTGTAGTAGTGCAGTTGTGCGTCTCGCAGTTAGAGCGACTTGCAGTTGTGCAGTAGTGTGGTTGTGTGTCTCGCAGTTGTGCACTAGTGCGACAACACATCACAGATCGACATATGCAATTCTACATTGAAAAGTAGCCCCCAAAAAAGGCATACTTAGTTCCAGTCATCTTCGCTACCCTCCAATTCTTCATCAGAAAATTCGGTTATGACAATGTCAGGGCCTCCTTCAACAAAGTTTTCTTCTTCATCACTGTCCAACCTGTTCAGGCGGTGGACATGATCTTCATCTAGGAATATTTCAGCTTCTTTTGACCTCTTTGGAACACTCACTCACCGAGACCAAGGCCCCCACCAACACCACCCATGTAGTAATACCCTTGATCAGTTTCATTAAATGGAAGGTCACATTGCCCTTCGAGTAGTGGCAGTTCATCATCCGCATCTGTGTTTGCTGAGAGCAAAGTATGGTGATGCAGCGTCAGAGCATCGTCCTGGATAGTATGCAGCAGATCAAGATAGATACGCCAGACAGTTTGGCGGGAGATGGTGGGGTGTCCAAGATTGTTGTAACGTTCCTCCAAGTGTGCACTCAACGGACAAGGTACCAAGTTGAACACTGCATGGTTCGTATTCACATATAGTCGGCAAACATGCTTGAGTGCAGCCTTGTCGACCATGAACTACAGTGCATTCAAATGGGGCCTAAAAATTACAACAAAGAAAACGAACCTTTAAATCTAAAGCACCGTAGTCCTGTGGCGAGCTAAAGATTAATTCTGGTATGCCATGAGGGAGAACCTGTTGATAGGTTAAGACGTTGAGTAACAGGTGAGTAAATAAAAACTTGCCTTGTTACGGTCGCGTCGTTTCACAGTGTGGTTTACACGATCTCGATATGCATCAAGTTCTGCTTGAAGCCACGGTATGAAAATCCATCGAAAGATCATACTAAATGGAATCAACTAAGAGGACACGAGCACAATTTGAGAACTTACAGTTGCAGTGTGTTATCAATGTCATACCAACCCTGGTGTACACCATCTTCCAGCAGTGTTTCGAAGCCAGGAGTGAAATGCCAACGAAGTTGAGACCACATAATCTCTGGTTTGATATTTTTCCTGGATCGCATCCACCGATGCTGCAGTGTGCCTTGCATTGGCGATACCGAAGTTTTCTGAGCCAGGATCGCTCTGAGTAACGAGGGGAATGACTACAGAACGGTTATTAGTAAACCAATGGAAGTAGCATTAACACTCACATCTGAATTCCTCCACTACATCAAGGTAGTAAGTAAGAATGAGCTGCGGGTTTCTGTTAGAGTGCCATATGCGGATCCAAAGAATTTTTCCAGAAAATGGCTCTATGCCCATATGCAGGGCAAGGCCAAAGCGGCTCCACTTGTCATGTTGGTCGACTGCCCATAAATCATTAACGCCAGCTGCCCAAAAACGATGATGTTGGAGATGGCGAGCCTTGCGGTGACGAATGAGGTGTGGTTCATATGTGGCAAAGTAGTCCCGAATTACACTTCTACAAAATGGTCAAATCAATGGAAGACTGTGGACAGTAAATTGCATACAGACCTAGATACGCTCATGTTATGCTCGTGGTACAACAGACTGATCATCTCACAAGCACCTGCATTGGGATATATTGCTCGTAATTCAACCATAGCATTTTGTATAGACTGAGCAGTATGTCCTTGCTGACAAGTTCAGATCAGGCCCATCTGTTTGTGGATCTGGATAAATTTTGTGAGACTACAAAGCACAGAAAGTCAGTGCTATATGTCCAACATAATCCGGCATGGCCACATACCCAATACCATACTGATTGGTATCAATAAGCTTGCGTAGCTCCTCGACAATCTGCCTGTCATTGAGTCGTGCTTTCCACATGCGTGTGATGTGCAGTTCGATCTCCTGAATAGGTGCTGTGATTTTAAGTTTCAGATGTGCACTGCTACTGACTTAGAAGTAACTGACGTGTGGGTTTGTTCTGGTTAGGCATTGTTGCTTGGAAGTCGGCACTTGAAGGATGAGTGAGCTGACAAGTTCCAAATAAGCCGCCTGCTCCCATCGTCATCATATAGCTTGGAGGTGGAGGGGGAGCAGCCCAGTGGGAGCTGTGTGCCGTTGTCATCAGGTGAGCCAGCAGGCTGTCAAACACCATTATGCAATTGAACATGAGGACTGACACGAAGTCCCGACATGGAGAGCTTTGGAACTCTGCAAAAGTCTAGGAAAGGTCCCCATTGCTATTGCCGTCCATTCTGTTCTTCTTACCCAAGCGATTCCCAACACCGTTGGCAATCAGTAAGTCGTCTGTATCCCCCTACTGTCACAGATGACAATGCAACGATCTCCGTACTATCTCAGGTCCGAGGCAATTCGTGCATGAAGGCTGTGAACACATCTGAAGGATCAGGTCTTTGCACGATGTACATGGACATTATTCATGGCCGGGGGTGACCGAACGACCCACCACCAGCATTAAAAGCCCATCGAGCCCTTGGATTGTTCATCCGATTATTGTCTTTTACACCCTGCTAGGCTACCTGCTGATGGCTGACCACACGGACGTTTCCACTCAGTTCACTGAGGATGCATTTGCCAAGCAAGACCACCACTGCGAGCAGCCCAAGTGTGGGCAATTGATACGTCAAGGAGAACCTGAGTTCTATATCGCTACAATTGAACCTGGTCAATGAGGGTGAATGGTTTGCTCCTCATGTAACCTCCATTATTTGCATAAACCTTCAACTACGGTCTGCAAAACAGGTACGCAATCCCCTCTTGGTCGTTTATTCTTACTGAGTTACTGCTACTTGCACTATCAGCTGCTGCACGAGTCAATACCTCCAACTCATCTAGTAGTATACCTCCGGGAAATCATGCACCACCTGACGCTCTCAAGATCCAGAAGTCGGTCAATGCTGGACAGCATGGATGTGAGTTAGGCAAATGTTTACTCTACAGCGTTATCTGATGTAGGCATTCAGTATTGATTAACCCTCCTCGTGTAGTGTCAGTCTCCCACAGCCCAGATGTCACAGTGCCATCTGCGTGGCTTGCAGAACGCAAACCATTGCCACTGTCTCAGCCAGGATATGCGTCACAGCAGGCTGTACCTGGTGCTGGCCCGATGTTACTGCCGACAACGTTACCTCCTTGTCTTGGATATACTTCTCAACATTCCTGCTACAGTCAGGAGTATGATCAGTGGGCCTGATGGACCTACACCTCCCCACCGGCAGAAACAATTTCACTCAAGATATTGGCGCACTTTGAAGGTGGTCCAAAGCGTGGCCACAGCCAAAGTACACCATTCGGTGTGAGTACTAACTGGCAATGTTATCTATTCTATCTGATTTTGCCATACAGAACATATGCGAAGGGAAAAAGGATATCAACACTCGCATCTGTGCACATGACCTCGTCCCTATTGCACTTGAAACGATCATCCCGAAAGTCAAGAAGTTCTGCCCAACGTTTCCTCAGCAGTTTGATGATTTTACCGTCCGCGACACGGACTGGGTCAACCTTGGAGCGCATCACTCTCTGCTGCCATACTTCTATTCTCAGTGTCTCCAACCTGCTCACAAGAACACAAGGGGAATGGCATTCAAACCCAAGCAATTCACCTTATACATAGTTGTTCCAGCGGTGCAATGGCTTGAGTACGAGGCTTTCATGGAGAGAAAAGATTCTGCTACTATTACTTCCAAGGACACAAGTGATGATGGTGAAACAAGTTCAGCGCACGTGCCCTCCACAGTAGCATCGTCAACCACTGGGGACACGATGAACATGGTGAACCGCCCTTTCGAGATGCGCCTCGCTCAGACCACCTTCATGCCTGCACGGATAAGTGCACAAGTCGCCACACAAGATGATGAACCCACAGACACACATGATGGAGTCATTGCAATGACCCCTCCCATGAATCGCACCATTATCAGACCCCCCCCTGCCACCATGTCACCACCAAGGAAAACACCTACCCTGACACAGTTCATGTCTCCTAGTCGGACTGAGCTACGGGAGGCCCTCAAGTCTGGTGGAACATCAGAGTTGAATGTCAACCAAGGTAGGTGTTTCAGCTGACTCCGTGGTGACTCACCTACTAACAGCAATTTGTAGTTTTAATGCAGGCATTTGAAACCATACAATTCTATCCCATCCCTACATGACAACTTACTGAGATCTTGGGAAACCCTCGGTACCGCTCTTTTGACCTCAAACTGTCTGAGTCCTATCCTGGCAGACTGAGAGTCGACCAGTCATCCAGGTCGTTTATTGGAATTGGTGGATTCAAAACAGCGCAATCTGGTCTCCTGATGCTAACCCCACCATCCCCGTCTGGCCTAGGTTCTGAAGTACAGGAGAACGTCGTTGTGAAGCGTCCATTCCTCTGGCCCCCCACACTATACCCATCCACCTCTAATGCTGGGTCGCCTTCTCGAAATTTGCCTGAGAAGCGGCGAATTATACGCCTTTCCTTGGGAGATGAACTGCCCAAGTTGCATCACGAAGCAAATACTCTCTATTGGGCCAATGCACTTCTTACAATGACCTACAACTTCATAGATGGTGTTATCTCGTCTGCTGACGCTCCTCCTCCATTTAACATCCCTCGTCTGTGCTTTGTGAATGCTGGACTGGCCTTAGCTCATTCTCAACTCACAAAGGGTCTTGCCAAACCCAAGTTTGGTGGCATGTTGTGCGGTGTTTACCTGCTGGAGGAGAAGATCGAGGGTGGTAGTGACGCATTTATTAAGTACATCCACAACATGGACTGTGGTCCGTCATTGTCCATGGACATGGATGGGTATGATATCGCGGAGTTCCTCACATTTACTCAACATGTTCAATATGCCAAGTCCGGAGGTCTAGTAATCATTTCTGACTATCAAGGTAAGACAAATGTACGACATATCATACGTGCTCCACTGCTCACTAAATGCCACCACAGGGAGTAGTACCCTACTCACAGACCCTCAAATTCTGACAGACCCATTTGTCCCCCTAACTCCTCACCTTTTTTTGTTATTTCTTATGCTTCAGATAGTTTGGTTGGTGATGGGCTGGATGTGTTCAGTGAAGGGAATGTCAAATCTACTGTGGCTTCATTCGAGAAGCATCATGTTTGTAACTGGTTCTGCAAGTGGCCCAGGTTTGCCTTAAATCAGTTTGGTGCCACGTCCACGACAACCCACGAATCACCATCCGTGTAATCTGGTTTCCTTCTAACACTTACTGGCAGTACCATGTGTATTCTCTCTCCGATATATTCCCCTGCCACAGTTCTTCATGGTTATAGCAATGCTTTGTATAAAAAAAAACTAGACTACAAATCTGACAATCGCTTGGACACTGACTATAAATTGTGAGGGGGAACAACACTCGTACAGTGGGAGTCATGGATGCATCAGCAGGTACATGCAACAAGCAATCAGAGTGCTGGGTTATTATTGGTGGTGACAAACCTGGTATATACCAGGCGTGGTAAGTGTGGCCGCTACTAAACCACGATAAGGTAATAGCTCACACGCACTCATGCAGCCCCACTCTGCACTGTGGACGTTCTTCTCCACCGCTGCCGATCGCCATTCAATGCTTGTCATTGACAGAGGCCAAGATGATAAATGAGTGCTTCCAGGCCATCCTTCAGCAACTTCCATGTCAACCACATACAAGAGAACTTTTGACTTGTCTTGGCAAGTCCGATGCTGTGCTGAACTTGTTATCGGATTCGACAGGTACCTTTTATGCAGTTGTTGTTGGTCAACAAGTGGGCATCCATCGGACAAGGTGTGTATTCATTTGCAATGGTATCTGACACATTATTGATATGCACATTTGCAGGGAATCGGCATTGAGTAGTCTAGACGGTTTTGTATTTCTGTACTGGAAGGAGCTGCCCACATTTTGGGATGCACTAGCATTTATGATTGCTAAGGGTATAGAGGACATTCTATCGGACACCCCCAACTACAAAGGTAAGCAGTATTCATTTTATTTCTAAACTCTTCTGACTCAGAATTAGGTGTGGCCTGCACTACGCAGAGTACAGTTCCCGTCACATTGTCATCAACGAGTGAAGATACTCTGACTCCTGCAGTTCCATCTACATTGACCCCCGCCGTAAATAACTCTTCCTCCACTACCACACGTAAGAACCTTTTTGTTACACTGGCGGAAACCCCACTCATATATTCAGATTGTAACCCCAGCATGTCACAGGATGTGCCATGCTCCTCACGGTGCCCTATCATATACACCCATGTGTGTAACTTGTGTGGCGTCATGGAGAGCCGATTCTACATGTCTGACTGGGAACCCCCTACTGAGTCTGCTGCTGAGGTTCTTGGCATCCACACAGTCAAATATCTGGAGGCACATGGCTATGTGGAGTCTGCCGTTGCTCATATTGTGGTCACTTATTGTACTTCACGCACAGAACATGAGTTTGCCCTCTCACTGGCAAGGAGCGGTTTCCCTCTAACAGAAGGCTTCTTTTTGTGGTATTTGTTCAATCTTTAACTACACGATGTCTCTCCTTTGCTAGCTAAAATGACTACCGGCGATTGTTGACTTTGTTTCTTGCTTGACACACTGCCATATAATGTGATGCACACTACCACGAGAGGGATGACTGCATTACCACGCGACAGACAATGGCACTATGGTACAACTGCGAGACACACTACTGTGCAACTGCACAACTGCGAGACGCACAACTGCACAACTGCACAACTGCGAGTTGCACAACCGCACTACTGCACAACTGCAAGTCGCTCTAACTGCGAGACGCACAACTGCACTACTACACAACTGCGAGTCGCAGTGTCCGGAGTCCGCATGAAAAACTTCCGCCACATCGCCGAAAAAATTCCCGTTTTTGGCCGTGCCGAAGCGCAATTGTCCGGCTTTCCATACCTACAGTAATCGCTTGTCCCACAGCAGTCACACACCAGCACACTCGAGAAGGTCGCGCAGCCGCAGTCGCACACCCCAGCCCTCTCGAAGGTGGTACTGAGTCGATGTAGGGTCGCTTTGGCTGGCTGGGTATTGTATTCTATGTCTTTTTTTATGAATATATCGTTCTTGAAGTTTCCCCGCCCATCCGTGTCATCCCCAACACTGCCGACTCGATATCTCGACCACTACTCACCCATCCCTCTTGCAAACTTGGATTCGAGTTCTACTCGACGAGACCTTTCACAAGATGTATTTTTTGTCGCATTGGCCTTAGCACATCTGGAGATATGGCCCGTTCCTTGGAGAAAGGTTTTGTAGGACGAAAATTGAGATATCTCAGGACTGGGTGCGCCGTTTTCCATATTTCCACGTTCTCCCAACTCTCTACGCATCCCTCTACTACCCTCCGAAGTTTCGTGAGATTTGGCCCAGCGGTTCATCACCAACGCGACACTGTCCTCCCTCCCCCTACACTGTTTGACGCATAACTCATGCAAATCGGAACCGAATCTCTCGCTTTTCGCAGACGTTAATCTATTAGACGATATCTACCAGACGATATATGAGACGTCGCGAGTGCATTCTTCATTCTGGAGTTATTCAAGTTTCCGAGTTTGGACAGGGTAGCGAGGTCAGGATCGCGTATCTCAATCATCTCCGCGCCGTACCTCTCGCTTTTTCGGATGGTGATACTACTCGCTCATATCTACCTGGTGAGGCCTTACTCATTGCGATGCACTCCGTGGTTCTGGAGATACGGATGTTTCCGTGTATGGAGGGGGGAGACACAGTTTTACAGATATCTCGGCACCGCGTGCACTTTCTCCCCCGATTCCTTCTTCTCCCAACTCCCCAAGTTCATCCCTACCACCTCCCAGAGTTCCGTAGGACGCCGCCCAGCAGTTCCCCACCGACGCAATGCCGCCCTCCTAGCCCCTACCTTGCTTAGGTCGTAACTCAAGCAATTCCGCGCCGAATCGTTCGCTTCTTTCAGACGTGAATCTACTAGACGAGACCTACCAGACGATATATATGACGTCGCGTGCGCATTCGTAGTTGTGGAGCTATTTGAACTTTCGTGTCTGAACAGGGTGAGGAGGTCGGCATCGCGTATCTTGGTCATTTTCGTGCCGTGCCTCTCGCATTTTTGCACGGTGGAACTGCTCATTTTTATCTACCTGGTGATACCTCTTTCGTTGCGGCACGCTCAATGGTTGGGGAGATACGGGTTTTCTTGGTGCATAGAGGGGTATGAGGCAACTTGGCGTATATCTCGAGGCTGGACGGGCCAATTGGTATAATTCCTTTTTCTCCATCTCGTCCCAGGTGTCCTCAACCGCTACCTACGGTTTCGTATCGATTGCCCCAGCGGTCGTTGCTCGGCGGCCCCCTCTTCTTGCCCACTGTGCTGCCCCACACGTTGTCCACGTCGTATCTCCCTCGGATCTTCGCCGCGCCTCTCGCTTTTTGGGGATATCAAAGTACTCGATTAGCGCTTTCGAATGGTATTCCTTTTGTCCGGATCGGTGCAGCCGTTGTGGAGGAATTCGAGTTTTTGTGGGTGAGGGTGTCTCGGGCCGGTTTTGCCAATATCTCGGGACGGGGTGCGCGGATTTGGTCAACGGTTTTTTCTACGTGCTCCCCACATTGCCCTCCACTGTTCTCTGCGGTTTCGTGTCGATTGCACCAGAGGTTATTGTTCGGCGACCTTCCCCTCTTCCCATCCCCCTACTATGCAGTGACGTCGCATACGCCATATCTCCCTCAGTTCGTGGCCGAACCTCTTGCTTTTCGAGGACGAGGTACTACTCGATGAAGGCTTTCAGGTGATGTGTGTTAGGTGGTGACTGGCACTACAGATGTGGAGATATCCCCAATTTCGTGGACGAGGGCGCATTCCGGCAGTTTGGCGAATATCTTGTCACCGAGTGCGCGTATCCATTCAGTTTCTTTTCCTACGTCTTCTCTACACTCCCCTTCACTGGTTCCTCGAGTTTCATGACGTTTCGCACAACCATTGTCCTTCGGCATCTTCGTCTGCCACCTCCGCCTGTTGGCGCCTTCGAGCTCGTGCTGTCGGTTCGCAACCGAGGACGGTTGAATTCTCAAGTGACCCGTGGATGTAGGGAATGGTTTTTCCCTACCAGGGGATTTTATTTTTATTCTTTGTTTCTCATATTTTAACTTGCTTTTCCAGTTATTATATGTTTATTACTTTAGTGCGAGGTTTTATTGCTTAGTCAGCCATTTTTATTACCCAGCATGTACTTACCTTTCTAACAACAAGTAATGAGTCGAGTTCCGAGAGTTTCGTGTTTGAGTTTGAGTTCAAGAAGGCTGTGTGTGGCCTTCTTCTTTGTCTAGACAGCCTCAGACAGCTTCAGATGTCCTCAGACAGTTTCCTTCCAGGCTAGAGGAGCCCCTTGGAAGATCTTCACCCTTCAGACTATCCTAGCTCACTCCTAGTCTCTCTATTCTATTCTCTTCAACACATCAGCAGCTGCAGAGGTTCTGACTCTTAAGGAGGAGCTGAACACGAGTCCAATTAAAAGACCTGGAAGTGAGGGGGAGGGGGGAGGGCAGTAAGTTTGGGTTGTAAAAGGCTGAGGTGCATGCATCAGCAAAACAGTTTGTGACTGTGCAGTGCTGTACAGCCACCACAGAGTCCCACAGTGTGACAGGAAGGTCCCCCTCTGTACAGTGCTGCACAGTGGCTGCCAACTCATTAAGTACTACATTTCAGACCTCAAATGTATTTTAGTATGAATGTGCATGTCCTAAATACATAGTTACATGCATTGGAAGTGCACAAAATGGTGTACTTAGAGCAGTATTTGCTCTGGAAAGTTGAACTGTGACACTGTAGTGACTGTGACTCTGTCCCAAAATGACTGTTTTGCTGATGTGTACTGTCCATGATTTTGGGCAATATCTCTTGCCTCTTGTGCGTAAGCCCACCATGCACCAGCAATGTCATCAGCAAGTTTCATTTGCCTAGCATGGCACTCCTCCTTTTGATCATTGCTGAGCCTAGGATGTACACACTTACCGTGGAGAGTAGCTGTGCAAGCCATTTTAGTGAAACACTGGACTGAAAGTTAAGTTGCACCATTTTATATCCCAGACGGAGGGAAAGGCATACCATGAACTAGCCGAGAGTCAAGACCAAGAACATTTCAGTAATCTATTCTGTTTAGCTGTGGGCTAGTAGTCAGGGTGTGCAATGAACCTGATGAGGCATGAATATGCTTACCTGAGTCACATTTACCTCAGACTGGAGAACACAGACCAGGGAGTGAATGGCCAACTCAACATGCAAGTAATCAGTGCTGAGATACAGGCAGGGGAGTAGTTACAGCCAACTCAGGATTATTGGTGTCATACAGCATCCATGTGGCAGGAATAGTAGGCTGTGAGTTGTTCCCCATGCCCAGCACTGGCAGTGCCTACATCAGTGAAACCCCTGGTTTGCTAGATGCTGGAACAGACTCAATAGTAATAGTGCCAGCACCTGCAGTTGGGAATGAAGCACCCTGGGACACATCTTTCCCTGGGAGCAGAGGAGAGTTAGTTGACAGAGGTAGGCATGATAATCCCTCTTCATGGGATACCTTGAAGGCCTGACGAAGTTGACCTGCTGTCCATTCTCAGGGTCCAATGACAATGACTGGCCTTCTTCTATCAACAGTCACTCAGCATGTCCCAGATTCCACTAGATGCTTGAGGTGCGGTTGATAACTCACCAATGTTGCACTGGTAACTGTTCTCTGCCTGTGTGTGGCCCCGATGACATGGTGGATGACCTTGGCATCAGCTGGTGTAAACCATCAAGACAAGTACTGACCTACCAACCCTGCACTGAGACCCTTGAGACCAGGAGAAGTTAGTCCCAAGTCCCACTAGATGCTCAAAGTGCAGTTGGCAACTCTCCAATGTTGCTTTGGTAGTCGTTCCCTGCCTGCAATAGCTTGTTGGCTGTATTGCTCATGGACTCATGGACAAACAGCAGAACATGCATGCAATAGCTGCTGCTACCCTGCATTGAGACTCTTGAGTCTGTCGGTGTCAAATTTCCATGCAGCTGTGCTGCTCAGTAGAGTTAGATGCCATCCTCAGAATGTATTGGTGAGAATGACTACATATGTTACTTGGTGAGGCAGAAAGGGAATGACCCGATGGAGTCGATGAGCCTGAGGTCTTGCAGGTGTGACTCCAGCCTTGTCAGCTGTATTACTCATGGACTCGTGGACTCACAACAGAAATGCATGTTGAAATGGCTGCTGCCACTCTGAGTTGAGGAGCTCACAAAAGAAAAAAAATGTGTGGATCACATATGATTATTGTATACAAAATGATACCAGGCCCAGGACGTGCGATTCCACTGTGCCATCCAGATGAGCAGCCTGCCATGAAAAAAAAAGCAGCTCTTTACAGAAATCGTTGATCAGATGCTGTGATGATGGGAGGCAGCATACAAAGTGCTCACGCTTTCCAGCATCTTTCATATCTGATTGTAGGTTGAAATCAACAGATTTGTTCTGTAGTTTCAAAGGTGAATTAACTAACTGACAGTCGAGTTTTGTCACCTACCAGTATCCAGGCTCATATCACCCATTTTGATGTGAGATGCTGGATGTTGGTGAGTCTGAGTTCAGAGCATGAGAAACATGTTGGTGATGTGAGGAAAGCATGTGAATTACCCAAGACAAGCCCTGTAGGATGTTTCATGAGGCTGCAGTATGTTGATTCATTCTCATTGCAGTGGACATTTTGATGCTGTTCTATCCTGGCTTGAGTGAGCTGAGTGGAGGTCAAAAGATGGTGACGGGTTGACGGTTTGAGGAAAGCATGTAGATTACTTATGATTAGCCTCGTGGTAAGCCTTGTGTCATGTTCCATTAATGGGGTGGATGCCTTGGTGCCACTCACATTGTAGATTACTCATGATAAGCCTCATGTCAGGTTTCATCGATGCAGTGAACACTTTGGTACCATTCTATCATGAGCAGAATGAGCCAGAAGTGAAGTGCAGATAATGATAATATTAGCACATGTAGTAGATGTTCGTACGATTGTAATGTAGAACCACATTATTTTCTGTGTAATCCCACCAGCTAGGTCCCACTGTACTTGAATGCATGTCCATACAAGTTGGTAGTATCCTTGCAAGAGTAGGATGATAGATCATGGATGCTTTGGTGCCATTCTATCCCAACTTGAGCAGCCACAGAAATGTGTATGATAGGGCACCATGCCATTGCAGATGCTCATATGATTGTATTGTAGAATTCCCTCTTGCAATTCCTTACTGACGAAACACAACTCGAAGAGTATCGAAAGCTCTGTTATGATAGTGTACTAGACATGTCATCTAATACAGTGGTACCCAATCCAATGTATCTCCAAGATGGAAAGCTTCGCTATCATTGTTGTCATTATCTTCCTCTTCGTATTCGTCACTAGCTCCATCATGCATGACTTGTACTTGGTCCCCAATAGGTTTTCACTGTACATTGATTCCATCTCGGATGCAAGCCCAGGCGACCCTGAATCCCTAAATCCTTGTGCAGCAAGCTTCATCTTCTCACCATTGAAATCCAGCCATGCTTGAAGTGTTCGAATCTCGACATTGAGTTGAATAATCTCTTCTTGTGATTGCTGAAGCTTGTAGTACTTCATCATCATCTCACGATTATCCAGTAAGGCCCATGGCTTCTCCAGCACTTTGTAGTGTGAATGTTTCAGAAGGGAAAATTCTCCCAACAGGCTATAACCAATCACTTCTGCATAATCAAGCTTAGGGCGTGGTGGATGTTGACAGGGTGCTAATTTGTTATATTGCTCAAGAGCAGCATGGATGGCAGTGGAATGCCTGCTAATGGCTTTAGAAATGTGCTTGCGCATCTTATAGCCTGCACACAGTTCAGCAATTCATTTCACCCATTCATTTGTACATACCCGTTTTTGCCAAGTTGGCTTTTGAGAGTTCAAACATTTGCTGGACAACCAAACCTTCAAGTTCCTCTACCATGCGAATGAAGACATGGTGCTTCGTGTATTCACAGGCATTGATGTACTCATGGTGCAGTGGAGTCCAGTGGTCGATGATGTTGTGTTGACACTTGAAATTGGCCACAATGTTCAGCTGCAGCTGATACTTCCAGAGTGCAGAAGCATACTCAGCATTGATGGCATTCGTCCCTTGTTGAGCACTTTTGTTAAGACCAGACATCAAAGTAAATTCAGCAGGTGTGTAAGTAAGATACCGCACCTGGGTGACACTGCCATAAGTTGCTCTATATGGCATATCAGGGTCACTTGCAAAGGAGAGAGATGCTGTTACTTACTCAGCGAACTTCAACTTTTCTAGGAGCTCAACATACTGTACTGCTATTGAGTTAGCATTGCTCATAGTGAGAGAGAGAGATGATGATAATACACTCATTCTGACACAACTCAACGTCATCCATTGTTTATTCTTCATCATGGTCTGTAAGCAGTTTGGAAAAAAAAAAATGGAGCATTACATACATACCTTATGCAGCTATGTAGGCACTACACTGGAACAATGTCATGACATGAGCGCAGTGGGTAGGACAACATCAAAGTAAGTTAGCTTGTCAAGGGGGATGCTTGACGGTGAAAATACAGCTGCTGACAGGGTTGTTGATTCCAGGAACAGGGAAAATGGTCTACCAACCTTGTTGTAAGTGAACAGCCAAGGTTTCCACTAGGGAACCACATTGGCTGTGATCGAGTTGAATGTTGTGAATAGTGTATGTTGAGGATAGGATGCAGTTGACAAAGATGAAATGCTTACATTATCTCAATGGCAGTCTTTACTGGTTGTATATGCATGTGTCTCATATGACATGACATGATGATCATATGCCTAGGCAGGGGGTAGCTCCGACAAGTAGGTAGAGTATCTAGCATGCAGATGACTGGTCAGGCAATCATGATGAATGAAAACCAAAATATTAATAGATGTACAACAATGTGCACACTGGCACTGAATGTCTGTGGTGGAAGGTTAAAGCTGAGTTTTGATTTCATGATGCCTGAATTGCTGTGTGGACGAGTGACTATAGATCTTTGACCTTAGACTCCAACTTGAAATGAGTGTAGAGAGAATATGTTGTGACACAGAATTATCTTCCACAATTATGATGGTGGCAAGTCTGTCTAAGCTGTGAGCCTTCCATGATACTACTGTAAGTAATTTGGATACCAGGAGGAAGCCCAGCAGAACAGTAAAATGACAGCACTACAAATGTACTAATGTAAAACCTTTTAACCCTGGAAATTTCAGTCAGACCCACCTTTTGTTGATCTTTCTCAACTTGCGGACTACCATTGTCATCTAGATACTTGATCTGCACTGCAGATCTTTGATGCATGAGTGGGAGCAGGGGGGAGACCTGAATGCAGACCTGTTGCTCAGTGAGTTTGAAGCAATGGTATGGAAGGATTTTTCATGAAGAGGAACTCCTCCAACTTACATATTAATGTCATCATCACCGACATGCTTGACCTGCAGTACGGATCACTGGTGCACGGCCAATAGTAGGAGTAGGGGGAGGGGGACTAGATATGGATCTATTGACACTTAGTGAGCTTGAAGCAATGGTATAGAAGGATTTTGCAAAAATACTTACAATGTGGCATTGCCAACTACATACCCAATCTGTGCTGGTGGCTAAAGGTGGAAGGGGTGACAGAGGGGGAACTAAACATGGGTCTGCCAACACTCAGTGAGTTCAAAGCAATGGTACAGAAGGATTTTGGAGAGAAAAAAAAAAACTTACTGACCTACATACCACTGTAGACTACACACTGGATCTCCACTGCAGACCATTGACATGTGATCAAAGGAAGCACACATGGGAGTGGGTGTGTTCATCAACATTGGCAGGTGGTGGAAATTGGTTCAATGGCGAGTGGAGAGCAGGGGGGGGGGAGGGGGGGAAGCCTGAACACAGATCTGTTGATACCCAGTGAGTTTGAAGCAATGGTATGGAAGGATTTTTCAGGAACAGGGCATTTCTCAACTTACATGCTGGCACCATCAACTTTGGTTGGATCAGTGATGAGGAATCTAGTTGTAACCCCTTGCACTGCGCAGTTACAGGCAAGACGACCACGAGAACAATCTGAGTCAGAGTACAACGTGATGAAAGGAAGATTACCTCTATCACCACTGCCCCAGGGATGGGAGCAGCATAACACAGGAAATGGGAGTGGCATGCTTGCTCTACATTGTGGATCACTGACACACAGTTACATGAGCAAAAGCAACATTGATGGGGGCCCACTAGCATGTAAAAATGGCTGAGGGTGACCAGCAGGGACAAGATGGCCTATGAGGCCAAGAGAGCATGGCCGTCAAGCAGAAGGGTGGCATGCAGCAGCATGCTCACCATTGCCAGCAGCAAGGAAGGCGATAAGAGATACATACAAACTCCACTTAGGGTCCAACACTGTACCTGACACAGCCCCACATCAGAATTATAATTCCAGGGATACCTGGGTGGTTGATTTTCAGCCCACTTGCAATAGTACTCTTTATTATGTTTTTACCCTAATTAACACTATCTAGTATGTTGATAATGCAGTGCTAATCATATATAAAGAAAACCACATTAAATTTGGCCCATAATCAAGCAAAATATGCTGCTTGTCATGAGCAACAGCGAGCATGACAGTCCTGACATCGTGGGAAACAGCAGGCACAGGTGACATGTTGTTTGGAGGTGGTACTGGCATGTGTTTTGGCAGGCTGTGCAATGATTATATAATGCTGTGCCACTATCTATTAGTGTACCAGCTGATCTAATCTTGCCCTATCTACCTCATAATTTTCTCACCACTAAGCCACTGCTGAGTGCTGCAGCAGTGTAGTATTAGATTCTCTCTCTAATTAGTAACGAAGATCGAGTCACATCGTCATTACTAATATGTGATGTGAATGGTGACACACAGGTGAGCTCTCTCCTTGTTCGCCATGGCTGATCCTACACTGGCAGACCAACTGGCTGCCCAGGGACAGGGCAATCCACCATTCCCATCATCCTCCACTCATGGTTGTGGTCATGGCTGTGGTGGCCATGGGAGTGTACCTATGATCCCCAAGATACATTGGGACAATAAGGACCCAAACATCCATGCTCGTACTTCATGGCTTCTTACCTGGTGCAACACTTATCCCAATACTCAGATCAAGCTGTTCTCAGACTCTTATCAAGAGGCTGTAAATGAAGGGTGGTGGCATCAGCAAATGAGCACACAAAAAGAGGTTTATTTTCAGCAGGTCGCAGATGCTGTTTTCCCACATGATCACAATCAACACATCAGGCAACTATACACGCAGTATCCATCCTTCTTCATTAAACCCATCAAGAGCCATTTCCAATTGTACATCCTCTTTTATTGTGATCAGGCTTCAATGGATTCAATTCTGAGTCTATGGCTAACCAGCTGCTTTAGCCTTTGCAAAAAGTACAATGAAGCCAACAAGACCCTCAGCTCCACTGGAGCAGGTCTTACTGTCACAGAGTTAAAGGACAACCCAGAGTTGAGCACACTGGTCGGTAAGTGACTGCCTTAGCTTGTTAAGAAGCACGCTGATAACTGGCTTAGATAAAATTCTTGTGAACTTCCCATGGTGGGCAGACCTCCACGGTTTCTGGAGGAACAACCCATTGTACAACACAGTCTTCAGCACAGCTGACCCCAGACAAGACTTCACTGCAGGGGCATGGCAATACTTCTCAGGAGGGCAGAGCACTGCAGCCATGGGGTTGCCATTGGTAGGTGATGGTTGGGTGTCTGGTAACCCCTCATCTGCGAATGATGACCCCAGTGCCAAGGGAGAGGGATTAGGATCAGCAGACAAGGATTTTTGTGGTGATGATGCACAGGCATCCCCCATCCACGAGGGACCACTCTGTCCCCCAGTAACCACTGACGATAATATCAACCCCTTACTGCAATTCACACTGACTCCACTCTGTGACCCAGTCACCACTCCCATCAGTCCTCCCCCCTCAACATATTCTGGGGTCACCACTTTGTCTATTCCCTTCATCTCTGAAGAATTTTCTCAGCCAGTAGTGGCTGACACCAACACCCTGTCCACTGCTGGTGTGCTACAAGCCCTCATGGCACATGCACACTGAACCACATCCAGTGCAAGTGTCAGCAAGAGCAAGGGTAAGGTGAAAGCCACTATGGATGCCAGCTCTCTCAGTGTGCCACCTCGGGTTCCATCTAGTTCTGGGTCTTCCACAGCATGCAAGCAGCCTCAGGACATTGGTTCTGAGGTATCCACCAAACTCTCCGAAACATCCAACTCCCTCATTCATCAAATTCAAAATAGTGCTGAAGCTAAATCCAAGACAAAGCAGATGAAGATACAAGCCCAGATTGTTGGGAAAGAACTCAAAGCCCATGACAAGCATGCTCAGCATGAGCATGACCTCAAGTTGAAGATGATGGAGAACGAGCATGAGTGGTCAATGGTGAATGAGAAGACCAAACAGCTGGAGCTCAAACTGAGGCTCGAGGAAGCAAGGATTGCTTGGCTGGAGGCAGAGAAAAGTTCCAGGGCTGCTGAAAAAAACTGAGGACATTACTTTCATGTCTTTCTAGCATGTCGTACTTTTAGTTTGTTGTTCTCCCCCCCCCTCCCCCATGTGTAGTATGCTGAATATGGCAAATTCAAAATTTTGTATCACATGCATGAACATGTAAGTATGTGCAGCTAAGTACTAAGCCTGCAGAACAGATGTTCCACCAGGCAGTTATGAAACAACTGCCCCAGAGTATTCATGGAATCTTCCCCACCATTATCCTCCTCATGAGTTAATGCCCCCCCCCCATCAGTGCTGCTGCTTCTTCTATGTACTTGAGATTAGAGCTTACCATGCCTAGATCTTCTTCAATTTTGAGTATCAGGTTATGCAGAATTAAACAGCATTGTATCCACATGTTTGCAAAGTCAAGGTCCTGCTGATTCTGAATTTGAAAATGCATCTCTTGCAGAGATTGGAAATGACCCTTCAACAACCCATAGAAGTGCTCAGAGTGGACATGTATCTATAGAATGAATAAGCTCAGTTTGAAGAAATTTTAATTGAGGACATACCTTGGACAGATGCTGATTGAAAGTCTTCTGCATATTTGGCATCAATCCCATGCTTGATCTCTTGAAGGGGACGATGCACCACAGGAGGGATGGATATGTGGAGTCAGCCCAAATCCATTCATCAGCTCCAAGAAAAGTCTCTGGGTGACAATAGATATGAGTATGCGAGAATGCATTTGAATCATGGAGGCTACCAGGTACACCAATCACATAGTCAATGATGCAGAGATTATGGGGGAGAATGACAACCTACCAGCAGTCAGTACATGACATCGAAGCTGTTGAGTAGCACGTACCTGCACAGATAGTGAATAGCATGACTTATGATCAAAAAAACCTTCTCCATGCCAACCAGGCTTTTGGAAAAGGTTGAAGGGTGATCCATCAACACATAAGAACCCCCCCCTCCACTCTGGACAGCTACAGCTTTCAACCCAACTCTTTGCCTGATCCTGTTCCTCCTGGTCTTCCAGCTCCATTGGGTCGAAGTGGATCACCTTGTCATGAACTTGGAGGACTGCAATCATGACCTGTCAATAGCAATTGTATACTGTGCCGACAGAAATGCCTGCCCACTCAGCTACATCTTCCATAGCTGCCCCATTTCCATAGTGACCAATGAAGAGCTAAGTTGAACTGTTGCCCCGAATAAGGGCTTAGAGCAAGGTTGATTTGAGTATTAGTTTTGTCCCTAAAGAGGCTTCCAGAACCTAGCACAGATACTTAGACAGTACCTCCCAAGACTGAAAACAGAGCTGAATGAGACTCAAAAGACTTTGTCAGAGTACTACTGTAGAGTTCAATGATGGTGGTTGATTTGTTCCTCCTGTTAGTCATTACACATGCATCCAACTCTCTGCACAGGCTTAGTCAGCACCTGGCAACACCTGCCACGTCACCTCTCACTCCTAAGTCCCCATAGACCCCCTCACACCTTCGAAGCCCTCCTCACACCTCTCAAACCACCTAGTTCCACTTTTGAACACCCTCCTACCAACCCCTGAACCACCCTCGAAACCTCTTGCTACCTCTTCAAACCCTTGAACTACCCTCGAACCCTCAAACTACCTCGTTTCTTGTAGTCAGGGCTTCACCATGCCTACACCAACTCCATTTAAAAAAATTGCAAGTTGGACTGGTACAGGGAACTGGGGGTTGTTGGAATTATTACTGAAGATTGGGTGATTCTCTAGTCTGTTGACAAGGAGGGCAAATATGTCGGGGTCAACATGGAGTTTTTGACGAAACCTCTTGAGGTCATTGTTCAAACACCATTCTTCAAGTAGCTGGAGTTGTGGAGCATGGGGAAGCCTCTTGTGAGTGGTAAGGTAACATGATTTTTCTACCTTGTCAGCTGTTGAACATTCATGTGATAACTCAGATGGGACAAGACATGGTTGTACCAGTCATGTGATGGAGATGTTCCACTACATCACAGATGCCATTCTTATGTATACAAGTTCCACAGGAGAATGAGAGAGACATACCTATAAGGAAGGTCCTCATACTTACAAGTATGGTAGTTTTAGGAATGGTGCTAGCACACATGGTCCATGCACACCACAAGTGTATATATACCACTGGGACTCTGCCCAGTTACAATAAGACTCGAGCTCACACTCATACCTACTACTAAGTCCTTCAAACACCAAGTCCAAGACTCAACTGAAATATAAAGGCAAGTGCTCGGCCATAGTCCCTTGCCCCATAGCACCTCTGTGCAATATCAGCCAGTGCAATGATGGTACCTTCAAGCACCAGGATGTGGTGGTGATTCAGAGCCAGTCCAGCTGTGAAGTGTAGACAGCTAAAGATGGAGAACTCAGCAAGTTGATAACGTGCTACTGTACATGACTCCTTGAACCTAAAGATGGAGAACTGTACCAAGAAGTGTCAGTCCCATCTAACATACCTCGTATGGTAAACATACCTCAGCAAGTTGATAACATGCTGAGGAAAGGAAACAGAAGTAAAAAGAAACATGTATCTATGTGAGTACATATCATGTGACAACGGCTGGTGTCGATGCTGCAACATCTAAGTAGTGAAGTGAAAGTAGAGGTCCATACCTAATATACATCAACATGAAGCTGGATTCAGATGATTCTAGTAAAGTGAGGATGGTGTCCTCAGTGAAATCAGAGAGCAAGGAATCAAGGGACATATCAGTTGTGCTGGAAGCAGAGTCCAAAAGCTGGGAATTGGGGTCAGTATCACTGTTCATCAGCAAAACCGTCTTTTTGGCACAGAGGCCACAGTGCCACAGTGATGTCACAGCATCCTACAGTGCCACAGTGTCACAGTGTCACAGTGCACAGTCAGGTACAGTGTGACAATTGTGTGACAATACCATGTCACACAGCCCACAGTTCCCCACAGGCTCCCACAGAGTGACAGGCCTACAGACACACAGTGCTACAGAGATAGGGGCTTCCCACAGATGTCACTGTACAGCCATGATGTCATAATGAAAGTTGTGGGCCTGGATCACAGGATTGTGGGAATATGCTTATCTCATCAATATGCCCAAAAATGGGTGAGAAAAATGCAAAATACTGAAAAAATTGGACATCTCAAAAATTGAATTTCAAAGATGTCATAATGAAAGTTGTAGTGCCTGACTAGAGGACCCCAGAGGTATGCTTATCTCATCCATCCATGCAAAAATGGTTGAGATATAGGCAAAATACAATTAGTGTAGTGTAGTGTACATTTTATTACCAAAAGTGTAGTGTTGTGGCGCATTTTTGATTACCTAATGAGTGTAGTGGTAATTGTTTTGATTAGCAAAAGTGTAGTAAAGTCCACTTTTTTGACTACCAAATAAGTAAAATGTTGATTAGTAATTGATTAGCAAAGTGTAGTGTAGATGTGTATTACCAAAAGTGTAGTAAAAGTCTGCTTTTTTGACTACCAAATAAGTGCAGTGTTTTGTAGTGTTTGATTAGCAAAGTGTAGTGTAGATGTGTATTACCAAAAGTGTAGTAAAGTTCGCTTTTTTGACTACCAAATAAGTGTAGTGTTTTGTAGTGTTTTGATTAGCAAAGTGTAGTGTAGATGTGTATTACCAAAAGTGTAGTAAAAGTCCGCTTTTTTGACTACCAAATAAGTGTAGTGTTTTGTAGTGTTTTGATTAGCAAAGTGTAGTGTAGATGTGTATTATCAAAAGTGTAGTGAAGTCCGCTTTTTTGACTACCAAATAAGTGTAGTGTTGATTAGTGTTTGAGTAGTTAAATGTTGTGTACACTTTTGATTACCAAAAGTGTAGTAAAAGTTCGCTTTTTTGACTACCAAAAAAGCGTAGTGTTGATTAGTGTTTGACTAGTGAAATGTTGTGTACGCTGTTGATTACCAAAAGTGTAGTAAAAGTTCGCTTTTTTGACTACCAAAAAAGCGTAGTGTTGATTAGTGTTTGAGTAGTTAAATGTTGTTTACACTTTTGATTACCAAAAGTGTAGTAAAAGTTCGCTTTTTTGACTACCAAAAAATATGGTGTTAAATCTGCACATTTATTCCACCGCACTTTTTGTACCCACCGCACTTTTTTTGTCCCTGCCATGCTTTTTCAGTACCCCCCTGCCATGCTTTTTGTACCCACCATGCTTTTTTTGTACCCCCTGCCACGTTTTTTGTACCCACCACAATTTTTTTGGTTAGGGCTCACCACATGAAAAAAGAGGTACCAACAGAGTGAAGTGCGGAATAGATTGTTATGAGGGCAGAGAGCAGCTACAAAAACCAGTCGCTAGTAATACCTAAGTCATGTACCAACCCTTGACAAACATCTTTAACAAAAGTGTCAGCATACCGGAAGGCAACCCCATGGTTGAGTACTTGAAACATCAGCTGTTGGCAACCATGACCCATTCGGCCAAACTGCATCTCGCGAAAATGCTTGATAGCGTCAGAAAATGGTTGCAGGTTCCTACCATCAAGGAGAAACCGACCCATGCCATTCCACCAGACTGCATGCCAGTCCTCTTGACATGCAGTCAGATTTCCGCAGTCACTTGCATGAGAAAGGATGACTGGTTCCTCACAGGCAACGATCCTGCAGTGCTCATCGAGCATCGCCTTGGCATATACAAATGCAACAAACACCTCTTCGCCTATCAAAAGATGATGCTCCTTGCTAATCTCCTTCAGTGGAATTTTGAGGAGATTCATGAAACCGTGGCTAAAGACTTGCGGAATGTGGAAATCATGACCTAGTTTGATGAGGTTTGCTGGATGATAGGTAAATCATTTATCCCAGATGTGGTTGATAGCAAAACGTCGGGTTTCTGCACAGCAGTACTTCTGCACAAGTTCTAGCAAGCTTCGGAGTTCTTCATAAGAATAGGTGTCAGTGGAGCCCACGCTACGTGAACTATAGAAGTGGTTAATGCAGAAGCTGGGAAAGCAAGAGAAATAAAACTCTTACTGGCCATAAATATGATCAGGAAACAAGTCAAAAGTGGCTTTCCGATCTTGAAGAGGAATAGCACACTCGTCACTCTTTCCTTCGAGTGGCAAGCTGACTCCGTGCTCGAACATTTCCTTGAACCTGAGGGAGTGAGCGATAAGTACATCATCATGCAGCTTATAAAGCGTATTTTTTGACCTAGTGGAACAGTCAGAATGCTATGCCACTGGAAAAAAAAAGAAAAAAAAACTGCTAGGAGACACACACAAGAAAAATGTGTGTGCCTTGCAGGAAGTAGTAAACAGGGTGGCGAATGGGGATGCAACGGATGCCTGTCATTGAAAATATGATGACGGTTGGAGGGGAACAAGTGGACGAAACATGGGGGGCTCGAAGGATGACCAGGACGATGTCGAAGATAATACTAAAAGGAAAACGTTGTACTACACTTGTAACGTGGCTTGGTACTTCCCGGCCACCGAGCATGGCACCAATCTGGAGGCAAGCTCACACCAAAAGTAATTATACTCGGAGTGTTCTAATATCTAAGTAACAGATACCCGTATGATACATTACACACTAGCATCGATGACACGAATGTAAAAACTGACAGCCTGAACACTTCACCACCAGCGTATCTCCGACCAGAGAAGTGGCCCAAACATGACACATGTGGTCCATAACTAACATTATCAATGTGGTATGTCCGAGGAAACGTTTATTAGAACAAAATTTTGAACTAAGCTATCCCACTCACAACTTTCATGCCTCTGACCACTAAGCCTGGGTACTCCCACAGTTGTGGGGACACCATGAGTGGCTTATCAGAGTCTGACTCGTTGACCACTGGTCGTGGGTGGAAGAACATGACCCAGATAGAGTAGAAGGCGACAGCAAAGAAGTGGTAGGCAAGGAGGGATGGAGAAGGCGAGATTCTGCTTGGGGATGAGTTGATGGGGAAGAGCAAATGCAGTATGTAGACATTACCCTGCAAGGAGCGAGACGGGCCCATGCACACACTCGCCACTGCACTCGAAATACTTGAAGCAGCCCTTCTGTAAGACTGCAAGGTGTTCACCTGTAAGTCACGCTGCATCAGTGATTCAAATAAATCTCTTGACGGAAACAAATGACCGTCGGCGCCAAATAAGTCATACAGTGCGAAGCTGAGTATGTTGATCATCAAGGAAAGCAGTTTTCGTGACCAGTACCAGTTACCGAGGAGATTTGACATCTGATCCCAGTTACAAAAGTTGACATTGGCGAGTAGCTTCGACAGAATGACGACATCATGCAGTGTGATGGTCATGCCGCCACCAGTGAGAGGGTGGTGCATATTCCACGTGTCGCCGAGGAGGATCGTGCCTTGTTTAGTATACTTACCGCCTTGCTCGACTGCAGGGAGAAAAGAGTTGGGCATGCGCCTGATACAATCCCTATCCAGTGCTTCATGGATGGCTACGTGGAGCGATGCTGGTAGCTGCGGGACGATGTCTCTAAGGATGTGACCCTCGTGTCTGAATGTCAGTATGGCCCCAATTATGCGTGAACATGTAGGGTATACCTTGAGGTCATGAGGGACGGGATGTTTGACGGCTACGAGCATACAGGTATCATGTTCCAAAATTTGATACAACAGCACCGATCCATGACCTTGCACGAGACCGACAGTGCTGTGTTGGGGCATTGGTAACTGGGTATCCTTGGGGATGACACTGCAAAAATGATTTCTCGTTGAAGACTCCCTCAGAGCTTTCCCCATGACAGCATTCCTGAAATTAGAAAAGCATCTGTCCGCAATGATGACAAGGTCAGCAAGAAAGGACTCCCTCTCAGTGGAATTTGGCCATGTTGCATGAACGCCAAGGACCTGCTTGGTATGTTGGCACTCAATGAGCTCGTTCACAGTTGCTTTGATGACATCTGCTCCCAGCACCTGCTTGGCATGCCCTCGAAGTGCCATGACAAACTGGCCACGATGAAAGCTACGGCCTTGTCTGCTGTCTGGGTATAGTATGTGCATGATTTGACTGGACTGAACGACACAGTACCCATGCTCGGGCATGACATCTATGCCTGCACACGTAGGGGTTAACTGGATTGCAGCTAGTACGAACCTTGCTAGTTTCTGACAGCTGAGCAATTTTTCATTCCAAACAATGGGTGCTGGCTGGTGGTATCACGGTCTTCAATGATAATGCATGGACATGTGTTCTCAGGGGCCATGGGAAGCAGTGCAGTGACCCACGTCACTGAAGGTATGCCATTGTTGCCAACGGTGCTTTGAGCTCATGCCTGTCCCTGGTACTTGATAGCTCATGGTCAACCTCGAACTGTCTACATCTCCCATCGCATCACAATGAATTTACCACGAAGTCTACCACCACTCCTGCAAGTTGAACAGTTTCCCAACCTGCTTCTGGCACACGATGCTTTGTCCGATATCTATCAGCATGCTATCTGAGTCCTCGACCAAGAGGAAATAGATCCCATTCAGCTCAAGTACCATCTCACTGCTATTGAAGGTGATGCAGTCCCTCTGCTTCTAGCTATCGAACACGATCAAATATCACCGGACTTAGACCAATGGCTTGTCAATGTAACGACATGCCTTGGGAATCTGTCTTCTGCACTATCCTGTTACTATGTGAATGTGCAAAATCAGTAAGTTGTCCAGTCCCATCCAGTGACGGTACTCCAACCAATTATAGGGCAGACATTCATGTCTGCATACCACAGCCTGTCACCATTCTTCGTACCGGGAAATGGGGCCGCCCACAGAAGGTTATCGATCCCAGCTTTCTTGATGAGACTGTCTCAAATTTCCGACAAATCAAGCTCACGGAGCTTGCATGCCTCTTAGGGATGCACAGGAACATGCTTTGCTCATACATGAAACATCATGGCATCGAGTGCCATTATTCGGCTTTGAGCAATGCAGAACTTGATCAAGTTATTATGCAATTCAAGGCTGCCCGTCCAGATTCTGGTTTATGCTATGTAATAGGTCATTTACAAGCTCTTGGCCATCACGTACAGTATCAGCGAGTCCTCCACTCTCTCTGCAGGGTTGACCATATCAGATAAGCACTTCAAGATCGGCGAGTACGGAGGCGGCGAAAATACTATGTAAAGCGGCCTAATGTGGTCTGGCACATTGACGGTCATCACAAGCTCATTCGCTGGGGTATCATAATACACGGTTTTATTGATGGATTTTGTTGTACCGTTTGTGAAAATTGACTCGTTATGGTATTGTGTACTAATGTGTTGTGTCTCATCAGATAACGGGCCTTCAAGCGAGTGATAATAATCATTCATCAACAGTCCTCGATTTGTTCAAGCGTGCCGTAGCAGGGTACAGTATGCCATCCCGGGCTTGGGGAGATCGCAGTGGCGAAAATATTGATGTCGCTATGTACATGATAACGAAGAATGGTTGCCATTGTGCCTCTTTTATGTGGGGCTCATAAGTGATTCAAGTTTACATGCTTCGGATAATGGACATCATCATTCCAGGTCAACATGCAACTCTCGCATTGAACGTCTGTGGGTTGAAGTTGGGATGCAGTTTGCTCGCCATTGGCGGGCATTTTTCACTCGACTCGAAAATCAGCACATGCTCAATCCTCATAGTCCAAACCACTTATGGTTATTGCACCTACTCTTTCTCGATTCAATCAACGCCGACTGCTTAAATTTTCAGCAAGAATGGAATTGTCATCCGATCAGTGGCCCTGATACGAACAACAAGTCCCCCAATGTACATCAATGCATTCCGTGTAAACCTGCTTGCTAATTACGTGCAGGACATTCGCTTCATGGGTCAAACAGTATTTGGCGTGTATAGAGATCACACTGAACAGTACGTCATTGATAAGTTCTATGGTGTGGTTTACAGTTCTCTGACACATTGGAGATGTAGTTCAGGTGCAGTAGACGATGAACTTAGCGATGACAAAGAACATGCTGCACTCGAGGCCCAGACAGCCGAACATATCAAATTGCAGCAACAGCAGCACATACATGAAGGTCCCGTACATGTGCCCTCCCACCAGATGCCGTTCACAAACCTGGAGGATTTTTTTGGAGTGCTGCAGGAGGTGATTGGTTGGGGTGTCGTCCCAAATGGCTTCGGCCTTACACCAGAAGAATGGGAGGCAGGTCAGTACCCTATCTTCGAGACAATTCAGGTGGGAAGGCAGCAACCAAATCAAATTGAGGTATTGCTTGCTGGGGAGATATGGTATTGCTGGGCACGCCTGTGGTGCCAGGCATTATTTTGTTTAACATACTTCACTGAAAATGGGCTATTGTAATATCTCTTAGCAATATATATAGTCCGATTATTGTATTGCAGGAATGTGGGATTACAGTGTGCGTTCAGCTTGTCCTCTCATTGGACTTCCTGCCTCCATGGCCTCTCATTTCGGTTTCTGCCGGGGCAGTGAAGGGACTTGCAACTGTGAACATTTCACTCGACAGGCCATTGATGGGCCTCCCATTTGTTGGGAGTGCATGCATGGAATGAGCAAGCACCCAGATACCACACCGATGGAGCACTCACCATCCCCACTGGCCGACCCTCTTCCCCTGCCACCTTCCCAGCCCCGAATGCCTGCAATGATGCCTGCTACAACTTTGAATGGGAAGATCTTGGGCCTTTTTTGCAATCTCACAGCCATCCAGCATCAAGCTGCTTTACCACTAGATGCCCGGGCCAAGGCTCTGGCAACACTTTCATCCCAGAAGAAAGTCGAGTACAAGAAGCTAGCCAAGGGCCCCACTCCTGCCAACCCAACCAAGGGCCCTCAGAGGGTAAGTCTGTTGATTCTTTTCTGTTCTCAAATTGGGTTGATTGGTCCCCAGGCCCACATCCCCACAGGATCCAACTATGCACAGTCCTGGTCAGACTCTTCATCCATTTTTCACGTTAGTTCTGTTGCTATGATCATCTGTGGGATCAGTGTGCATCTCACATCTTACATGATACCAACCAACTACAGCTGACAATTATAATAGAAGGATGGCAATCTGAAGTGCACCAAGGCACCTGCCAGCAAAACGTATTTTAGTGAAGTACAGTCCATGAGAAACCGGCGCTGCTTTATCCCATCAACAGCTGGTGGTAATGTTCCCATCAATTCCTTGTGGTCATTCACCAATGTAGACAAACAACTTTGTGAATGGTTCCCGCACATTTTTCAATATTTAGATGAGCATTCGAACCGGAAACGAAGCTCAAGTGTTCATCTGCGCTCCGAGATGCCAGACTGGCAGCTTCTTATGTGTCACCGAGGACTGTTTTCAATCGTGCAAGTTGTTTACCCCAACAGATCTACCTTACTGGAGAATAAGGGTCGTGGAAAGGCAGGCATTGCAGAGAGTACATTATGGTTCAGTAAGACAATTCATCGATATGATAATTTCGTGCAAGCCTGATGTACATGACGGATAATTCATAGCAAGTCGAAAGGCCATTCCAGATGATATTTACAAGTCATGGAATACCGAACCCATAGTTGTGGGCTCTGACAGCGACTCGGAATCTTATGATTTTTCCGCTAATGATACGGATGTCATCAGCATCTCAGGGACTGGCAGCAATAGTGGAAATGCGAGTGATATTGATGTCAAACTTTCAAGCTCAATGATCAACCTCGAGCTGAATGATCATGCCGCTCATGTTGTGTTGTTGGATAGAGGCAAGGGCGCCACAAAGCAACAGAAGACACCCCCTCGACAATCTGGTGAACTATATTCTCTTTTTTCTGCTCATCCTCACTCGTACTCACTTCTCATTGACAGGAAAGCAGTCTTGCGCCTTACAGTCTCCAGTGCAATCACTGCCAGCAGGGAAACGATTGAAGAATGGTATGTAGTCATTGTTGCACCTATGACGTACCCCCGACTTGATTCACAACCAAAATTACAGTCTTGTCAAGGCCGACACCGTTATTTTTGCCGTCTGAGTCCCCGCAATTTGAAGCACCCCAAGTTTCTGCAGCCCCTGCTTTCGTATCTGTCAGCCAAGATGACATGTTATTGCGAGGATGCCATTACCCTGACTCCCCTGGTGCCTCTCCTGTCATCAACCCATGGGTTGAAGACCCGGAGAACTACCCTGCACTTTCCCTCAAAGATTTTCTGTCCTTCATTTAACATGTCCCTCAAATATTCCTCCCTTCATTTAGTGCAGCAGCATAATTCTTCCTTACAAGTCTGTACTTGAATGTGCTACTAGTATCTTTTTGTTTGCGAATTCCGGTGCCAAAAGAGTATAGACAATGAACTACACGAAGCGCCAGAAACAAATGCTGCATTTTTGCACTCTACTTTTCTTAAATGCGGTGGGTACAAAAAACGCAGCGGAAGTACAAAAAGCATGGCAGGGGGGTACTGAAAAAGCGCAGCAGGGACAAAAAAAGCATGGTGGGTACAAAAAGCGCAGCAGAATAAATGTGCAGATTTAACACCATAAAAAAAAAGCGTAGTGTTGATTAGTGTTTGAGTAGTTAAATGTTGTGTACACTTTTGATTACCAAAAGTGTAGTAGAGTCCGCTTTTTTGACTACCAAATATTTGTAGTGTGACTAGGAAGTGTACAGTAGTATTGATTAGCAAAAAAGCGTAGTCATCATTAGGATTGTCATGTAGTGGGCACAGCCACTAATGCCTCGAAATTTTGCAAAGTCACAAAAATACCCCAAAACGCGATATAGTGGACACTAAAACTCATGCCTTTCACGCAAGTGGCCAAAGCTGACCAAACAAAGGCCAATTCCTACTATGGGGTAGTGTATGCCATTAGCCCACTACTACCACACATTTGATTACCAAAAAGTGTAGTGGTATTAGAAAAAAGTGTAGTAGTAGTACCAAAAAGCGTAGTAGTATTAGCAAACGGGGTAGTAGTATTAGCAAAAAGCATAGTACTATTAGCAAAAAGCATAGTACTATTAGTAAAAAGCATAGTACTATTAGTAAAAAGTGTAGTAGGTAGTGTTAATAGCAAAAAAGTGTAGTTGTATTAGGCTATTATGTGGTAGTACTTGAATTTGAATATATTACTACTTTTGATTTGATTTCTGTGTGACTGAGTTCCTGTTAGCTTGAAAGTGTAGTGGGATTAGGAAAAAAGCGTAGTAGTGTTATTAGCAAAAAATGGTAGTGGGATTAGGAAAAAAGCGTAGTAGTGGTATTAGGAAAAAATGGTAGTGGGATTAGGAAAACAGCATAGTAGTGGTATTAGGAAAAAACAGTAGTGGGATCAGGAAAAAATGGTAGTGGGATTAGGAAAAAAGCGTAGTAGTGGTATTAGGAAAAAACAGTAGTGGGATTAGGAAAAAAGCATAGTAGTGGTATTAGGAAAAAATGGTAGTGGGATTAGGAAAAAAGCGTAGTAGTGGGATTAGGAAAAAATGGTAGTGGGATTAGGAAAAAAGCATAGTAGTGGTATTAGGAAAAAATGGTGGTGGGATTACAAAAAAAGTGTAGTAGTTGTACAGGACTGTACAGTGCTGTGACAGTACTGTACAGGGGGGGACCTTTCTGTGGCACTGTGGGTGCTGTAGCGGGCTGTCGCAAGCTGTACAGTGCTGTACAGTGACTAATGGTTTTGCTGATGACTTGGAAGCATCTATCAGGTCCACAGCAGTATGGACAAGGTCTTGGTATCATGCCAACTGGAAATCGATGCAGGTGCTGGCAAGGTAGTCCTGCAGCACTTGTCAGTCACTTGGACGCAGCATCGTGAACATGCAGGTCACTCTGTGCCTCTCCCACATGATGATAAGACATTCCATATTTGGTAACCTCACTTAAGATTGGTCGGCACTTGAATAGAAGGAGCTTAGGTAAGGCATATTTTTTTAAACACTGAAAACTTATGCATTAAAGACTAGTTTCAAACGAACTTTGAGACACCCTAGTACTTTTATAAAAGCGAAGTGTTACGCCCCAACCGCCTAACCGAGTGGCCCGTTTGGTTCTCACCATTCGTTAGCGACTCCGTCTATTCCAAGTGCTTGTTCTATCTAGTCGTGGCATGTTTCCTTTCTCTTCTTGTTTCCTTACCCTTGTATCTGTATCATAGCGCTCGAGGTGGCACTGCCCCTAGTCACGTGTGAGACGCGTCGCGTCTGTCACGTGACCTCGACGCGACTCTGCCTTTCCCCTGTCCCTGGTACGTTTGCTTAGTTATGTATTGGTCGTGCCCCCTTTTCCTTTCTGGCACGACCCTGTTTCCGTTGCCATGGACGTCGCTTTCTGCAGCCTTCGGCTCGGGTCACGTCCTTGGTTCTATCTTTACTTATGACTCGTTGTGAGTCGGCCTCGTCTTGGCAGCGCCCTTCGGGTTTCTGCTACAGGTCGGTCTCGTCGCTACGGTACTGCCATGTACTGCGGGGCCTGCGGATGCCTGTGCAGATGACTCTTGACCGAGTCATTTGCCTTCCCAGGTATTGCTTTCGCTAGCCCGCCCTCATGTGTCGTAGGAGTATATAGGAGCTGGTGGATCGTTGTGATCCCCAGCTTTTAGCTACCTTGCAACGAACCTCTTCCTTCACTCTCTGTGATTCTACTCTGGTCGACCGACTCGAGTAAGGGTTCGCCAAGACCAGCTCAAAGTACTATCGCTGGCCAGGTCTCTCCCTAACTCTCGTCTTGAGGGTTTTCCTATAGACCTCGACTCAAGTCTCGTTGTCTGGCACGGACTTTCGTCGCGGCCTAACAAAAGCTAAAAGCTCTCCTTCCACCTTTCTGTCAAGCTTCCGCCCGCACGCTGTCTGGCACGTGTAGCGAAAGCAAGACACCCCTATCGACTCTACCCTACGTGATCGTTGTCTGGCACGTCACTTAGGTCAAGTCAACAGACACCCTATTTGGATCCAACTAGGCAGCCACCCGGTACCTAGTCCAAGTATTGTCCTAACTCCCTGCGTCGAGATCTTACCTGCCCATACTCTGTCTTTGCAAGTCCCTGGCTAGGCCCGAGGTCTAGACGCCCTTCACAAGATCGACAAAATGTCGTCTCCACGAGAAACTCCACCCGTACCTCCGCGACAAGGAAAGGAGCGTGCAGATCGGCCACCACCGCCGCTGCCCCCTAACCCTTTCAGTTCCTCTCGTAAACGACGTTACGCGTCGGAACAACGAACCGGATCTCGATCCGCTCTACCCCCGTATTACGTTCCGACCCCACTATCCAACCCCGCATTTCTGCAAACTAGGAACCCTACCGAGGGAGACGTTTCAGATACCGATCAGGAACCGGAATTACCTTCCGAACTAGGATCTGCCCTTGGCGATCAAGACGTCGACATCCCCGAACCCGCTTACGACCAAGAAGTCGAACACTTCGCTTCCGGGTTCTCTACTATGGCGTCAGTCGAAGAAGGTCAAAGTAGCGCGGTTCCTGCCGCCCAAGTTAATCCCAATCCCGTGCAGTCTGAGCAGCCGAGCGCTCCTGCATCTCATCCTAACATCGGACTCCAGACGCGGCTCACTCGTGAGCAGGCAGACTACTGGCACCGGTTCTACCATCCAGAGGACCGCGACATGCGCCATAGTGACGTCAATGGAGGCCGAGAATTTAATGTCAACAAACCCTCGACGTTTTCTGGCAAGCAAGGCGAACTTCGCCCCTGGCTCAATCAAGTCGCCGCCTATCTAGCTCTGAACGCTCACGTCTACAAGAGCGATCATGTCAAGATTGGCTTAGCGCTGTCCTATATGACCACTGGAGTAGCCGGAGCCTTCGCATCAAACTATATTGCCAAATACGTCGATGGCTGGGAAGACACTTACCCGGACACGTGGGGAAGCTTCAAGGAAACCTTATACGCGACCTTCGAAGCCGGTGATCAAAAAGCCCAAGCGGTCATCAAACTTAAAGGTCTCACTCAGGGCAACCGCCCGCTCGAGAACTATACCGCTGAGTTCCTAGGTCTTTTCAATCAAGCCGGACTTCTGCCGACTTCTATTGAAGGAGGCGTCCTGTTCGCTCAAGGATTGTCGCAGAACCTCCGAGATCGCATCCTGGACCGCCAACACCCGCCTACCAACGTCGGAGACTGGGTGAAAGCTGCCGGAGAAGTTTACACCTCGCAGATCTCGAAGGACATCTACAACAAAGGTCCTAACGCTCACCGCCCGAATCCGTTCACTTTTCCTCGACCAAACTCCTCACGCGACCCCAACGCTATGGACGTAGATCAGGCTCGACGGGCCCCTCGCCGCCGATCTAATGTCCGCGCAATCACTTGCTACAACTGTGGCAAAGAAGGTCACGTCAAGAGGGAATGCCAGGAAAAGCCGCACGTTCCCAAGTTCAATATCAAACGTACCGAACGCGGTACTTACGAACTAGACCCCAAGGTAGCCGAAGAAATCCTCCACAAACAATCCGGAGAACAGTCTGGAGAAAAGGTGTTTGAAGTTTCGGAGAAAACCTTGAAGGATTTTTAATCAGGCAAACCACCGCCACTGTGGTACGCCCCAATGCTAAGATTCTGTCACTAAGATCCTGTAATAGTATCGCAAATGAAGATGATATGTGTGCCGATTCCCCAACCGGCTCTCTTTATTTGGTTGACAGAGAAAATGTGGCCATCCCGACGACTATCGACTCTGGTGCGGAGATCAATTCGATCGACCCCCGCGTTGTCGAGAAGTATAAACTCAAAACCTACCCGATCGAGTACCCTCTCGGGGTTACCGCTTATAACGGCGGAGAAGGTTTTCAAATCAAGAAGAAAGTCACGTTGCATGCCAAAGTCCAAGATCGAGTAATGCGCATCAAAGCCTACGTACTCCCGCTTCGACGCGAATCGATTCTTTTGGGCATGCCATGGTTAAAGAAGTTCCAACCCGATATCGACTGGAAGACCCGCAAGATTCGAGGATGGAAGGATGAGGAGTCTATCCCCAGAGCGCCCCGTTCGGAGGGTGCAGTAAGGAAGACTACCATCTCCACCGACCTCGAGGTAAAGGCTTCCGTTGGTGAAGAAGACGTCAAACTCCCCGAGATCTATCGGGAGTTCGAAGAGGTATTTTCCGAAAAGGATATACCTTTACCCCCTCATCGACCAGGTCTCGATCACGAGATTAAGACCAAGCCGGACTTTCCCCGACAAAAGGGGCACATCTACCCGATGTCCCAAGATGAGATGAAATCGCTTCGCGAATTCGTCGATGAAAATCTAAAATGTGGAAAGATCCGTGAGTCTAAATCTGATCAGGCCGCCCCGGTATTCTTCGTAGGAAAGAAGGATGGAAAACGTCGACTCATACAAGACTACCGTCATCTAAACGAGCACACCGTCGACGATTCCTATCCTCTCCCGAACGTCCAACAACTCATGGACGAACTATGCGAGTCTCGCTACTACGCGAAGTTCGACATCCGATGGGGCTTCACTAACATCCGCGTCAAGGACTCCGACATATGGAAAGGAGCCTTCGTAACCCCCCTCAGACTGTTCGAACCACTCGTCATGTTCTTCGGACAGAAGAATTCCCCGCCCACGTTCCAGCGGTATATGGACGTAACGTTCCGCGCGCAGTTGATGAAGCGCCAGCAGGTCGGCTACATGGACGACGTCGTAGTCCACGCCAAGACCCGCGACGAGCTCCGACGCCGCGTACGAGAGTTTCTCGACGTATGTCAACGAGAGAAGCTCCGACTCAAAATATCAAAGTGTGTCTTCGAGGCCGAAGAAGTGGAGTTCCTAGGATACGTCATTGGCGATGGACGGATCAAAACTCACGCCGTTAAAACCGACGCCGTCCAGGAATGGAAGGAACCCGAAAATCTGACGCAACTCCGATCATTTTTAGGGTTCACAAACTTCTACCGGAAGTTCATAGCCGGTTACTCCGCCATATCCGCCCCGCTTCATCACCTATCGAAGAAGGATGTCTCCTGGAGTTGGGGACCGGATCAACAACGTGCCTTCGACAAACTTAAAGCCGCGTTAGGATCCTCACCCGTCCTAAACATCCCCGACCCTACCAAACCCTTCGCTTTGTTCACCGATGCCTCTCAGTCGGCAACAGGCGCGGTACTAGCTCAGAAAGGCGAAGACGACGAGTGGCACCCGTGCTCGTACTTGTCCGAAAGTCTCAAAGGCGCCGAGAAGAACTATCCAGTGTACGACCTCGAGTTCCTCGCAGTCATACGCGCCATCAAGGCTTTCCGACACTACCTCATTTCCCCCGTCGCACCCACTATCGTCTTCACCGATCATAAAAATCTCGAGTACTACAAAGAACCTCAAAAGTTCTCTCAGCGGCAAACCCGCTGGTTTTCGTATGTACAGGGGTTTCCCCTCAAGTTTTCCTACACTCCGGGTCGTCTCATGACGGCCCCTGATGCACTATCTCGACGCAGTGACCACTCTCCCCCTGAACCTGTAGTCGCCACTTTGCTCCCACCGAGCGCGTGGCTTGAGGGGGGGGTGAAACCCACCTTTCCGACCGTTTCCCTCCCGAAAATGCCCCCGATTTCGACTAAGCCCGCTTCGCTGCCCACTGAGGACGCCCCCAAAGAGCGAAAGCGCGGTATCTACGCCCTGTCCGCCGAGGTGTATGAGCGCGCCAAGAGCGAAATGCCAAAGGACTCTACGCTTTCGAACGACAACCCCGAAATCATCTCCCATTCCGACGGAACTAAGCGTCGTAAAAACCGCGTCTACATCCCTCCCGGCGCTCGTAAAGAGTGCCTTTTATCCTATCACGATCATCCGTCCGCCGGACATCCCGGAATCAAGGCGATGACCCGCAAAATGGTCAAGGACGTATGGTGGCCTGGCATGTGGAGGTACATCCGCGACTACGTCAAGGGCTGCGCAATCTGCCAGTCCGCCAAAGTCATCACGCATCCCGTAACGCCGCCGGTGGTTCCCAACGACGTTCCGAAAAACCCTTTCCCCTTCCAACAGATCTCCATGGATCTGATTACCGATCTCCCCGTATCCAATACGTTCGATACCGTCCTCACGATTGTCGACCAAGGCCTGACGAAAGCGGCCATGTTCATCCCTTGCAGGAAGGACGTCGACTCACTCGGTATCGCCCGACTGTTCCATAAACACGTCTACTCTCGTTTCGGTCTTCCCGAGGCAGTCATCTCCGACCGAGGACCCCAGTTCGCCTCCGCCTTCACCCGCGAACTTTACAAATCCCTCGGAGTCCAGTCGAAGCTGTCCACCGCCTACCACCCTCAGACCAATGGAGAGAGCGAACGTGTCAACCAGGAATTGGAAACGTATCTTCGTTGCTATTGTGCCGAACACCCCAACAGTTGGTCATCCAAACTCCCAGATGCTGAGTTCGCGCATAACAGCCGTATCCATTCCGTCCATCAACAAACGCCGTACAGCCTCCTCTATGGCTACGACCCGTCCCCCTATCCCGAAGTTCGACTCACATCAGCGCCCAGCGTTGATGAACGCCTGGAACGTCTTGCCAGCTGCCGTGACAACGCTATTTTAGCCCACAAGGCTGCGCAGGAAGTTATGAAGAGCCGATCAAAAGGAAGTTACGTCCCGTTCAAGGAAGGCGATCGAGTTTGGCTCGATTCGGGTAACCTCCGTGTTCAAGGGCAGTCCCCTAAAGTCACCCCCAGACGTTTCGGACCGTTTGAAATAGAACGAGTCATCTCCCCGGTGGCCGTACGACTGCGCCTCCCTGATACGTGGCGTGTGCACCCAGTGTTCCACACTGGTCGGTTGCTCCCCTATCATGAGACGGCTGAATATGGAATTCCCGATCCTCCGCCGCCTCCCGAGGTAGTGGATGACGAGGTTGAGTGGGAAGTTGAGTCCATTTTAAATCACAAAAACACAGGTCGCGGTCGTCAGGCGCATCGCACGTACCTCGTAAAATGGAAAGGCTTTACGCACGCGGACAATTCTTGGGAGCCCGAGAGCTCGTTAAAAGACCACGCAACTGAGCTACTCGACCAATACAAACTCTCCCGCCGCTTGCCTCTCACCTAAACCGCCTTTTCCTACTCGTTATGTGCGACGATGTACCCGACTTCCAGCGATGTGACGGTTACGATGCCCCGCTCAACACACGTCCCTACGCGCTATTCGACTCATCGTCCGACGACCCCTCCCCGTCACCTCAACTCTCCAGTCTATCGTCCCAGGTCGACCTTTCCTCCCTCGACTCCTTTGACGAAGTCCCCCCGCCGAGGTCCTTCCCCGGTCAGTCGTTCTCTATCCGACGCGTCCCAGCTACGCGCGGACGACTTGGCAAAGGAAAGGAGACCCAGCGAGGTTCCCCTCTTCACCAATCCGTTCTGTTCTCCGACGGTTCCCGCCCCGGTGGTATCACAACAGCCTCAGCCCGCTCCACCTATGGACGTGAACTGGATGTCCCATCCCCCAGCACTACTCCCGAGGTCCCCCAGATCCGGGTCATCCCTCCCTGTGACCCAGACCGACTCTTCCCCTATCCCCGTGGGGACCTGGTACCCGCGTCGCCAGACTACTTCAACTACGTTTGGACGCTTGCTATCTACGACGGAGGGTACCCATTCGACGGGAAAACAGAAGAACAGAACGACCGCATTCGGGTGCTGTCTGAGGTCTACCGAGGAACAGACATAGCTCTGGACCGAGTCCCGGAACTCCTCAACAAAACCCGCGTATGCCCCACCGAATCTATCGCCGAGTCTATCGACCGGCTCCTTGCCGACCTCACAGTCAATATCTCCGCCGTCCAGTACAAACTGGTTTTAGAGTTGGCCTCCATCGTTACCGCCGACGAGTGCCGGTCCTTTCGTAACCGAGAGGTCGACCACCACGTCGCCAAGGCCAAAGAGCAGTTTAATTCTGGCGAAGATACTCCAGCAACAGCAGGATCGACTGTGGGTGAGAAGCATCTTGACGTAACTGTTAAGGTTGAAGAAGCCGAACCGGACCCCTGGACATCGGAGCCGATAGAGTTTAGTGCCGACGACGGATATAGCAAGAAGCGGGAAGCCTCTTTTAGCGAAACGGCTAAGTTTCTCTCCGAAACAGTTCCATCTGCCCCCTCCGCTTTTCACTGGAGGACTTTCCTAGACGCAGCTGCCTGGAACAAAGCCGATTTCGCACTTCATAATGCAGTCAACACCACTTCGATCCTTCCGTCCGTTACCTTCCATCCCGTCGTCGTCGACCCGATGCTCCGACTCTACTTGGCCGGCCGCGCCCCCGTTCCCCTCCATCATCCCCTCTACCAGTACACCTGCTACGACTGCCGTCACCTCGGACATTGGTCCTGTCGTAACGGCCGTGGCTCAAGGTGGACCGCCTCCAGCGTACCCGCTGAGGATGAGAATGAGGGATCGCGCCGCTCGTCTGCCCGTCCGCTTCGCTCCTCCCGCCGTCGCTCCCCGACTCCCGGGCCGTCTGTCAACCCTGGTCGATCAGGTGTTCGACGAGCCTGAGGGGGGGGTGATGTTACGCCCCAACCGCCTAACCGAGTGGCCCGTTTGGTTCTCACCATTCGTTAGCGACTCCGTCTATTCCAAGTGCTTGTTCTATCTAGTCGTGGCATGTTTCCTTTCTCTTCTTGTTTCCTTACCCTTGTATCTGTATCATAGCGCTCGAGGTGGCACTGCCCCTAGTCACGTGTGAGACGCGTCGCGTCTGTCACGTGACCTCGACGCGACTCTGCCTTTCCCCTGTCCCTGGTACGTTTGCTTAGTTATGTATTGGTCGTGCCCCCTTTTCCTTTCTGGCACGACCCTGTTTCCGTTGCCATGGACGTCGCTTTCCGCAGCCTTCGGCTCGGGTCACGTCCTTGGTTCTATCTTTACTTATGACTCGTTGTGAGTCGGCCTCGTCTTGGCAGCGCCCTTCGGGTTTCTGCTACAGGTCGGTCTCGTCGCTACGGTACTGCCATGTACTGCGGGGCCTGCGGATGCCTGTGCAGATGACTCTTGACCGAGTCATTTGCCTTCCCAGGTATTGCTTTCGCTAGCCCGCCCTCATGTGTCGTAGGAGTATATAGGAGCTGGTGGATCGTTGTGATCCCCAGCTTTTAGCTACCTTGCAACGAACCTCTTCCTTCACTCTCTGTGATTCTACTCTGGTCGACCGACTCGAGTAAGGGTTCGCCAAGACCAGCTCAAAGTACTATCGCTGGCCAGGTCTCTCCCTAACTCTCGTCTTGAGGGTTTTCCTATAGACCTCGACTCAAGTCTCGTTGTCTGGCACGGACTTTCGTCGCGGCCTAACACGAAGTCACCGACTGGTCTCTGCTACCACCCATGGCAAACGACGAAGAAAGGACTGAATCCGCTTATGCATGATCTACAACAGTGACTGTCGCAAGAAGTGACAGTTGTGTGTGCCCTCTGTGGTTGTTTTCTCACTCACATCTTATGTCAGTCCAGGCCGAGGGCCCACAAGTCGTCTACAACGAGCCTTTCGGCTCGCCATGGAACCGTTGAGGTGACAATAAATGAATATGGCAGACCTACCAATTACAAGGCCTAGGTCTAAGCGAACGAATGTGACATGTAATCCGCAATAGTGTCGCCATGACTTTTACCATGAAAAATCAGCGACAGCGTTCAGACCACCGTACTACTAAATGTAAGTACTATATATATATTTGTGTGCTACACAGTGAACCGTCACCGGATCTCTAACACCTTCGCACCGATGTCCCTCAACGAACTGACTTTACGTAGGGGGACGAGAATCTTATGGTCAGCAGCCACTCTCTTGTACGTACCAGCGGGCTGCTTCATAAGTAGCAGAGCTCTGAACGGCTGTTCTAGGTGGACAACCAACCGCAATGCCCTAGTATAATCGTCCCATTCCGGTCGATTTGTTTGAGCGAGAAGATCACGTATCCACGGATATACAAGCACTACTTCGTCCTGTGGCATGAGTGTCGCGCATGAGGTGCTGAGCTTGAGTTGACTTGAAACCACTGCCTGTCCATGATAGACGGTGCCTTGTTCGGAAACTGAAAAACCTTCTGCATATCCTGTACAGGTGTCGATTGAAACGGGAAATGTGATACATGGGAGGGAAAGCCGCCGATAAGTGAACCCTATCGAGCCGAGATCGGAAAGCTCCTTGAAAAATGTGGTGACATCCGATTGCGGCAACGCAGCCCGCAATTCCGCAACTCGGGCTTCCATCTCATTGTCCGGAATGGGTGGGGAAGTGTATGGGGAATCTCGGTAGGCCGAGATCTCAGCGGGAAGACAACTGTTGAACTGTGACGACTTTCCAACCCAGTCTAGCACAGCTTTGGCGTCAAGGTCCCGGTGCAAGATCCCCTCCAAGAGAAGCCCCAACGCATCCTCAGGATCACGATATTCGGGAATCAAGTCGCTGCTGAAGATTCCGATTAAGGCATACGCGATATCAACTTTCTTTGTGGCTTGGCGAGTCGAAGCTAAACGGAGCTTAGCTCGGATGCCGAGCGACTTCGGGGTGAAATCGACGAGGGTGCCTTGGGCGACGTCGATGGCGTCCGCCAACTCCCGCATGATGTGGGGTGATTCCTTGTGGTTGGGTCGGGTGTCTCCCCGATAGAGATTCCAATCTCTGTCGTAGAAACGAATAGATTTGGGGGCGAGAAGTTCTTGGAGCGTCCAGGCCCGTGTCATCCATCTATTATTCTTGAGAGTGGGCGGTACGGGCCCATGGGCGAGGACCACGATAGTAAGAGCTGACTCTCGGTACCAGTTGTACATGGAGCGTAGCGATTCCACCAAAACAGTTGGGACCGTCTTGTCGATGCAGCAGGTATCACTCCACGCCCATAGATATCCTTCTGGGTCCTCGCGAACTCTCTCGCAGAAGCAGCGAAGCTTGCGCCTCAGCGGGTGTGGGTCAAACTCATAGACCGGTTTTCTAGAGACATCTTGAAATGTGGGTTCTTCCCCTTCCCAAGTATGCGAAAACATGACGTAACGGAAATATCTTGCCACCACATCCCCAATACGACTGGTGTTCAGCTCTGTGGACATGGATGAGACAAGCTCATAGAAGATGGTGTCCGTCTTGAACATCCGGATGCGTTCGGTGGCATCGCAGAGATTCCCGTTTCTGACATCGATGAGTACGTAAGGGGATATCTCACGGATGGCATCGATTCGCTCATTGATCAGTTTGATCGTTTCAGCATATTTCGTTCGCAACTCTATAGAGTAGTCAGCACCTGCCTTTAATATGTGCACCGAAGAGACTTACGGCGGATACTTGGAGAAGCGGGCTCTTCTGCCTTTGTAACCATCTCGCGCAGTGTCTCAGTCGCTTCTCGATAGCGTTGAAGGGCATGCAATGCCACATATCTACTTTCATGCCCCCACTGGCACGACTGATCCGTATTGATTGCCTGCGAACGTCAGGGGCTTAGATCGGCCGGATGAGGGTTAGGGAACGACAATCATCACCTGATCAGCATCATTCAATGCATCATCCCAGAATCCTTTGAACGCTTTTGCCTTGCTCCGCTTGACGAGCAGACGCGCAGGACCCGGGGGATAGCAAGCCATCAAGGCCAAGTCCTCCATAATTGCTGCATCCGCCGCAACCTTGGCTGAAAGACACCGATTTGCGAATTCTGGTACATACACTTGAGTGTAGGGCATGCATGAGTCGTGCCAAAACCCACCCGATCCACGATCACTAACCCGATATTCTGGGTAAAGGCCCAATGACAAAGTGTACCAAGTAATGGCATCATCATAATTGTGGTGGCGCATGGCTTCGTCGCCCAACTTCTCTGAAATTCAGCAACGGCTGTCAAACAAGCAGTGTCTAGTTTTGAGGTCCAGCCACTGACCAGCAAGCCAACCGAGGTCTGCCTTCCTCGCTTCACTCTCTTCGTCGAGGCGATTATCGTTTACTCGGATAAAGTCCGTCACCTCTTGCGTACGTCCGGACGTAAAAAGAGCTTGGCATATTCGTTGCTGGACCATGGACTCTAAATCGTAGATATCCCAACCGAATATCTTTCAAGAATGCGTCGATGGATGCTCAAACATCAAACACCGGCGAACGTGCCTTACCAGCCGTAGTATCTTTGCTTCTGGAAGGTTGAGACACTGTCCAAGATCAGGAGCTGCCGCTAAAAGTCGCAGACCCTCGTTGTACTCCCCTCTCTGCAGGTGATGCTCTGCCAGGAAGAATAGCTTGTGCGTCTACCCAAACATATGAGATTCTACCAGTTGAAATCTTCGCATATACACACTTTCACCCATGGACAGGAACAGTCGTCTGCCAGTGGGGACAGTTCGGCGAGCGTTGTCCCACAATTCAATTGATCACGAATCTCTACCTCGAACAAGGTGATCGACTGGAGATAACAAGTTAAGGACTGAAAGATATCATGGAATCTGCCCTTTACCTTGACGTAGTCAACGAAGTCTTTGGCATCACCGTGTTGGACAGATCCAAAAGCGTCTATCGCTTCCATTTGTTTTCCCTGCCCCATAAGTGCCATAGCCTCCGCAATGTAAGCTATCGGCGGGATCTGAGCACCATTCGTCTGTCCGCGCATGGCAATCAGTGATGACATCCTAGCAGGAATGATGAAAAACCAATCCACCATAATCTCGCCAGCGTCATCCAAAGCTCCGCTCAGGTTACCCCGTCGTATTCGAACGAGTGCACGGTTAGCACGAGCATAGCGAGTAAAAGTTGGGTATTGTTTGTCTTCGATTTCCCTTGAAAGGAGGTGTTCTACTTTCTCCAGTTCTCCAAGTTGCCAAGCTCGGTGCGCTGCGGGACTAATATACGTGAACTATCCAAGGTAAAATGGGTATCAACAACTGGAGCCGAAAAAGTCAGACATACGGGCTCTGAGTGACTCGGGAAAGGAGCGAGGCGCTAAGGAAAGAAATGAAGCACCAATGAGGTTCGTCAACATCTTATCTACTTACATGGAAGAAGTAAGACGCCTCAACAACTCCAGAGAGGTTTCGAATAGATATCTTCTCGTCATCTCCACTACTAGCTAGATAGAGGTCGTCTGGAGAAATGGTAGATGAAACGCATCGCCTGTATGAATGGAGGGGTTGGTATGCAGGGGTATCACGGATATCCCAGATGTCCACCGTTCGTCCGGGGGCTGAGAAAGAGAAGAGGAGTTGATCACTGTCAGAAACACGAAGAGAGCTTATAGAATCGTCTCCAGGGCGAGGTTCTACAACTTTCGAGAGTTTTCGAGAGAACGTATCAAAACAACGGACTGAACCATTGGAACAGCCCGCAAATAATCGTCGACCGTCACTAGACCAAGAAAGTGAGTGTGTGAGTGAGCTATCGATTCGGACAGATGCTATCTGATCCCCGGTCCGAGTGTGCCAAACCTTGACACTACAGTCCCAGTGAGCACAGGCCGATGCGATATGGCTGCCTGCCGGGGAGAACTTGACTGATGAGATTCGATATGAGCTATGATGCATCAACGGCCCCGGTGCAAGGGGAGATCCGGGTTGCCCCATTTTCCATACTCGAACCGTGCCGTCGTTTGATCCGCTCGCGACATGCAATGAGGATACATCCAAGGCTGTTATCATCCTCCCGTGGCGTTCCGCTGACTCGCATTTTTGTTGAAGGCTCGTGTCCCAGACCACCACCTTTCCATCCATATCCCCAGTGACGATTGATTTTCCGTCCTTTGAAGAAGCAATGGCATTTACTGCAACACCGGTATTCATCAGTGGCTCTCCCTCTCCGTAGTCTTCTATATTCCACATTCGAATAGTTTTTTCGGCCTTGCAGGCGCATGCTAGGTGCTTCCCATCAGCAAGGAGGATCAGGGACGATATCTGCCCCCTGACGCCGTCTATTTGAAACAGCGTATCATCTTTCCCCAAAATCAAGATTTCAGCGCTAGCATCCAGGTAGTACAGAATGAGGCTCACCACTCAACCGTTCCGTACCGTGGGCTGCTCTATCGTGCGGCACGGGCCCCTCGTTGAGAGTGTACTGTCTCGGTTCTGCAATTACGTCGTGGTCAGCGTGGATGGAAAACTGGTTGTGTACATAGATTACCTTCCAGTCTTCGCCGGGTACCGAATCTGAATAGGTACAGGCAGCAGACAACCAATGGTAGTGCATATCCTGCAAGGGTTCGCAGTGAGTCGTCGTCGACCCGTCGTGTGGAGCACTCGGCTTGTCCGCTAACTGAGTTCAACTTGGCTCCCATTAGACGTCGGTGTAACGCCGTGTCAGGAAGACTACACTACATGCACTTGATCGAAGCCACGCTCTCACCATCCAACAATGAACTGGCACGCGGGCAACTCCGAGCAGGCATTTCCTCCAGACGTCTAACACGAGGTCTGGGTTCCTTCATTCCGCTTTGAGTTCGTTCCAATGAGTGGCTCCTCCCAGGATGTGTACGCGAAACATCTTCAGCATGCTGACTATGGATACCCTCTGCGGATGCCAGAGCCGATGAGTACACTCCCAGACCATTACCGGGATTCTGGACTTCAGATCGGAGATGTTGGCGTTATTGATAGAGATGGCCAGTTTGACGTCCTGTTCAACATTTTCAAACGCAAGGACAACCTTCTTCATCATCTTCGCGGGGTTCCTAAGAACTTCCAGCCTATTCAGCAAGGCGCCATCAAGTCCAGTGACAATGCTATACCTTCTCGTCCAGTCCACTCTCCTGGCATAGAACGAATCCTCGAGTCTAACAAACAGAGGTACTCCGCAGTTTGGCCATAGATACTTACTGACAGTGTGTTCCAGTTCAGCCGATTATGAATTCGACGCCTCTGCACCTGCAGGCGCTATCCTTATACTGCCAAATGGTGCTGAATCCCACCAGCTCCTATCACCAGAGCAATTTCGTGAGGTGGCAACGAAGAATGCGCTTGATTGGCATGAGTTCGCCAAAAAGTGTTACGGCGTCCAGTATCTCGATCGCTCTCTTTACCTCGTTACTGGCTTTTACAAAGCTCACTCGTGGTCTCTCGGTTCTTTCCAAAAGCTGATGAATACTACGGGAAAAATTCTGGCCCGCAGGGATGACAACAATCTCAACACCTACCTACTGGAATTCACGTTTCCAGCCGATCATCGCCACAGCCGCCGTGATGACGACAGCGGGAAAATCAATCAAACTATTTTCATAACTGGTTTCAAGATTACAGTCAGCAGTTGGCTTTCGGATCCCGTAGTTCTGAGGGTTACAGAATCAGAAACCACCTGGTCCATACTAGCTCGTCTATTCAAGGCCTGCCTCAACTGGTTACCCGATTTCTCAGGTGGTTACAAGCAGCACGCACCGATAAGTGAGTTGTGAATGTGCTTGCCCGTGGACTGCTTGACGATTTGTTGATCGTGAACAGATGTGGAGCATAGTCCATCGTTATCGCAGGTTGGCTTGATTAAAGTCGTCTGAATTCTAACCATTAACTCGTCCGCTAGCCCTTTCATCCCTCCGATATCATCAACCGTTTCCTTCTGAACAAGGTTCATCTTATCTAACATAATAATGCCGCAGTACTACGTTGGATTTCTTATAGCTTCGTTTAGAACCCAAACGCCAAGGTCGCTATTACACATGATAGCCAATGGATGGATATGATGAAGGTAAGTCGTTACGCGGTGCAATTGCCTTGCTTATACCTTATTCGTCCACTAGGGAGGATTGTCGCATGAAGATCTTCTCCAGGAAGACCGCCTTGAAGTTTTCTTAGCACAACACCACTCCATCTCTGTTGACTCGCAAAATGAAATTAGTAAATATTTGATCATCATGATGGAACTCACCTCTGATTATTTTTCAGCTACCGTATTCCTGAAGGACAAAGCGTGCGTATTGTCGTTTCACATACATCGGAGGGCATTTAAAGGCGCCAACAGTGATGGCACCACGGATTCCGTTTCCTGCATCGTTGACCCACATGACTCATCACCGGAGCTTGAGTTTTCACCTCCTACTCCCACGCTCGACAATCCATGGGTTTTCATTACACGCACGCACCCATTTTTTTGAGAGCCTTTGAAAAAGCTTGACAGTCGTCTTACAGGTATCCGCGCTCAAAATATACACTCTGGCCTGAAGCCGATCCCAGCTGGTTTCTACGTTTGAGTCCAGTTTGATGGCGACCAATGAAGAACTCAAAATAAGTCTATGCGATTGAACGATAGTGGTATCGAATGGGAGGATGAGATTGCAATGTGAGCCTGCCATCTTCTGCTTGCGTATGGGCGCTGACTGTTTCTAGGCCCTCTACGGCGTTTGATAAGGTCCAATTCACGGTTTATGCTTCCTTCGAACTAGAACCGATGTTGGGAAAGCTACGCGTTTTCTCTGGATTTCTTCAGCGAGATTGTTTTGGAGGTATGACTACTTTTTAACCTTTCATCCGTCACTTACGCCCGATTAGCTCTCCACGAAGAAACTTATCGACATCTCTTACCTCATCATCCCCCGGAAGAAAGAGGAAAAAGCAGAATACTGGCCCAGATTAACAAAGAAGGTCAAATGGTCTTCAGAGAAGGTACTCGGTCAAGAAAACGATGACCATTCACACATAAAACTACTAGGCGGAGGCGCACTCTCCTTCCTAAGCGCTGCACTCCTATTCGTGCGTAGTATAATGGAAGGCGGTTGGAATACGCTACAGACCGAGATCGTTTCGCTACGTTTATGACCGACACGCCCTCGAAGATGTTCTTCCTCAGCTGCTCCTTCACAGCAGCAGCCTCAGTTTCGGTTTCGTCGTCCTCTTCCGTCTGCGAAGTGGTCGAGGGGGGAGTATGTGGACTAACAGATGCACTCGACCGATTATTCCCTCTGTTCACTCGGCTTCCAGCATTATTACCACCACTACTTCTTCCAGAAGATGCGTTTGCAGCAGAGGGACCCTTTTTACCAGATGGCGTAGCGGGCCTCTTCAAACCCAACCTCAGGGCCGCCGAGTTCGTCAGTCTCGGAGCTACCACGGGCGGCTTCGCCGATGCCACAACAATCGTCTCGGCTGGTTTGTGACCGGGTACGCCTGCCGACGTCTTTCGTGCCCGTTCCTGTGCGTCCTTGCTTGTGGAGGAGGCATTTTCTTTGTTGGTGTGGGTAGGAAGACGACCTGTGCTAGCTGTTCCCATCGTGCTGGGTCTTCCGGGCGAGTTGGAAGGAGATGACGAGAATGATTGTCGGAGGAGAGCTGCTTTGGTAAGACGAGGGGTGATATCGGGGGCGAGATGGGTTTTTGGGAGGGGACGAGCGCGGAAGGGTGTCTTTCCTGCACCGGTGGAAGAAGAGTTAGTGTTGGGGGGTGCGATCACTGAGCGCGGGGGTCGGACGAGCGTCCATAAATGCAGGTGCGCGTGCGTCAGATGGACCAGCACTGCCGTCGAACGTGGTCGAGTCTGCCAAAGCAAGACGAGCCTCTAGACCGAACTGGAGTGCTTCCAACTCTGGCACTCCTATAGCTACGCCTACGCCCTGTCCATATCCATTTGGCGCGCGTTCCGTTATCTCACCGTGTCCACCACCACCACCACCCTCTCCTACGAGAGCCAGCTCATCCTCCCCATCGGGTATGGGCGGCAGTTCAACTGGTGGGAAGGGCGGGCTGGATGCGAACAGAGCTGCAATTTGCATCTCGACTTGGGCTTCTGTGCGTGCGGCGATGAGGGCATTGTCGAAGGAGGGGAGAAGAGTGCGCAGGGTTTGAACGGCAGGACAAGAGTGGTCGAGGACGTATACCCAAACTGGACCCCTATGAGATCGTGGGCCTTCAGTTGAGTATGCACGAATTCGAGTCGTTTTAAAGCGGAAAAAAAGAGAAGAGGCTGGATGAGAACGCGAGCAAGGGACTCACTCGCTGAGAAAGCCGGCATCCGAGTCGAAGAGTTCGTAGAATGGTTCAGGATCCGTTTCAGTGTCGAATTCCATCGGGCGCTCTTTGACGATCTACGTAAAAACCGTCGAGCGTTTAGCGCGCGCATTCGGTTTAGATGCGGGGGGCGAACGAACCTCGAATTTGGCCTCCAAGAGACGATGTTCGATGTCCAGCCTGTGCTGGAGAGCGTGTGTCTTGATGATGGCGACCGTGCGCGACATGGTCATTTGCGGTGTAGTTTGAAGGGAGCGTTTGACTTGGAATTGGGAAGATACCGTATACACAGCAAGTAATTTAAGGAAGGGAAGTTTGAAACACTTGGTGTACTGATTCTGAGTCGTGGGTGGTTTATCGAGAAAAACTGCCGGTTGCGATGGCACCGCGACGCGCATCGATCGTTGACGACGACAACCGCGTCCCACTGCGACGGCTCACCAGTTCTGATTAGTTGTCAATACCAACATAATGTACATATTGACTGTGCACGACAACTACGGGCCTGATATATACTGCGAGTGTGCTGCAGGGGCTGTGCGTCAGCGGCACTTGCAACGTGTTTACAGCAAGTAGGCGCTTATTGCAACTTCAAGCTTCAACTTTTTCCTGTATATGTACACGTCGACATCATCAGACAGTAGACTCTACTGAAACTTTAAGCGAATTACTGATTTCTCAATGGCTCGCAAGCAGGCAAGGAAACACCGTAGGAACTCGTCCGGCCATGCGTCCGACTCTGTAAGCCGTTAGCTCGCTTGCAAGCGATTATGGCTAGTAACTGATTCACCAAAAAAATAGTCAAAGGGACCGTCTCGGGCTCCCACTCGTGATGGAACCTCGATTGCTGGAACATCGGGCAATATCTTCCGGAGGGCGCTTGCACGGCTAAGGCGCATCTTCCACCGGTCGAAGCGTGTTAGGGGTGCACAAGTGCAAGCAGAGCAAGCTCAGGCGGCTTTGACTCAGAATGTGCGCGATCTATCTTACCCCGTTATTGCGATGATCTTTAGTAACCGTGCTGGGCAGACTCAAGGGCCAGCCGACAACTCGGAAACAGGAGCCGTACCAGCTACGACTGGCAGCAATGTCGATGTAACAGCCGGGCCAATCGGCGACACCGGCGAAGATGCAGTTGACCCCAACAGCGGCGCTAATACTACGCCCACTCCGGTCCTGGCATTGATAGGCAGCGAAATCTATGCTACTCAACAAGGCTTGGAAAGCATGACACCCATACCACGCATTGGGCAGACAGCTGTCGAGTTCATCACACAGGCTGATGCCGCGGCTGCGAACATCCAAAACTTGAGCGACACATACCTCAAGCCTCTCAAAGCCTTTAGCTCCGTCGTTACCGCTATCGGCCAGGTAGGGGCTTCGTCCTGCGGACACCGACCAGCGCTGATGTAAGCGTGCAGGTTCATCCCTATGCCCAGATCGCACTGGGCATCTTAACTGCTGCAGCTCAGGTACGCTCACCCTCCGGCTATATGTGCTGTCGACCTCAACACAGCCCTCTTTAGTCGCTTATCAATCAAACTATCCTAGACCAAGACGTGTTTGACCTCCTTGCTACAGTCAGAATGGTCTATGAATTTCTTCTGGAAGACGATACCATCCGGAATATTGATGGCATGAAGGCAACTTTGGGGAAGATCGCACAGGTGATAAGGGATGTGGCCTGGTTCATCAAGAATTACTCGGAGACGACAAGCTTCTGTATGTCAGTTGCGCCTTTCATTGGATGATTGATTGAAATCGTTCTTAGGGAAGAGGCTTGGAAAGAATGCAATGGATATCAAGTCTGAGACGCGGTCCAGAATCGATGGCTACACCAAAATGCTGAATGACTTAATGCAACAATACCGGGATCGTGCCGTCCGGGATATTCACATCAACATGCACCATGTAGTTGAACAGGTGGACCTCATACGTGGAGATCTGAGCCTCGAAGGCACGGCTTACGCAGGGGGTGCGGGTGTCATTAAGACGAAGAAGTGTCTAGACGGCACCAGAATTGAGACCCTCGCGGAGATCGTTGGCTGGATCCAAAACACTGATGAAAATGCTCCACGCATTCTCTGGCTGCATGGACAGGCCGGCAGGGGGAAGTCCGCTATCGCGCATACCCTTGCTCTGTGGCTCAAGGATGCCGGAGGGTTTGGGTCGTGCTTTTGCTTCTCCCGAGAAAGGCAGGCCGAACATCGCGAGGAAAAGATATTCACCACCATTGCACGTGATCTGGCTGACCACGATCCTGCATTCCGGCGAGCTTTGGCTGACGTACTTGCCAAGGACCATTCCCTCAAGACAACATCTGATGTCACGGAGCAGTGGGAAAAGCTCATTTTGGAACCGATGCTGAAGGTATCGAGCACTATGATTGGAAACATGGTCGTGGTGGTCGACGCGCTGGACGAGAGTGGTCCGGTAGGATCGCGGACACACATCTTGTCGGTCCTTGCATCTAGAGCGAACAATCTTCCCCGTAACATCCGAATCTTCATAACGTCTCGTCCTCTGCCTGATATTCAACATTCATTGGGCAGCGCTCCACATGTGAAGGCAACTTGTCTGGATGATGTTTCTACGGAGTCGACAGAACACGATATCCTGCTCTATGTTTCCGAAAAACTTGGACATCTGCCAGACATTGGAGATACCGAAGTCCGGAAGATTTCCCAGAAGGCGGACTCCCTATTTGAATGGGCGCGTCTGGCCTGCGATTACATCAAGCCGAACACGGCATCCGGAGCAACCGTGAAGGAGCGCTATGATGAGGTGGTCAGTCTGCAGTCCGAGGGGGGAAGATCACTCCTGGACGTAACTTACATGGCGATCCTGGAGACTGCCGTTCCGAAATCTGGGAAAGGCTTGGAACGATACTGCTCTGTAATGCACCAGGTCTTGATCACATTTGAGCCTCTGCCTATGGCGGCCTTGAATGGAATGCGCAAATGCTTACCCAACAAGCATGATCACTATGACGTCTTTGTCATCCTCGAGTTCATGTCCCCAGTACTAGGGGGCATTCTTGACTACACCTCTCCTGTCCGACCTCTCCATGCATCCTTCTATGACTTCCTAACTGACCATTCACGGAGTGGCATCTACTTCATCGACACGTCATGCCCGGGTGACCTAGCTGTTTCCACGCTGCAGATCCTTCATGATGAACTTCGGTTCAACATCTGTGGACTGGAAAGTTCCTACTTAAGCAATGCAGAGGTTGCCGATTTATCGGACAGAATCGCCAAGAACATTCTCCCCCATTTATCCTACTCCTGTCAATTCTGGTCCCAACATCTGGAGAAGACTATATTTAATGTACCCCTTGCACAGTTGGTGAAGGACTTTGTGGGAAGTGAAAAATTTCTATTTTGGCTTGAGGCTATGAGCCTTCTGAGCAGAATTGGAAATGCTGCAACTGCTCTTATCTCTGCTGCAAAGTGGCTTTTGGTGAGCTTGCTATAGCTGGGTGCATTAATGTGGTCTAACTGAAGATCAAAGAACCAAGGTGACTTCAAGGACACATTAGAACTGGTAGAAGATGGAGTCAGATTTATTGACATATTCCATGGTGGAATCTCTCACAGTGCTCCACATGTGTATGTCTCTGCACTGCCATTTCTTCCTGTGAAAAAAAGGCTGTCACAGATGGTCATGCCAAAATTTTCTTCCCTTGCTAGAGTTGTAGGAAGGCTGGAATATTGGAACAGTGCCCAATTACTTGGCTTGGAGGGGCACACAAATGCAGTCTGTTCTGTTGCATTCTCCCCTGATGGCAGTTGGATTGGGTCAGGCTCAGTGGACAAGACTTTGAGAATCTGGGATGCTGAAAGAGGGGTTCAGATTGGCAACCATTTTGAAGGGCATACAGATGAAGTCTGGTCTGTTGCATTCTCCCCAGATGGCAAGAGAATTGTGTCAAGCTCCAAGGACAAGGCTGTGAGGGTCTGGGATACTGAAGGAGGTGTCCAGATTGGCAGCTATCTTGAGGGACATACAGAAGGAGTCACTTCAGTTGCATTCTCCCCTGATGGCAAGAGGATTGTGTCAGGCTCTTTGGACAAGACTTTGAGAATCTGGGATGCTGAAAGAAGGGTCCAGATTGGCAGCCATCTTGAGGGGCATACAGATAAAGTCTTTTCAGTTGCATTCTCCCCTGATGGCAAGAGGATTGTGTCAGGCTCAAGGGACAGGACTGTGAGGGTCTGGGATGCTGAAAGAGGGGTCCAGATTGGTAGGCATCTTGAGGGGCATATAGATGCAGCCTTTTCAGTTGTATTCTCCCCTGATGGCAAGAGGATTGTGTCAGGCTCAGTGGACAAGACTGTGAGGGTCTGGGATGCTGAAAGAGGGGTCCAGATTGGAAGCCATCTTGAGGGGCATACAGATGCAGTCTTTTCAGTTGCATTCTCCCCTGATGGCAAGAAGATTGTGTCAGGCTCTTTGGACAAGACTGTGAGGGTCTGGGATGCTGAAAGAGGGGTCCAGATTGGCAGCCATCTTGGGGAGCATACAGATGCAGTCTTTTCAGTTGCAATCTCTGCTGATGGCAAGAGTATTGTGTCAGGCTTGGAGGATAACATGGTGAGGGCCTGGGATGTTAATGTTTGTGAGGATAATATCAATGGCCCTGTCCCACCTGACACAGCAGATGGTAAGCATAATGAACTAGTGATGGGTAATCTGACTTATTAAAAGCATTTTCAGTCATTAAACCCCATCACATTTGCTTTTCATCCATCTCTTCACATGCACTTTGTGATGATGAACAACTTTTTGGTGGACCATCATGGGAAGGTGGGGAATCACAGATTCAGTCAGTCAAGCTTTACCATGATGGCTGGATCAGAGGTCCAAAGTGCAGATTACTACTTTGGATACCTGTATCAGTGAGGTACCCATTGTACTCAATGTGGACCAAGGCAGTCATCCCCAAAGGTTGTTGTATAGAGTTGGATTTGAGTAAAATGGTCCATGGGCCTAAATGGCACCAATGTTACAAACCAGTTCTCTAGTCAGGATGTCTCTTATACCATGCACTAAGTACAAACTGTGCAGAATAGGCAAAAGTACCAAGAGGTTTCATTCAGTTCTCAGATTCTTTCCCAGCCTGCATGAAATAGGAGGGCAGACCATATGAAATAAAGACAGAAAAAACTTCCATTTTCATTACTTGATGCAGCACCATATATCTCTTATCATATGGCTTAAAGTGGTAGGACAATTGCTGTAATATGTTGGGTTTGCTATGTAACATAAACAAGTCTCACCATACTTCTCCCAATGTCTTCAGGCAAGTGTGGCCCTTGCTCTCTGCAGGAATGAATTCCATGTTACAGAAATCCACTGGTTTGTAATGTGAGTACTGCAAGTAAACTTTGTTGCACAGGTACTCAAATGCAGTCTCTTGGGCCCTGACATCACTTGATGAACAAAGCTCCACAACTGTTAGCAGAGGTGGAAAGTGATTCAAACCAATGTGGTACAATAATTCATCAGAAAACCCACATTTTTTCTGCTACATCTGGTTTGTCTGATTTGACTGATATGACTGATGCATTTTTTCTGCTACCCCTGGTTTGACTGATTTGACTGACAGTACTTGCAACAGGCAATCAGTTCATCAGTCAGTCAGTCAATTCAGTTCTATCATTGGGATTAGAAACCCAGCCAGTCAGTCAGTCAGTACATGCAGTTTTATCACTGAAACCAGAAAGCAAGTTACTCAGTGAGTCAGCTCATCCAGTTCTCTCAGTCAAATCAGAAGATCTGCATGTAGGGTGATCCAGTTCTATCAGTTAAAGCAGAAGATAAGTCAGTTGGTCAGTCAGTGAACAGTCAATTGTCAGAACTGTCAGACTATAAGTTACTCAGCATACCAGCATGTCAGAACAGTTATACTAGATGTTACTCAGGATACTAGCCTTTCAGAGCAGTCAGGTTATAAGTCAGTCAGTAAACTAGCTTTCCAGGACCACCAGATTATAAGTACTTAGGACACTAGATTTCAGAACTGCAGACTATCAGTTACTCAGTACACCAGCTTGTCAGAACAGTCAGACTATTAAGTGACCCAGGCAATAGGCTTGTCAGAACCCTCCATCAGAAAAACAGTAGGTTTGGTACAGAGGCATAGAGTGGCACAGACCCACAGATGGTACAGATTTTCCACAGAGCCAGTACAGACCCTACAGACCCACAGACCCACAGACTCATAGATGTAATCATTAATTTGCCCATATCTTGCCCAAAAAAAAGAGATATTACTAAGGTAATCATATTCCCATGATCATAGGCAACAACTTTCATTATGACATTGTGGTTGTACAATGACTCTCCAAGTCTACACAGATGTGCTGAGGTGATTTCAATCAGAGTTTGAATTTTGTAAACATTCATTCGCCCATATCTCATCCAAAAAATGGACATATTGACAATATAATCATATTGACATGATCATGACATCACATACTACAACTTTCATTATGACATCATAACTGTACAGCCACTTTTATTTTTTGATTGTGCTGGGTCTCTGGCAGAACTTTGCAAATATCTCGCCCAAAAAAGGAGATATTGCTAAGGTAAGCATATTCCCATGGTCCTGTGATCATAGGCTACAACTTTCGCTATGACATTGTGGCTGTACAATTACTCCATATAGTAGATTTTTCGACTTCTGAGTCTGCACCAATGCACTGTGGCAATTTCAAACTCTGATTGAAACTTTTGTGGGGGTGTATATAAACCCACTCACTCCAGCAACACAACTCTTTCCTCTACCACAACCATCTCCCCTTGTCATCATTGTCATCCCTCCCTCTGATGATCCACCAGAGGGGGGGGTCCCCTGTGAGGTTGTGCCCACTTAGCATAGATTTGTAGTATGTGTAGTATAGATATGTAGTCCCTGTACCATGCATGTAATTAAAGTAGTTCTATGGTAATACAGTTCAATTACAAATTAACTTCTACATGTTAAGTCAAGTGGTGGGATTCTGTATACTGAAACAGTCAGGGGTAAGTCTGTACAGGCTGGTAGTTCTGACAAGCTGGTGTACTGACTAACTTCTAGTCTGACAGTTCTGACAAGCTGATGTACTGAGTAACTTATGGTCTGACTGTTCTGACAAGCTGTGTACTGGGTAACCTATGTGAGCGCAGCAGTAGGAATGGTTCACTTAAGCAGGTGGTAGGCTGCTCGGAGACGGACGCTAGTATCGATGAGCTTAGATGTCCAGCGTACGTGCGGGGCGACGAGCGGCTCTCGTCTCATATGGATTCACTCTGCGGTAGCTACCTTGTTATACATTCGTAGTATTTGATATCAGTTACCATGGGGGCGGACAAGTCTCTTTGTCTGTCCCCATTCCCGCAATATACGTCATTTCCCCGTCATCGGGGTTTCACTATTTTGCTTGGACTACGTATGGTCTCGATTGATCATACCTAGTCGTCGTGTGAGTCTGGCTTGTCGAGACCGTTGTCTCAACACTCCCCCTCAAGCCAGGTTCATACCTAGACTTTTGGAGTGATACTCATGTTTGACTCTAGGTAATGCTTTTGTAAATATATCTGCCGTCATTTCAGCAGTAGGACAATATTTTAATTCTATGGTTCCATTCCTCGCACAGTCGCGGATGAAATGGTTCCGAGTATCAAAATGTTTAGACCTTTGGTGGTACTGCGCGTTCTTTGCGATCGCGAGTGCCGATTGGTTATCTCCATGGAGCGTCGTGGCTCCCCCTTGCGGGTGTCCGAGTTCACTTAATAAATTTCTTAGCCAAATAGCCTCGCGCACAGCGTTGGCCATCGACGTGTACTCGGCTTCCGCAGTTGAGAGAGCGACATGGCTCTGCTTTTTCGAGTACCAAGTAATTGCACCCCCATTCAGTAGGGATACATACCCAGACATGGAAACCCGATCATCGTCGTTAGCGAAGTCGGCATCGGAATACATGATCAGGTCATTGTTTCCCGCTCGGTAAGTGATGCCGGCGGTTAAGGTACCTGCCAGATATCTTAAAATACGTTTTCCCGCAGTCCAGTGCTGGAGCTGGGGGTTAGACGTGAATGATGCAAGTCGATTCACTGCATATGTTATATCAGGACGTGTTGCGACGGAGGCATACATCAGGTGCCCGATGAGTGTCGCATAGTTATTATTATCAGATGCCGTTTTCCCGGGCTCCCCCTTCGAGAGCTTACTCCCGGGATCGAGTGGGGTTCTTACTGCATTTGCGTCTCGCATGCCATATTTTTGTAGTAAGCCTTCGATATATTTAGTTTGGGTGATGGTGAGTGTGCCTGCGGCACGATCTCGTGCGATCTCTATCCCCACAATTTTACTCGGATCTCCGAGGTCCGTCACCTCGAACATATGTTGTAATTCCAATTTTAGACGTGCCATAAGGTCGACGGTGTTAGTCACCAATATCAGGTCGTCGACCCATACAGTAATGATCTCTATCGTAGTAGAGGTCTTCCGTATGTACACGCATGGGTCAGACTGAATGCGGGTGAATGATACCTTCTCGAGCTTCCCATTAAGCTCGTCATTCCACTCTCGGCCTGATTGCTTCAGTCCGTACAAAGTTTTTATTAACCGGCATAGACGGTCTGTACCGTCGTCGTAGCCTTCGGGCTGCTTCATATATATCTCCTCTTTTAGGTTACCGTTTAGGTACGCGCCCTTGACATCCATCTGTTGGATCTCCCAATTTTGGGCATTGGCAAGCGATAAGATAAGTCGGATCGTCTCCAGGCGAACCACAGGTGAATACGTGTCATTGTAATCCATACCCGGTACCTGGGAATATCCCTTGGCGACCAGTCTCGCCTTGTATTTCTGTAGATTTCCATCTTTGTCATACTTACGGGTAAATACCCACTTATTGGATACAGGTTTCCGTCCCTTCGGCGGGTCCACTAAGTTCCATGTACCCTTATCTCGTAGTTGTTGTAATTCAGCCTGTACGGCTTTCTCCCATTCAGGCCAATCTGGGGAGTTTCTAGCCTCCTCCAGTGTTTTCGGGTCGTTCTCACCCAGTGTAGTCTCGTTAAACGTGAGGTACACTCTGTCCGCAGACGAGAGTTCTTGATTATGTGACCTGTCATCCAAATTTGGATCACTGTCTGAATCGGATGTATTCGGATCTGGACTTGACTCATGGACGGTCTTTGTCCGCTTACTAAGCGGTTCGGTGTCCAGTGCGGTCCCTCTTCGCTTCAATTTTATCTTTAGTGTCGAGGGGTCCGGTGCGCTTCCCTCTGTGCCCTCACCTGCTCCCCCTGTGGGTTGCAAGTCAGGTGCGGGGAGTTCATGTTTCGAAAAATGGTAATTTCGTGAGTGTTTTATTTGCTTCGTTTTGACATCGAAATACTGAATGGCCTTCGGGCCATCCAAGAATCCCAAAAATATATGTGGGCGGGACTTTGCCGCCAATTTGGAGGTGGATAGGTTCTCGTCCAGTATCCAGACGATCGTTCCAAACTCTTGCAAGTGAGATACATCTGGCTTCATACCGTGCCAGAGTTCGTAGGGGGTCCTATCACAGGTACGTGTCCACGCACGATTTCTCAAGTACACGGCGTGGTTGATTGCCTCGCACCATAGCGAATGTGGTAGATTTTGGGCCACGAGCATGGCACGGGCAAGTTCGACTATAGTGCGGTTAAACCGCTCTGCTACACCATTTTGTGATGGTGAGTACGGCGCAGTGGGTTCTAGTACCACCCCTTTCTCCTTGCACCACATACTAAGTGCGTTGTTTATGTATTCAGTGCCATTGTCGCATCGAAATCTTTTGGGTAGGATGCCGTGTTGTCTCTCTAACATCATAGCATACTCTTTTACTCGCTCTGTGGCTTCATTCTTATTTCTCATGTAGTACGTCGTAGCGTACCTAGTTGCATCGTCAATAAACGATATGTAGTATCGCATTCCATTGATAGACGTAGTGCGGGCAGGTCCCCACACGTCTGTGTGAGTGAGTTCCCCTCGGGCCTTAGCGCGGTGCCTGGCATCGGACGGGTGCGACTCGCGTGTTTGTTTGGCGGCTGTGCATGCCTCACAGTCAAAGTCGGATGAGGTGTCATCCGCTGTCAAACCGGTTACGAGCTTCTTCTGGAAAAGCTTCCGAAGTCCGCTTAGGCCGATATGGCCAAATCTCCGGTGCCATGTTTTCCATGAGCGCTTTTCAACGGCCTGATTCGCCTCATTGTGCTCATACGTAGTAGTCTCAAACTGTAGTTTGTATAGATTACTCTCTCTTTTTCCAATGGCAAGCATGTTACCAGAGGCATCATACAGTTTGATACGGCCTTTGCCACAGGTGGAGCGACCACCTTGACTGTCTAGGCGGCCGATCGAAAATAGATTATTAGGCGATGTCGGCACGTGTAACACGTCACGTAGATGCACGGTAATAGTTCCGTTGCTTAATTTGCTGCGGACGGTGACAGTGCCGCGTCCTAATGCGGTAGCGGGGTGTTCCCCAATGCCGGCTACTGTCTTGTTGGACAGTGGCTCGTACTCAGTGAATAAGAGCGCATATGTGTGAGGTTGTAGCGCTATCGGCCAACCAATAATAAACGGAATATTCGTCAGATTTCGACGACTTGTAGTCTACACTTTCAGTAGAGCTAAATGCTACATCGCTGGAGTTTTTCTCTTCGACAGCACGATGCGCTTTGTCAGATCTACCCGATCGCTTATCTCTGTAGGACCGCTTCTTCTCTCGGTCTCGGGATCTGGATCTGGGGCGTCCCTTCCGCTCCCTATTTTTATCTGCACGTGGGTTGGTCCAACACTCGTTGGTGGTGTGACCGAATCTCCGGCAGTGTCCGCATTTGGGTTTACCCTTGTATCGGCAGTCGGACGTCTTGTGGTTCGTACGTCCGCATATGTCGCAAGGGTCCAAGTCGCCGAGCTTACGCTTCCTCTCGGCACCCTTGGCGTGATAAGTGGACTCCATCCTCTTCTGGGTAGCACGACGCTCCCATTCGATGCGGATAGCAGAAATAATTTCCTGCGTAGTAATACCTTGGCTCGACGTACCAAGATAGCGGGCGATGAGTGGGTCCCAGCTTTTGTCGAGGGACGAAAGCAGGATCGCCTGAAAGTGAGAGTCTTCGATCGTATCGCCCATCTCGTGTAAGCGGTTCTGGAGCTCGCGTAACGTGTTGATATGCTGTAATACGTCCGTGTCTTCTTCGGCTTTAGTCGCGTACAGTTCTCGCCTAATGGCGGCAATAGACTGCTGCCCGCGGGTCTCGTGTATGATGCGCAAATTTTGCCACAGGGTGGCGCTCGTTTCTTCGCCCGGATGGGCATGTATGGTCTGGCTATTAGCGAGATTAGTCATCAGGGTCGCGTACGCAATCCTGTCTCGCTTCTGCCATTCTTTTAATTCATCCGCTTTAAGCGCGGACGGCTTCGGGTCCTGCCCGGCAACGATGTCGTAGAGGTCACGTGCATGGAGCGCAGCCGTCATCTTCTTTTTCCACGCTGACCAGTTATTATCGGTGAGCTTCTCCGTCTTTTCGATCTTTCCCCCACTTTCTCTCTCCCTTTCAGATGACTTCTCTCTCCTCTTTCCCTTGTCGATGGTGACTGGTGTCGGCGTCGGGTCAATGGTCGACGACGAGGACGTGGTAGGCCTGGCCGCTGCGATGGCAGGGCTAACAATAGGTACGATATTTTCAGTGGTCGTGGGGGTCGTTGTTGGCGCTGACGAGGACGTTCCTGTTGTGGCAGGTTCCGTCGGGGCCGTGCTCGGGTCGGGCTGGCGGTCTGACATAGTTGGGGGTTGCCCCCTATCGGAGCGAAGTCTTCGAGGCAGGGTGGTTTCGTTGGCTCAGAGGTACGAGACGGGGCTCATAACCTGTGAGCGCAGCAGTAGGAATGGTTCACTTAAGCAGGTGGTAGGCTGCTCGGAGACGGACGCTAGTATCGATGAGCTTAGATGTCCAGCGTACGTGCGGGGCGACGAGCGGCTCTCGTCTCATATGGATTCACTCTGCGGTAGCTACCTTGTTATACATTCGTAGTATTTGATATCAGTTACCATGGGGGCGGACAAGTCTCTTTGTCTGTCCCCATTCCCGCAATATACGTCATTTCCCCGTCATCGGGGTTTCACTATTTTGCTTGGACTACGTATGGTCTCGATTGATCATACCTAGTCGTCGTGTGAGTCTGGCTTGTCGAGACCGTTGTCTCAACAACCTATGGCCTTGCTGTTCTAGCAACCTGGTGTACTGAGTAACTTATGGTCTGACAGTTCTGATAACTCTGGTGTACTGGGCAACTTATAGTCTGGAGGCTATGCCCACCTGATGTACTCAGTATCTTATGGTCTGACAATTCTGAATATCTGGAAAACTGCTCTTCTGACAGTGTCTGGCTGGCTGTTTGTACTGCCATGACTTATTTGACTGCTGCAAGTCATGTCAGTTGCTGTAAGTGTCACCAGAAAAAATGCTGGTTTCCTGATGTTGGGCTATGAAGCAATAAGTTGACCAAACAGAAGGAATGCATATGGCATGCAGCTTACCTTCAGGTGGTGTCCATCCATTCTGATTTCCCACTCCATTCAATGACCAGCAGTTGGAGCCTCTGGAAAATGTCCACAGGTGGGTAGAGTTTGTCAATATGGTGACAAGTATTCTCCTCTTCATTACCCTGCAAACTTTCTCTCATGAAGATTTTGGATGATTTGAGGGTACAGAAGTCCTCGGAGGTCAATGAAGGCTCCTCTTGGACCAGATAGTTGATCAAATTGAACATAGTCCAATTTCCCATTGATGGCATTCTTGACTGTTCTCGGTAAGTGCAAGACCCAAAAATTTTGTGGAAACCTACTGATGAAAAAGAAGTTGGATCAGAGGATTCTTCTGAACACCAATGGAGAGAAAGAATTTCTTCATACCCTTGTCAACTTCAAATTCCAGAATAGGACTAACTATCAGCAAGCCAAGGTGATGGAACAGCACATTAAGTTGTCTGTGGCAGGGAGATACAAGCATTCTAGGCGATGCAAGCCTTTGGATGTAGGGATACATGGCTTGTTCCTGAAAACTTCCCTTGATTTGCTTTGTATATCTTCAGAAAGTATCAGCCACATGCAACAAAGTGTGCTGAGGACATGACTGGCCCAGTCAACTGACCAAGTAAAGTTGTATTTGTTGGAGTTTGATGCTTTTACCTTAGCATATTTACCTATCATCACACAGCTTTACATAATCTAGCCCATTGTGGGCTACTCTTCTTGTGAGAGTGTGAAGGGGGAAAGGGGGAAAGCTGTAGGGTAGACCTAGGCTCGTCCCAAGGGGTCGTGAGTCGGAAGGAGACTGAGGGGAGGTGACTGGTGGGTCAGGAAAACTTTCCCTAAGGCCTGGGAAGTGTAGGCAGCGAAGAACTCAAAATTCCGCCACAAAATGGGCTAAGAGGGATTTTTCTAGTCGATAAGGCGGTGTTGGGGAGCTAGGAACTCGGTCAGCGGTGAAAGTAGACTCTTGTAGACTGTAGTAAAAATCGGTAGATGCGAAGGGGATGACTCAGAAGGCTGGCAGAATTTTTAAGACGCAAGGAGACTCGAAATTGTCAGTAGAACTCAATGGGTAGCTCTGGGGACTCAAAGTGGGCTCAGAAGACTCAAAGAAAACTCTGAAAACAACTCTGGGGACTCAGGATGACTCTTAGACACACAGATTGTGATGCCAGAAAAGTGGGTATATTTTTCCTAAGTGCAGTGGTGTTTTGTAGCGTACAGGCAGCTGTCACTAAGGTAAAATTCAGCAAAACTTGGAACTATCAAATGTCAAGAAAAACTTGAAAGAAAAGTGCCGAAGTAAGGCACTACAGATTGTAGGTACGAAAGGAAGGGAGAAAAGGAGGTAAAAAAAACCAAAAGGGAAGAGAAGTGGCGAAGAAGAGCTTGCCTACAGTCTATGGATCACTGACCGACTCTGCAGGAGCAAGAGAAGTGGTCTGGGGCGGTGTGGCAGTGCTACTGGCGGCGGTGGGCGTCTAAGACTCGAGTGGAGCTTATAGAGGCCGAGTTACCGATGTCACAGCCTTTGGTGGAGGCCGCCGACGATCGGTAGACACGTGATACTTGTCTGGAGACCGAAAGCCGACATAGTGTGGGGCAGATAGGGGCTAGAGCTCGAAGGGAACGGTGGATAGGGGTCAGCGGCGATGTTGGTAGTGGTGATAGGGGCATACGACCTAATTGGGATGTGGCGGTAATTCTAGCCGAAAGAAGCACTTGATTAGCCAAGTTAGCTGAGAGTGGAGCGGCAGCAAAGTTTCCTGAGGGACAGTAGACCTGCAGGAACTGGCTGGGGTGGTGATATGATGGTGGTTTATTGTAAATTCAGCCTTAGGGAGTATAGACTCCCTACACCGTCACTTAGGTTGAACATTTTTCCCTTTGTACCTCAGACTTCCTTTCATTAGTCTGAGGTAACTATCATTTCACTTGTTACAGTACAGTTGTTTTATTAACTGCTTGTAGTCTCCCTGTTACAGGTTAGATGACTACAATAAAGACTTCCTTTCATTAGTCTGAGTCTCCCTCTTACAGGTCCAGACTGCCCTCACTTCAATAGGTTATGAGCCCCAAGCTCTAACTTAATTCAAACTCAAATAAAGTGGTACCACTACTAGTTACAGGAAATGTCATCGACTCCTGCACACTCTGCCTTGACAGCTGGAGCTACTGGGTCTACAATAAGGGCAGGACCATCAGCAAGTGCAAGTGCATCTGCCTCTGGGAGTGCCAAGGTAGCACATGCATACAGCAGACTGTACAACATAGAAGCACTTGCAAATGATGGCTTGAATTTTCAAATGTGGAAGTTTCATATGAAAATAGTACTGTCAGTTTGAAACCTCTGGAACATAGTTGCTGGCACTGAGACAAAAGCTCTCAATGCCACCTCACACCCAGATGAATATGAGGAGTGGCTAATCAAGGACCAAGAGGCATGTGTGCAAAAAACCCTTACCCTCAAAGATGAACCACTGAGTGGTGTCATGTATGAGACTTCTGCAGCAGCAACCTGGAAGAAGCTAGGTGATAGATATGAAGGAAAAGGCAAGCAGAGCATTGCATATATAATTGGCAACCTCTTCCAAGGGACACTGGCAGATGACCAGCCCATGGAGATGCAGCTAAATGTGATGCATCAGAAGGCCCACATACTGGCCTCTCTTGGCCAACCTCTCAATGACTCACTCATTGCAATTGCAATGGTAATCTTGCTACCCCAATCATACTCTACCCTCTGACCATTCTCATGTCATCGGATGACAAGCTTACAATTGACACTGTTAAATCTCAAGTCTTCATCAAGGAAAAGTCATGGCAGGCCTCAATGGGCCATTCTGCACTTGCTGCCAAAATGAGTGCTAATAAAAAATCAAAACTGGCAGACAAGAATAAGAAGAAGAAGAAGAGTACCTACAAGCCATGTGGGAAGTCCAGACACCTGGAGAGTGAGTGTTATAAAAAGAAAGCAGATGAAGATGCTAAGCCTACATCACAGTCTACCTCACAAACTGACAAGGAAAAGCCTAAGGAGAAGATGGAGCTGTCAGCAAAGATAGTTCAGGTTGAAGATGAGGACTCACCCCTTTGTCTCTTCATGGCTCACTCATCCCCTGATATGAGTACATTTGAGTGGGTAGTGGACTCTGGTGCCTTGGCACACATGTGCTGCCAGTGCCCATGGTTTGTTTCCTTCCAGAAATTAAACCTGATGTGAGTTGACGTGTGGATCAATGGCAAAAACACCAAAAACCCAACACAAAGACAAATGCCAAGTTGGTGGTTTTCCTATGCAGGCTTTGGCTCGAGGGATCTGTTTAAAATAAATGGGGGAGGGGTTCTGTGCACCTAGAGGGGGCTAGGGCAGAGGGTATGGGTGCTCCTGATGAAGGGGGAGCAAGGGAAGATAGAAAAAAAGTGAAGAGAATAGGCTGCTCTGAGCCTAGAAGCGATGTAGAATGATGAAGAGGGCAGTAAATAGACCCTTAATGGAGCCTCAGATACTGCAGGAATAGAGATGATGATGATGAGCTTAGAAGCAATGATGAATGAGGCTAATGATGATGATGATGAGTGACCAGGTGAGTCTTTACACAGGGGACTGCTTCCTATGCAGGGGACTTGGTAGCTGCTGTTACAGCCTTAGACAAATGCCACAGGCTCGCACAACAAGAGACTAGACAAGAGGAGACAATGAGAGAAGAGAGGAACTTAGAAGCAGGTTAAGGTCAAAACCCAAATGAACTAGCTTGAGCTAGCTGGGCTATTGGAGTGAGTATATATACTAGAGTACATGAGGCTAAGGTGAGGCATACATGAGGAAAACACAAGGCATGACATCATAGTGACATCACTATGATCTCACAGTCCAGACCAGTCCATAGATAAAAGATTAGACAAGATCCCAAGATAAGATAAGAAATGGTTAGATAAAATGAAGAAAAAGAAAGGCAAAAGAAAAGAAAAACACATATTGTAACAGCTGCTTTATTGCTGTCGATGTATTGGTACTTTATATACAAAAGAGTAGCATAGCCTGTGGTAAACATAGAGCAATACTTTGTCATGGGTTCATAAGTGATTGGTAAAGGGATTGGTGAAGGATTGGTAAGGCATAGTAAGGCTTGGTAAGAATGAGTAAGGACAGTAAGTGATTGGTAAACAAAATCAGTAAGCATGACGAAGATTATCACTAATCAATTTGAAAATGGAATGAGTCATCAAGGAACAGATGAATAATGTGAAAAGGGGAATGAGTAAGCACACTGGTCACTGCTGATTAAGGGATATGACTGCAAATGAGTCATAGTGACTCCTAGATCTGAGATCTAGATGGATTAAGGCAACTTGCTGCACGTCCAAATGAAGAATGGTGGGGATTTCTGCCAGGGGCCAATTTTGGGGGTCTCCAGGGTAGTCAGGGCATAGGATTTCGCAACATTCCCCCTCTCCTCCTCTCTGTAAAGTGACCTGCATTAGCTGCAGCTAGTGTTCTGGAGGGTTTGAGGAGGAGGAAGGGCCATCTTCTCCCATAAGAGCAGGGAGAAGTGTCTCAAATTCATCATGAATGCGATCAGATAGACTGGATGACAGTAATTGGTATTGAACCTGTCGCAATTTTGGAAGAATGAAGGATGAGATTGAGAGGTAGATGTTGCAGGGCACAGGGATGAAGGATCCATATGCTTCTTTGACTGGAGAAACTGAAACAACCACATATGATTTTTCAAGCCTGACAACAGACCTGAGACAACCAAAGAAAGTCCTCCTTGATGTCAGACTGACAAGGAGAACTCGCTGTCCCAAAGTGATAGGATGGGAGGTCATGGATGAGGGAGGGATGAACCAGGAGGCTTCAGGGTGAATGCTAGTGGGGATTCCTGGCAAGTACTTGTAGTTATTCTCCCTGGCAAAGGGGATGAGCAAAGAGATTGTCAAAGAGGTGGCCATTACGATAAAAAGTGGTGAAATGGGCGTTTGTTGGCAGAAATGATGCAGAAAATTGTGGAGGGTGAGGATTGTCACCAAATTTGGTAGGCAGGATGGCGTGGTCGAGAGCTTTCTGTGAGCGTGGGAATGATGTCGATATCTTTAGAAATGACCAAGATATTCGAAAAATCGGAATGCTGTAAACTGGCACTCGAAAACTTTTATTCGGTGCTTGAGTGGTTTCTTCCCTAATGTTAAGGGTGGTTCTTGTGAGATGGATGACTGCTAGACATTCCAGTCATTCTGTGCATTAGGGCTAGGCTTCTCCATTCTTCATCATTCAGCATTGGGTCCATGCTCACGTTGCCAAACACCTTTGGTGCATGACACTGACTCAACCAGTCATCATTGGTGATGGCAGATCGATTCTAGCCACTGGCAAAGGCAGGATCAAAGTAGCCATGCACCTAGACAGTGGCTGGACAAGTCCTACCATTCTTTGAGATGTGTACTACATGCCAGACCTCGATACCAACCCCTTATCAGTACTTGCTCTTGCCTCAAAGGGACTACAAGTTACCTTTGGAAATCAAGGATGCAATGTACTAGAAAATGACAAAGTAGTGTTGCCACAGCTCAGCTTGGCTCAGCTTCAGCTCAGCTTATGGCAGCTTTGCCAAGGCTCAGCTTTTAGCCAGCTTGGCTTGCTTTTGTAAGCTACAGCTTTGGCTTTTTTTAGCTCTGCTTGCAGCTCAGGCTGTTCAAAGCTACATGTCAGCTCAAGCTGGCTCAGGCTCCCCTGAGCTGGCCCAGTAGCACACACAACAGTTGTATAAGCAGCACACACATTGACAGTAGGTGTACACTATATATTGCTATGTTACTGCTACCAGCCATCAACACTTGCACCCCCTTACCCTGGGGTGTCTTTTTGAAAGGCATGCACTGAAGACTTCATTAGTCCAAATTTCCTGTTCATAGTAGGCAATGGTGCCAGCTTACCTCTTGACTGGAGTGGGAGAGGGAATAGGTGCATCACACAAGTGTTTCTGGGGTGTAGCTGGTGCTAGCAATGCACCATCCATCCAGTATGACAGGTCAGAAGGATTAACATCAGTGGGGAGGAAGGGGGGTGATGGTGATCCAGTAGCACTGACATGAAGATCCTGAAAGAGGGAGAGAATGTGGCTGTAGTTGGGCTTGTGCATGAAGGGCAGCTCATGCATGTAGTGTAGGAAAGTAGTAAATGGCGAGGGTAAAGTGCTGCAAACCTCAGATATTGCAGTGCCTTGTTTACACTGCAAAATGTCATGTGTGGACAGAGCTTTGGCATCAACCCATGGAAGCAATCCACATGCAAGATAGACTAAGAGATATGCAAGGGGCTGGAGGTCATCCTGCCTGCTGAGCTGGTTGCATTGGTGGTAGTTCATAGAGGAAAATGCAGTAGGAGGGAGGTGTTGGTTGGAGGGAAGACCATGGTGGAATGGAATGTGAGCATAGGTTTGTGGGTCTCTGTAAAGCTCTGCAGGGCTGAAGTTGAAGAGGATAATTTGATTGGCTTGTTGCCCAGGAGAAGCAGGTCTGACAAGTATATTTTGTGGGCTGAAGTTTGAGTAGATGTAACTGCAAGAGTGGATATGTTGAAGGCATGTTATCTGGGCCACATGTCAGCATACTGTTGACCAATAGCTTATGATGCTTACCAGCTGCTCAGCCAAAAGTGCAACAGTATCCAAGGACAATCTTCTCCCAGCTGATTTGAAAATGTCCTCCAGCATCTTACCAGGATCCTCAAAGATGATAACATCAAGTTCAGATTCAATACCTGTCCAAACAACTTGGGGGATGCCTGGAATCCCATGCAGCTGGTCCAGCACTGTACATTCATGAGGCAAAGGGCTGTGTTGGGTTGAAGAGCCAGCAGTCTTCACAAGAACAGTGTGACTGGGTAGGATGAGGTCAGCTGCTCTAAACATTTTGCCTGGGGATGTTAGCTTCCAGCCAACAGTCAACACTGACCAACTTACATCTCCCACTGGTCCCCAGGCTCTGCTTCAGCCTATACCTTCCATTGACTTGAATGATCTGCATGAAGAGGGATTCAACTAGCAAGCTGGAGGCAGAGGTGCAAGGCTGCTGTTTGCAGAAGGTGTCAGGCACCTGGAAATTTTGTGGGAAACCTGCATGAAACTCACTTTACAGCAGTTAGAGGGAATGGCACTGAACTATTGCAGAGCATGCACAGGCAGAGTAAAGGATACAAAGTATGCCAATAAAGTAGAGCTAGAAATCAACCAGGATTATATCAGCCTGCAGCTGGTCAACTTCCTCCTGACTGGCACTTTCTATGAGGGTGTCCACTGCCTCTTCCTGATGCAGCACCAGGGCTCCACCAGAGTCACAGTCCAGCTCTTCAGGTTCATCATCAAGGAGATCATGCTGGTGGAGTTTGGTTCCCTCTGTAAATGTCAGACGGCTCTTTTTGTAATCATACTTCAGCATCTGAAGTGCCTCCATCAGAGTGGGGCTGATATGATTCTGCTTCTTGGTGTCTGTTTCTGCACTGGAAGAAAAAACTCATTCACAGGGGACAGCTGATGCTTGGATAGGTAGATAGTCCATAGCTATTGCAAAGATTGTTGGAAATGTCTTCCTCTTGCTCTGTTTTGTCATGGATAAATGTGATGGGGCAGCAGAGCTGGGAGAGCATACATACCTCCCAGAACTTCAAAGGGTCTGAGCCATCATCCCAGAGGTCTCCATTGACATAGGTGTATTATTCATCATCTGGTGTCACCTCCCTCTGTGGCTGGGGCTGAGTTTTGGTGCCCATGTCCTTGATGCCAAAGTGCACTGCAAGAGAGTCAATGGTGTGGACAGAACCCTTGCCCTGTTTCAGAGCTGAGATGGGCATTTGGGGGAGCTTCTGCCTATACTCATGCATCTAGTTGATTAGTTAGGCTCTGTTTCTCAATAATGCTACTGGCTTACAAGCTGCAAGAGCATCCTCTCAGTGGATGCCACATATTCATCTTCCCAGTAATTTACAATCCATGACATCCTTATGGTAGGATCAACAACTGCATGTCTTTTTAAGTCTGACTTCTGAGCTAGGAGGGAATGAATGGCTTACACATTGAAATGACATAGGCTCTTGTGTTGTCCACTCACTGGTAGTATTCAACTGCCCACTTAAGCCCAACATCAGTCCATGGCCTCAAGCACACATCTGTCTCCCCTAAAGTTTCCCAGGCAGACATGAGAAGCTCAAAGCAGGGCACTGCGCTCCCCAGGTGAGGTGGGCTCTCACTGGACATTCTCTGCTGGACTCTGAGGGGTACCTGTTGGGCCCTTCTATTAGCCACATTTGATTGAGAAATTACTGCTGGGCTCACCTGAAGGATGCATTTGAAGTCTTCTAGGACAAGCCACTGTGAAGGAGAGAGGGCATATCCTTCCAGCTCCTTTTGTTTGGGTAGTGCTAGGAAGTAGTCAAGCACCTGGACAAAGAAAGAGAAGCCAGCAAGAAAAAGCAGCTGGGATAATATAGCATACTGGCCACAGGGTGCAAAGATGGTTGATCATTATACAGCTTGAATCCCAGTGGGTCTTCACATCCTGCAGCAGCTCAAGTTCAGGAACTTGCACAGCCTCTCCTGCACAGCTCTTGAACCAATTTTTCAGGTTGCCAGTGTTCAAGGTATCCAAGAACTTGTCCTGATGCAGGCCAGAAGCATGAATGGACCTCACAATATCATGTCCCCTGGAGATGGGATCAGATCTAACAGCCTCTGAATACTCTTCCTTCTCTTCTTCCCCAGGGAAAGCATGACCCCATGCCTGTCCAGAATCAGCAAGGTCGGCATCTGTAAAGTTGTCCAAAACATGGGTGACACAGATATGTGTTATGTGGGGGAAGCACATAACCAGACAATCAAGCACATCAAACTCCACATCTCAGGCATGCAGGAGGTTCTGGAGCTCTTGCATGCACCTCTTGTTGTTACTGGCATTGTCCATGGTAAAATGGCCTATCTGTGGGTGGGGAGAATGATGGCCTCAGCTGACTGCTAACTCCTGCCTAGTGAGTGGCAATTGGCTATGGCTTACCTTTGCAGTGATCTTGGCTCAGTCCAAGAGGTAGAGAATTGTTTTGGCAAGGGACTTCCCAGTATGGCTTCCACATATCTGATGGAAGGCTAGCAGAGCAGACCTCAGCCTCAAGGAGCCTGTGCCAGCTTCCTCTGCAATCCAGTGTACAGTCATTGCCAGAAAGGGGTGCCTATTGTGGTCTGACCAAATGTCAGCTGTATGAGAAATGCATCCACAAGCAGCCTGCAAGGGATAGGTTCAGAAAAAGCCATCAGCCAGAATGCAAGGACTTACCCCCAGCTTGGCCCTGAGTGCCATGAAGTAGTTCTACCAAGCCTTCACAATGTCCTCATGAATTTTTGTTCAGCAAGGGATTTGGGAGTCTTTGGGATCCTGCTGAAGGAGCTGGAGAAGCTGGTGAAACTCCAGGCACTCAATAACATTAAGAGACTGGCCCATGTAAGCATGCTATGAAAAGGAGTACTTGGGCTAGCATAAGGTGCTCACCTGGTCATTGGCAATGACAAAGGCCACAAGGCGCCTGTGAAGCTCCTCCAAAGAAAATGCAGGGATTGCTGTGTGTCCACCCTGACTTGCATTGGCTGCCAGGGGAGCCTCAGGCTGGTGGGGTTGGAGGGAAGTAAGGGATCTGCCACTTTCAACTACATCCCAAATTTCACTTAATGAGTATCCTAGAGCCTTTGCCTGCTTGACATTTTCCAGCCAAACTGGCCATCCATTTGCTTCTGCCAGTGTGAGAGGTAGTCAAGGAGGTGAAACATTCTATGTGGCCCCAGAGCAGGCCTGTTCCAGTGGAGAGTGCATAGGTGTAGAAGCATGTGCCAGAAAACTTCTCCTCCCAGAAGGCAGGATCTCCATTGTGAGCCTGCCTGCAGGAATAGGGAAGATGAAACTCTCAGTGACTGTTTGTCCTAGAGGGAGATAAAGCACTCACTTGCAGACCTTGTACACAGAACCTCCTTCACCCCTCTCAAAAAAGTGTCAGGTATCTGCAGTGCTTGGGACTTTTGCCTGCTGCAGCATGCTGTAGAGTGGGTTGCTGGCCATGTCCTGCTGCACTGTGGTGGGAGCATCGGTCCTGTGGTGCTGCAGCCTACCTTGGGGGTGGTCCTGGCTGGACTCAGTGCCAGTGCTTGAGGATTCTTCAATCATAATTTCTTCCTCTGAAAGAACCTCCAGGTGCCCAGGCCTGGTTTGTACTGGCTGGCTTTGTGGATGGGGAGCAGTGGACAGGTTGGAAGATCTTGAGCTGTGGGAGCTGAGTTGGGACCTAGCAGACCAAGTACAAGTGCTGGAGGGTGGCTGCAACAGGTGAGGCATGGCCTTTGGGACAGCTGCAGAGCAGAGAGAGCAGGTGGGAGAGCTAGTCTGAGCTGAGCTGACCAGGAGCTGGCTTTTTCTATTAGTAAGTATGTGCCTACCTTAGCAAACCACTTGCCCCTTGACATCAAGTCTCAGGCCAAGGCATTGGCTGCACTAAGCAGCAGGGTTTCTGAACAGGTAGAGTCACTGGTGAAGGCAGAGAAAGAAGGTTGAGCTGTAGGCCTCTGCAGCTTATACTGCGCAGGCTACCCCTTGAGAGAGGCCATTCTAGCACTGCTGCCCAGCTTAAGATTCCATAGCAGAATGCTAGCAAACATAATACATGCTGGAAACTGTAATCAGAGATAGTCACTATGACCCCAGCTGTTTTGCTTGCCTGCCCATTGTCAAACTCAGCATCAGTTTGCATGACAAATGTTGCCTGCCTCCCAACATAGTTCAGGTTGAAGTGGGTTGTCTCGCTAGAGTGAAAGATTGCAAAGTCACCATTTTGCAGTTCCAGCACCAGCCCTTGTTCATGGAGCACCAAGCTGCTGCCTGAGAAGTCGCCAATAGCCAGAGCTAAGCAGAGGTTCTTGTCAAATTGATCCTGGTGTGCCTCAGTTCAAATGTTGATATTGATGACCAGAGAAATGAACAGCTCCACTGCAGAAGCAGCATTCCCTGGCAGGCTCTCTGCTACTTGTGCCAGCACCTCGTACTCTGCCTTGGGCAGGTGGACCTGCAGCTTGTGGGGCATGTCATAGGCTACTCTAGCTCCATAGAATGTGAAGGTCCTACCATGCTTCCAATCCACACAAAAATGTCTTGAAAAGCCTGTGTCAGCCTGTCAAACAGCTGCCCATACTCAGCCATGTCCCCAGAAGGGTAGGGTAGCATCTGCCATGCATTTGTTCTTGAGTTGCCAAGGCAAAGTTCATAGGGATGAACATCACTAGGAGCATTGTTGCCCTGAGGATGTCAGTTCTTGGTTGAGTGCCAGAGTACAAGTAGCACACCTTGGTGGTATACCTGTTGTACCAGCTAAAGTGAAGGCAGTCAAATGGTGGAGGCATATTTTCACCTGCTGAGAGAGGATGATCAAGTGCTGAACAAGTGTGGACCATCTAAGCAAGTGATGAGTGAAGGAAATAGCAGGTCTTTCATGCCCTTGGGCATGGCTGTGCAGATGAACACCATCAAAGAACCATCATCATTCTGAAGTTCCAGGGCACTATAAGCAAATATTTCAGCTCATGCAGAGTGGACTTCTTGTGGGACAAAAACTCCCTACCCCTCAACTGCTGATGTGGGGATGCAAATGTATGCATCCATGGATGCCTTGTATCCATTCAGATAAAAGTCTTGTAACTGGAGCTCCTGTCAGCAAAAGCCAGTCTCAGCACCTTGCTGACATGCATACCAGTTCATGAAGCCCCAAGATGCTTTCTGCTGATCTGCCTTGCTCAGCCTTTTTGTGATACAAATTAGTCCAGGCAACATTTTCTTGCCAGTCTCATCAGGCAGGGAAGCAAGTGTTGAGGGTGTGGAAGTGGGAGTAGCATGTCTTGATAACTGTAACATTGAGGGGAGTTGGGTCAGGTAAAGCAGGGTGGGGATGAATATCAGTTGCAGTTGACTGGGAGGGCTGAGAAGAGATGGCAGTGCCTGCAGTGCTGTAGTTCAAGTAATTAGATACTGCTTTGGAAATTGAAATGTACTGGCCATCCTCAGAGAGAAGAGGACTACATGGCTGCCATGCAGAACTGCTCCTGGGAGGTAACTGCAATTCCTTGAACTCACCAATTTCAGCACTGCTTAGAAAGCATGAAGCAACTTACAAGGTTTTCAGGTTGCCCAAAACATGGTCAGATTCCTTTAGAGAGGTGCAATCCAACAAAGTCCCCCAAATCTCAATCAGGAGGGGCAGCTCCTCTCGCATTCGAGCTATTGTTGGTATAATTCATTGCAGTATCAGCTCTCTCAATTCTGAGGACACCAATGGGCAAATTAGGAATGCAGATAGAAGAGAACATACCAGGCTCTGCTGTTTGGGGAGACCTTAGCATAGTAGCTATGTCACTGTGCACCAGACCATGCACCCTGCCTGCCACTGATCACAGGCCAAGACCAGAGAGGAGAAGTAGCAAGTATACTGACCCCCCAGCAGTGATTCATCCAAACTTTGCTCCAGCAGCAAGCCACTCCTGAAAAGTTCAAAGAGCCAGGGCATTTTTCAAGGGATGAACATGAGAGTGGTAGAATTTTGTTGTTGAAGGAGTGGCATGCTTGCTGTGCTTGCCAGGCCTGCCACACTTTCCTGGGTTCACTTCTGCATTGACCAATCTGTAAAAAGATAGTCTCTAGTGTGAAGCCAATGAACAAGCAGGCTATATAGCACTCACTCCTGATATATGAAAGAAAGTTGTATCCCTGCTAGCACCTGCAGGAACTGGCCTGCAACATTGCTCTCCCTCAAGGCCTGGCACCATGATATGATGGACTCAAGATTGTTCCCCTCACAGGTTTCTTGGCTGTTTACCAAGATGTTCCTGACAGAGTCAATCCACAAAGATGGACCTTCAAGTGGGGAGTTGTAGTGCATGCTGGCCAGTGCTGAAATAACCAAGTGGGAAGTGGTGTTGGATGCCCTTGAGAAGTTGCCACTAGCTCTCCATCGTCTGTCAGAACATAAGGTCATGCCATTTTGTGCACAAGCAGAAGGGTTTGGGGGTGAAGGACTACCATCTGGAGAGGGCCTGACCACTGCTTTTGGCAATAGTGAGATGCCCTCTGAGTCAACTTCATTACTTAACAGTGGTGCCAATTTTTTTCTCAGTGTTACTGCTTCGGAATTCTGAGCCCAAGGGCCTCTGAATATTATTTCTCCTTCCTCAGACAGTTGTTAGATGATACCTTCAAGGAGAAATAATATTCCGAGGCCCTTGGGCTCAGAATTCCATCTGTCTTCATCTGTAGGGAAGTTACGAGTCTAGCTTACATAAGCCAAACTCATCTGAACACTAAGTAAAAAAAGGTAGAGAAAGAGTATAGAAACAAAAAGTAAGGTAAAAACAATGAAATATAATAAATCACCTGGTAGGGAGGAAGCCCTCCCTACAGTGCATGATGAGCTCACCACTTACTGTGTTAGGTGAGCTGTTTTCATGCCTTAAAGCCACTGGTGCACACAGCTCAATGCACTGCTAGACTGCAGTGCAGGCTATCCCATGCCATTTGAAAGCAGCCATACCTTGGCTCAAGATAGCACAGAGTGGCTGACTAACAGAAATCATGATAGGAATGAGGGGGCTGGTCCAAGCCATGGTCATTCAAGGAGAATGAGAACTTAGAAGCTGAGCTCATTGCAGCACTAAGCTGCCCTGCTTAGTAAGCCCACCCTGGAATGGTCTCAAGCTTATTATCTTACTGAAGCTAGGCCTCAGCCTACATGAATTCTTCCTGTGTAAGTCTCTCACAAGTGCACCATCTCAAGGTGAGCACTGCTGAACATTACTTCACCAGAGCAGCCAAGCCAATCAAAAATGCCTTCAATGTTCACCCCATCACCAGCTTGCATGCATGGCAGATATCCATAGGACTGCTGCCCCTACTTATATTGTACATGGCCCACTGCATTTTGTGCATCAAAGCCCTATGATACTAACCTAGCTACTTCTATGCAGGGGACCACACTCCCTGTGATGAAGAGTATACAGGACAAGCTTGCTGCATCAAGAACCTCCATGCTGTCAATTCCTCTGAACTTACAAGAAGTGGGACTCTCTTTCACACTTATCTGTGCTCACTTGACAATTCCCATTGCTCACACAGTGACAGTACCCTCCAACAGCAGGATGAAAGGCTGCCCAGCTACAGCAGCACCTGATGCTAATGCCTCTAGAGGCTGCCACCTCTAGCCCAGGTGGGCCAGGCTGCCAATTGGTAAGAGCACCCTGCACTTGCAATAGCCTTTCTCAGTCTGAATAAGCACAGGTGGGGAAGCTTAGGAGAGGCACCTAGCATGGGGAAGGGTTTCGGGCTTGTGTGGATGCCTTGCACACCCCCTCAAATTCCTCTGCAAAGGGAAAGAAAGAGGAATGACAGAGAACAAGATGCAGTGCTATCAATAGAACATGGACTAGCTGTATACACTGATTTGCTGCATCCTGCAAATACATACCCAGCTTCTGCTACAACAGATTCCCACCTTTTCCCTCAGCACACCCAACTGTCTCCAGCCTGCAAGACCTGACCTCATTCTGAGGGGGCCATCTGCTTGCATGAAGAGCCAAGCTCCAAATCTGGTGACACAACTCCCTCACATTCCCAATGTCTCTTCAAGCCCAAGTGGTGCCAGGACTGATAGTGGGAAAAGGCAGTTTGCCAGACAGCTGCTTGCAATTTGTCTAGGAGCAAGGTCCAATCTGAGGGGAATGTTGCTGTTGTTGACAAGCACTGAAGGTGAGCAACCCTGTCTGGTGCAGCTCCAGCATCTGCCTCCATCTCTGCAGCCTGCAGGAGGAGCCACTGTGCAGCCAGGTCAAGCAGCTCATCAACTTTGTGCATATCTAGGTCTGGATATAATTGCTGTAAGGAAAATTAGCCTGCATACATCCCTTCAATCCAAATATGCCAAGGTGCTTACCCCCTGTGTGCATAGTGGACCATCCCCAAACTGGATGTGGCCATCCCTTTCTCTAAGTGAAATTTGGAAAGTAACTGAAGCCACAGAAATCCATTTCACATCTTCCACAATGATGGGACTGAATGAATAGTGATGTGGGGGGTGGGCATGAATGCTGATCGAGGGAGTGGCAGGAGAGAATGGAGGGGGTGAGTTTTAGGAGGAAGACTTGAGTTGACCTCTTGGATAGAAATCATCAATGCAGCATCCACCCCTAGGATGATATCTGCAGCTGCCCTAAGCTGGGCTTCCATATGAGGTTGCATGGAACTAAATCCACATTCCATCACCCAGATGGGAAGAGGGGAAAGAAACTGGGGGCAGAGATCAAGGCATAAGTCTGGAATGATAGTGGTGGGTGACTCATCATCCTCGATCACCAGATTGAAGTTGAGGATGGGGTGGTGGCCACAGGGCACATCATCTGCACTGAGGGAATTCTTGTCAAGGAAGTATTGAATGCAGCCTGCAAAGGACTGAATGAGAGCCTTGTGGATTGGATAGGGAGCCATTGCTATGACCTGGCAGGCTTCAGGTAAGTAAAGAAGTCTAGAAGGCATAGTGGCTGATTAGCTACCTTGCAGAGGAAAGCTCTAGCAAAGTAATTGCTTTGCTGGCATTTGATATTGTCTATAATCAGATGACAGAGAAATGATTTCAACAAACTCTTCAGGCATCATGTTATTGAAAACCTGAGGATGGATCAGATTACTGAAGATAAGGTATGTAGCAATCCTCACCTGAGAATCAACAAATGGAATTTGAAGAGCACAGATGATGGCAAGGCAGTGATCAAAAGATGGTGGGTTGGTGTCAACAAAGGGAGAGTTGTCTAGGATATGAAGGTCAGCAAAGTCCTCCAGGTGAACCTGTTCAGGGGTTGATGGTGCAGATGAAGTGCTAGAGTCAAGTAAGGATGTTGGTGAGTTTGATCTGTTGCTTGCCATATGTGTGGGAATGTCTGAGTAGCACATGGTGGGCAGCATGCTGGTGGCTCTTTGTAATTTGTTGGGCAGCAGGGACATTTCAGAGTAAAAGTGCAAGGTGGGGAGTATGCCTAGCAGTCATACTTGTGGATGGATATTAGAGTAGAGTTGGTGGGAAAGCAGTGGTGGCAGGAGCAAGGCAGCAACATCAGTTTCTGAGTCCTCAGGTAACAAGGGCTGCCCAAGGCATGATTATGTCAGACAAAGACAGGACATTTTTAGATTAGTAACTGGAAGAACAGCAGTAGCTCCCTAAAAAGAGCTTGGTGTGTCAGGTAGTACCAGTACTATGGTAGTAGGTAGAGATCTGATCAACAGACAGCAGGGGGGCAGCTGTGCTACAAACCAGTGGGGAGAACCTAGACAGGAGGAGCTCTAGAGAGCTCAAGCTGGCTTCAAGCTGCAGCTTGAGCTTGAAGAGCTGTCAGCATGTGCAGCTTTTCCCACAGCTCAGCTCCCAATAGCTTGGCTTGAACTGATGCCAAGCTGCAGCTTGGAGCCAATAGAAGCTTGAGCTATGGCAACACTATGATGAAGTGGTCACTCAAGCAACCAAGTGGAAGTCCCTCTACATCCTGGAAGCAACTGTCAGCTCTGGCAGCCATACTGCATACATTGTCACATCACCTGATGCTCTCAACTACAATGAACCTCTTTCAGTACTCACATCTCATACAACTATGTCTAAGGCCACACTTGACATCTGGCATTGTCACCTCAGACATGCAAACATTCAAAGTGTCCTAAGTTTGAATGAGAAGGATCTGGTAGCTGGAATGGAGGTAACTGGGTCAAAAGTGCATGACTTGTCAACATGAAAACCCTGTCTAAAGGGCAAGCAGCACTGTGAGCCCATAACAACAAAGTCAGATGTGCAAAATCCATCTCTACTGCACAGGACCTACACAGATGTCTGTGGACCCATGGAAACTACCTCTTGAGCCAGACACCACTACTTCATGACATTCATTGATGGGCATTCTCACCACCTGGTGGTCTGGTTAATCAAGACAAAGGACAAAGTCCTGGCCCTTACCAAGGAATACTTTGCCCATGCTGAAGCCAAGACAGGGTGTACACCAAATTACCTTCATAGTGATGGAGGTGGTGAATATACCTCAAAGGGGTTTGAAGCCTATCTGAAAGTCAAGGGTATTCATCATGAGAAGACAAATGCCTACACACCTCAGGAGAATGGAGTAGCAGAACAGATGAACCACATGATAGTTGAGTGTGCATGTGTGATGGTCAATGATGCAGCCTACCCAACAAGTACTGGGGGGATGCTGTACTATGTGCAGCCCATATCATAAATCACCTCTCTACAAAGTCTCTTGAATCAAAATCTACCCCCTACAAGGCCTACACAGGGAACAGGCCCTTGGTCTCCCATCTTCAAGTCTTCAAGTGCATGGCACATGCCCATATTCCTGAAGAGAAACATCAGAAGCTTGATATGAAGTCACTTGAATGCACTTTGCTCAGATACTCAGAGAATAAAAGTGCATACCTATGTGTTCATTGAGCCGGTGGGCAAATTGTCAAGTCTTGCAATGTCATTTTTGATAAGGGGACTGGTGGGAACCTTGACCAAGTCAAGATAGATGTGGTAACTAAGGGAATGAAGAGCATCAAGGCACTGAAGTGAAGACAAATGCACCTCAAGAGGAAAAAACCCCAGATCTTGAGGATAAGAGTCTGGATGGGGGGGACAGTGACCCAGGATACTGGGAGACACTATCCAATGATGGATACGAGCTAACCAACCCACTGATTGAAGGGGATCAAGCCCATTCACTCCCTGAGCTCAAAAAGATGCCTAAAATCGAAAAAATGGGTTCTAAGCAATATCTCGCACCAGAAATGGTTGAAACACACCTAGAACGTCCTAATAAACCCCCTCGAACCTCTCAGCAGCACCCAAATATGATGCCTTGACCCCCAGGTCCATACCTGGTCCCAATTCCACCTCCTACCCTCAGGAGGTCTTCTAAGGTGAAGAAGAAGCCTGAATGAGATGAAGACCCTCAGTTCTTCATCAATGCCTATGAAAGAAGGACCTTACCCATTGACAGACCATTGTGAGAGGGTGTAGAGGTGAGCAGCACTGCAGAAGTGGCTTGAGAGTGCAAGGATGCAGTGAGGCTGAGTGGAGATGAGGCTGTGTCAAAACAAGTACACACAGCTTACCAAGCAAGTACTTCATGTGACAACAAGCCAACCATGTTTGCAGATGCAATGAGTTGTGCTGATGCAGACCAATGGTATGCTGCAATGGCCAAAGAACTACAGACTTTCATGAAGATTGGGCTGTATGAGGAGGTACTACATCCACCTGACTGCAAAATCATTGATTCAAAATGGGTCTACAAAGTCAAATGAGGGCCATCTGGTGACATTGATAAGTATAAAGCCTGACTCATTGTGAAGGGGTTTTCACAGGTATACAGAGTGAACTACATGGAAATGTTTGCACTGGTAGCTAAGTTTTCAACCATTTGTTTGCTGCTTGCACTCACTGCCAAGTACAATCTAGAGATTCATCAGATGGACATCAAGTCTGCATTTCTAAATGGTAAACTTGAAGAAGTCTATCTATGACCCCCTCCTGGGTTCAGAGACTCAAGTGACACCATGTGGAGACTCCACCATGCTCTGTATGGACTTAAACAAGCTCTGAAATCCTGGTATACACATCTTTGAGAAGTTTTCACATCTCTCAGGTTCACTTGCAGTTATGCAGACCATAGCCTTTTCATCAAGGTCAAAAATGGTGTCCTGATTATTGTTGCTGTGTATGGAGATGACAAACTTACATATTCTCTTGAAGAGCCATGAGGCTATCAATCATCTCAAGGAGCAGTTGGCCACTGAATATGACCTCTCAGATCTAGGCAAAGCCACTGGATACTTGGCATGGAGATTATCCATGATAGAGACAAGGGAGTAATTGAGCTCTCACAGCAACACTATGTTGAGACTATTCTAGAGCACATTGGGATGCACAAGGGTTGCACTGTTGCTACCCCCATCAAGCAAAATCTCAAGCTCAAGAAACTCAAGTCTCTGGAATGTGATCTCAAATTGTACCGAAGCAGGCTAGGTGCTTTAATGTATGCTATGCTAGCTATGCATCTGGACATTGCTTTCACAGTGGGCGTTGTAGGGAGTCTATACTCCCTAAGGCTGAATTTACAATAAACCACCATTGTATCACCGCCCCAGCCAGTTCCTGCAGGTCTACTGTCCCTCAGGAAACTTTGCTGCCGCTCCACTCTCGGCTAACTTGGCTAATCAAGTGCTTCTTTCGGCTAGAATTACCGCCACATCCCAATTAGGTCGTATGCCCCTATCACCACTACCAACATCGCCGCTGACCCCTATCCACCGTTCCCTTCGAGCTCTAGCCCCTATCTGCCCCACACTATGTCGGCTTTCGGTCTCCAGACAAGTATCACGTGTCTACCGATCGTCGGCGGCCTCCACCAAAGGCTGTGACATCGGTAACTCGGCCTCTATAAGCTCCACTCGAGTCTTAGACGCCCACCGCCGCCAGTAGCACTGCCACACCGCCCCAGACCACTTCTCTTGCTCCTGCAGAGTCGGTCAGTGATCCATAGACTGTAGGCAAGCTCTTCTTCGCCACTTCTCTTCCCTTTTGGTTTTTTTTACCTCCTTTTCTCCCTTCCTTTCGTACCTACAATCTGTAGTGCCTTACTTCGGCACTTTTCTTTCAAGTTTTTCTTGACATTTGATAGTTCCAAGTTTTGCTGAATTTTACCTTAGTGACAGCTGCCTGTACGCTACAAAACACCACTGCACTTAGGAAAAATATACCCACTTTTCTGGCATCACAATCTGTGTGTCTAAGAGTCATCCTGAGTCCCCAGAGTTGTTTTCAGAGTTTTCTTTGAGTCTTCTGAGCCCACTTTGAGTCCCCAGAGCTACCCATTGAGTTCTACTGACAATTTCGAGTCTCCTTGCGTCTTAAAAATTCTGCCAGCCTTCTGAGTCATCCCCTTCGCATCTACCGATTTTTACTACAGTCTACAAGAGTCTACTTTCACCGCTGACCGAGTTCCTAGCTCCCCAACACCGCCTTATCGACTAGAAAAATCCCTCTTAGCCCATTTTGTGGCGGAATTTTGAGTTCTTCGCTGCCTACACTTCCCAGGCCTTAGGGAAAGTTTTCCTGACCCACCAGTCACCTCCCCTCAGTCTCCTTCCGACTCACGACCCCTTGGGACGAGCCTAGGTCTACCCTACAGCTTTCCCCCTTTCCCCCTTCACACTCTCGCAAGAAGAGTAGCCCACAGCGTGTTAAGTAGACACACAGCATCCCCAGGTGACCATCACTGGTCTGCCCTCAAGAGGGTCTATTGCTACCTTTGAAAGACTGTCAATGCTCAACTCTGCTACTCAAAGGACTCTGGTAACTACCTCATTGGCTACTCAGATGCCAACTGGGCAGCCAATATAAATGACTGATGCTCCATTACTGGGTATGTATTCACACTGACTGGTGGTGCCATTAGCTGGTCCTTGAAGAAACAAACCTCCATTGCTCTGTCAAGCACCAAGGCTGAGTATATGGCTGTATCTGCAGCCACCAAAGAAATTATCTGGCTCCACACACTTCTTCATGAGTTAGATGCAGACTCGATGACCCTTCCAACTCCTCTCTTCATTGACAATCAATCTGCAATTGCACTGATGAACAATGCTATGTTTCATGACTGCACCAAGTACATTGCTATTCATCATCACTTCATACATGAGAAGATTGAGGAGGGTGAAGTCATTGTCAAGTATATATCAACTATGGAGCAAGTTGTGGACATCCTTACCAAGGGACTCTCATGAGACAAGCACTGTACATTTTCCTCTGGTATGGGCATTATATTTTAAGTTCTGCTTTGATGAGTGGGTGTGTTGGAGTTTGATGCTTTTACCTTAGCATATTTACCTATCATCACACAGCCTTATATAATCTAGCCTGTCACTTAGGTTGAACATTTTTCCCTTCATACCTCAGACTTCCTTTCATTAGTCTGAGGTAACTATCATTTCACTTGTTACAGTACGGTTGTTTTATTAACTGCTTGTAGTCTCCCTCTTACAGGTTAGATGACTACAATAAAGACTTCCTTTCATTAGTTTGAGTCTCTGTCTTACAGGTCCAGACTGCCCTCACTTCAATAGTATTTCTCATTGACTGATGCATCACCAGGTCATGACATGTGCTGTAACCATGAAGCAACAGTGAACTCTTTCCAACCAAAACTAGTGAGCTCCTTGTAGTTGAAATGCATGCTGATGCTACAAGGGATGAGAGACAGAGGAAGTGGTTCATTGGGTGGAATGTGGGGTCCAAGAACCTTTGAATTGATGAAGTGAGTTATTGATGACAGGGGTATTGCTCCACCTGTGCTGTGGAGAGTAACTGCATCCAACAGGTCAGCTGCACTCAGTGCCAAATCATCTTGTATCAAGGTTATCCACCACTGAAGACATGCCAGTAGTTCCTCAACATCCAGGGTATGGTGACATAGGTCCTGTAGAGCATCCAATGGAGATATTACATGGACCTTGTGTTGGCCTGGAAGTCTTTCTATAGCATGTTAACAATCTTGCATGACATCTTTTGAAAGCATTGGTAAAGACTTGAGAAATTTGGTGAATACTGGGTTGAACTTTCTGACATCAGGAGCTCTGCATACACCAACAGATGAAAGAAGTCTTAAAGGAAGGGTAGAGCAACCATAGAATGATTCCACTAGCAATTCAGCAACTTTTGACAAGGGTGTGGAATGGTGAAATGTGAAGAACTTGAAAAGTTGGAGAAAGTGCTGATCTGCAACACTTGGGATAGAGGTGAATATGGTTCACCAGCAACTGCCTCCTCCCATGACTTTTGGATCTTGGAGCAGTCACAATTAGTGACAACATATGAGTAGCCTGCATGCCACCATGCCAACGCTTATGGAGAGCCCATGGTAGGCCTGTTGAATCAATTAATACATAACAAATAGGGGGGCCCAAGTACCTGGAGTGACAATAACAAATGAGCAGGCCCTTCAAAGAGGTGTAGGAGGAATGCAACCACACATTAGTGGGCCCATGACAGTTGGATAATGCAACATATGGACTGGCCTGCCTGTGTGAAACAGCCAAGGCAATACCATAACCAATGTACAGGCCTGTCCATGAGAGCACATAGGACTGCACAACTCATGGGCTGGCCCATCCATGATGTGAGTGGAATACCATGCAATTCATGGATGGGCCTGGCCATGATATGAAGGTCATACTGTGCAATTCATGGACAGGGCTGTCCAAGACATGAGGTAGGTATGCATAACTCGTGGACAGGCCTGGCCATGATGTGAAGGTAATACCATGCAACCTATGGATGGGCCCATCCAAGATATGAGATAGGATTGCATAACAAATGAACAGGCCTGCCACAGACCCTGCAGTCACCTCTAGTCCTGAAACTGGGACACCTGACATGTACATTTTGGCCTAAACATGGGACTAGCCAATGTCAGCCAATGGACCCTGACTTGGTGTCAGCTGGTTGGACCAACTGGTGGTGGCTGGGGGATGCCCCATAGTCCTGGAAGTGGGGTGGGCTGACCATGCTGTAGGATGCCCCACCCTCCTGAAAGTGGGGTTGGCTGACCTAGGAGCAGGATGGCCAACACTCCTGAAAGTGGGGTCAGCTGACATAGGTGTGGGGTGCCCCCCCTCCTGAAAGTGGGGTTGGCCAACATAGGTGTGGGTGGCCCCCCTCCTGAAAGTGTATTAGATCTCTCTTCTGGATGAGGAGTTGGTGGTGATTTAATTATGTGGGCCACCAAAACTTGTACATTCTGAACCAAACTGTCATCATGTATCTACCCATCAAAGTCCCATGGCCCTCCTGATTTGATTCCATGTTCTCACCCCCTTCTTCCCATTTTCCCCATTCTTCTTGCCCTTCTCCCCATCCTTCTTTTCCTTCTCCCCATCTTGCTTTGCCACCTTCTTTCCCCTAGTCACAATCCCACTCTCTGCCCTTTTCCTTTTTTGAGTAGGTACCACAGCAGGAGCTTCCTCCTCTCCCTTCTCCTTGTCCTGTCTATCACCCCCACCCATCCCAGCACCTTCACCCCCCTGTTTGGGCTCCTTCATGCCTGCAGAACTTTGCTCCAACCTGGAAACTATCAACCCCACTATATCCATCACATCCTCTGCCCTCTGGATACCAAGCTCAGAGTTCAGCAAAAATTGGAGGTGACTGACCAAGGGATCATCCTCTTCAACTTCCTGGGCACAGCTACACTCCCTCAACAGCAGACCAAGTCCCAGCACCACCTCCCAACTGGATGAGGAGGAAGCAAACCTTGCACTTTGCAATTGCCCAAGGGCCTTCCAAAAACTCCCCCCATCCAAATGAATTTCCTGGGGCAAATACTTGGCACCCCAGGTCCATGTTGCCCAGTGGGGAAGGGCTGCCTCTCTCCCCTTTCCACATTCCTATGACAGGTGTTTTGTTAGCAAAGTGTTCCCTGAAATTCACCCACTTACCTCTTCTGGCAGGCCCTCCACCAGGTCCACAAGTACTTGGTACCTGGGCATGATGGAAAGAGACCTCAAAAATGTGATGCAGTCCTTGCTGGCATGCCAAGCAGGACTAGACTCTTCAGGGGCCTGGTCCCCTGCATCCATAGTTGGTTCCACCCCCTTGTTTGCAACTTCACCAGTTTCCACAGTCTGCCTGGAGGGCCCTGCATCTGAGCACTGTACCCCTGCTCTGACTATTTCTTCTTCACTGTCATCCTCTGGGTCCATCCACTCTCTCTTCTTACTGCTCCCCCCACAGGTCTCCTGTCAAACTGCCATGACAAAGGTGCATCCTCCTTGTTGCAACCAATGAAAGATACAATCACCTTCTCCTCTGCCTCTAGGGTTCCCCAGTGATCCCAGAGAAACCCCAGGTCAGCCTTGGTCCATTTTGAAGGATCTTTCATTGTAAACCCCTCTGGAATGGACTGGGAGTTGAGATACTCCATGGGAGACTTGATCAGCAACCCCCAGGGAACCTTGGCCTTGGGCTTCTTTGTGAACTTGGCTATGTCCCAGACTTCAATCAGATCCCAGCCATGCCCATGACAATTGAGACCCACCATAAGCAGCTTGGAAGACTGCTCTTGCCAAGTTCTGCTGGACCTTCAACTTCTGCCCTGCCCAAGTGGGCATCTCCAGGCTCCCATCCTCATCCAAGGATATCTCCACCTCTTGCTTCTCAGCAGAATCTTCCTCCACTAAACAATGACCAATGGGCATAGACATGTGGAGAGACAATACACCATGCTTACCAGGGGCTGCCAAAAGATAATCCATCAAAATATTTTCCCCATTCAACACCCAATCCTTGCTAGCCTCTGAAGACTCTGTGAATGCCTTCTTCCCATCTCCTGGTGCTGTCTCAAACCTGGTGGTCTTCTTGAGCATTGAAAAAGAACAAGGATGGTGAAACTTACACTGCCATCTTGATCTGACCTTCCCCTGCCTCATGTGCTATGAACATCACCACATGGGACCCCATGGTTCTGTGCACAGTTTCAATTAAATCTCTGGCCATGTTTGGGAGATTTTTTCTCCTGTATCTGTTTACTGGCTAGCTCAGTATATGGCCATGGAGTGACAAGTGGACTTACAAGTCATGGGTCTCTTTTGGGGCACCCAACTTGTTCCATTTTTCTGCTGCCCTCCCAGCTTCTGCTTTCCACTCATCAGAAACAGACTCCCACCACTGTTGGATGATCCTGTTCCTCTGCCCTATGGTCTTGGGGTCCTTGGTGTCCCTCCTTTCCCTATCATAGGCATCCATTTCCTCCTTGAAGATCTTCTGTGCCACAGTAAAGGCTGTAAAGGCCTTTTTGTAGTCCCCAGCCTTGGTGGGACAAGCCTTCTCCTCCCTGGCATCCTCACCCTCACAACCATCTTCCCAGCTCTTTCTAGTGACAGCCAGGATGTGCTGCATGATGGCTATTTCATCATCCTGATCCTCAGGATCCAGGCAGGGCAAGAACACTGTCATGATGGCCTAGACAAACCTCAGATATGTCTGACTTGATGAAAAAGATGTCTCACCACTCTCAACTGTGGGGGCAATGCCACAGAATCCTCAGGTTCATGTTGAAGGATCTCTGCCTTCACCTCAGCAAGGATCTCATTCCTGAGCTGGGAGTCCCCCCTTGCTTCTTTGTACCTTCCCAAATAGGAGGAGAGAATTTCAGAGTAGACTTGCTTCCAGTCAGACATTGGATAGGTTGATGGGTGGATGTGTATAGCAGCAGAGATTTTGTTGTTGCAGGTGGAAGACAGAAGATGAAAATTTATCAGCCCTTACTGATTTAGGCAGGTGGTTGAAAGAATGTTGGCCATCCCTCTTTTAGGCATTGCCCATTTTGTTTGCACATGCTTGCCATTCACTCCAGTTTGCCACCAAGTCCTGAACCAAGTGTATCCCCATACATGCCATATATATCTGCTCCCATTCTAAATACCATCCATTTGTTTACCTTGGAACATCAGCCTTGCCTTGTGTGCAAAGTCACTCCACAGCCCCATGTGCTTCCTAGCATATGCCTTTTTCCCTGGCTCTGTGGACTGCAGAGCCCTTTGCTCCCACATGTTCTTGTGGTACTCAAACCACAGCCCAGTCCAAAGCATCTCATGCCTCACCAGTAACACTTCTTCTTCCCATCTGTCCCTTCTTGCCCTTGCTTTGAGCCAGTTGATTCTGTAAACTGTACAACACTTTTAGTAAGATATATGGAATGAGAATACACTTACATTCTTCCATCAAGCCCCCAGCCTCCACATTCAACTGGCTCTTCCCACCATCCATCACCCAAAACCAGGCCAGTTTACTGGTCCCCTGTCCAAACCTGTTCTCCTCTGTCACCTCCTTACTCACCACAAGGTCCTCTGGCAGGATTTCTCAATACTTTTCTGCCATGTTAGCATCAGGGTCCAGCCTGAGAATGGCCTGTCTGGCCCTTTGATAACTTCTGACATGCTTGTTTACCCTGGCCACCACCTTTTGGATTTCCTTCTTGGTCCTGGTACCCTCCCTGGTGGAATTTGCAGCCCTGAAGTTTTGTCAGTATAACATGGCCTTGTTTCCAAGGTCTGTCCTCAGTTGGTCCAGACAATCATTGGCTTGTCCAATCCACAGTTCCCTTTCCTCCTTGAGAAGGTCATGCAGGCCCAGCTCTGTCAGTTTGGCAGCTCCAATGGAAGAGGGCATCCATATGCTCATGAGCTCTGAAGCCAGCCCTTCAACTTCTTCTTCAGGAGCTTCCCAGTCCCCTTCATCATCATCATCCCAAAACTCCCTATCCTCATGTTCTTCTTCATCTGTCCCACAGAATGCAGGATCATCCTGGGGAGTGAAAGTGCCATCTATCTCCAAACCTTTGCAAAATGCTTGACCATTGCTATGGAATTTTTCAATCCTGGAAGAAAGTCTCTGCCTCTTCTCAGAGATTTTGACTTCTTGCCTAGTTGACATTGGATTGGGAAGTTGTTGGATTTCAGATCTCAGCTGATCCCTGCAAGTCTGGTCAGCAAGAAAATCACCTTCAGCTCAACAGGGACCTCACTGTGAGTCCTCAATGCCAATTCCTTCTGCAAGCCAGGCCACTGAACCAACATATCCAGAGGGGGACTTGGGGTTTTTTGTGAGCTGCAACCATGCCTCATGAAAGGTCAGGGCTAAAAAAATATCAGATCAAGTCATTGACCCATCCATCACACCAACCTTTGTCCCCTTTCAACAGATAGATATCTAGGGCTTCCCCCCTATCTGCCTCTGCCCTAAGAGCATCCAATTTCCACCAAGCAACCTTGTCAGGATCCAGCACAGCAGTCAACTGCTCATAAGCCTGATTCATTTCCTCCAGACACCTGCTGGAATTCTTATATTTCTTGAGCAAGGAGGGGACTGTGAAGTGGGGCATAAATTTACTTCTCCCCCCCCAAAAAAAAAAAACTCACCCATTCCCACAAGCTTCTTCCAGTTAGAGTCCCTCATATGGTCATCATACACCTCTTGCCTGTGTGCCTGAGTCATAGACCTGGCAGTGGGGGAGATCTTATTGAATGGAGCCCACAATGTCTCCAGAATTTCTCCATCCAAGTGGCAAGCACCCTTGATGAAGTTGAGGCTGTACCTAGGAAAGCAAGAGAGCTTGTGTGCAGCCAAATGGAACTTGCCCACAGCAGGCACAATCTCCAGAGTTGGGGGAAGAAGGAGAGATGAGCTGTTTTTCACCCTGCTCCTGAAGTTGACACTCCACTGGCACCCTACATCATAAATCACCAGGGCTTTTGTGATGCTCTCAGAATGATATCCAAGAGCATTACAAATGGAGTAGTCTGTGTTCATATACCTGGCCTAAAATGAGCTCCAAATACACCAATCTCAATCCAGGGGGTCCACTCACCTCTCCCCTTTCTGAAAATCTACCAGAGTGGGGGACAAAGCAGCCATGCTGAGCACAAGCTGTAGCACCAATCCCTGTTGATCATAGGTTGGACTTGTTGACGTTTGCAGCATTGATAGCCCTGTGATTGCTGCAGGTGGATCTCTAACTGCCTGGTCAGTAAACAAATTCCAAGACCTGTAGACACTCACCTCCTTGCTATCCAAAGACTGTTTTAGATGACTCTGATAGGGCACCTCAGCAACCATAAACCCTTTTCCATCAGACAAGGTTACACCCAACTCTGGCTTGTTCATTTTCATATGCTGAGCAGTGAAGTTCCCATCTATGACATATTGCCTCATGATAGTATCCCTGAAGGCTGTCAGACTCCCAATTGAAATGGATCACACTCTCTTACCTGTCATACCATACTTTCCAGTCTGCAGGCAAATTAACACCTGGTTGGGGGCAGGCAGGACAGAAGAGGGCAAGTCCTCCATTGCCAGGATCTTGTTCCATATCATGCCCAAATCCAAACCATTTTTATGTTTCAAATCCCTCCACAGCTGAGAAACCCTCATCAACTCCCTGTATCTATCCTAACCAGCAACTGGAAAATAGTGCTCAACTGGTACCCTCTCTGGAAATGCATTGTTGGTGAACCTTTTCAGCCTCTGATAGAAACTCATTGCAGAGGTCTTGCACTCCAGAGCATCTATCAGAAAGTGATCCAGGACATCAAAGGTGAAGGCAGTTTTGGGCTTGGAGATGCTGGCTGGGAACAGTCTTTGTCTCAGCAAGTCCAGGTGCCAGTCACTAGAATCAGACCCAGGGCAGCTACACACTGAAACCTCATGAGAAAAAATCCCATCTGTGTGCACAATGGTCATCTGGAACCAGGAAGGCCTCCTGATGGCCAGGTCATCAGAATGCCTCTGCAATAAAATGCCACTGACCTGTGATTGGGAGGTTCCTCCCCAGTCATATAGCCCACCTCATCTGGATCAGCATCTGACCAATTTCGAGGGCAGGGATCCCCCCCATGTCCTATGTGCCACAAGAAGCCTGGTTCCATCAAGGAGGTAGGCTGGTAATGGGTGCCATTCCACCTTTGGACCTTGTGAAAGGGCAGGTTCCTGTGAGCTTTGACAGTACAGGGGCCACACCAGGCATGCACTCCAGTGCAGGACATGCACCAGACACTTCCTTCTGCCTCACAGCACTGCTCACAAATTCCCTCCTTAGCCAGCTGCTCTCCCTCCAAAATGACATTAAGATACTCTGCTCTCCAAGGCAGCCACTCTCTGATATCATTTTGACTCTGGAAGGAATTTTTTAATGGTGGACCAGGCCAGAATCAGAGTACAGACCTTTGTGTGCCTTCTGGATTGGGGGGGGAGCTTCTACATCATTCCAGTCAGAGTTAGGGATGTCAAGAGAGTTGGGGAAATCAGAGAAGTCAAGATTTTGGGAGGATCCCATGGGTCTTGGAGTTCTTGGAGTAGAAGGCCAACTGCCAGATGGGAGGTAGAGGTGCCTAGCATCCACTTCTTTGTGGGTGAGCTTTCCCCTCCTGGTCTTGGTGGGCTGGAAAGTGTACAGAGCACCTCTCCCAGTGGGTTTTTTCAGGACTTTTGACCTTCTCTGATGCATGCTCAACAGGATTGATATCAAGCATGGGGAATGCTCTGGATGTACAATTTTCACTTGGAAACTCCTATTGACATCAGCTAAGGCTAAGGGGCTCAGCTAGGTATCTATACTAAGTCTGTAAAAATTTCCCTAAGAGATGCTTCTGTTCAGTGAAAGCTGGCCTGGCAGTCCAAATCTGTTGTGGACAGCATCCTTCATGTAGTGAGCAAGTGCTACCCTTTCCCCTTTCCCCCACTTTGGGACAGAGTGGGTAAGAACTTTGCCAGCAAGGTAGATCATGGTGCTGTTGGGATGAGAATCCACACTCTAGACAGGGTAGGAATGGTCAGGTAGCCTAGTGTTAAGGCACCCCAGTACTAGTGGGAGGACCCAGGTTCAATCCCTGGTCTGGCCAGTATTTTCAGTCATTAGGTGCCTGGCTTATAATCAAATATGGTGCCTATTTCAGATATATGAAACAGGGCATCATGAGTTCCCAGGCTGACTACCAAGTCCAGCAGAGATGGTGCAGAGACTTGGTCCTGGTGGGGAGGAGTCTCTTGATTGATTATGACATCTATGCCAAGATAGATGGAAGGCCACAGAATGGGGGAGGGTGGTTGGGAGACAACCCAGTCCCCCTTGACAGAGATAGCATCCTTGCCAACTTGGGCAAGATCAGACAGGACAACTTCTGCAATTTTGTTCCAGAACTCCTCTGCATAGGAAATATCCTGGAGCCATTGCCTTACCACCCCTTTTCTGAGAGAGGAACTTTGATAGACCCTGTCCTCCAATCTCTGAGGGTCAATCAGCCTCCCAGAATGCTCCAGGGGACAAAGGGATCACCATGTGAGCCTGCTGGAATGTGGCTGGAGAATTCATAAGCCTGCCATGACCAAACATCTCATTGCCATCAGCCTTGGGCACATGTCTATGGCCAAACCTCCTTTTGGACTGACCACCAGTCTTGGAGGATTTTACCAGGCTGTCCTTCAAAGGGAGATGGATTTTATTGAGATGTTCCTACTGATGAATCAATACAAGATGGATGGAGGGGGAAGAGACAGGATCACCACTCTTGCAGGAGGCATGATGCCTGGGAGATACCACACCAAGACCCTTCCATGGACATCCAAAACAGTGGCAGGGTCAGAGATGTGTCCCCATTGGGGATATGGGAAATATTTTGTGTTGTCTGCTACATTCCTCATGGGTTCAGAAAACCTATCAATGTCCCATTCTGTGACATCTTCACTCATAGTTCAGGTGTCAGAGTTCTACTTCCCATCAGTGAGGACACTCACAAGGGTTGAGGATTGCATAGGAAATTACAAGAGCAGACAATTGGAGTTTCAAGGAGGCAATGGATGCAGGGGGAAGGACTTCCCCTGCCAAGGACCTCTGGAGGTTGGTCAACTGGGAGCTAACTCTAAGCCTATCATAGGATGTCAAGGAGGGTGTCCCAACACCATGGAAATAGTTGCCCATTACCTTGGCTTCTGGAGGTCAGATCTCTGCAGCACAGAGGACACAGTGAGTCTGGAGTTCCTGAGTACAGATTTTAGAGCATGGTCCACCAAGGCTGAAAGCACTTGATCAGGTGGGGAACAATTCATCACAGACTGGGGTGATTGGTGATGGCACCTGTGATGTAGTAGGGAAGTAGAATCAAGGCAATGATAAAATTTTAAGCCAAAGTTTCAGTGACTTAATAATCACACAATGCACTTAGGGTTAGGGTTAGGACCCCTCACTGACAAAAAAAGATGGACAACCAAGCACAAATGTTACATTCTGAGTTGAAATGTGACACTACATAAGTTTGGTACTGGTAATTACAACATGCTAAGAAAAAGAAAGTCCCAAATGGGAAGAGTCCTTATCAAGTTCTTGGGTGGGCCCCCCCAAGAAACACAACAGGTACTCAAGAAAACAATAACTCAACTTCAACAAAAGAACCCTCTGTATACTAATCCTAAGATTTACAGTTAGGACATACATTCAGATTTGCCAAATACTTACTTGACAGTTTCAACACTGAAACCATAGTCAGACTAGCATCAGAAGCAACAAGATACAAGCTTACCAAAATATGAAGCAAAAAAAAGTGCAATCCTTAACCTCCACTTTCAAAGTTATAGGCAGACAGTAATCCCCCAGATCCCAAAAATAAAAATGCTGACCTACACAGTAGGTACAGACAGTAATCCCTCAGATCTGACAATGAAAATGCTGACCTACACAGTAGGTACAGACAGTAATCCTCCAGATCTGAAAATAAAAATGCTGGCCTGCACAGCAGGCACAGACATGCAAGTGTCCCCCATACCAAACATGCACTGGCCAGGTGCAAGATGGACAGAGGGACTCCACCCCAACTTCCTGCAGCTGCAGACTACATTTCACTGAGGTGGGTAGCCTACAGACAAACATCAGAGTGAAATGATTACCCACTTACCTTAATGATGGTGCATTGCCCCAGAGGCAAAGGGGCTCACTCCCAAGGGGATATTCCTATCGCAACATGGGTGACTTGCTAGGGGAGGTGGATGTGACAGGAAGTACTTATGAGTGTAGACCCCAAGTGCCAAGATGAGAGGGAGAAAGACAAGATGAGGAGAGACAAGAGGGGGAGAGACAAGAGGGGAGAGACCCCATTCCTATTGCAACATGGGTGACTCTCTAGGAGAGGCAGATGTGATGGGAAGTACTTACAAGCCATAGACCCAGAGTGCTGAGACAAGAGGGAGAGAGACAAGAGGGGGAGAGACAAGAGGGGAGAGACACCACAACACGATGTGTTTTGAGGGGTCAGCCATTGTGATGGAAGAAGATGGAAGGAAAATTGATCAAACCTATTTGAACAGATATATATATGTGAGGTGTTTGTTTATATTTGCACATGCATGTGGTTTCTGGACATGTTTGGCCAACCTTGCATTTGTTTTGGTCATGTAATTCAGCAAAGTTGTCAGTGTCTAAGTTCCCAAATAATATCCACATATCTGCATATATTATTATTAGTGTGTTAGGTACAGTGTGGTTGTTGTGGGAGCTGTCAGAATGTATTTGTGCATATTTACACTTGCATGTGCCCAGGCAAGATTGCTTTTGTGTATTCTGGCATGCATATGAAGGGAAGGGAGATGGACATACATATTAGTAGCTACCATCATAGATAAAAATTATAAATTTGAGTTATAATGGTACACCCTACTGACTAAATCTATGAAACTTGAAGCAGATAGTAGCCTGAGTAGACATTCTGACCACACTCAGCAGAATTCCGAGTGTGCTGAGTACACTGTAAGTGAGACTATTTTTGTCTATCACAACATGACAGGAGCCAGTTGTCACCGACAACTGGCAAGGTTGTACTTCACATCCCATGCTCTAGGTACTACTGCCCCTTCACCAGTCACCTGTCACCCTTGCATATGCACTGGATCCTGCTCATCGTGCTGCTCTCTCCCCTCACCTTCCTCCTCCATACCCATCAGGTAAGTTATTGCCTCAAAAAAAATCATGATCATGCACTGCACCTCTCACCTCCCCCTCTTGTCTCCCAGCAGGTATGTTAGTCCCTCCAAAAAATCAGCACCACACACCTGACGCTGACCACAAAAAAATTCTACACCACACTCTCCCCTCTCACCTCACCTCACCTCCCCCTCTCATCTCCAAGCAAGTTATCACCTCCAAAAAATCACTTGCATGCTGCACTTCTCACCTCCCCCTCTCGTCTCCCAGCAGGTATGTTAAGCCCTCCAAAAAATCAGCATTGCACACCTGACACTGACTGCAAAAAAATTCTACACCACACTCTACGCTCCCCTCTTGCCTCACTGTAAGGAGGGCTAGCCCCTCCTTACCTGTTTCTAAGTACTTAAAGGTCAAAATGTGTCTAGCCCCTACATGAGTTAGGGGCCAGTGCAGAGTCCATTGGGGAAGTTGGACTCTGATACTGTATAGGTATTATGTAAGGGTGAGTGCCTGTACATAACAGGCACTCAATACACACATAACGTAACTTCTATTCTACCATACTTCACCACTCCATATAACACCAGTTGTGTTTATATTTGAGTGATAAGTAGCTAAGTGGAAAAGAAGGACAAACCTTTACAATTTTTTAAACACCCAAATGTGTTATGGCACCCAAGTCAAATGAGGGATCCACACTGCAGAAAAAGAACACTTGCAGCACTTCAAAACCTCTCGAGCCCAATAGAGCTCGAGAGGATTTATATGGTGATGATCTGCCACCATTGGAGAGGAATGAAGGATACCAGCATGCACGATTGTCTGAGACGATGAAGAGATGGATTAAATTGAGTCAGGGGATGAGCAGAGATCTGAGGGAGGAATTCTTCCAGAGGGACTTCTATAGCCTGGAGAGACTGTCTAGAGACGTCTGATGCTGTCTGATGCTGTCTGAACACGAATGAAGGCAACTCGAGGCCTTCTCGAACCCGAACTCGAAACTCTCGAAACTCTCGGAACACGACTTGTTATTTCTTCTAAGTAAGTACAGTGTAATGTAAGTGCGCGAGTGGCTTACTTAAGCCAACTCACGTGTCTAAACTCGAAACTAAGTTAGGACTAAGGTAAATGAACAGAAATAAAAGTGAAAATAAAAACTATAAAATGAAAGAAATATCCTGGTAGGGAGTACTCACTCCCTACAACGATCATGCAAGAAACTCCCAATGAGGCCAATCTGACCATAATCTTAGACAAGGGGCCAAGTGCCCTAACTGAGCTGACTACTGAAACTGCTCTTGTAGAAAATACAAGAGCAGAAGGATCAGGGAAAGGGAAAGAAAAAGAAGGAGTCAATGCCAGAAAAAAGCCACCTACCTTCCCTGAGTTCATCTGAGAACTCAAAGATATCCTGGCCAAATGCACCTCCCAATGGGAGAACTTTGGTGACCATGATGAACATGGTCACCAAGTATGTACCTTCAGGAAACTGTATGACCTGGTGGATATGCCTGACATCAAAAGTGCACATGATAGGACCAGTGAAGAAGACCGAGCCAATGCACGTACAGCACGAAGGGAGGTCCACTATGAAGACAAGCCTGTGAGGTACAACTGCAGACACGAAGACACCCCACGAGGAGAGAACCCTTGTGGAGTGGGGACAGCCAGATATCAATCAACAAACAACTGGCCAGATCGTGAAATCCTGCCTCACATGGGAAGAGGTCTCAAACAAGAAGAAACCTATGTCTGGGGAATTGGCACTGGACACCCAGGCAATGACCCAGGTGATGACCCAGACAATGACCCAGACAATGATCTGGATGAGGATTTCTGTCAAATAAATAATCGCAACAATCAGGATGATGATTGCAGGAGAAGAGGACCCCCAGCTCCTCCTCATTGAAACCAGAGAGATGATGAGGAGGAGGAATGCAATCACTGATACTGTGGGCAATTGCAAGGGATTCACTCACACTGAGGGCTGACCCCTGGTATGAGTGGCTACACAGAATCACTCCTAGAAAAGTATTGTCAGCAAATATATGAAGTGGTAGGCCATCACACAGCTCCTGTGGGTCCAGAAGTGAAAGCCATAAAAATCACACAACCTAAATATTATAAGGGCCAATATGACATTGACACCTTCAATGAATGGGTCAACCAGACTTTGTGCTGGTTGAAGATATACAAAGTGACAGGCCCAGCCTGCAATGCAGACCACATCACATATGCCAGGACCTGTCTGGAAGGAATGGCCATGCAGTGGTTTGACCAAGAAGTTGATGGCCCAGATTGCATGATCTGTGACTGGATGTTTGAAGACTTTGTATGTGCCATGTTCACCCAATTCATACACAAAGCATCCACACAAAATGCCACCAAATGATACAACAACATCACCAAAACAGTAGGTTTGGTACAGAGGCACAGAGCAGTACAGACCCACAGATGGTACAGATTTTCCACAGAGCAAGTACAGACCCTACAGACACACAGACCCACAGCACTTCAGGTAACCCTTTTCTGGAGGCATTTTGGCTGAATAGTTTCTCCAAAACATTCAAGCTAAATGCCTCTCAGACCATGGTGATCCCAGGGACATCCTTTCATGTCCCAGGGAATGGCATGGTCCTGGGCCCAAGGGATGGTCCCAGGCCCACAAATGGATGGGCTATCCCATCATTGCCTTAGGTGTCTGGGGTCCCTGACCCAAAAATGCAGCCTTATTAGCATTGATACCCCTGCTTCTGGGGAGGGTATGGCTATCATTATGGGCCAATATCACTGCCTTGACACACACATAAAGCTAGCAGTGAGATTTAGCAGGTCATTCTGGGGAAACATCCATAATCACTTCTAATTCCTCATGTTGAAGATCATTGTTTTGTGGGAAATTAAGTAATTTATGGTATGAAAGTCAGCTCCCCCCTCATATATTGATGGACCAGGCAAGAAAGGGTGGGCATATATTTGAACACAGCCTTTATGGCACTGTAGCACAGTGGAGTGGAAAGTAGGTCACAAAATGCCATACAAACCTCACTCCAAGGCTGTTGGGACATGGCCCATGCCAAGCATTATAGGCTATGATGGGACATCCCATCTGCATGTCTGAGGGCAAGTGGGATGTCCCATAACAGTCTCAGAGGCTATTGTGGGACATCCCATCTGCATCTCTGAAGGCAAGTGGGATGTCCCATGACAGCCTCAAGGGCTATGATGGGACATCCCATCCACACCTCTTAGGGCAAGTGGGATGTCCCATAACAGCCTTGGAGGCTATTGTGGTACATCCCATCTGCATCTCTGAAGGCAAGTGGGATGTCCCATGACAGCCTTGGGGGCTATGATGGGACATCCCATATACACCTCTGAGGACAGTGGGATGTCCCATAACAGCCTCCAAGGCTACTGTGGGACATCCCATCTGCATATCTGAAGGCAAGTGGGATGTCCCATCATAGCCTGGGCTGTCATGGGACATCCCATGTACATCTCCTTCATCCTCACCCTCTCCCACCATCCTCCCTTCATTCCCTCACCCACACCCACCATACAGCCACACCCCTCATATCATCACCACATGCTCCCTTCACACCACCCCCACACTCCCACCACTCCAACTACCCACTCAAGCACCCAAAATCATTGCCAGAGGTGTAGGATAGTTGATTAGGGGATGTGTAGTGGCAGTTGCAGTTTATCTGTACCACAAAAAGTGACTAGTAACAAGTAGGAATGTAGATATTCAATCAAGAAATCCATAGTGGCAGTTTGCATGTTTGACTACCAAGTTGTGGTGTATCTGATTGGGGAACTCTAGTTGTGTCCACTTTTGTCATTACCAAATGTGGGTCATACTTCAATAACTAATGTGTAGTAGTCCACACCTTTGACAACCAAAGTGTAGTTCATCCTCAAAATGTGTGGTGTAGTTGATCAGCAACAGTGGAGTGCAGTTCATTAAGAATTGTTGACTACCAAAGTGTAGTGCAGTTGATTAGCAAAGGTCAGTAGTGTCCACTCATTTGACACCAAAAGTGTATTGTAGTGAATCAGAAAAGTGCATAGTGATCTACATTTTTGACTACCAAGGTGTAGCGTGGTTGATGAGGAAAATGTGTAGTTGTCTGTAGTGGACCAAAAATTTGACTACCAAAATGTGCTCTAGTGAATTAGCAACAGTGTAGCAGTGCCCACTTTGTTGACTACAAAAAGTGTGGTGTAGTTCACTAGTAAAATGTATGCTGGTCTGCATCTTTGACTACTAAAGTGTAGTGTACTTGATTAGCAAAACTGCCTTTAACTACCAAAAGTTGACTGGGAAAATGTGTAGTAGTCCACATTTTTATTGCCAAACTGTAGTGTAGTTGATTAGCAAAACATGTAACAGACTACCAAAGTTTAATGTATTATCACACTACCAAAAGGATAGTGTAGTTGACTAGAAAAACCTGTAGTGGTCCATGTTTTTGACTACCAAAGTGGAGTGTAGTTGATTAGGAAAATGCACAGTGGTCCACATTTTTGACTACCAAATGTAGTGTAGTTGATTTGGAAAATGTGTAGTGGTCTGTATTTTTGACTACCAAAGTGCAGTGTAATTGATTAAGAAAAGTGTAGTGTAGTTGATTAGGAAAACATGTAATGGTCTGCATTTTTGACTACCAAAGCATAGTGTAGTTGATTAGGAAAATGTGTAGTGGTCTGCATTTTTGACTACCAAAGTGTAGTGTAGTTGATTAGGAAAATGTGTAGTGGTCCGCATTTTTGACTACCAAAGTGTAGTGTAGTTGATTAGGAAAATGTGTAGTGGTCTGCATTTTTGACTACCAAAGTGTAGTGTAGTTGATTAGGAAAATGTGTAGTGGTCCGCATTTTTGACTACCAAAGTGTAGCCTGTATCACTCAATATATCAGATATTCACAGAAACCACTACATGTGTGAAAACCTGGTATTTGATTGGCAGTTTAGCTGGTGAAACTTTACAAGGCTTTGATTTCAGGTGATAGAATCTGTAGAATACTTAGTAGTCACTTTTATATTAGTAGCAAAGCTACTGTACCTGTAGAATACTTAGTAGTCACTAAGTAAAAGCTACAGTACTACAAAAAGAGTAAGTGTGCGCTATTTGCTTATGTAATGCGGTGGCTATGCTACAGCACACCGGTTGTCTAAGTCCAACAGTAGTGTCTGTAGTACTAGCACATGTTGGCATTCAATTTATGAGGTAGGCTGCATATAGGACAGCATCACCCCAGTATTTGTTGGGGAGGTTCACATCATTTAGCATGGCTCGAGCAGTCTCGACAATGGTTCAGTTCATGCATTCAGCTACACCATTCTCCTGGGGAGTATAGCCATTTGTTTTTTCGTGGTGTACCCCCTTCGATTTCAGGTAAGCACTGAATTCATGCAAGCTGTATTCTCCACCTCCATCTGAACGAAAATAGTTTGGCTGTTCCCCTGTTTCAACTTCGGACTGAGTGAAGTGGTCACGAATGTTGGAGATTGGCGGTTTTACCTTCGAGTTGACAGTGCACAGCCTTACATAATCGTACTCGTACATAGGTTGATTCTTTTTTCCGAGTCACACCTCAGACTGTCTCTTTTGAGTCTGAGGTGATTATTCTTTCCTTTTCGTGTTCCTACACTATTTACTGATAGCTTGTAGTCTCCCTCTCATAGGTTAGACTACCATAATACAGACTGTCTCTTTCAAGTCTGAGTCTCCCTCTCATAGATCCGGTTATCCTCACCTCAAAAGCAAAGACCTTGTCTTTTGACTTCAGGAGTTTGACCACCAGGTGGTGTGAGTGAGCATCAATAAATGTAGCGAAGTACTGGTGACCTGTTCATGCAATTGTCTCCATAGGCCCACACACATCCGAGTATGTCCGGTACAGTACTCTCGGACTCTGGATGTTGGACTCTGTTGGAATGATGTTTTTGTTGGAAAGGGCTGTAGGCAGCCTCAGTAGTGACTCAACTACTATCATATTAGATGTACCTGTAGGCAGCTACAGGAGATCAGTAAGTAGTGTACTGGTAGGAATACCTAGACTTACCCTCAGTAGTGACTCAACTACTGAGGGAATAGTACCAAAGTGTACTACTAAGTGCGCTCTAAGCACTTATGTAAGCAAGTAAAAATGCGTACCAAAAACAGACATCACACAGGGGTGATTCAATCTCCAACAGTTTTGATGCTGTTTTCCTTTGAGACAGGCCTGGCAGGGGGACTCAGATGACTCCATGGGACCTGTAATCTGTTGGACTTAGACAACCAGTGTGCTGTAGCATAGCCACCGCATTACATAAGCAAATAGCGCACACTTACAATTTTCATAGTACTGTAGTTCCTACTTAGTGACTACTAAGTATTCTACAGATTCTATCAGGTTATGAGCCCCGCCTAGTGGTGGAATCTGGAATACGAGATGGCCAACTCAACCATTCCAGAGCTCAAACTGGATGGAAAGAATTGGAAGGACTACCAGATGAGCTTACTTGAAGCTGCAGCCATGAAGGGCTGGCTGGGTATTCTCTCAGGCCAGGAACTGAGTGATGAAACCTTATGATGGGAGGGCGAAGATGCTCAAGTAAAAATGTTGCTTTACCAGACAGTGCCTGTCCCACTCATACTCAAGTTTCAAAGGTTGAAGACATCACACGAAATGTTCGACTACCTAGCAACTACCTTTCAAGACCCTACCCCAATATCCTTACCCATCAAGAAGCCTATTGAGGCATCAAGCAACGACGAGACATGAGAATTGTTTGCGAAGCCTAGCAAGTTGTCAGTGGAGCCACCAGTGAAGGAGAGGCTCGAGAATGGACTTACCAAGGCAAGAAGCAAAGACGGAGCTGAGGCAGTATTTGGAGCAGCCCAGCAAGTCTCATCATGAAGTGTCGAGGTCAAAGAATACATACCTGAAGTGCCAAGCGAGCTGCAGGAGCAGCTGAGTTCGAGGGCAGTGGAGCCACTCGAAAGTGAGCACATAGAAGTGCTAAGTGCCATGGTCGAGAAGCCAGTCAAGGTCCAGGACATTGACAGGAAGGCCATGCGACACGAAAGGTTGATCGAGGAGTGGAGAGAAAGTGCAATGGTGCACATACGAGACATCCCAGATGACCTACCCATACCACAACCTGAGACACCCCCAAGCATCAAGCTCGAGGGAGAGTGGACCGAGGATCCAAGCTTTGATGTCAAGCTTACCAGCAGCATCAAGAACAGCTATAACCGAATGACAAATGGCCAGGGCTTCCCTACCGAAGAGCCATGGCTCACTGTATATGACCCTGGTGGCATCCTACAATGGCCAACAGCCCATAACGAGCAGGCCAAAGAGGACCAAGAGGTGAGCAATGGTGGTGGTGAGAATATTGAGCCACACCATGTTGAAACAGAATGGATACCTATGATGGGAGCACTGCTCGAGGGGGAGCAGACTAGGTCTATGAGCAGCAATGAGATGCGCCCATGAGGGCACACAAACATTTCAAGAGCACTGGGTATATGCACAAATGGCTCAACTGAGACCACCACGACCTGGAGACAAGTAGGTATTGGTGACATTGACATAACTACCCCATGAAATGTGCCAATCGAGGTGCCAAGTACCATGAATCAAGATTTTACCTTTTGGCAACCTGCAAGCCCAGATGAAGGGCATGTGGCGAGAGATGTCGAAAGTGGGATAACTGAGGGTCATGGCAAGCCAACAGATGGCAAGGATGACACAATGACTGGTGGTGATGTCAATCTGGAGCAAGTCGAAGAGGTGCTGATGGCTGTAGAGAGTCAGGACAAGTGTCGAGGCCAGAACATGCAAAGCGACTCACCTATGTTGTCATGGACACCCACTACCTGCCGAAAATGTTCCTATGAGGTCCACCAACCCAAATGTCGAAGGGGTCGAAGCAAATTCAAAGCTAGAAATGTCAGTAGAGGGCAAGAGGACGAGGAAGCATACTGAAGCTGTGATAATGTGATTTTGCATGCTCGAGAGGGAATTGGAACATCCCTGGACCTTACCATCAACTCCTGGACACTACAGGAGGATCCTGAAGGCATCCGAAGCTGGCCCAATGTCGATACGAACGTCCCAAGTCGAAGTAGAGGGCCAGGAGGCCAGGATGCAGCCAACACAACATTTGGAGATGTCGAGGGTGAGCCAAAGCTTCGAAACAATGGAAAGCAAGTCGAGATGGATGGGAGGAAGTGCCAGATGGATGGCACAATGAGCAGCATGCGCTGCGACTCGAAACGAGTCAAAACGAAGCTGCTAGCTGAACACAAAGCTTGTCAGCACCAGTGGCAGTTGTATAGGCCAAGAAACGTACCTGGGCCACCCAAAAGACTCCGAAAGCGATCCTACGAAGCCACCAAGCTGAGATGTCGATGAGGATGAATCAAAATCAAATCTAGAAAGGTCAGAAGAGAGCAGAAGGGCGAGAACACGTACCAGGGACATGATAACATGATTGCACATCCTTGAAAGGGTATAGGAACACCTGGCAGCCTTACCACAGAGTCCGCGACACTGGGAGAGTGTCAACAATGCATCAGAGATGACGCAGGGATCGCGAAAGCATTGTGATCAACGAAGACGTGACACGCAGGTCACAGGCATGATGCGACTTACCAAATCAGGAAACTACATTCACACACACTGAAAACTGCTGCATTCAAGGCTCGAGACCGAGGAAAATTGTTACCAGTTCATTATGAGGCCGAAAAGCGCGAATCTAAGTCGACAGAAACGTTACATGCGACCTATAGAAGCTGTGTACAAAGTTTCAGGGCGCGAAACGCAATAACGAAGGCTCTAGAGCCATTCGAAGGCGACTGTGCATGCAGACACAACTAGTGTTGCCGCGACTCAGGCTCTAGCCGGCTCAGAAACCGAACCAGACTATTAGGTAATCACAGCTGCGCTTACCCAAACTGACCTCATTTGACAGTTTAGCCGGTGACAGCTTCAGCCGAACCACGGTTCCGAAGTCAGCTCAAGCCGGATCTCACATGCCTAACTAATACTGTGCTGACTCGTCACTAGAACAAAGTACGCAGGCGTGGTCCCGATGGCGAACATGAGACAGGGCAGTATAGAATTGTTCATGGGAGAAAACAGGCTTAGTAAGATCTAAACCAACGCTATCAAGTGTTAAACCCTGGCAGCTATTGAATGTGGAGGCATAGGTGGGTGCTAGTGGAAATTAGCAGTGGAGGAGGGTGTGACCCGAGGGAAGAGCGGAGCATCGAAGTAGGTGTTCTGAGTATGGATTACAGATGAGTCTGTCGGCATATAACGATTTACCGGGTATTCCGCAAGTCAAATTCATAGTATCTATATGCAATGCAGGACAGTAATTCATGCTGGAAGATATTAGAAGGTTATAGATCACACCGAGGATGCCCCTGAGTCTTCGCTCTCGCCGTCAGCGACAGCAGTAGCCGCACTGCGTACGGGATCTGACTGGGATGTGAGTACAGTGCTGCCCATGACAGACTGGTCGCTGACCAAAGTATGGGTGAGCTTGCGCTTCACGAGCAGTAAGCCGCTCTAGGGTAAGACTAGCCAAGTAGTTCATCCAAGAAATCTTGCATTTCCTCTTTCAGTGCTTTCGGTGCTCGGGTCCGTTGGGAGGGGTGGAGCAACAATAGAAGACGAACTTGGTTCAAACGCCGAAGGAAGTCGGTCGTAGGGGACCTACCATGCTTGCGTGACTCAAAGAACGCAGGCTTTTCTCGCAACTTGCCAGACCTAGCGCAGAATCTGTCCTTGAGGTCTAGTCAAGGACGTTGGCTGTGAACTTGAGAGATGTGATCTGCGAATGAGAACCAAATGCACCCGAAACCCCACATGTCCAGACTATAGTCATACTCCTGGAAATCAACCAAGAGTTCCAGTCCCTTAAAATAGCACGAGGCAACCCACAAGTTGTATCCGACTCTGGGGTGGTAAAAGTCTGCCAAGCCCCAGTCGACGAGTTGCAGCCACAAGAACATGTAGGTAGTCAATCTCATGCTGGGATGACAGGACAGATACCTTTCGTCGCTCGTGATCGATCATGATGTTGCGAGGTTTGACGTCCCGGTGCATGATCCCCCTTGAGTGACAACAGTCAAAGGCCTGGATGACAACTCAATTGGTACACGAGGAGATTGCAACATGCGACTTGCCTTGAGGAGCTTGAACATGTAGTAGCAAACGTCAAAATCCGCACCTTAAAATCGACATTGTCAACGTATTCTGTGATCAAACTGGGAGTTTTCGATGCCGGGTCTCGGATGACATCTAAGAGAGCGACAATATTAGGACCACCAGCACGACAATCGACGACAACATCGGAGTGTGACATACCGAATGCAGAACATGGGCCACTGTCCATATGAGCCCCTCCCCCGCCCCAACGTAGATCGCCCAATACCAACCCCAAAAGACACGCTATGACACCCGATCAACGTCACCGCGAACGATGCTGCAGAAAAGTGGAAAGAACACAAACGGCCTGAGGACAGAGCAAGCACACGCACAGAAAAGATGACAGGAACCTCGTACAACATACAAACGAAGTGCTAGCATATAGGGCTCATGCATCCCACAGAATACCCCACGGACGGGCTCACAGGCACGGCATGGGCCTGGCATCGGGACACTGATCTTGGAGGACCATTGGGGTGTTGCCCAGGATCGCTGGAGTTTGCGGAGCCAGGTAAGATGCTCCCTGACGGTGAGGGAGCTCGGGGGATCGTCCTATCAACAGCTAGCCTCGATCCGGTATTGAAGTTCCATGGATGCCTGGATGATATCCTTGAATCTATGACATACCTAATATTCACCCTACCACGTCAGAAAACGTCACGAAGAAATAAAGAAGGGCAACGTGGAATAGATAAAGAAGGCACACACACTGCACAACATCTGAGTATCGTACGACCATCCATCTGCAAGAATATAGCCGTCCACAAAATGCCTGGGAATGGAAGTCCTCACTCTTTCCCGGGAGTAGTAGATTGCATATCAAGTGCGCATTTGCAATGCATGTCATGTCCTGTGTGCAATAAATCTTACATTGTCAGAAGTGGTGGTTTATACAATGCGGCTGTTAAAGGACATACTGACAGCTAAGCTATTCGATACGCAAGTCAATGTGGGTAGTCAGCCGTAAACTATGCAAGCCTCTGCATCCCGTACTCGTGTGATATGACCCAAGGGTGAAAATGGGCAAGGACCTGAACCTGCGGAAATATGTGTCCCCTAATTGCTGAAAAAACAGGGTCTCCATGATGATGCCGTCCGGCGTGGATATACCACACTGAAGTCCATTAGAAAGAGTGGGGAATGTTGTCCCCAGTGTACATTTTGACCGCTAGCCCTACATAGTATATCTACATCTACATATGCGATCTGTGAATGAGAAATATCAGCACATCGCAACCATGATTAGACTAAAAGACTTGCTCTTGTGTCAATTCGCAGGGATAACCTGACATACGTCGCCAAACCGAAGCTTAGTACCGTCCTCCAGCTCCACCCCTCTTGGCTCTTTCTTGCTCTGACATTTTTTGACCTGGAAAATTTGGCCAGTAAGCTCTCCCTGTAGTACGAGGCAATATTGGCCAGAGCTCGTCGGGTTGGCAGGAGTTAAGTCGCACGCGGGAATAAAATGGTGTTCAATGTTTGCGCTCACCGTACTTGAGGTCACGGTGACTGACAAATGACCAGGAGGTGCACGACCACACTCTTGTGCGACTGTGAGGAAGCGGTCGGGAACCGTAGTGCACACAATTCGTTTGTGCAGTGATCCACGATTGTAGGACATGGCGACCCTCAGGCATACGTGCCACCTGGGATAGTTACAGAAACCGTCGTTGAAGAGCCAAGGAACACAACCTAGGCAGAAAATTCGATTAGTGTGCATGATGCAAAGGGAGGTCTACATGCCATAGTCAATTTGCTGTTTCTCTGTCTCGTTAGGGCGTGGCGTGGCGACATCGTCAGTGTTGACAATCCAGGGATTGGAAGTCGATGTGCTTGGACCTGGCTCGGCCAAAGGATCCACAGCTGAAAGTGACGGGGGTGGAGTAGCACGGCGAGGAGGAGGTGCAATCTCTGCAAAGAGATTCCGGCGCAGTGCTATAAACGCTGCCATTCTTGTAGAGTCCAAGGGGGTCCCATTGAGGAGCATTCCAGATCTAGAAATGAGAGGGAAATGAGTGGGCACCACTAGGGAATGATAGCACCTACTCAGTGACAACTGCAGTGTTTTTCAACTGCATAATGCCCGAATGGATTCCAACCGTGCAGAAGGTTCTGCCTACCGACCTCAGCGTTCCTCTGTATCCCTTACTGGGACCAGAGATAATCCATACTTCGCGACCGATGTGGTATTCTTGATCATGAAGGGTATAATCTTCTACTTTGACACAAAAACTAATAGGGACATCGTGCTATAATGTCATTAGATCAGTATGGAAGCATGAAAATGCAAACACTTACCCATGGACCGTCCTCGGACAGCACTGTAAGACGACCAGAAGCGAAGTCGACAGCACGAACAGGCCCTTCAGCACCAACAGCAGGACCATGAGCCACCCGTACACAGTCGCCGATAGAAACATCATACCCCCTCTCCTTCGACAATTGCAGGGTGGACAGGGGGATGATAATGGCATCGTCTATGCTCACAGACACCTGAATCAGGTCACTGTTCTCATCGATACCACCGTCACCACTGGCAACTTCAGATTCCTGAGCCTTCAACTTCCCCTTGTTTCCTGGGTCATCAGTACTTTCTTGTGGAAGTGTGGACGGTGTAATCAATATCTCATGACTGCTGTGGTAGTGTAACGTGCCAGAAAGGCCCTTGTGTGGCCCGCTGACGACCCGTACCAAATCGCCCGGTTGTATGCGGCTCTCATTAGCAAGAGGATCATGGAAGAGCTGATCATGAGGATCTCGGGATGTGTACATCGTCGGGGAGACATGCGACGCTAGGAATATCTCGGGGACTTCGAGCTGCAAACACGTCAGTAAAACAATCCACTTCACAAGACGATGACTTGCTTGTTGGTCATTGCCCTGTAGTACGACCATATCCTCCACTTTGCCAATTACCATACCCTCAAAGCCATGGTTCATACCCGCAATAACCTTGACAAAAGTGCCAGGAAGGAATTCTGAAATCGTGAATAGAGATTTCTAAATCCTTGACAACGTCGTCACTTGATCCGGGGATTAAAACACGGACAGTGACCGACTCGCATTGTGAATCCGTCGCGACGACACGAGCCAAACTTCCTGTGTATTCACCAGAGCGAATCCTACCAGTGTCCCCATCTTGCCACCATCGGGCCGAGAAACTGGTCATGGTGCGGTCGACCAAAGGGGGATCTATTGATGCGAGGGCAAACCAAGCAATCTCGTCAGGCAAGGGCACATTCACCACCTTGATTGCTTTCTTGCGAGAGAAAAAGCGAGTGTAGCCACAGTGATACTCCCTCCCCTCACAGGAGGCGACAAGATGACCTTCCTCATCTGTGGAAACCGTGACCTCTAAGCCATGTGCCCTGGCCAAGTCCACGTCAAACAAGGTACACCCATGGAATAGATCTTGAGGGGTAGAGTAATAAGGCACCTCCCAAGGAACAACAAGCATCTCCACGGAATCTGCATCGGTAGAGAGTACATAGGAAATATCGTTCTTGAAGGGACCGGATAAGTGGCGTACCCAAGACCGTACGGGGATGTCATGGGGTTGTGTGATGGATCGCATCTCCTCAGCCGGTATCAAGACAATATTCTTGACGAGAGTATTATGAGAAGGGGGGAGGCGTATTTGAACCTCCAGTGGATTGTGAGCTTCCACAAAAATACGTTTAGGAAGCGAGCAGAACGTCCGACAGGGCAGATTTTCCAGCTTGAGGTGCTCCAAAACGAATCTTGCAGCGCTAGCTAATGGGGACTAGATAAGATGTCAAGCGAAAAGATGAGAAGCAGTTACTTACCGGTGGGCAACTCTATCATAAAGACCTTCAACCTGCTCTGGCCCACATCTATGTGCCTACTAACTTCGACATTGGGAACCCGATTCTGACGCGCTTGCGCATTCGATCCTGCGACACCCCCCTCGTGCACGTAACGCTGGACAAGGTCTTGGAGGCGTTCGTTGAAAGTCGCTCGCCCCAACGGACCAACCTCCATAACCTTTGGACGGTTTTCCACTCCGATGTCCAGGTTGTCTTGGTCTCCATCTTCATTTTCATCGTCCTCATCTTCCCGCGCGGACACATCCAAGTACTGAGCCACGGACTTGCTCAATCTTGCACGCTTTGCCGGTGGTAGGGAACTGTCGGATTTGCGGGAGACTTTGCCTGGAGGGTGTCGTCAGTGAAGGGATATGAATCATGGGACGAGTATCAACTTACGAGTCTGCAAGGAAGAAGCCTGAGTGGAAGGGATGGTGCAGGAGGCATTGTCTACAAGGTCCCCTAATAAATTAGGTTACAATGTGGAATGAGAAGTTTACTTACCAGAGGACAAAGCTTGAGACGAGGAGAGATCGGGAACACCTGATGGGTATCAGCGAGTCATTCTCCATGACAGTACTCCGGGATCTACTTACTAGGGGGATTGAGAACACCATGCTCTGACATGGCAGCCCTGACAAGTTCGACAGCGGTACCCTCACAAGAGGCTTCAAATACTTGGTCGAAGATAGTTTTCCAGTCGTCGAACTTGTACCTCTCTTTGAATCTATCTTGCATCTCCTGCAAGAAGGAATCGAAAGAAAAGCTGTCGTCACCCGCCCACCGCAGAACTAGCTGCCACGCTGCAGCATCCTCCAACAGAGGAACTACCTTAGCCTGCGCGAGCTGTCGAGCAGCCTTGATGGAGTTGAGTCCCTCAGTGGGACTCATAAGAATGACCTTGATCAGGTCGAGCCATTCTTCTTGGTCGAAGGGAATTCCAGCGACGTCAAGTTTGACATCTATCTTAGTTAGAGCAGCCGTGTCAGTGATCTCACCGTTCGCGTACTGCTCTAAAAGAGCAAAGGCTGCATCGTTAAGGGTAGCACGAGTTAGACGAATGGAAGGCGCCATTTGATAGGAGTGAATCTTAGAGTGAACTGGAAGTAATCAGCGAGTAGTGAACACAGTGGAGGGAAGTACGAATGAAAGCAATTCGAGGTAATTGAACACTAGAGTTGGTATTGTTCGTGACAATGGGAAGACGGAACAATGATCTGGGAGACCGCAGTCAGACAATAACCAAGCCGATAGAAGTGCAAGCTTAACTTAATGTGCGTGTCCCTTGTGTTGCTTCGGCCAGCTCACAAAGATATAGTATTGCTCTATTATTTTTCTACTCTAAGGCTTTTAGTCTGTCCACTGGTATGCGGCATACAAGGGTGCACGAGCCTGGGAAGACAGTGAGCGGCAACACAGGCAACAATTGGGTTTACGGACCAGTTGCCCGAAGTACGAACTACGTCGGACAGGCATTCGAATTTTTCGAGTTTGAGCACTCATTTAGTCATCAACATTATCCTAGGACTACTTAATGACAAGCGGATCGTATCTACGTCTACACAAATGTATATTGCGCTAAGCTAAACGCTGACATTTTGTTGAATTAGTACAGACTCGTCCCAGCACCTGAAAAACTTACCTGCGGTAGGCAGAAAAAGAGAAAGAGAAAAGGTGTTCGTGAGAAAAGTTGGCGTTGATATACTGAACGCAACTCACGATCACGTGCATCGCTGTAGCCTGTTTTAGTCTCGGGTATGCACGTGATCATGAGTTGCGTTCAGTATATCAACACCAACTTTTCTCACAAATGTCTTTTCCCTTTTCCACCCACCACAGGTAAGTTGCTCATTGTCAGTGCGATGCTGGCGTCACTAATCCGTTCATTAGTGTTTACCATAAGCTAGTAGTACATAGCATTATAGATAGTTGGCAGTACATAGATCATACTGCCAATGTAGTAGACTTAGACGTGAGGATTTGATTCAATCCGCTACAGCACTGGCAACGTACAATAACTACAGTCTGACTAGTAAATTCCAAAAATGCTCACAAACGGTAGAGCTACCATCTCGAGAAACTATCGCGGGAATACGCTGAAGTTAAGCATATTCGATTGACCCCCGTATACGCTGTTAACCAACCATGCATTCCTAGCTCGTGCTACACTTTTAGCGTCCACTCTGTGATAACTATCGTGTTATCTCGCCAGGCATCCTAGTTAGCCACGCGTTCCAAAGTTCGCAAGCTCATAAAGTATGTGATCATCAGTATGTTTCCTTGTACTTGACGTTCTAACAGTGGGTCTTAGCGTTGAGATAATCCTTGTAAGTTGCCTTGATCTCCTCGTACTCGAGGCAGGTGCATGCTTGCCCACCCTCCCTGTTTTCCCTGCTCGTGGAAGTCGTTGGCCAACGTCCGTCGTGCGTTCCACTGAGCATGTCCTCCCACTCTCCCCCATATATCTTGCTATCCAGCTTGTGGAATTGTTGACTTGCTGACCGGTATGTCACTTATTCTTGTGCTAAGTTGTAACTCTATTAACCGCCAATCGGTGGCAACACTATCAGCTGGCTATCAATGGGCAGCATCGTTTTCGTTCAATGGGACTGGAGTTTGGAGATACGGTACGAAAAGAGACGATGCTATATTGACATACGGTCCTAAATCTCTTCGACTGTATCTATAGAAAGAAGACTGGTCAATAGGATCATGTCGGATGGTTTGTGTATGGCTATCTGTGTGATAGTGGATGGTCCCGACTTTATCCCGGTCTCGCAGCAATCTGGGCTGCATTTATTCCAATTGTATATTTACTGCTGTCTGTCATAGTACCATCACGCTTCATCCATCATGCCCAACGGACGTCAACGAGGGAAGCAAGCATATGTCCCACAAGTGTCCGAGTCCAACGCTGTTGGACATCCTGCCAACCATCCTCCCCGACAAGAGAACCAGGCACAAAGCAGGCACCAACGCGGTCGTATGCCAGCTGTTGTAACAACGTCGGATGGTAAGTTCCTCTGATTCCCGTATTTTCTTGCTCATTTGGCATTTATCATAACAGATGACGAGAATTTCGACATAGATAATGTATCACCCTCATCCGATGAGGATGATCAGACGCCGGATCGACAAGTACGCTCGGTGCCTTTGAACGATATGGATAGGCCAATCGCTCCCAATCCACTCTTGAACACGACTGGCTCGGGGGGCAGAACTGCTTCAACATTTGATGTCAACTATTTCTTTGACCGCGGGACAAATTCACCGAGCGTATGCAAATTCTGTTGGTAAGTGTTCACCGATACCACTCTTTATCACTTTTCTTAGTGTGCAATTTGCAGCGATCTTCGCAATAGGAATCCAGCCGAGTTCGATAATAAATACCCAAGTCGCACGATACAGTATTCGAAGAATACAGCAACGAGTACGCTCCACCTCCACATCGAAAAATTCCACCTCCTCGACTACTTGGATTTGGTGTTGCAAAAGGACAGGGATTGGCCGATTCAGGTGAAGGTCGTGAAGGACTGTATTACTAACGGTTACTCCCTTCAGGAACTGAAGAGTCTTGTCGATAGAGGTGTCGGTCTCAAGAACCTTCCACCTCACCCCGTCATTCCCACACCTAACCCCGGCAGCGGCGATACCAATGACGATCATAGAAGCGGCACTCCACCATTTTCCATCGCTATATTCCACAAATCACTCGTCAACTTTATCATCGCAGATGACCAGTCGCTACAAGTGGTCGAGTGCAAAGAATTCCGACGACTCCTCCCGCCGCTCAAAAGCGATTCGAAGGAAAGCGATATCCCTCACCGCACCAAAATCAAATCCAGCATCATTCAAGCGCGGAAGGACTATTTCGTCGTTTTGAAGACAGAGCTGCAGGTACGTACCCTGACATATATTGAATCTACGTGACTTACATCTCTTTCCACTATGCGCTCAGCATGTGGTCGGTAATATATCATTCACCGTCGATATCTGGTCATCGGATTCTCAACGACCCTACCTGGCCATGACTGCACACTACGTAGCGGACACCTCTAATGCTCTACAATATAGATCCGCGCTGGTTGCGTTTCACTGCCTCCGTAGCAAACATACCGGCAAAGCCCTCGCCCATACCGTACTATATTTACTCGACAGGGCCGGTATAACTACCAAGGCAGGTCACTTCTCCATGGATAACGCTGAAAATAACACGTCCATGATGGACCAACTCGCTGATCTACTCAACGAGCGAGAGCCCCCTCTCGAGTTTGTCGCCAAGGATAGGCGTATCATGTGCTTCGCGCACATCATCAATCTTTGCGTCCAAGATGTCATCAGCGGGTTCACTGCAGCTGATGTTGCAGATGACCTCGCTCGGGCTTGGCGTGATGATACAGAGGAAAAGGACAAGTATATAGAAGCTGTGAGGGGAAATCCACTGGCCCTTGCCCGCTACGCTGTCCGTGCTATACGTGCATCCGGAATTCGATGCGACGAGTTCGCGTCCCTCATCACCGACGGAAATAGAGGCCAATGGTTCAAGTCCCTGGATGGGGAAACAACCATCGTTCCGGACTTGCAGCTACTCCACGATGTCAAGACTCGATGGGACTCAACGTTTCTCATGCTCAATCGCCTTCGTGCTCTCCAACCCGCTGTCGATTTGTTCATGACCCTGCCATCACAGCAGAAAGAACTTGCAAAAGTCAAGATAAGCGATGCAGAGTGGTCCGTCCTGCAGGACTATGAGAACATCCTTAAGGTGGGTGCCCGATTAACATGTTTATATCATACAACTAACAAACAATAAATCTGCCCAGGTACCTCACAAAATCCAACAACGGATGTCCGCTGTGAGTCGACGTGTGGATCAATGGCAAAAACACCGAAAAAAAACCCAACACAAAGACAATTGCCGAGTTGGTGGTTTTCCTACGCGGGCTTTGGCTCGAGGGATCTGTTAAAATAAAATGGGGGAGGGGTTCCGTGCACCTAGAGGGGGCTAGGGCAGAGGGTATAGGTGCTCCTGACGAAGGGGGAGCAGGGGAAGACTGAAAATGCGAAGAGAATAGGCTGCTCTGAGCCTAGAAGTGACGTAAGATGATGAAGATAACAGTAAGTAGACCCTTATTGGAGCCTCAAATACTGCAAGAATGAAGAGGATGATGATGAGCTTAAAAGCGACGATGATTGGGCCTAATAGGTAGGCAATTGAGAGGGCAAGTAGCTTCCTTCTTAGCTGCTTGATTGCTGTCGACGTATTGGTACTTTATATACAAAAAGGTAGCGTAGCCTGCAGTAAATATGGAGCAACACTTTGTAAGTGATCTGTAAGTGATTGGTAAGGGGATTGGTAAAGGATTGGTAAGGCTTTGTAAGGATGAGTAAGGACAGTAAGCAATTGGTAAGTAAAACCAGTAAGCATGACGAAGATTATCACTAATCAATTTGAAAACAGAATGAGTCATCAAGGAACGGATGAATAATGTGAAAAGGGGAATGAGTAAGCGCACTGGTCACTGCTGATTAAGGGATATGACTGCAAATGAGTCATAGTGACTCCTAGATCTGAGATCTAGATGCATTATGGTAACTTGCTGCACGTCCAAACGAAGAATGGTGGGGGTTTCTGCCAGGGGCCAATTTTGGGGGTCTCCAGGGTAGTCAGGGCATAGGATTTCGCAACTTTCCCCCTTTCCTCCTCTCTGTAAAGTGACCTGCATTAGCTGCAGCTAGTGTTCTGGAGGGTTTGAGGAGGAGGAAGGGCCATCTTCTCCCATAAGAGCAGGGAGAAGTGTCTCAAATTCATCATGAATGCGATCAGATAGACTGGATGACAGTAATTGGTATTGAACCTGTCGCAATTTTGGAAGAATGAAGGATGAGATTGAGAGGTAGACGTTGCAGGGCACAGGGATGAAGGATCCATATGCTTCTTTGACTGGAGAAACTGAAACAACCACATATGATTTTTCAAGCCTGATAACAGACCTGAGACGACCAAAGAAAGTCCTCCTCGATGTCAGACTGACAAGGAGAACTCGCTGTCCCAAAGCGATAGGATGGGAGGTCATGGATGAGGGAGGGATGAACCAGGAGGCTTCAGGGCGAATGCTAGTGGGGATTCCTGGCAAGTACTCGTAGTTATTCTCCCTGGCAAAGGGAATGAGCGAAGAGATCGTCGAAGAGGTGGCCATTACAATAAAAGTGGCGAAATGGGCGTTTGTTGGCAGAAATGATGCAGAAAACCGTGGAGGGCGAGGATTGTCACCAAATTTGGTAGGCAGGATGGCGTGGTCGAGAGCTTTCTGTGAGCGTGGGAATGATGTCGATATCTTTAGAAATGGCTGAGATATTCGAAAAATCGGAATGCCGTAAACTGGTGCTCGAAAACTTTTATTCGGTGCTTGAGCAGTTTCTTCCCTAACGTTAAGGGTGGTTCTTGTGCGACGGATGACTGCTAGACACTCCAGTCATTCTGCACATTAGGGCTAGGCTTCTCCATTCTTCATCATTCAGCTTTTGGGTCCATGCTCACGTCACCAAACACCTTTGGTGCGTGACACCGCGGAAGCAAGACCCACCCTGAGCTGTGCGGTGCCGTCTTTCGAACTCTTCATGACTGCCTGGGAAAAGATGCAGCAAGAAAACCAATGTTTGGCGCCATTTATCGAAGTTGGTCTCATCAAAGCCAGACGTTACTATAACCGCATGGACAATACGAAAGCGTATATCATATCAATGCGTAGGTTTTGTGTGACGATTATTCTAGTGTGACTGCTCATGGATTTCGTTAGTTGTAGATCCATTTCTCTGGTTCCGCTGGATTAAAATGCACTGGGCGCAGGATTGGGTGGTGCATGCCGAGGAGAGCGTGATCACTTTGGTAACTTCCGACGTAATATTTACTAGTGCGATCAAACTGATTCATCCCTCAGATGAAGGAATACCGTCGCCTCAAGGTCCCGGAGGACGCAATCACACAGTCATCGTCTCAATTCGACTCGCTCGACGCGTTAGCCCAACAGTTCAACATCTGCGATATGGCGCTCGGCGGGCCGAGACCCACTGAGCAACAGTCTGTGCGAGAAGAATACCAGCTGTACATCGACGGTGGATATGTTCCGGAGACTATGGATCCTCTCAAATTCTGGGAGGTAAGGGTATGTTTTCCTCGTTCAATACAGGGTACTTATAATTTGTTAGGTGAATCGGATGCGATTCCCAACGCTGTTTGCCATTGCGATGGACTATCTTCCAATCCAAGCATCATCCGTACCCTGCAAAAGGGTCTTTTCGTCGAGTGCTGAGACGGACACCAAGAAGCGCAACCAGATTGGTCCCATACTGATGGAGGCCCTTCAGATGCTCAAGTATCACTTAAAGCAGGAGCGGTTGGATTTCATGGTGAACTGGACCATCTCCCCTGAAAGCCTTGTTGAGGATGAGCCTGAAGAACCGGCTGAAGGTATGAGAAGGCATGATATCCAGCTCTCTAGTTTGGATACTCTCCTCGATAGAAGTGCGGCTGAGGATGGGGATGATCTATCGACCGATGTTGAAATTTTTGTATGACATCTTTGCGCACCACTATCCTGTTCCCTTAATTACATACTACTGTCTGTAACGCAGTCAGTAGTAGGTGCCGAAACGCGTAGACCTGAAACCCTCATTGGACACAGCCCCGGCGAACATCTACGACGCAGATACCCTTGATGCAAGATTTATTCTCATCGGTCTCACCTTACCGTTGTTACTGTTGTTCAGTCCACCATAGGTTGCTCACTCTCTTGTCCCCATTCTCCTGTCTCAGATATTCACTTCGCTGTTGACAAACCTGTGCGTGTCTAAATGCCTCTCAGATTCGGATAGCGAGGTTGAAGAGATGGAAATTCTTGTTATAAAGATACTTAGTTTCGTAGCTAAATAGGCTTCATGGTCTACATCTTCCTGTACCTTTGGCATGCTCGTAAACAAAGTGACTGCTGGAAGATCAGATCTTCAGATCGGTCACACAACCCGGTGACCAAACAAACCCAAAGTCAAACAGTATCATAGCGCACATATGTTCAAGCTGAAGCCGAGGCCTGAGAGTGCCATACATTCATTGTTTATAGCTTGGCCTACGATGCATATCCCCACTCTGATAAATCGATACTATCACCTGAAGGACAAGCTCGGCTCAGGTTCATATGGTATGATTTCTTTCTTTCCACTTAGACCATAAGGACTGACAATATTTGAGGCGATGTTTTCCGCGCGCGCAATGTACTCACTAACGAAGATTTCGCTGTCAAACTTTCACCAGCCAACGACATGGCCTCCGTTTTACACCGTGAATATGAGATCCTCTGTAAGCTTCAGGGCATCGTCGGCCTACTTCACATTATTTCTTGTGGGAATGAAGGCGGTTACAGTGCCATGATCCTGGAGTGCCTGGGGCCTTCGTTGGACGAGCTGTTCGATTCATGCTGCCGGTCTTTTTCTAACTATATGATCGCCGTGATTGGCCGGCAATTGGTACATTCAATTCTCAACTCCCTTCTTTTCTCGCTTCAATTCTGTTTGCAGCTCCAATGATTGGAGAACATACACTTGTGCAACTTCGTTCATCGGGATATAAAACCCAGCAATGTCCTTATCGGCACCGGTCAAAATACCTCCGTCGTATATCTCATAGACTTCAGTATTGCAAAGCAGTACAGAGATCCCTACACACACCTCCATAACGGTTTTGGAAAATGTGGTGGCTTCCTCGGTAGCTATGCTTTCACCTCCATCAACAGTCAACTCGGATTTGAACCTGGAAGGCGAGACGACATAGAATCTCTTGCGTATCTTCTCACATACTTTTCCTGTGGATCCCTCCCGTGGCTGGGTCATCCGTCCTTTGACAGCGAGGCACTTGTCAACATGAAGAAAGACATATCACAACGTGACGACATTCCCCAAGCATTGATGACCATGCTTTCATACTCCCGATCTCTGTCCTTCACCCAGAAGCCGGACTACCCCTACCTCCAAACGCTTGTGGCGAGCATCTGTACGAATTCGCCTCTACTTGACTCGCAGCTTGAATGGGAGCACACTGGTGGTACGACATCTACCACCGTGAAGAACTCGTCACCTCTTGGGTGTAAAACAGACGAAATTGCTGTAAGATGGAGACCTGCCAAAAAAAGGTGCGGATACCCGTAACACATCCATTGTCATCATACACATTCAAAGCCTCGAGACTGACGACAAAATATTAGCACCATGGGTGACAATTCGATTGCTGTGACCTCAAGTAGTCCTGCTTCTGCACAGACTTTATGGCGCAGCAACAGAGTCATGCAGCGTTCATCCGCCTCCTGATCACATATTCCCAACATTCTCTATCTTCACGACTCTTCCATGGTTGGCCTGGACAATGGAGGCCTCGACTCGCACGTTATTTAATGTTTATGGCTACATGTATCTCAAATATTGTTCTAGTACAATGTGTAGCCCTCCAGGTATTAGCATATGTGTATGAATGCACATTGCAAGTGAAATACAGTCGGGATTCCAGGTAAACCCAGGAAATATACCTATGTATACATCTATCTATCTATTATTACCTATGTCTTATCCGTATCACCCGATTTCATTTGTGGTTGCTTGGTCTTTCCTTTCTCGTGCACGACACCTGCTGTACGTCTATTGTTTTCTGGTGACATCACTCGGGCCTCATGTTATACATGCAGCGTGCGTTTTGTCGGGGACAGGACTGGTATATAGACGGTGGGGTTTCACTCTTCATTTCTGCGTTTCCTCTCTTGAGATGTTGCCCACGATCATAGGCTTCTCCGCACTTGCGAGTGGGAACGAGTTAAGACCGTTAAGCCGGACTCGTCCATTGCCATGTATCAATGTGGGTCCCTCTCCGCTATTACTACACAGCGTACACTTGGACACCGACCAGATTGGCTATAGGAACAGTCGTTGTCTTTTGGCGTGCCGGATGATGTGGTGATTGACATGCCTACTGACTCTCACAATTCGAAGGTTGCTGTCCATCGCTTGAACCAGTAGAAGTGGCCCCTCTGGATGCAGCGCGTCCCTCACTGTCGGTATCCCCCAGCTGTTCCCAAGACCAACACATTTCCGTTCTGCAAACCTTACTAGGCGTTCCTGCGAGTATGTTGGACGGGCAATCATTCGTACTACTGCCTGGCACACTTCAAGTCTGATCACTGCCACAAGTCCAGCCGCACAGGGTGATGATGGCTCCTTCCCCACCGATTGCCCTCTGTCCGTACGCCTCGACGGTGCAATGGATTCTACGACATCTGACCCTTCCTTCCATTCACCAATGCTCCAGTGTACCTCATCAGACCCGAGCCTAACTAACACGGAATGGGAGAAGAAGTCAGCGACCAAACGAGCTCGTCAACCAGTCAGAAACGATGCCCTTCTGTGAGGGCCTTAAGGTACGCGTCCGCCGCTTCAAGGTTGTGGACAGCCAAGAATTCCTTCACATCCTCATCAGTCCTCTTTCTGGCAGCTTCTTCCGACATCTGGGCCACATGTGCCCCCTCAGGTTCTTCCTCTGGTGTAGGTGGCAGAGTTTCACCAGAAGCTGGGATTGTTTGGGGTAGGAGCTGAAGTTTCCTACGTTGTGGTAGACACTCACCCTGGTTTCAAGCTCATTTATGAGAAGGCTGTCGACGAGGATAACCGGAGCTATATGTATACTCGACTCTGCCACGAGATGATGGAAACGATCAACCCCAAGGTTCAAGATGACGGTATCAAGAACACCGAGGGAAAACCTATCACAGGTGGTCAGCTCTTCTGCAGATACCTTTTGCATTGGTGTCAAGAAGACTTTGAGCATGGATGGGTCGCTGAGGAAGCCACGGCTCGTGCGGCAGCAGCCAAAGCCAGTGGTGACGAAGCGATCAAAGGGAGATGGGCAACGAGAGCGAGCCATATTCTGACGAGTACTATGTGGCTCAGAAGGCGAAATGTCAGGGTTTCGGTCTCATCAAGTTCACTGGCGAGTTGTTCAAGCTTCCGATGCTCACTGAACGTATCATGCACGAATGTGTCAAGAAGCTGCTTGGTAATATGGAGAGTCCCAAGGAGGAAGAGCAGTTGGATGGTCTGCCAGATGCACATATAGCCGGAAACCGTTCACCTGCATTGCCGGAAGACCTGCGAGACATGGAGTGTGCATACCTCAGACGACACAGGCTACGTTCTCTTTGCCGAACCTGCATGCCCCTCACTGCAGCTGAACCTGTGTGACCACTCTCGACTGCGTATTCATTTGCTTCCAAACGGTCGAGCCGACGGATGTGAATGCTATCCAAGATCCTGTTGACCACCGAGGAGGAATCTAGAGTCGCATCCCGAGATGATGAGCCAGAGGGGGCTGTCGGCTGACCCGAGGAGTTCGTTTTCCAAGTTTCTTCAAGTACAAACGAGTCTCGGTAGATGCATTTGAGGATATGGCAGTGTGCTCAGTCCTTCTGTGATCACGACTGCAGTATCAGGTTCTCGAGGGCAGCAATCGAGCGCTCTCGTGTACGCCACGGTATTCAGCATTCCTATTTCTTATCGAGATCAGGGTTCCGTTCCATATTCCATCCAACCCACTACTTCGTTTCTTGGGATCACCTGACCAGCCACCTCCGCTCCCTCCCATGCCTCCACGGCTGCTCGTGGTTGGTTTGGGCAACCTCCCTCATCCCAATACTCGCCACAGGTATGTACTATATGCCACCATAACTCAATTTGACCCCTTTCCAAGCGTTGGCCATGTCATCGTCGATGTTTTGGCTGCACTGTTCGGTATCCACAGGAGCATAAATAGATCTGTAGGAGGTTTCAAAGGTCGCTCCGACGTATTGTTGTTCTCGGACGATATTGTGTCACTAACACTCTTCAAACCCAGTGCGTGTGTTGTACCATTGTTCACACTCACATTCTGATATGTGGTCTGCCTCAGAGCTGCTGATGAATATCGCCGGTCCATCCGTCGCAAGCGCTCTTCATAGTACCGTCAAGCTTCCTGCCTCCATGGTCGTCGTTCACAACTCGCTCGATCACAAAGTAAAGGTTCTGTCGGTCAAACTCGAGGGTTCTGCTAACGGACACAACAGTGTCCGGAGTGTGATCGACGCCCTCGGGGCCAATGCTGACTTCTACCGCTTTCGCATTGGGATCGGACGGGACCGTGCCGTCGACCCTGCTAATTATGTGCTGCCTGATATGCCCCTAGATGGGCTTCTGCACTGGAATGGCATCAGTTTGGACAGGGTCTGCCATGAACTCGGAAGGATCGCGTTGAGGAATCGAACTATCTGACACCTGACACTCAGTGAGTCTTCCAGTCGGTCAGCCTCAAGTGTGACTCTGTTGTGTCCTCCTGGGCAGTGTAGTTTCTTATCGTTAACTGACCGGAGCAAGTACATGCATATGAATAAACTTCTGTGACGAGTCGGTTTCGACACCACGGAAGTGGTTTTCTAACCGACCCGAGCTGTATCAGGGTGACGAGCATCCATACCTATCTGCCGCAGCACCTGGTCGGATGTAGGACAGGACCGCTCGGATCACGCGAGCATGCTGCCCCGATCGTAATGCAGGGCATGTTCCGTACTTATCAGCACCTGACGTGTAATCGTCCGCATCATCAATCCATGCACACATACCGTCATATGTGTCCCAACCACCGGTTGACTGTGCACTGGTGTATGTTGGGTGAAGTTAGACCCGCGATGACTCGGTCGACTACACACTGGGTAAGGTCAATGGCTCTTCGTACATATTGGGTCATACAGCAGAGTTCACATTGGAATTGAGCGCGACGCAGAGTGTCGCCCATTTACTACCAGATACCCAGATACAGGGAGCATCGAATCTGTGCTTACCCACTTGGCAGGGGTGTTTGTTGTGATACACAACTAACCTCGAGGCTCGCCAAATCATTCATAGTTTGGTTTGTTGTAGTACTGAGTAACTCGTACACCTGTTGCAGGAAGCTTTGTAATTTATTGTACACATAATTTTTGGTCAGCTTGAACTGGTTTCGAAGCCAAGCCGAGCTGGAGCTGTGGCTTGAATACCAACTTGGCTTGCAAGCCCAACCAAATAATATACCAAACCAGTAACAACTTAGCCAAACCAAGCCAAACTGAACTGTGGCAACACTAGACACAACACACCTGCCACAAGCACGACGTGACTTCCAAATCTGGTAACTATGCTCGTGCACACGAAGTGCTGCACCTCAAAGTCGAGGCTGAGCCCAGCCATGGACCACAATTCGTATCTAATACTACCTCTGCAAAGTTGCTACCATTCAGGTATTTTTCTATTTACCTATCTTTCTTTATTTCGAGTACCTACACCCACCACCGCTTGAGGGGGAGTGTTGGACTTAGACAACTGGTGTGCTGTAGCATAGCCACCGCATTACATAAGCAAATAGCACACACTTACAATTTTCGTAGTACTGTAGTTCCTACTTAGTGACTACTAAGTATTCTACAGATTCTATCATAATCTCCATTCCATCAACCATATTTTTATTTACAAGTTTCAGGATTGACTTGGCATTTGCATGTCCGAAGTGTCTGTGCCAGGTTTCGAAGGTAGCCTTTGACCTTTCAGATGTTGCCACTAGAGCTGAGAACTCTATTGTAGGGTCAAGGAGTGGTGGGGGACCCCATGCAATGTGTGCCAGGTGTTGTGGGGTGTGCATACTGGCTTTTAGAACATAGAGTGAGTCTCTCTTTCATCCTAGTCCAACAACCTCACCCTGTGAGATGATGGAGCATGTTTCACGTGCAAAGACAACTTGTACACCTTGACTGGCAAGATAGGTGACAGACAGAAGGTTTGTATCGAGGTTGGGGACATAGTAGACCTTCTGCAGTACTACTTGGCCCTGCCTTCCCACCCCAAGATCCATATCAAGAGCAACATGTCCAACTGCAGTTGCAGGGATGGCAGACCCATTGCCAATGATGACAGGCTGTGGCAGTGAGAGTTGCCTCAGTGAGGTAAACCATCTCTGTTGACAGCACATGTTGACAGAGGCACCAGAGTCAATGACCCAATGTGTGTTGGAGACATCACTGCTTTGTGTTGTCATGAAGAGTCGAAGAGGAGGGGGGTCATGTTCGGGTAAGTGTGTGACCTTTGCAACCAGTTCATCCTTCTCCTTTTCCTTTTCTGGCTGTGTGGTGGTCTTGGCTGCCTCATCAGACTTCTTCTTTCTACATTCCCTTTCATAGTGTCTGCTTTTCTTGCAGTAGTTGCATTTGCCCTTGTTCTTTTTCGGGTCATCTTTCACTTTCCCTTTTTGCTTGGTAGATGCACTAGCAACAAGTGCAGTCTGTGCAGAGCTAGAGCGTCTTGACTTCTCCTCTATCAAGACTTGCAAGATGACCAAGTCAACTGACAGTTTCCCATCAGAAGACATTAGAATTGTTCAGAGGGTTGAGTACGAAGGGGGCAGCAAGATCACCATCACTATGGCAATTAGGGAGTCTTCAAGGGGTTGGCCAAGTGATTTTAGGATAGTTGTTTTCTGCCGCATAGCATTTAGCTGTGTCTCCATGGAAGTATCATCGGATAGAGTTCCCTGGAACAACTCACCTATGAGATAGGCTATGGTTTGTTTTCCTTTCCCCTCATAATGTTCACTGAGCTTTGTCCAGACTTCTGCCACTGTTGTAGCATGCAGCACACTGCTGAGTGGTTCATCCTTCAAAGTCAGGGTAATCTGAGCATGAGCTCTTTGTCCTTTGCTAACCATTCAAGGTAGCCAGCTGGGTCAGCTGTTGCATTGGGTTGGGTAGTCTGTGATCCTCCAACTATCTCCCACAGGCCACAGACATCAAGGATCATGGCAATCTGATATTTCCATGTCTGGAAATTGGATCCATCATTATCCAGTGAAGGTATGTCATACAGACGACTAGAGGCTTGGGCAGGTTTTGCAGTGGTGGATGCAGTAGACATGGAAATGGTAGTCACACCTCATAGTGGGCCAGCTGTAGATGCTGATGCTGCACCTGACATGGTATATGCTTGGGATAGACTGTTTTTCCAACTTCACAGAATTAGATTCAATGCGAGTCAGGGCTCATAACCTTTTGCAGGTTATGTGGCTGCAGACAGCAGAGGAAGTAAGTCTAGCAAAGGAGTGTCTCAGTTTGAGTTGGTCAAAACTAATAGGGACAGTTATCTACCTAGCAAAGGAGTGTCTAAAGTATATGTAAGTAAACTGTCCAGTCATTAAGGTAGCAATGGGTATCCTCACCTCAGTTTGAGTTGGTTGAAACTGAGGTGTGTCCAGAAAAACTGTCCAGGCTAAGAGTCGAGCATTACATAATATGAGTATGCTGTAAGGGAAATGGATACAACCTCCAACACTCTTCACTTGTCCCCTTTGCCAGGGAGAATAACTATGAGTACTTGCCAGGAATCCCCACTAGCATTCGCCCTGAAGCCTCCTGGTTCATCCCTCCCTCATCCATGACCTCCCATCCTATTGCTTTGGGACAGCGAGTTCTCCTTGTCAGTCTGACATCGAGGAGGACTTTCTTTGGTCATCTCAGGTCTGTTATCAGGCTTGAAAAATCATATGTGGTTGTTTCAGTTTCTCCAGTCGAAGAAGCATATGGATCCTTTGTCCCTGTGCCCTGCAATGTCTACCTCTCAATCTCATCCTTCATTCTTCCAAAATTGCAACAGGTCCAATACCAATTACTGTCATCCAGTCTATCTGATCGCATTCATGATGAATTTGAGACACTTCTCCCTGCTCTTATGGGAGAAGATGGCCCTTCCTCCTCCTCAAACCCTCCAGAACACTAGCTGCAGCTAATGCAGGTCGCTTTACAGAGAGGAGGAGAGGGGGAATGTTGCGAAATCCTATGCCCTGACTACCCTGGAGACCCCCAAAATTGGCCCCTGGCAGAAATCCCCACCATTCTTCATTTGGATGTGCAGCAAATCACCCTAATCCATCTAGATCTCAGATCTAGGAGTCACTATGACTCATTTGCAGTCATATCCCTTAATCAGCAGTGACCAGTGTGCTTACTCATTCCCCTTTTCGCATTATTCATCCATTCCTTTGACGATTCATCCCATTTCAAATAGATTAGTGATAATCTTCGTCATGCTTACTGATTTTGTTTACCAATTGCTTACTGTCCTTACTCATTCTTACCATGCCTTACTATGCCTTACCAATCCTTCACCAATCCCTTTACCAACCACTTATGAACTCATGACAAAGTATTGCTCTATGTTTACCACAGGCTATGCTACTCTTTTGTATATAAAGTACCAATACATCAACAGCAATCAAGCAGCTACCAAGTCCCCTGCATAGGAAGCAGTCCCCTGTGTAAAGACTCACCTGCTCACTCATCATCATCATCTCTATTCCTGCAGTATCTGAGGCTCCATTAAGGGTCTATTTACTGTCCTCTTCATCATTCTACGTTGCTTCTAGGCTCAGAGCAGCCTATTCTCTTTGCTTTTCCCATCTTCCCTTGCTCCCCCTTCATCAGGAGCACCCATACCCTCTGCCCTAGCCCCCTCTAGGTGCACAGAACCCCTCCCCCATTTATTTTAAACAGATCCCTCGAGCCAAAGCCCACATAGGACAACCACCAACTCGGCAATTGTCTTTGTGTTGGTTTTTTGGTGTTTTTGCCATTGATCCACATGTTGACTCACACTTGGTGGGTTTGGATAATGCACAGCACCTGCTTGTAATTATTGTAGAGGAATCAGCCTGCCAGAACAAATCTAGATCATATTGGATTATGACTCAGCGAGAACCTTATTTAGCTTGAGATATTTATCCAAATCCCATTGGCTGAAATGGAGGTCCAAGAACTGTTTCCAATGGAACTCTGATGCATGACATATGAGTGGTGCCATATTATTGGAACTTGAGAATATGCACTCACAGGTTTCCAAGTCTTTGTTACCGAATCCTACCTGATAAAGTGGGTGATTCTCCAGTTGACACATACGATTGTGGGCAAATCCATGGAAGGTGTTGACCACTACCTTCAGCCATTTTTCCTGTGCCTCTTTTCCGAGTGAGCTTGAGGTGATTGTCTTCTTGGATGCACAGCCAACATCATGCCCAACAGCTTGGTCTTGCCCACAAACACCAAGCAACCGATTAACAGCAGCTAATCCATATTTCGCACTATGAGCAATGTGAGCACCTGAATGACACATTGATGGGTCATGTACAGTTCTCTGTTTCGTTTCATTTCCATGATACACTCTATGAAGCTGTGACGGCAAGCCATTACAAAAATACCCATTTGTTTGAATACTTGAATTTGATTTTCTTTGATGGCCTTTGCAGTGGTCCAGTTGTCAGTGCAAGTAGTAACCTGCTTTTCTCTGGCAGCCTTCCCTGGCCTATCCTGCACATCATCCTTAAACCTCTCCACTTCAGTGTGAGGAATGAAATAATTGCTGTGAAATAATTGAGAGTCTGCACACCCCGACCCATCCAAGCACTTGGCAGATTGATTGCCATCCATACTATGTAGCCAAGCAGGGCTCAATGGAGGTTCATCAGGTTGCTGTAATGACTGTTAGGTGCAATGGCAGACTCCAGAGAACTACTTTAACCTCAAAGGCACATGCTGGGCAAGCCCCATGTAGTTTCCATGCAGGTCCATCATGGCCCAGAGCCCACTTAAGTAATGTATGAACAGATCAGAGGATATTAAGATAAATGTCGAAGGTGGCTGAGAGTTGACTGTGGAGGTGTTGAGAATACATGGTCTAGAATACAGATTAGATTGAACCTTGTATGACCATAACCCACTCACATTTTGCCAAGCACAAAGCACCTTCATCATTGCTTGAAGACTGAACAACAACTGGCAGCATTGTATCTGATGGTATAGCTTGAGGCATTCTAACCTGATTGCAATGTGAGGTTGGGAAGGTGAGCACCCAAGTAACCCTACATGTAGCAAGGCCACATTCATGCTCTCATCGGCTTTCTGGATCACGTTAACATGCCACTTGTACTCTAGACTGTCAGCACTAGAGTACCCTACTGTTAGTTAATTGTTGCTTACTTACAAAAGACACTGATGACATCTACATGAAAGACATGGCCACCAGCCAACTCCTTGGGTCCATTATGCTTCCATGCCAGATAGTGATCCATGAGGGTCAGCAACTGTACTTGCCACACTTGATGGGCATGTCTGTTGTGCTGTGCACAAGGGCACATATCATGGCAGTGATGGGACCGAGGTTGACTACATAGATGTTAGAGGGGTTTTCAGGGTATATTGGCCAAGGCGGGATGGAACACACAAATGCATGAATGGCTGAAAATATTTCGAGTACACCAGAGGAGCATCATCGAGCTCATTGTTGTTGTCTTCATCTGGTGGTGGCAGTCCAATGGTGCCTTGATCACCATTGCTGTAATCCAGACTGCTGTTTGAGCCAAAGTCGAGGTCAACTGTATCACCAATCTCCATGTGTGCTTCTGCCAGACATGCTCGCATGGACCAGGTATTGGCTAACTAATCTTCAGCAAGAAGTAAAAATGAAGTTGGGATCATTTACCTCAAACCTCCTCTTGTTTCTTTTCTTGCAGTAGCCTTGCCCTCTGAATTTGCAAGATTGATGCAGTGCTCATACTGAGAGAGAGAGACAATGATAAAACACTTATTCTAACGTGATTTGATGTCGTCCATTGTTTATTCTTCATTGTGGTGTGTAAGCAATTTGAAAAAAAAAATGCAGCATTATATACATACCTCATGTGGCTATGTAGGCACTACACTGGTACAATGTGGTGACATGAGTGCCTCATAACAGCATGACATGATGATCATACACCTAGGCAGGGCTGGGTGGCTCTGACAAATAGGTAGAGCATCTAGCATCCAGATGACTGGTCAGGCAACCATGATAGATAGAAACCAAGACATTAATAGACATACTACAATGTGCACACTGGCGCTGAACATCTGTGGTGGAAGGTTAGAGCTGAATTTTGATTTCACAATGCCTGAATTGCTGTGTGGATGAGTGACCATAGATCATTCCTACTTACATACCACCCTTGTCATCTACATGCTTTGATCTGCACTGCAGCTCATTGAAGGGTGGGTGGGAGCAGGAGAGGGGGGGGGAAGACCCAAATGCAGGCCTGTTGCTCAGTGAGTTCGAAGTAATGGTATGGAAGGATTTTTCAAGAGTAGAACTCGTGTGACTTACACATTAACCTCATCATCGACATGCTTGATCAGCAGCATGGATTGTTCATGCACAGCTAATAGTAAGAACAGGGGGGGAGCTAGATGTAGATCTATTGACACTCAGTGAGTTCGAAGCAATGGTACAGAAGGATTTTTCAAGAGCAAAACTCATGTGACTTACATATTATAACTTTGTCGTTGATGTGTCTGATCAGTGGCATGGATTGTTCATGCACAACTAATAGTAAGAACAGGGAGGAAGGGGGGAGCTAGATGTAGATCTATCGACACTCAGTGAGTTTGAAGCAATGGTACAGAAGGATTTTTCAAGAGCAAAACTCATGCAACTTACATATTATAACCTCGTCATTGACATGTCTGATCGGTGGCATGGATCATTCATGCACAGCTAATAGTAAGAATGGGGGGGAGGGGGGAGCTAGACATAGATTTATTGACACTCTGTGAGTTTGAAGCAATGGTACGGAAGGATTTTTCAAGAGCAAAACTCATGCAACTTACATATTATAACCTTGTCATTGACATGTTTGATCAGTGGCACAGATCATTCATGTGGGACTAATAGTAAGAACAGGGAGGAAGGGGGGAGCTAGATGTAGATCTATCGACACTCAGTGAGTTTGAAGCAATGGTGTGGAAGGATTTTTCAAGAGCAAAACTCATGCAACTTACATATGATAGCCTCGTCATTGACATGCTTGATCTGTGCTGCAGATCACTGAAGCGTGGGTGGGAGCGGGAGGGGGAGGGAACACAAACACAAACCTATTGCTTGGTGAGGTCAAAGCAATGGTACAGAAGGATTTTTCATGGGTAAAACTCGTGCGACTTACATGCTAACCTCATCCTCAATGTGCTTGACCAGCAGCACAAATCATTTGATAGTAGCAGTGGGAAATAGGCTAGACATAGATCTATCAACACTTAGTGAGTTTGAAGCAATGGTACAGAAGGAATAAGACCATTCTTGACTTACATGCTGGCCTCAGCGACTTCAGTTGGATCAATGACAAGGAACCTGGCAGCAACCCCTTGTACTGCATGGGTACAGGCAAGATGGCTATGAGAACAATCTGAGTCAGAGTACAACACAATGAAAGGGGACATACCAGTATTACCACTGCAGTGCAGGAAACGAGAGCAGCATATGCACTCTACACTGCAGATTGTTGACACACAGTTACATGAGCAAAAACAACATTGATGGGACCAGCTAGTGCATGAAAATCGATGTGGGTGACCAGTAGGGACAAGGCAGCATGGTCATTGAGCAGCACAACGGCGTGCAGCGCTGTGCTCACTGTTGCCAGTAGCAAGGAAGATGATAAGAGATAAGTACAAACTCTGCTTAGAGTCAGACACTGTACCTGACACAGCCCCACATCAGAACTATAATTCCGGGAATGCCTGGGTGGTTGATTTTCAACCCACCTCCCAATAGTACCTTGTATTATGTTTTTACCCTAATTAATGTTGTCTATCATGCTAGTAACACAGTGCTAATAATATATAAAGAAAACCACATTAAAATTGGCCCATAATCAAGCGAGATACATTGCTCATCATGGGCAACAGCGAGCACAACAGTCCTGACATCGTGGGAAACAGCAGGCACAGGCAGTGTTGTCAGGAGGTGGTACTGGAGTTTGTTTTGGCAGATTGCACAATGATTATATAATGCTGCACTCTTATCTACTAGTGGATCAGCTGATCTAATCTTGCCCTATCTACCTGGTAGCTTTTCTCACCACTACAGCTAAATTCAAAATGTTAGACTGCTTTCCTCTGTGTTCATCTTGGATCTTGGTTTACACTGATTTATGAGTACAAATAGAACTTAGCCAAACTGGGATTGTTTGCTCCCAGGTTTCATGGCAATTCCACTGCAGTCTTTTGCAGGAGCCTGCCCCTCCACATCTTTTGTGTAGTGCCCAGTAGACAACAACTTGAAGTCCTTACCAGCTGGAAATGAGTATAAGTTCAGCGAGACTCAATCAATTCAAGCACTCATTCTCTGAACTAACTGCCCAATCCTGACCTCACCTTGTAATTACGGTTAACAATGTTGGTCATGGTTGACTGGTCATAGTATTGTGTACACTATGTCAAGTCCAAGCTAGAAGTTCAACACAGATCCTCTGGACTTCAGTCATGGTCATTCTGGACAGCCTGGAAAAGTCGTTATAAAAGCACAGTAGTGAGTCAGAGCCCCAGTGATATGTCTGCTAAATCCTTTCAATATGCTTTCTCTGGCTGATTACACACCATGGATTGCCATGAAACCTGGGAGTAGTGAAAGGCAGGGGTATGGGTAACCCCTGGGGGGTCACGGGTAGGGGTACTGTGGGTAGGGGTACGGGTTACATCTAGCCGACCCGTACCCTACCCATTACCCCTGGTACATACCCCCAGTACCCCTCACCTTAGTAGCACTATTACTACTTCATACTAAGTACATTTTTAAAAAAAAAAATAGGGATGAATTTTAGCAGTACAACCTTTAACTGAGGTCAAGTAGTTGCACCCCATATGAAACTGAGAGCCCTGCTTAAAGATTGAGTAAGATACATCAGTGCAAAATCCAGCAGGAGGATAGAGGGGAAGTTGAGCTCGGTGCTGAACGCCAACCACAGGGCCGATCAACTCGAAACTTCAGGAGGCTGTTGAGGACATCTTGGGGGTTACTCCGAAAAAGGAATCGAGAGAATCGGCTCACTAGATGTGATGATATTTAAAAATTCGTCCAAGGCCACCCCAACTGCAAAAACTTGGAATATCTCCATGACCGCCAAGAGACTATGGGCATATCATACACCATTCGAAAGCGAGAGTAAAATAGTACAACGACCTACAATGGCGAGGTGATCGGCCATGAATTGAGGGAGATATTGCGAATACAGTTTCGTGCAACAGTGTGGTTGGGAGGGTAGAGATGAAGAGGGTGCCGAATGCCAACCAGAGTGGTGATCGATATGAAACTGCAGGAGCGTGTCGGGGACATCTTGGGAGTTACTCCGAAAAATGAATTGAGAGAATAGACTCACCAGATCTGATAATATTTAATAAACCGTCCAAGGCCACCCCATCTGGAAAAACTCGGAATATCTCCACACCCGCTGGGACACTGTGGACATATCATACACCATTTGAAAGCGATAATAAACTAGTACAACAACCTACAATGGCGAGATGCGAAGCCATGAATTGAGGGAGATATGGCAAACACAATCCCGTGGGACAATTGGATGGAGGGGGGGAAGACGAAGCTACTGAACGGCAACTGTTGGGGGGATCACTGCGAAACTCCTGTTTGTGGTAGAAGACACCTACGAGGACAGGGAGAAAAAGAAAGCATACCAATTGGCCCATCCGATCCTGAGATAATCACTGAGAGATCTCGAACACCTCCCCACACAAACCTATCAATATCTCCACAACGACAGCACAGAATTAGATAAATTTAGTATCAATAGAGAGCTCTCACTGCAGAGAATGTTAGTACGGAAAAGCGAGAGAATCGGTGGGATATTGAGTGAGATAGGACGTACCAAGCTGGGGGTAGGCCGGGTAAACCCTATGGGGGTAGGGACCCCTACACCCGTGGGAACTACCCGTACCCTTGGGTCAGGGGTACGGGTAGAGTGGGGGTACGGGTACGGGTTGGCCCCGGGGATACCCGTGGGTTACCCCTGCCGTTCACTACCTGGGAGCAAACAATCCCAGTTTGGCTAAGTTCTATTTGTACTCATAAATCAGCGTAAACCAAGATCCAAGGTGAACGCAGAGGAAAGCAGTCTAATGTTTTGAATTTAGCTGTAAGTCACTGCTGAGTGCTGCAGCACTGTAGTATTAGATCCCCCCTCTAATTAGTAATGAAGATCACATCACATCTTTGTTACTAATATGTAATGTGAATGGTGACACACAGGTGATTTTTCGACCTATACATCCCGATTATTAAGCCTAATTAGCCACGTTCTGATACACCATCATAATGCCTAATTTGGCTTGTCAACTTGCTTTTCCCAACACCAGCAACAACTCCTGCCCCAAATACCCTCTACCTTCATAGAACTGGAGTACCAAGGTATGATGGCTGGTGGGCACTGCTTGGCTATGTGCCGTCATGCCACTCCTCCTTTTGGCTTCCTTCTCATGCCCCTTCTCCCACTCTGTTGTCATCATTGCTATTGTTGCTGCCATTCTTGGCACTGTATTGTCGATCTCACTGATCTCTACCTACCAACTCGCCCCTCTGATGACACAGGTGAGTTTCATTCATTTTCTAATGCCCAATTCCATCTCTAGTTACTTCTCATCGTCGTTACTGTCACCACCCTTTCTCAGCACTGCATCATTGCTCTCACCGACCTCTACCAACTGACTCACCCCTCTGACAACACAGGTAAGTTTCATTCACTTTCAAATGTCTGATTCACACTCATGCCCCTTCTCCTGCTCTCTTATCACTGCTGCTGTCGTCGCTGCCATTCTGGTGGCTGCTGCACTCTTCTCACCATTTCCCATCTGCCAACTTGTGATCTAAATGATGCAGGCAAACTTCAAGCCCTTTCCAGCATCCCCTACAGCCCAAACACCACCATTCAGCTTGCCTTGTCGTACCACTGGTTCCCATCATGTCTTGTCAAACCTCAACCAGGCTCCGAGGACTTTCAAAGTCAGTATCTCTTCATGGGTTCAGAGGACACATTTGGTGCACAAGGGTACTGCAGGCAGGGAGACAGACAGATCACCTTCACAACAATGATGAGCAGTGCATTGCAGATGTTCGATGTATGTCCTCTTTTATTTTTTTCGCTACTGTTATGTAACCGATCTACCATAGTGATGGCCACCGAAGACCAGGACACCATAGACCAAATGTTCGAGGACCAAGGCATGAATGTAGAAAATGGTGAATCCATACCCTTTGGCAGCCCAGGTTCAGACAGTGATTATGGGAATGATGACAAGTTCTCAGGATGGCCAGAACATGTCTCCAGATGGTTTGCTCTTTTCTCTGGTGTAGCCTTACCTGCACTAATGGCAGTACACTAGGTACTGAGCAGATTGTCAAGATCGCAGGGACCATATCAAGCTTCAAATTAATCATTGGGATGCCCAAATGCCTTGCCTTGTCAAGGCCTATCTTGACTTCTGTTCTTGCAGTTCTGACAATGGTTTTTCAGTGGAGGAACATCCTGAGGCATTTGTCATGCCTGAAAACCATTCCCCCGACATCATCACTGAAATAGAGCTTGTCAATATCTTCTGTAAGTTGTGAAAGCTGTGGCATTCAAGTAGTACCATTTTCTTAATTTGCCTTCCACCCAGCCCAGCGCAAGGCATCACTGATGGCTCACCCACATCATACATTCCCTAATGAAAACCTCATCTACCACAGATATCTGGGCTGCTCACCCATATATCCAACCATTGCCATCTCCCTCCACACTCTCGCCATTTTTTGACAGGCATGCCATGCATGCCCATGTTTCAGCATCCACATGCAGTGCAAAATGTTATGTCATCTCCATAATGTAAGACAGTTTCATGTCGTCATATGTTCTGTATTGACTCCCTTGCAGATGCCATATTGTCCATATCTCTTCCAACAACTCACACAAGCCTTTGATGTGTATCTAGAAATCATTCATTGTGTTGATCAGAAGATCCAAGTGGCCCTTAACCAGAGTGCTCGAGAGTGGAGGCTTTGAAATGAGTGTCCAGTCTGCTTCTATCATGTCAAAGATGAGCCGACGCTGACATTTGACTGGTTCATTTCCATTGACGGGAACAATAGCCTCAAGCGATGGGACACAAGAGTGTATGGCACCATTCCTCTTGCAGATCACTGCACCACAAGATCAACCTATTGGCTGAGTAACAAGGAAGTTGACAACTTCAAATATGAAGTCAAAGCCAGACAGGTATTTTTAATTTGATGATACATTGTCTCTGTTGACTGATCAGTGCTGTGAAGACACAGGGACCACATACCGACACAGGTGCAGAGATCTATGATGATGATTGGTCTGCAGAAGCAGCTGACATCTCTAAAGAATTTAATTGTGTCGACCAATGGTGTAATGCCAGGGCTGATGTGTGGAAGAAGACCTTTGACATGTTCGAGGAGTCTGGAATCTTCATTGCCACTTGTTGGCATCACTTTGTTCTCTAGGCTTGTGATATGATAAAGAGCAGTGAACTGTAAGTGTCAGCTGGGCTGGCATCCAATGTACATTGAGGGCACTGGTAATATGGAGGGGGAAGGCTGTGAACACATTTTTTCAGCTTTCAACGAGCTGGCCTGAAGTACATGCCATGCAACTCAGTTCCATCAACATCAGGCTATCAAACAACATATCACATTTTGGAACCAGGACAAATATGAGGCACTTAGTATGTATCGTTCTTACTTATTCTCATCCCCCCTGATACCTTTATTAGCACGTTTCATTTGGAACCATTACCAAGAAGTGATGGAGTCAGTCCATCGCCTCAGTAGTGAACTTAGTTTTCTCAAGGCTGCATTAAATATTACTGATGATGATTTCCCTTGGTTTATTGCCGAAGAACACTTGTATCTCAGCTCCCTCAAGGAATCGCTGGCTCAGGACATACAGAAAGTTCATTATGTGCAAGTCCTTGATGACCTCAAAGAGAAAAGGTATGGTCATCTCAGCTACTCGGTGTATCACAGAACTGAATCAGCAGTACTGTTGCATCAGATTAGAATGGAACTCTGCATGTGACGGTGCCAATGCAGCCCTGAGTGGCATTATTGAAGGTGACTTCAGCACAATGGCAGCTGCCATCAATCAGGCTCGTGTTCAGGTTGAGCTCGTGTATATGAAACTGCAAAACACAGAAGCACTGGCTGTGCATATTCAAGGCCAGCTTGGCCTCGAGTCACCCTGGAAGGTTGGTTGTGAAGAATATAACTGCTACAGGGAAGAAGCTATGCTTGGCAAGTACCACAAGGTGTTGGGTGAACTGGAACAGTCGGTTGTCATGCGTCTTTTTGAGCTCTCCAAGCTCACAATGCTGGGTACCAGTAAGTAGTTTTACCTCGTCTATCAACCATACTCATGTGAGGTGACAGGGTATAAACTCTGTCAACAGATCAGCAAGGGTCTTCAACGGAGATCCGAAGCTATTCAGAAAGCGATTACATGGTACAATTTCCAAGCCAGAAGACTTGATCCCCTGCGACCCCCCATCTCGTGGAAAGACATCGCACAATATTCATTTTTAGGGGAATTCAATCTACTACAGCATGTGCAGGATGACATTCGAGAATGCATGTGGGCTAAACCAGCTGTCCATGAGGCCACAACTAAATTCTTCAAATTATGTCACACAAAAGAAGAAATCATGAGGTTAAATGTCGAGATGTGTCATTTATGAATGGCTATACATGACAAAGAGAGGGAAGCATCACAAACCATTGCCAACTTCTGACACTCTGACCCACTCCTTGCATGTGAATTCGAGTGCCTTCACCAACCATGAGCAGCAGTGAATGCTATCCATATACACTGCTTAGACTGCCTCGAGAAACAGTATGGATTGCCATGAAGTAGCATCGGCACCCATGCACAGGTAGCCCATTCTGATGGTGATGGTGTAGTGGTGCCAGATCCCATCTGTCAGGATGAGGACATGGCATCTGGTGATATGAGGAAGATGCTGCCTGGTTTTCAAAATGAGGGATCTCTACCAGGTAACCGCTCATGTCCTCTTCTGCAATATGCTGTCTAATTTGTTTATTAGAGCAATCATCTACTTTCAACGACATCTACGCACTTTATATCAATGATCCAGGAGATCACGACCTTCTGGATGATGAAGAAGATATGATGAACCTTCAATCAATGGCAGATTGATGGATACAGTCAATCTTTTTATGGTCACTCATTTGTATGCTACTACTCACATCTCCATGCCACTGTTTTCCTTTCTTAGTTGCTGATGCAGGTAGACTGCATCAGCAACCTAGAAAGGGAATAGTCTCAGTTTCCTTGTTAGTCCCTCACATGCAGTGCTGCTTCCAGTTGACTTTCCATTGTCTGCCAAGCCACTTGGCTCCCCAGAATTCAAGTGTTACACTGTCCCCCCCTCACACACACCCATTCATAAGTCAACTGCTCCATCCGCTGACACTTTCACTCTCTAGATTTCAATCTTCATACTGCTGCCTTCCACTGTATATTCTCAGGATGGTGGCTGCGAGCGGTGGAATATGGTATTGTTCATTCTCTGTCCTTTTATGTACAATATGAAGAAACCCAGAAAAAAAGCACAATGAATCTTGTGATGAGTTTGAGGGATGTTACTATGATAAAGAGTGGTAGTGCTATCACATACGAGTGTTGAATTGAATGCGGGATGTTGCAGCCTGGGTACTTTGGGAATGATCACAATTATTGACCCCTAAGTTTGTGAGGTGTGCATGATCAATAGTGCATAATGTTTCACTGCCTTCTGTTGACCCATTACAAGACATGGTTTTTCTTTTCCTTGCTGCTTCCTTTCAATGAGATGACTTGTTGTGTGGCAAGTGAAGGGACAACCGCCCAGTAGCACTTTCATTCATTTTTGTCATACTGTATCATACACCAACACGAGGATCTGGCAGCTAAATGACTTGGAAATATACATGTAGAGATAACATAAATTCAGTATTCAGCATCTTCATTGTTGGCATGCATCATTGCAGGTTTATCCTTTGAATCTGACATTCCACCAATTTATGCGTCCACTTCTACATTGATTTGGACTATGGAACCTGCTATTCCTAAGGTATTTTGTCCACCATCTTGCTTTTGTTTGGATGCATGATAATGCTGGCACTGCAACATACATTTCCTATTTAGGATTGCACTCCTCAGCAAAAAAAGCGCAAAGTCATTGCTTCGCCATTTTTACAAACTGCTGTAAGAGCACATCTCCATAGCTGCGCCAAGTCGAGAAGCATTATCATTCACAGCAGATGACAACGTGGTTGACATGGGTGAACAACGAGTGGTAAGCATTTTGGTGCACATCTTACGCACAGTGGTAATGATTACTAAAACCTTCAGTATATAACATGTAAGATAGCATGGGGTACTCAAACGTACCTTGTCTACCTCCTGCCAATCCTCATTGATACTACTATGATGGCTTTCCAGCATACTGACCTCGAAAATGGCAGAAGTGGGAAGGCTTCATTTGAATGTCAAAACCTATTCATGGTCGCAGCAATCACATCACTGTATTCCTCTCCATTTGCTGAAGGTTTCAACATTGGCCAGCACCAGGCAGCCATACAGGCTCTTCTCAGATACAGTGTGCATGAAGATGGTATGCACCACCATGTCAAGTCACCGGGTGGTCTCCATCCAGCTTATGTGGCCTTCAATCCCATTGACAAAACTGAGGGTAAAATCATTCACAGGACAGACTTGATTGAAGCATCGCTTGGTGATGTTTTTGATGCAGTAAGTTTAACATTCAGCATATTACAAGTTCTTCAAGCCTCATGATATACCAGATTACTTTGCAGGACCATTTAGATGGCGGATTATCTGTTCTTGTTAGATGCCCAGGTTCTGACACCATTTCTGCCGAAGAGTTGGCAGTTGATGTCTACATTACCCCTTGTGAGATCCTTGAAAATGAGTGCATCCATGGTGACTCTGCCATGCTCGTCCAAGCTTTCTGTCAGGAGTTTGCTGTTCCTCACCTGCAATGCTTCATGGAGTGGTGCAAAATTGAGTCAATTAGGGCTCCCAAACCATGCTGTAAATCCATACTCGTATATCCCTTAGTTTCACTAATTTCAGTGCAGCAGGTGCAGATTCCATTACTCTCAGCAGGCTGAATCACCTTCCCCCTTCCATAAACCCCAACTCTTCACGAATTCTATGTGTGGCATTCAACCCTGAGGCAAAACCTGGTGCAGAGGAGGATGAGCAGCACCTATCACCTTCCGCCACAATTTGTGAGACCATCAAATTCATTCCTAGCATAAAGAAGCCACAGCCTCCTGGCACACTGACCACTTCTCTTTGCCAACGTTCTACCCATCAACGTTGTCCTGCAGATGCTTTTCTAAATGCAGCTAACACCCTCTCTTTGGATCCAACCCCACTTTCCATTTCTCCAGATCAGTCAGCTCCGAGTTCCCTGTTGATTAGCATTGGACCCAACACAGATGCCATACTTGACTGTTTCAGTCTTGGAGATGAGGTACTTCCTCACTTGTATGTGTTGGTTGGGACAGTGCACAGCAGCCATTGGGAGGTTGTTCTGAGGGCCAAGCCATGGAATCTGACATATGAGCAAGCTTCCAATCTATCCAGGGCACTGCTAGCTGATATCAAAGGAACACCTGAATTTCATATTATGATGGTATTTCCCTTTACTTGTGTGGTTCTCTGGCAATGTCTAACTAATGCTATAGCAAACAACATACCTGACCCTCAGTGCTCTCCTGAGAATCCTTGGTGTCGCAACCCTGTCAGGTGTGCTTTATATTCTATTCCTCATGGTATTCTAGTGAACTTCATATTCCACATTTATGCATATTTGTCGCTCTAGGTTCTGAATATAATGGGGTCTTACCCCCTGCATCCAACAGTTGAATATTGCCGCACATCAGGGGACCTTCTCCCCCTCCTCCTCATGGTTATACAAACATTCTATTCTTCCAAGTCCACTGCCTGACACATTCAGCCCAAAGCACATCCCTGGATCAAGGTCATCCTTAGTGTGAATGTGCGCATGGCACTGAAATTGAATCAGCACGACAAAGCGGAGAGGTTTGAAAAGGACCTAGATGATGCATGGCAATCGCTGGACAAGGTAATGAAGACTCTTGCCTCCAACACAAGGTGCATGACCAAATAATGTTTATCATATTGCATAACATTATGATAAACAATATTTGAAAGTGGTTAAGAATAATGTCAGAATATTGTTACTGACAATATAGAGTAGTTATGATGAATGGGTCTAGCATGATGTAAGACAATTTCAGGGGACATTATGCTTACATTATTGAAAATACAAATTACAATAGTGTTTGCATAAATGAAAGGTATCATTTAGTATAACTCCTGTTTATTGAATATGGCAACACTGGAGAAATATTGAAAAGCACATCTAAAATATTGTTCAAGGAATGGTACAAACATTATTTTGATGTTATTATAATGTGGTTGGCAAGATAAGGAGGGAGAGAGTATGGAAAGGTTGTTGGAGGTGGAGGTGATGGAGGTTGCCAGGCAGAGACCAACCCAGATTGAGGATTGGGTTAGGGTTGGGGAGAGGAGGGCAATCCGGATTGAGGATTGCCACTCAGACACCAATCCGGATTGAGGATTGGGGAGAGGAGGGCAATCCGGATTGAGGATTGCCACTCAGACACCAATCCGGATTGAGGATTGGGGAGAGGAGGGCAATCCGGATTGAGGATTGCCACTCAGACACCAATCCGGATTGAGGATTGGGGAGAGGAGGGCAATCCGGATTGAGGATTGCCACTCAGACACCAATCCGGATTGAGGATTGGGGAGAGGAGGGCAATCCGGATTGAGGATTGCCACTCAGACACCAATCCGGATTGAGGATTGGGGAGAGGAGGGCAATCCGGATTGAGGATTGCCACTCAGACACCAATCCGGATTGAGGATTGGGGAGAGGAGGGCAATCCGGATTGAGGATTGCCACTCAGACACCAATCCGGATTGAGGATTGGGGAGAGGAGGGCAATCCGGATTGAGGATTGCCACTCAGACACCAATCCGGATTGAGGATTGGGGAGAGGAGGGCAATCCGGATTGAGGATTGCCACTCAGACACCAATCCGGATTGAGGATTGGGGAGAGGAGGGCAATCCGGATTGAGGATTGCCACTCAGACACCAATCCGGATTGAGGATTGGGGAGAGGAGGGCAATCCGGATTGAGGATTGCCACTCAGACACCAATCCGGATTGAGGATTGGGGAGAGGAGGGCAATCCGGATTGAGGATTGCCACTCAGACACCAATCCGGATTGAGGATTGGGGAGAGGAGGGCAATCCGGATTGAGGATTGCCACTCAGACACCAATCCGGATTGAGGATTGGGGAGAGGAGGGCAATCCGGATTGAGGATTGCCACTCAGACACCAATCCGGATTGAGGATTGGGGAGAGGAGGGCAATCCGGATTGAGGATTGCCACTCAGACACCAATCCGGATTGAGGATTGGGGAGAGGAGGGCAATCCGGATTGAGGATTGCCACTCAGACACCAATCCGGATTGAGGATTGGGGAGAGGAGGGCAATCCGGATTGAGGATTGCCACTCAGACACCAATCCGGATTGAGGATTGGGGAGAGGAGGGCAATCCGGATTGAGGATTGCCACTCAGACACCAATCCGGATTGAGGATTGGGGAGAGGAGGGCAATCCGGATTGAGGATTGCCACTCAGACACCAATCCGGATTGAGGATTGGGGAGAGGAGGGCAATCCGGATTGAGGATTGCCACTCAGACACCAATCCGGATTGAGGATTGGGGAGAGGAGGGCAATCCGGATTGAGGATTGCCACTCAGACACCAATCCGGATTGAGGATTGGGGAGAGGAGGGCAATCCGGATTGAGGATTGCCACTCAGACACCAATCCGGATTGAGGATTGGGGAGAGGAGGGCAATCCGGATTGAGGATTGCCACTCAGACACCAATCCGGATTGAGGATTGGGGAGAGGAGGGCAATCCGGATTGAGGATTGCCACTCAGACACCAATCCGGATTGAGGATTGGGGAGAGGAGGGCAATCCGGATTGAGGATTGCCACTCAGACACCAATCCGGATTGAGGATTGGGGAGAGGAGGGCAATCCGGATTGAGGATTGCCACTCAGACACCAATCCGGATTGAGGATTGGGGAGAGGAGGGCAATCCGGATTGAGGATTGCCACTCAGACACCAATCCGGATTGAGGATTGGGGAGAGGAGGGCAATCCGGATTGAGGATTGCCACTCAGACACCAATCCGGATTGACAAAGACCCTTACCAAAATAGGGGGAGTGAGTGAGACTCAAGGAGGGTGACCAACAATGAACCCCTAAGGCAGGAGACTTTGGTAGACTTGACTTCATCAGCACAATGGGTTTACCTGCCTGCAGCTCACACTTGATTGGCACTTGTCATAGGTTGCAAAGTCATACAAAAGTAATATACACCGATATATTGACAGGCCCTTATATACTACTGGCTGAAGACAAGGGTGAAGGATACTAAGACAATCAAGTGTGCAGCAGGTTAAATAATTTGCAGCACTGCAATACAGGTTAATGGAGGATGCATAAATCTATTTGTAATATATTTATACATCACAGAAAGCACTGCCTTTTCTGTCAGTGGTCTCCAAATTGAGGATTGCCCTCCTCTCCCCAATCCTCAATCCGGATTGGTGTCTGAGTGGCAATCCTCAATCCGGATTGCCCTCCTCTCCCCAATCCTCAATCCGGATTGGTGTCTGAGTGGCAATCCTCAATCCGGATTGCCCTCCTCTCCCCAATCCTCAATCCGGATTGGTGTCTGAGTGGCAATCCTCAATCCGGATTGCCCTCCTCTCCCCAATCCTCAATCCGGATTGGTGTCTGAGTGGCAATCCTCAATCCGGATTGCCCTCCTCTCCCCAATCCTCAATCCGGATTGGTGTCTGAGTGGCAATCCTCAATCCGGATTGCCCTCCTCTCCCCAATCCTCAATCCGGATTGGTGTCTGAGTGGCAATCCTCAATCCGGATTGCCCTCCTCTCCCCAATCCTCAATCCGGATTGGTGTCTGAGTGGCAATCCTCAATCCGGATTGCCCTCCTCTCCCCAATCCTCAATCCGGATTGGTGTCTGAGTGGCAATCCTCAATCCGGATTGCCCTCCTCTCCCCAATCCTCAATCCGGATTGGTGTCTGAGTGGCAATCCTCAATCCGGATTGCCCTCCTCTCCCCAATCCTCAATCCGGATTGGTGTCTGAGTGGCAATCCTCAATCCGGATTGCCCTCCTCTCCCCAATCCTCAATCCGGATTGGTGTCTGAGTGGCAATCCTCAATCCGGATTGCCCTCCTCTCCCCAATCCTCAATCCGGATTGGTGTCTGAGTGGCAATCCTCAATCCGGATTGCCCTCCTCTCCCCAACCCTAACCCAATCCTCAATCTGGGTTGGTCTCTGCCTGGCAACCTCCATCACCTCCACCTCCAACAACCTTTCCATACTCTCTCCCTCCTTATCTTGCCAACCACATTATAATAACATCAAAATAATGTTTGTACCATTCCCTGAACAATATTTTAGATGTGCTTTTCAATATTTCTCCAGTGTTGCCATATTCAATAAACAGGAGTTATACTAAATGATACCTTTCATTTATGCAAACACTATTGTAATTTGTATTTTCAATAATGTAAGCATAATGTCCCCTGAAATTGTCTTACATCATGCTAGACCCATTCATCATAACTACTCTATATTGTCAGTAACAATATTCTGACATTATTCTTAACCACTTTCAAATATTGTTTATCATAATGTTATGCAATATGATAAACATTATTTGGTCATGCACCTTGTGCAAGCACCACAAGAGCATTCAGCGTGTCGAAAATGATCTTCATTTAGGCCATATGAAGTTCTGCTCCAGGCACAGCAAGATTAGTGCTTGGAATGCCTTTTGTTGGAAGAAGGGGCACATGATGAATCAGTCAAATGAAAGTGGTATGTATTTATGTCATTTCATTTTACTCTACAGGGCTGTTTACTTAACCACATTGCAGTGGCTGGTAGCAAGGGTATGCTGCTCAACTTAGTCTGGGAGAGTTGCATGGAGTATCATGAGCTTTCAGCCGAAGACAAGAATCGCCTCATTGAAGAATTCAGTGAGTTGAGAGAGGCGAAGGCCATTGGGGTCCATGTCACCACAAAGTCAAAAATCAATGATATCACCCACATGCTGAAGGTGGTCGAGAATGAGGTATGCCCATTCCCCCCCTTGCTATCTCTGTTATTTATAGCTATTTTTTCAGCTCCATAATCTCAAGTTGCAGACTGGTGTCAAGACTGTGCTTTATGCAACATGGGGGATGACTGATCTTCCACTTCAAGGTGTTGCATTTGCAACTGAGGGTAGTGTTGCCACAACTCTGACTAATAGTTGACTCGAGTTGAAGTCGAGTATGCAGCTTAGTCATACTTTCCCAGGTCGGGTCAATCAAAATATCTCTGACTCGACCAGCTCGGTTAGTTGCGACTTCTGACTTCCAGTCAACCAGCCGGTCATCACCCAGTTGGAAAATTTTGTGGGGTATAATTTTAATAAAGTTAGACTATGTCTAAGTAATACTAGTGTTGCTGTCGAACCAAGCCTCAGTTGCTACAGGCCTAGTGTTGCCTCGGTTCAGTTCGGAGGCCCGAACCGTTCAGGATTGAGCAGCTTAGTCAGCGAAAAAAGTACCCACAATTGTAGCCCCATATTCAAAACCCCCAAATCAAAAAGAATTATATTAATAACTAGTAAATTGAGCGAGCTACGGCCAACGGCTTGAGGCGGTTTGGCGAACTGTGGCAACACTACAGCATACAGAGACATTTTCTAATAAGGATGAAACCGAATATTCGAAAAACACTTGCTTTTGTCATTACTTCTGCAAACACCTGTAAAATATATTGTTCACTTATGTATTATCCATATCATGCAATTTCGTTTCGTTGTTGTTTGGCTCTCTGTCCTCGTCTATGACGTCACACACCGCACCCGTTTTCCTCTTTGTTGGTTGCCTCAAGCCATAAACTACTACACCTTACGAATACCCACATTTCCTGTAGCCTCGCCACTCAGGACATGTACATTGCCTGAACTGAAGGCCTTTCCTGGTAATCACCATCCATATTTTCGGGAGCTTCTCCGTAGAAGACTGCGAACTATCATTGAGTGCCCAAGCGCGTTCGTCATACAACGTTAGGGCTTCCAGCAGAGTGTCAAAGACTTCGTCAGGCATCCAGGAAGTACTGCTTACAAGTAAGGCGACTCTATCCTCACGCAACGTAGGCGTATTGATCTGCAAATGTTGCAACGAAATACGAGATTCACGAGAAGGCCAACTCATCATCGTAAACTCGGCAGAGTAAGGGACGTTGGGTTTCAGCAAAAAAAATGCTGTTACGCGCCTCATGTACTTCGGGTGGCAAACACTTGTGGAAACGGCTTGGAGGGCGATCGTAAAGGACGGCCATTCTGCCACTTAAAGATGGTCAGCTAATGTGTAAGGTATAAGTACAAGTATACGGTATACGTCAAGTTCCATTTGCTTGCGAGGTGATCCCACATGGCCCGAGTGACGAATAGATGGGCATATGCAGAACGCCCAAAAACCTCCTCAAACCTGCTTCACAGTCAGTCCCGCAGTCTTGCTATTGTGGTTTCACATACTGTTTGGCAATCATTACAAATGGATGACCATGCCCCAGCTTCAGAGCTACGATGCTGGGCCCAAGATTGTGCCGGTCAGTGATCACTTTACTTGCTCGGATCCAACCTACAAGCCACACAAGGGGAAGGGTAGGGATACTAGGTGGGTTCTTGGAGCGAGGTTAGTAGACCTGGAATGTTAGGAGTGACGAAAGTAAACGAACATAAGTGTGATCTGAATATCCAAAAAAACTCGCTTTGTCATTACTTCCAATGATGACGTGTTTACCAACATTGGGAAGAGGTGTTATGAGGAAGCATGTAGGCGAACTTGGATAGAAACAACGTAAACGAATTAACTGTTGAGGGGCAGCACCATACTGCGAGACGTCGATATCGAAACCACGATTTTGATCAACATCAAGATTGGAACGGCAAACCCTTCCCACAGTGATGAATGCAGGGGATGGCATCTGAGAGTCGCATTCAGCAGCCATCAAAGGCATGGCCACAAAATCCTGCATAAGAAATGTGCATTGACAAATGCAGGGAAAGAAGGAGAAGACGTACGTCCATTGCAAACAGCTGCAAAATAGGATCTGTGGTCTCCATGTTAGCTGCAGCAGTTGTCTGCAAGATGACACGTGCGATGCCACTGTATGGCCCATCCTCCAGCAGAGCAGGGTCTCCACCGAAGGTGAAAAAATCAACAGCAAGATCACCAGAAGGCAGGGGCAAAAATCCGTCGTGCTTCCAAAAGGTCTTGCCTTGTGAATAGGTGAATGCACGGCCATTTCGAACGCCAACCACCCCATGAACATTACAGGAGGATGCCATGACAGGAGGTCAGAAGCTGTAAACACGAAGACGGGCACAGAGACAGAGGTGCTACCTATCTGTGATGATGCCATGCATGACACAATGGCGAGGCTGCTCTCAATCGAAGGCGAGTCACACTGTTTTGCACACGGTAGCTGATGAAAATGCAGAGCGGTATCGGCTGAGGATGCGAACCAACAGCGATGACCATGGAACCCGCTCTCTACGGGGGAGTGATGCATGGACGACACAAAGTCGACGCGAAACGTCGATCAGTACAGTGATGACTCACACAGTCATGCATGCACGAACAGCTTAGTAACACAGATAGGAGCCGACGTAAGGAAGGACGAATAGGGACACAGGGGAGTCACGTGGGTGGACGCTTCCGACGGCCTCTCCTCCTTACAGTATCTGAATGATGATGATGATTACTGTTGCGGGAACTTGTGTGGTCTGACAGATGGCGTCTAGAAATGAGCACAGCGGGATGATGATTGCAAAATACAAAGTAACAAAGTAGCTAACGCCTCAGAGCACTCGGAATGAGATGGCAGCACACAGCAACATTCATGAGCTCAGTACAACTTGACTGGCCCCGATGCTGCATGGTCACCCTCTGCCAACGCCATCGTATCGAGAATAGTGCTCATCACTTCGTTACCATTTGCCTGTGACATCACGAGGGCACCAAGAGCATCTTCCCTACCCTGGTCTCGAACCATCTCATTTTCCATCGTGCCCCAGTATCGAGTGAAATGAAATCTGTCTTGTTTGAGTGAAAACTTGAGTAGCTGTAAGGCTTCCATCAACATGGGACTAATGCGGTTTCGTTTCTTGGTGTTGGTTTCTGCGCTCGACGAGAATATATGCTCACACGGGACAGAAGATGGTTGAACCAGAAGATAGTCCATGGCAATGCGATATATTGTGGGGAACCTCGCGCGTTCTAGCTATACAGGATGTCAGCTCTACATCCAGTAGATTGCATGTCGAGGTCTTCTCTTACCTCCCAGAATGCAAGCACGTCGGCATCCGCTTGGCTAGTGGTTGCGATGTAGGAACCAAACTCTTCTTTGATGGATAACTGCCCTTGTTCCTGAGCCGTGGGCATGATTTCCATTGTATCTAAACTGTAGAGTGAGGCTAGCCCCATGTACGCTGGTCGCATAGTGGTAGGAGTTGGCTGAGCATTGTCGTCGGCATACTTCGTGCGGTATTCTTGCATCTACGAAGAGATAATGATCGGCATACATTATAAATTTGCCGAGGTGGGTACTTACTAGTTCCAAGATGCTGGCTTTGACGGAAGAAATCTCATTGCACCACTTGCGCTCCACCCATGAGAAACGTATAGAAGGGTGTGCGACTTTGCAGAATGTTAGCATGTGGATGTTCGAATACTCGAGGTGACTCCACTCACACATTGCGAATACGTACGCCTTGTTTGCACGCATATGTTTATGATATCATTCCCCGTGAGCTAACCCTTCTTTGAGGAGTGGGCCGAATTGAGGGTTTGCAGATGAAGTGTTGAGTCTCTTCCACTGTTCGAGGAAGGTTTCATAAGCGGGCAGGGCTCCACTGAGCAAGGGGATGCGTTCTGAAGTCATTGTATGGTGGGCCGTGGCAGGGGCCTGCAAACAAGTGTTAGCATCAGCCATGTGCACCGAAAGCTTGGATACTCACTTGCAGGGCAAACTCGAGGTCTTGTAAAACTTCCCAGTGCATCTGTTCCAGCTTCTCCAGTACCAAATTTATGTTCCGTGGCATTCTGACCCAAAGGTCAATTGCCTGCAGCAAAGCTTTAGATGTCAATACACTGTAATGATGATCGCAAACCTGGTCTAATGCTCGAAGACGATTGATCATGTAGTAGGTTGAGTCCCAACGAGTCGCAACGTCATGTAGTAGCTGGACAACAGGGAGAGGGAATGGGACACCACCTTTCATGAACGATTGATTGGCATTCCCGGATTCAATGGTCTGTTGGAAAGTATGCTGATGCTGACCTGAATTGCAGACGCATCGAACGGTCTCTCGTCCACGCCGGATAGGGTCCTCTTGGACCGCCGTGATGTACTCCTTTTTGTGCAAAACCCTCGGTGGATTGCCCCAGGTCCTCGGAAGGCCAGAAAAATCTGCACATTTGTAGCTGTTGATAAGGTGTTGTACACAAATGTTGATGATATGAGGAAAGCAGCAGATGCGACGGGCAACGGGATCTATGTCAAACTCACGCTCTTCCTGTAAAATCCACGTGAACACCGCCATGGCAGTATCATTATTGGCAGCGTTGTCCATGGTGAAATGACCAATCTACTCCAAAGTTAGTAAGAGTATGCCAAACGAGTCAAAAACAAACCTTATCCACTGGAATTTCGGCACGATCGATGAGGTGAAGTGTGGTCTTTGCAAGTTCCCCGCCCATGTTCACTATGATAGTGAAAAGCGATCAATGCAGCCTTCATGGCAAGCTGACCAGAATGCGGTGCATTTCCCAACTCATGTCCGATCCAGTGTGCCATCATCGCAAGGTAGGAGTCGAGCTTGTCAGCAGACCACACGTCTGCAGTAAAGGAAATCGCTCCGACAGCTCTCTGCACGATAAACACTCAATAACAGCGCGACAAGTAGCGATCCACACACCTTCAACTCCACTCTGAGCTGCATAAAACGTTCTCACCAGCGCTGGAGGATGAGTTCACGAGTCTTAGTACGATGAGGAATATCAGTATCCCGCAAATCGCGATGAAGGTAAAGGATCAGCTGGTGAAATTGTGGACATTCCATTAAATAGATCGCCTGATCCACAAATAACATCACGTCAGTAAAGTGCTGAATGGATTAAAGACTCCTTACCTGGTCGTCGGAAACAATGAAATCGACCAAAAGCTCGCGCAGGCCCTGAATGGAGAACTCGGGCAGACCGACGCTAGGGTCCCCTTTCGGTAGCTTTCCACCAGGAACTCTGTCGTCCACACGGGGTGGAGGCAGAGGTGGTAGACGACTGATTTCTGCACCGGGGCGATTAAGTTCTGCTCGAAGGGTGTTGTAAGTATACCCTCTCTCGAAAGCGGCCTCGAGAAAACGAGACTGCACAGGCCAATTGTTTTCTTCAATCTTGTCCAGATATGGCAGTGGATGTTGGGAGTCGAGATGGCTGCAACGCGTTGTAGTCGAAGAGCCCAGAGAGTATGGTAAGCTATGTTACCCTATGTGAGCGTCACAAACACAAAACAGAAAAAAAAAGGCCTTACTTGCAGATGTTACAATAGTAATGAGTTTCTTCCTTCCGAAAAAAGTAGCGAGTGTCGTGAGCCACATTGTGCCTTGACTGGCCCTGGCTTGAGTCTATGGTAGAAAAAGGGTCAGATGTAGCGGTGCGGATGGCAGTGGGTTGAGGTTGATGATTTTCTTGTGTCTTGTGGTCCTCATCATCAGCATCGACTTCGAGTTCTTGATCGATGGCAATGAACTCCCTCGAATCGTCATTACGATAACGCTGTGGCAGGCAGTGAGCACGAGCGGGGCGATCTCTGACCTCAGTGTCCCGACTCTCGGTGTCGGGTTGTGCGGCAGGAGTCGGTCGTTGATGCTGACGCTGACCTTTCGCCATAGGATGGAGGGGAAGGGAATGGTTCGTGAGCAGACGGAGAGTGAAATGAAATATCGATACTTATAGCATCATTGCATCAGCATTACCGGTTGCAACCGGACATGTGCATGAGGTGAGGGTGCCAGCTGGACGCAACCCCTTGCAGTACTTACATACAGACGGCTCCATGCCTTGTGTACCTTCGCCAGGCAGTGATACATTTACCTCATACTAGATAGTCTGATTGAATTATCGGCAAATGTGGTGTGCAAAGGACAGTGGGATAAACATTGAAGAAACGTACAAAAAGATATCAGAGATACATGTGAGATTTTCAAAATCAGAAATATTCAACGAGGGTTTACCTGCGAACCGACTTGCGACGTGCAGCCGAGCGTGGGGCGACGTCTCGGGGCTCGGGGGACGTGCTAGGGGTTCTGTTATCCGTGGGCTCGTATTCCTCGTCATCGGAATGAGCGTGCTTGATGCCTCGAAACTGGGTGAAGTACCAGTTTTCGTAGCGCGACCAAGCAGTTGAGCAGGACGAGATCTTGAGCCCTGATTGCATGACCCTCCAGTTGAATTCGACTCCGAGTTCGGCCGCTTGTAGCCTACAAAGTGCAGACTTAGATTTGAATACATTCGCCAGCTTGCATATCTCCTTCTTTGCGGCACTTAGTCCCTTCCCGATTACTCGCTCTGCCTCTTCCATTTTGATGCGCAGATATATGTGCTTCAAAAAAATACTGCGTCGGCAGGTCATAAAGCAGTCAAACGCATCACTTACACCGATCACCCTCTTGCTATTGTCAAGGTCGATCCTCTCAGCTCCATCTTCCCTGATCCAAACATCAAACTCGACCTCTTTAATTGCGCACCACGTATGATCAGCCACTACGATCGGTTCGATAACCACGGGCTCAGGTTCGAAATCGGCTTTGGAGTCCAAGTCCTGCTTGATGGAGGATGAGGGGTCGAGTCGCGTCGGGGATTCGACCTCAGGTCTATTGGTAGAGCTGGAGTCAGAGGAAGTGGATTCATTGAATATCATAGTGCATGCCTCGATAGATCGAGGAAGTGCGAAAAAGTTATCTTCCAAGAAACACGCATCACATTGAGAAAAGAAAGACCAGGTGGGTGTCCCCTCCTTTGGGGAGTGGTAGTCGCGATCCTCTGAAATAAAAATCAAGATGACGAGAACGATAGTTGGCCAACCTTCGACCTCAGCCCGAACCTTCTTCATCACGTCTTCACGGCTTTGGCTGAAGGCGCACTCTACTACAGCAAGCAGGACGCCAGGTCCTGCCTCGACAGGGCTCGCGAACAGGGAATGATCGGGGGTCGCAGAGAACCCGGTGCATGACGATCGCAGGCTGAGGTTTGATTCCAACGTAATGCGAAGGAGTGATCGGTTGATTGGAAGGCAGTCCAGTGTGGACTGCACAGCCCTGCCAAAATCGGTAAGACAAAACTCGTGTGCGGCTGTCAGCATTTCTACTATCAAAAGACCATTCCTGGGGTTGTGAGACAACCTAAGAGGCAATGAGTCACACATCATATCATAACAGTCACGAATTCTCTAACTTCGGTTTGCTCAGTGAGAGAGACCACTCTTCCACCGCTCGTGTGAGAGATTCAAATACTTGTGCATCAACGTTTTCAAATACCTGTGTAGCAGGGGGTGTCAGCTGTGAAAACTTGCTAGCATATTAAGACCTTGCCTGGACCTCAGCAGTTGGATCAGCATCCGTGCTTCACAAACCAAATTCCTTCAATAAGTCTCGGAATGATTCTTGACTACAATAAGTTCAAGTCACCCTGAAATTTACGGAGACATACTGGGTGATGTAGCTTGTGAAATGATCTGAGAATTGTCACTGGGAGACGCCACATTGGGTGCAACAGGCCTGGATCGCTTAGCCCCTTTAACATCACTGGCGTCGCTTCAAGGACTAGGAAGTGAGTGCGGTTTGATTGTAGCTGGGATAGTGTTGACCCTTGCGCCATTGTTATGTGTTTCGTGTGATAAAATGGGCAGTAGAGCAGGTGTCTCACAGGGGGACTGGGTTGAGAAGGACTGAGCTGGAGATGACTTCTTCACAGACCTCAGACCAGTGGCAAAGCAAGGGCCACCTAAGCATCGAGGCCTTGGTGATTCCAGTGTAGAGATCATGCCAGGAAGGGAGCTCGGGGAAACCTTTCCATGAAACCTTTTGTAAACTCCATGGCCTCGTGTATGGCTATGCGACTTATCGCCCATTTATTTCAAATGCCGGGAGAATAAACTGGAATAGTTCGTAAGATTCCGGGCGAGCAAAAGAATATAATAGTACATGTGGGGCTGTGTGAGTGGGTTCTGGCGACTTGTGTCACTTTAGGACTTAGGAGGCGGGAGGCACTGAGGCAGTGGGAAACTAACCTTGGAACTGAAATCATTATAAGTCATCCTGACCACCAGCCACTTTCGAATATGGAAGTTGATAAGCAGCCAGGTTTGGAAGTCCGTTGCCATCACTGGACCCCTTGGAAAACGACCAGCTCTTGCTCCAAGAGTGAGTCCCTTGAACCGATAAAAGTGGGTCACATACATACTTGAACCTCGAGGTGAGGCTGCTGAGGCATACTCCTTCCTGCTGGCGGATGTGCTGATTCCCGGATCCAAAGGGCCTGAGGCTTCATACTGCAAAGGGCCACCCAAACTCAGAGAAGAAATCTTGGTGGTAGTCAGGCCACACTATGGCAGATATAGTTTGCATTGATGGCAGATACGCACTAAAAGAGCATTTGGGCGCTGGTTCATGTGGTGAGTGAACAATTGTCGAACCTTGAGTGCATGAAAAACTTCCATGGTGGGACCATGATTGTCAGCCACAGTTTACCGCATGCAGGACATCATTACAAAGCAGATTGTTGCAGTGAAACTGGAACCAACTGCCCACAAACCAACGTCTCACGAAACTCACCTGGAACACAAATACCGGGTTCTTAGTGAGCTTGGAGGTGCTGCTGGACTTCCTCGGCCAATCTGGTTCGGCAGAGAAGGATCTTATCAGGCCATGGTTATTGACAACCTCGGTCCATCCTTGGATGGGCTACTCAACGCATCTCCTGACGGTGCACTTCAACTACATCATGTTGCTGCCCTGGGACTGCAAATGGTGAGTTCCTTCGCTGTTTTACATGTCGAGTTGGCTCATCTGCATTCAGATAACCCGGCTCGAGTATATCCATTCCCACCATTTCATTCATCATGATATTAAACTGCAGAATATGCTCATGGGTCTCATGGAATCCAAGGATACAGTCTTTCTTATTGACTTTGGTATCGCGAAGCAATACCGGCATCCATCATCCCATATCCACATTCCAATGGAGAAAACTGATGAACTAGTTGGTACACCGGCTTTCACATCCCTGAATAGTCATCTTGGACTAGAACTAAGCCGGCGGGATGACTTGGAAGCTCTGGCCTACACGTTGTTGTTCCTTTGTAATGGGTCATTGCCGTGGTTGGCATCACCAGGTGATCGAAGACATTTACCGCCTTCAGCTATTCACAAATTAAAGGCTGCATTCATATCGGGATCTCACCCCGAAATGCCAATGGAACTCCTAACCTTCCTCTCATACGCTCGCAGCCTTTCATTCATGCAAAAACCGAATTATGAACATCTTCGCACCATCCTCCTTCCTGCAACATTGTCGCTGACCCTCGTAAAGAGAGAGATGAAAAATATATTGGTTACACATGCGCAATGTGCTAGTAGGGACAAGGACTGCGATGGCTGCAGCGAGCAAGCTCCTGGCAGGATCGGTACGGGTGTCACACCACAAAGGTAAGCATCGGAACTGTACGGTTCTTAGATCAAGTGGGTAACTGAGGTACAAACTTGCAAGAAGGCCTCGTTCACGGAAGCCTGCACCACAGCGAACTCTGTGTAATGGGCACACACCAGGGTAGCCGGAGTTATGCCAGCAGTGGGCAGGATGTGGTTCATGTGTGTGCACATTGATGTCATCCGGTATTATATACCATATGTTCAAACTGCATTGTACTACATACTGGCTGTGTCCGCAATTGGTTCATGTTTTCATGTCTGTCAGACTGTCACAGAGCGAAAACCACATCACCTCGACAACAAGGCTGTCAAATATTGTGGCACTGCATGACTGGTGGGTTTGCCAATGTTCCGGCGCCTATCTACATAGACATGTAGCAATGGTAGATAAAAAAGCTGCTGTGATTGACAATAATATGTTGTTGTGTCGACTTCGAGCCGACCAAGGTCGACTCAAAGTCGGTCTGAGCTCGTGAACGACTTTAGCCGGTGGTACCAACTAACCAAATTTGGTCTAGTCGGGATTTACAAAAAGTGGGGTTGCTGCAAGTCGAGTCACTCGCTTAGTCGTGGGCAACCGGGTTGAGCCGGGTTGAGCCGAGTCACGGCAACACTAACTGAGGGCGTTGCAGACTTCATGGGATCTGTGATGGGCATCGACACACAAGATCTCGTTAGTAAATTGGAGGGGTTTGCTGTACAGGGAATAAAAGGTATGCAGATCTTTTCTACCGAAGGAAACATGAAGTTAGATTGTATTAGGAGCGGCTGAGAACCATCAACAACATGTTTCAAATGTCTGTGCAGCTATTTGCAACATTATAAACTGTCAACTGTGTGGGTGCCCTCCAAATCTCTTGTATGGGTAAAATATAAATTTGTTCATACCTAGGGGATGTTACTGGTGACCCGAAGGCAAAAATACAGTGGGCACAATACTTTCAAAATGTCATTACTCACTACCAGGTTGTCATAGAAGGATGGCCAGAGATGATTCCCTTCACAAACCTCAGCAGTGCCTCTAGTTCACTTGCACAACTTGAGGTTTTGTTATGAAAATGGGAGCTGGGTGCAACCTACTGGAAGGCACTGTTGGATGATGAGCTCAACCAACTTCAACAAAGGAGGAACGAGGGGCTGGAGAATGGGGAGATTGAGGAGCATTCATGCCGTACATGCTCAGACAAAGGTAAAAAGCATACTAATCATTCCTCTGCCACTGCAAGTAAGAAGAAGTACAAAAGCGCCGCCACTGTCAATGATGAAGATGATGAGGAGAGTGGGGAGCTGCATGATAATGCCTCGTCTTCTCTTCAGCCTGCACATGTCCAGGCAAGTGCAGAAGTGATCAACAACACGAATCCTACAGAGCAGACCAGCACCACTGTGAACACTCAACTCATCCCACAAACCATAACCCACAACTCAAACATTAGTCCAGCTGCACACAGTGCAAACATCCAAGGTACTCTGGGTCCCCATCCCAACACTGATGATATGGAAGGTATTGAACAGCAGGGGTTTCTTGACAACTTTGCTGATACCATACTGGACTTTGATGCAGCCTTGGGAACCCCATACTAAATATGTTGATTCATAATCTGTGCCTGATAATTACATACTTCGGAAGAATACATACCCAGCTCAAACACCCTAGAGCAGGGGGAGGGAAGCGCCAATGTAGACCATTAGTACTGTTCTTCAGTTATAGGCACCCTCAGATAAGATACACACAAATGCCCAATGGTCGCATCCCAGCCCACCACACACAGACTTGATTGATATTTGCCATTTGCCTCGCCAGTGCATCAGGAGTGATTTCATAGCCATACTCGTACCTCCAATCTGCAGCTTCCTGTTGAGCATGGAACACCTGTGCCTTGGTGTCAGCTGCATATTGTCAGTCCAATAGTTACAGAATACCGACACTGCACAGCTCACCCAATAGGTCAGTCATCACACACCTGATCATACTGTGAAGATGCATGATAGAAGACACATCGATGAGCTTTTCCTACAATCACATCAGTGTCAGCCACTAGTATGTACAATACACAGGCATACAGGGACTTTGTGGCACTGTGAGATGTTGCTGATGCATAGTGATGTCACGAACATGATGTGTGCATCAGCGAGCTGAACGGCAGTGTTTGGGCTGTAGGGGATGCTGGAAAGGGCTCAAAGTTTGCCTGCATCATTTAGATCACAAGTTGGTGGATGGGAAATGGTGAGAAGAGTGCAGCAGCCAGAATGGCAGCGATGACAGTGGCAGTGATAACAGAGCAGGAGAAGGGGCATGAGTGTGAATCAGACATTTGAAAGCAAATGAAACTTACCTGTGTCATCAGAGGGGTGAGTCAGTTGGTAGAGGTCAGTGAGAGCAATGATGCAGCACTGAGAAAGGGTGGTGACAGTAATGACAATGAGAAGTAACTAGAGATGGAATTGGGCATTAGAAAATGAATGAAACTCACCTGTGTCATCAGAGGGGTGAGTCAGTAGGTAGAGATCAGCGAGATCGACGATACAGCGCCGAGAATGGCAGCAACAATAGCGACGATGACAATGGAGTGGGAGAAGGGGCATGAGAAGGAAGCCAAAAGGAGGAGCAGCATGATGGCATGTAGCCGAGCAGTGCCCACCAGCCATCATACCTTGGTACTCCAGTTCTACGAAGGTAGAGGGTATTTGGGGCAGGAGTTGTTGCTGGTGTTGGGAAAAGCGAGTTGACAAGCCAAACTAGGCATTATGATGGTGTATTGGAACGTGGCTAATTAGGCTTAATAATCGGGATGTATAGGTCGATTTTTCTAGCAACATACTATTTCCTCCTGTTTTCTCTGCCTTCTTGCTGGCCGAATGCTATGTGACCTATAATCATTGTCGGCTCAGCTGTATGTGATATTGACCTTCGTGCTCAGTACATAGTGTATGCTACTAGTACAAAATGTTTACCCTGGTGGTTTCAATATTACCATTTGTATAGCTGAGGCACGACGCTGGGCTGGTTAAGTGCTGGTTCGGGCGCTTATTACACTGTTCACTGAGCAGTGTCCATGTACACGGTGCCGCTCCTGGAATCATACACGACATAAAATAGCAGCCATCAAGCCAAGTACGAATGCGAGTATAAATCCAATCTCCTTCACCGGCGCGTGGATAGAACCCATGTGAATCGCCTCACGGAGGGATTCCTCTAATGCCTTTGCCATCGCCTCCATCCCAAACTTCGCCCTCGCCCGGTCCTTACATCGACGCCTCAAAGCAGCTCGCTCCACCTCCGAGAGTTGACATATATCCACCAGCGTGCCTGCCCAAACACCCGGATCGGGTGTGAGGAGCCACCCCGTCCTCTCTGACGACGGACTGTCGACAATGCTCTCTGTTGGTCCACCACTGTCACATGCCAGAACAGGCACTCCGCAGAGCATTCCCTCTACGGGTCCAATCCCAAAGTGCTCGTTTGCAGGCGTGTAGAGAAGCGCGACCGTCGATGGAGCTTGGAGAAGTGCTGATCGCTGTCCCGTCGTGAAATTCAGGAGGAAGAGGACGTCTGGTTCGGCGTGTAGATTTGCGTCTAGAAAAGAAGGTATGGAAACGCTGGATTTGGAAGGTGCGATCAGCTTGAACGTGAGGTTATGCGTTCTCGCGAGACCAACCAAATTGTCGAGGGTTCGGATGTTGTCTTCGAGACGCGGGTCATATCCGCCTGTTAGATGGTAGTGAGTTACGGGGGGGATAGGCGGAAGAAGGGTACGGACCAGCAAGGACGAGTCGTATATCGTTGGGTACCGTAGGTCTCCCTCTGAGGCGGGAAAAAGCTTCCACGGCGAGTGCCGCATTTTTCTTCATTTCGAAACGGTTGAGAGAGAGGAGCGTCGGTCTCGGTCTGTTCAGCTGGTAAGAATACGTACAGAGTGGTGACTGAAAACACTGCTTACGAGGTGATTTGGATAATATCGGGATCCATCATATCCACCGAAGTCTCGTATGCTTGGATATTGATGCCTGGATATACTACCTTTGGCGGCGTTTTCAAAGAGGTGAAGTAGGCCATCGTCACTCGAGCAGTGAATCTCGAGTTGGCAAGAATGATATCAGCTTGTCCTATACGAGCCTCGTGAGCACGGCTTGTGGAGACAGATGAATGGACCAGAATACTTGTTGTCGCTTCTTCCAACCAGTCCATAGGGTATCGATATATACGCTTCAAAATCCCCATGTTCCTCTTTTGTACTCTCCCTTCGACGAACGCACCGTTAGCGAGAAGCTTGTCCGGGAAATGGCAATAGAACACGACGCGCTTTCCACCTAAAAGTCGGAGTAGCGGTATACACGTCGACAGTTGGTCGACGAAGAAGACATCATGCTTGTCCATGCATGACCTCAGTAAGAATTTGGTCAGGTGCAGTTGCCTAGCATGGGCGAATAAGATGTGGAATTTGCCCCTCCAGGAGCGTGGAAATGGCGGTACGACATGGTGTACACGCAACGTGCCTATGTGCTCTGAGTTCACTGTAGAGGAACGTGACTCGATGGACCGGGGACATACCGTCTCGAGTCTCGTCGAAACAGTGTTTCTCGTCGTGGTGTGAAGTGTAAATGTCGACACAGTGCCCAAGGTCTTGTAGCCCAAGTGCCGCGTCTACGACGAGCCTTTCGGCTCCCCCTACAACGACATCATGACGGAACCGTTGACGACGACGACGATACAACACACCTACCGATCCCAAGGTCCGGGTGAACGAATGCGACCCGCAACTTGGATGGAGTCGACATGGCACGAACTGGTTCAGCAGTGGCGTGTCGGCTGCAATTGGCACTGACGCTGATCCACGTGACCGAAGCTCTACTCCATCTGATCACCGCCTAGTACGATACCACTCTCAGATCTGCAACTCGTAGCATCCCTCAGTTCAAAATGTCAGTACACCCAGAGGTGTTGTGGGCTCAGCGCAGCAGCGCATCAGACGATGAAAAGGTATATTCATAATGCACATTATCACGATCATCGTACTGAGTTTTTTCAACTTGGAAACATCTCGTAGAATGTCGTATACCTGACGATCAACCTCCCAAATATCGACCAGTCATCGCTAAAATTCGAGCTAACCTCGACCAGTATCAATTTTGAAGCTAACGCTGGGAGCCCAGGGTAAGCTGTTCTGACACGTCACTACAGAGGCGCGCTCACTCAGTACTGCCCAACAGTACCCCCGTCAAACGCTACGCGTTTTCTCTGGACTTCTTCAGCGAGATTGTCCCGGAGGTATGATTACATTTTAATCCTTCATCTGCCACTTACGCCCGATTAGCTCTCCACGAAGAAACTTACCGACCGCTCTTACTTCATCATCCTCCGGAAGAAAGAGAAAAAGGCAGAGTACTGGCCCAGATTAACAAAGGAGAAGGCCAAAAACGCCTTCATCAAAACTGATTTTAGCAGATGGGTCGATGAGGACGAGCAAGACGTCGTCGGCGGTCCACTCGATGACGGCCCTGACCCTATGGGCGGCGGTATGCCAGGTGGTCTAGGCGGTGGTATGGACTTTGAGAGAGTGAGAAAATCTTTTCGTTGTCCCTCTTTCCGTAGGCTGACAAGTCAACCCCTAGATGATGAGCCAGATGGGAGGAGGTCTGGGAGGAGGTCTGGGAGGTGCTGGAGGCGATGTTGATGTTGATGCTGATGCTGCTGGTGAAACTGCTGACGTCGAAACTGACAGTGGATCTGATTCAGATGATGATGGTCCACCCCCGTTGGAGGAAGCGGAACCTACAAATTAGACGTAACCCTCCGACCTCAACCATGTTAGCAAATGAAGAGTCGAACATAAATGTAATGAATGCATATGGGTGGCTCAACACGATCACTTAGTACTGGTTATTCTATTGTGATACCATGGGCAGTCCGCGTTCCGATATCCGTCCAGAACTCACCACCAGGCACTTCAGCTAGTGGATTTTAAACACGATACGGCACTACACACATATGTGCAGGTCAGATTGATTCGGTTCAACAGCTCTTCAGCGTCGCTATCGAGGCATTTTCTGATCGAAGCTGAACTTTCGAAGCTGAACTTGTGGTGTCGACGACTTAATATTTCAGGAATGTGCACTGAGAGTACGGGATTCGCTGGTGTTTGCTTTCAAGTCCATTACCAACTCCACCAGCCCGAGGAGCCACTTCCAAACACGTGTCCCGATCACCAATGGCAAAAACCATTTTCCTTAGTGCTGTCTGCCAGGCTGCATACAGTCAGATGCTGCAATCCAAAATTCGACCGGTATCGTATACCAAACTTGGTGGCACTTTTTCCAAGAGTGGTTGACAATCATGGACGGTATCAATCGGTGATCATTTGCTCTTACCCTCGCCCAAGTGTAAAAGTGGACGGATCCCACCGTTAGCCTTTACGGCAAATCTTGGCCTTCGTTGGCATACATAACTGCTCTGGTCTTCTGGGACCACGCAAAGTAGGACCAGATAAAAAAATTTCTGATAGGCATTGCAATCAGTAAAGGAGCAGAGCCTCACTGTTGCCATTACGCCTTATTATGTCCGTCTATTCTGTCATGGTCCTTCCCGCACTTCTCGACACATCCGCAGTGGTGTCATTTATGCGGCCCGCCTATAGGGCGCCATTACCCATTCCTACCAGTGACGATGAACCGGGATGCACCGTTAAGCCCTCAAGTTGTTCTGTGACAGCCACGAGACCATAGTGTCCTGCTGCTGAGCCTCGGCAGCGGCTGTGTGAAGGCAAGTACAGACTGTTGTGCTCAATGTCGATGATTTCGACCCACGCACCTGTATGTCTTCGAGGCATTTTTCTAACCCGGAATCGCGGCGGCCTGATGTACAGCGGGAAGTGTTTATCTATGAGAATGTCCATGCGGAGGTAAGATTTAATGGAATCGGTAAAGTGAGTTTTGACGTGCGACCACCCTACCACGATCGTGGAATGTGAGCCTCGGCTGTTTGTGGACGTACTTGGTTCTGTTTCATGTATCCATGAAGACAAATATTTCGCGTGGGGGACGTGGAACTCGCAGTGGAGGCAGGCGCGAGCTATCTCAGCTCGCGGTGTTGTCAACCGGTACTTACAGATCTATCAGCGCTGGGCGGCTTTACTTTAAGGTGCCCCGTGCCACCAAGACGTCCAATACCCATCCAACGCGCTGTCTGACGCTGTCTGGAGACGGGTCGAGCTTGAGGGATTGGATGAAGTGTCATATGCTTCAGTAGTGACGCCACAGCCGCATGCCGTCTCCGAGCAAAGGTAGCACCCAACGGAATCCTCTCGTGGGGAGCCACCCTGTACGACTTTTATTCCATCAAACCGATGCCAAAAAACCCGTACGCTATCATGTATCTCAGCGGGAGCACAATCGCCGCTGCACCTCGCGAGATTGGCGAGGTCGAATATGCTGAGGATGAGTTGGAGTGGGCGGATAAGGAGGATGATCCGTATGAGATTCCCGTTGGGGACACGGGAGAGTTGGTTGAATGCTATGAGATACGTGCGAGATTGTTCAAGGCATACTTGGCGGTGGAGACCAAGGTAGGTGCGTCGACAGCAGGGCTTGATTGCTTCTCTTCCGCACACGAAGGCGGGGAAGAACAGGCTACCAAGAAAGATGAGGGTGGTAAGAAAGAGGGAAATGATGACGAAACTGAAGACGGGAACGAAGACAAAAACGAAAACGAAAAGACGGAACCAAACGAACCGGAGAAACGGAATTATGGCATTTCCTCCATCCTCATGTCTGACAGTCCTCTTTCATCGCCGTTCCATCCTTCGCACTACCCTCCACTATGGCCATTCATCCCTTTCGCTAACCTAACCCTAACCAGGCGGGATCAAGTATGAGATGCCCGTTCCACCAGATACCAATGAAGAATTTGACATGGAACGTATCATCTTGCTCAAACCGCCGTCCGACTCCAGCCACGCGCCTTCGTCTACGTCTACGTCTACTTCTACATCTACTTCTGACAGCAAGGGATTAACCGTCTTCCGAGTTTACTGCCCCAACTTGCGCTGGTAAACCCCGGTCGATCCATCCTCACGATGCTTTCATTTCAGATACTGCGCCAAATATGCCGTTCCGCGTACATCCGTTTTCCAGGTTGCGGCTAAACTGTCTATTCAGCACGATGCACATCTTGCGCGTGAAGCGCGGAACTATCAGGCATTTCCGGATCATTTCTTTCAGCGCTGGTGCGGGTATAATCTGATCAGGCCGATCCATAATCCAGTTCCTCTGCACGCGCTGGTACCGCAGTTTTATGGCTATTACGTACCCGTCGAAGAGGTGGCATTGTCGATACCGGACGAAATTGCCGTGGACATAGACAAGGAGAAGGAAACCACTGAAGCACCCACCGAAGCTGCAGACACAGACGAAGTTCCAGCGGAGGAAGCAAGCCAAAAGCGGCCTCCGCCCTGCCTAAGCCCTATCCTCTTACTGGAACATTGTGGCCAGCCTGTCGACCTCTCTTGCCTCTCAGGAGATGATCGTGAAGAATGTGCTTCGCTCCGCCTCCGATTCAACAATGCGGAATGACTACACGAGTCGATCGCCGAGCGGAACGTCCTCGTCCAGCCAGGACTACCTACACGGTGGCCTATCGAGCCTAACGTTTCCGAAACCGATCCCGAGACGCAGAAGAGTTTCAGGTTGATCGATTTTGGTAGGTCGAGGAAGATTAGCAGTCCAGCTGCTTGGGGGGACGTTGCGGGCGGGAAAGGGGACGGAGACGGCGCTGAAAATGGTCAAAATCATGCATGGCACGTTCTTTGTGAAAATTTTTTTCCCTCCTTGTACTACAAGGACAGGACCATCGTGAGTCCGGCTCACCAGTACTTTTTTTTCTTTCTTTCTTGAGACCAGTTCGAATTCGAGATGTCCAGGTGTATATCATCTGTAGGAGTCGGCTATTGGCAGTTTGTAGCAAAGTGTGCGTGCGCACGTGCGTAGATATGTAGTATACCGTTTGACTTCTGTCTGTGTCACCTGGCTCACTTTACGTATCGTGCATGGACTAATAATCATGAATGTGAATGTTCGGGGCTGCTTCTCCAGTAGTTGCGTCGGAAGACGCCACGGTACTTTCAGTTTTTTAATCAGATCGGGCGGTCCTAATGAGCATTGCCGTGGAGTCCAGCGCTCTGCCTGTGCGCCTTCACCAATGCTATACCGATTGCCTCGGCTTTCTGACGAGCACGTATGCCTGCAGATGTCTTCTATCGTGTTCTTGCGCCGCCTCGCTCGCGGGCTTCCTGCAGTCTTTTTCTTTGTGAGGTGTCGACGTGTATCAGGCCGGATATGCTCTTGAAATGTGGAATGAAACACATTCTCAACGGCAACAAGTCACACCAAGGACACACCTAGCCAAGCTAGCTTGATGTTGCCCTTGTAAGCATCCATGGCAGTTTGGCCTGACGTCGACAATGCCCTAGCACCATAATATGCCAACCCATCGTACAGAAGCCCTGTGCAGCAACAAATGCCATATGCCTACTAGTAATGATAGACATGAATAGTACACATGAGACTTTCCGAGTGCTCCACACCAAATGTATTCTTGAAGAACCCAACTGCTTCGTTTCTGGATTTCTTATGGTGTGCCAGTGGGTAGCCTTTTATGACGTTGAGGTATACTCACACACGATTCCCGGATTGTCTGTGTTCCTGCAAGAAGTGGAATTATTAGAAGAGTATGCGTGGCCACCGCCATCCATCACGCCTGTCCAGTACTTGCCTCTGCCCTCAATGCCTCCAGTTCACGTCGCAAGTGATGCAACTTTGCGATTTCTTCTTCTGCAGCCTGGCGTTCCCTGTCCCTTTCCTCCTCCGCAATCCGCACTCCTTCCTTCACAATCCGCAATCTTTCCTCCGCAATCCGCGCTCCTTCCTCTGCAGCCCGACGTTGCTCGCGTTCCCTTTCCGCTGCAGCCCGGAGTTCTTCAATTTCCCGTCGCCTCGCTTCTTCTTGCTGTTCAGGTTATGGTAAGTATAAATAGCGAACTTGAACAAGAGAATGGGTACCTCTTGTTCAACTCTACGCTCCTCTTCAATCTCCACGTCCAAAGCAGTTTGGGCTTTATCATACTTTTCGCACACCGCATCCACGCTCGACTTGTGCGGGATCCAAATCCAACGCCACCTGCCTCCATTATGTTTTTTGAAATCTTGCTTGGCACCAGGAAATAGGCACTTGAGTGCCTCAAACACGGTTGCAGCAAACCAGTAGTTCATAAGCCGGTTCATTGGCTCGAGTGCCGAAGTTACAACGAGCAAAGTCGCTATCTGGTTTGTGGACGGCCCGGCGTCTTTGGGGAACGTTAGTGCAGAGATGAAATCAGAATTCTTGCACTTCCGCTCCATGGGAACGCCGGCTATGCTATCCAAGGTTGCGTGAACGATCTCATCGTTGGCCAGCCCCCGAGAAATGAAGCTGTGGAGATATGAGGCATTCCTGGACGATCCCTCTGCCTTGAGCTTCTTTTTCCTGTCGGTCGCAGCAGATTTACCCCTGGCTATATTAGGACTGGTCTCGTCGGCACTACTCGCAGTGGAATCACTGGCGACATCTGGCGAAGCGAACGGTGGTGTGATGGTTACTGATGGAATGCCAAGACCTATCACAGAATCCGTTGGATTGGCTGGGGGAGTAGTAGTATCGGTAGGCTCTGTAGTACCTATAGAATTATTAGGGGGTTCAGTCGAAGGCCAGAACATGAGAACTTGACCAGGAAGCCTATCCTTGCCCTTGCTGCTATCACCTGCACCCCTCTCGGCGATGAGAATGGCGGTGTGCACTTTGTCAGGAGAGGAGATATCGAAGCGTAAAAATTCACGTTGTGTGCTTTCCCGCCCCTTGTACCAGTGAACTTTGGTGACCAAGCACTCCCGCGTAATGAGGTTTTTGCGAATAAGTGTTTCGTTCCACATTTTGATGGGGGTCATCGCGATGGGCCTGCCTTTCTCATAGTTGGTGAACAATCCGGGGATCTCGGGAGGTCTTGGGGCCATTCGGGAGAACCAAAGGAGTCGTCGTAGAAGCTTGGGGAGTTTTTTGTATATGTTTCTCGTGTTGAGGACCATCTATATACGCAAATGAGGTTGGCTGGTGCTCTGTCCTTGAGTTATCGCGAACCAACGTCAACGTTCAACGTTGTCAACAGCAGTCGGTCGGTGGGTGCGCAAAGCCCCTGATTACATAATAGGGGTATTCAGAAGGGGTTCAGCCGACAAATCTTACTAAGATTACCTTGCTTGCAAGGTTTCTTCAACCTCAATATTCGTGAGAACGTAGTACCGGACTTTGCCGTACGCACCGAGCACACCCTCCAATATTCGTGAGAACGTAGTACCGGCCTTTGCCGTATGCACGAACCACACCATCGACTTTCATTCACTGCTACCTGCCTTGCCCTTGGTCGTTTGCACAATGCCGACGTAGAAAACCTGAATTCGCACAATGTCAAGCTTTAAAAACTCATCCATCTTTGTCTGACCAACATTTTTCACCATGACGATGACGACACCGAAAGTGGATGGCCACTCTGTGTGCCATCATCCAAATCAGTAGCAATGATTACTGGCTGATGTCTGACGGTGGATATCGTAAGGGCTCATCAATTTGTTCCAGATTCTGTGATATCAAACCATTGTGCACTGTCACCGAACCTTCAATGACTCCTGTGAAGGATGACTTTGCCAACGTCATCAAGAACCTTCATGCTATTGTCATGAAATGTGCTACCCCCGGCTATGAACAAGGCAAAGGTTTTTTCTTTTATGACAATTCCACTACCAATCCCTCCCGCTTCAAAGTTCATCACAAACTATTTGAGGTACATATATTATATTGCTTTACTCTGTCAAACACATCATATTCTGCAGTGGCTCGAACACAATGAAACAGACAAAAATGTTCTGGAATCACTGATGCCCCTGGTATGATCATTTTCCATATCACCTCCATTGCATTGTTAACCCAACCAATAGAATGTTCAGACTTTCTGCCACAGAACTGGCATTTGAGTTGGGAAGAAACCCGTGAGGAACTATATCTATTGGAAACCACACAGTCATCTCATCCCACCTGCTGCGTACCAACAATCTCTCGAGAATGCCATTGTCAAACTTCAATTTAACCTTTGCCACTGGCCCATTACATCAAAACTGGGCACAGCAGCTTTCAATTCATACACTGCCGACATTGTCCCGATTCGCGTCCTCATTCCCCCACCACCTCCCATCAACAATGACTTTCACAAAAAGCGAAAGATTTTTCTCTTCCTCGACCCTGACTCTGCAATCACTCCCTGCACCAAGAAAAAAAAATAGGTGAATGCAATCCATGTCCATAAGACATATGAACTGATATGAGAATGCACATCAGTATCCCTCCTCCCAACTTGTAAAATAGGTAACATTGAATATGATATGTTCCCTACCACTCTAACAAACCAAAGCCTGCATACCGAAATCAAGTGTGGATGTACAATAAAGTCACGAGAGTACCTGTATTTTCCGTTTGCCACGTTAAAGTACATACTAAAATTGTAGCCTTGTCCAATGTAACCATTCTTAAAGCCCACTTCGTACAGGCATGCACAGTGTCTCTTTGTCCGAAATGCTGCATGCTTGCACAGGCTGCTTCAAAGCTGTGATTTTAACCTCCACTACACCCACTTCCTCGCTTGCCTCTTTGACACAAAAGCAGCTCCGGACAACAAATGCATTACATAGGGTCGTTCCGATTCCCTTGCTGTCAACCCCCCAAGATGACAAAGCAGAAAGCAGAAACAAGCAGTGCAAGCAAGGTTGAAAGCCGCCCTCTGGCAGCATTTCCCGAGTCCTGTCCGAATGGGGAAAAAACAGCGAACCCAATCTCCGACGGGCTTAGGCGGCCATGGAACGTGTTTTGAACTTATCGCAATGCTCGACTCTGCGGTCAGGGAATATCAACTGGATACAAGTAACACGGTACTTACTGAGTGCAACACACGCCCATCAGTTCATTCTACAGCGCACAAATGTGGTTGTAGGCCGACAATCAATTGATTGATTGCCAGGTCTTCCCAGAATGGCTATGTATAGTCCAGGCTATCCGACCACCCTGCCTCCATCGGGGACGTCATCGGCACCTTTTGCACCGGACACTTCCCGCGTCCGTGCGAGCGTACCGAGCAGTCTGCAACTTTGCATGGCTATATAATCCCTTCGGGAACCAACAGTGCGCGTCCTTCGAAAGTCTCAAAAGGATGTCCAGCTCATCATCAGAGTCCCTTCAATCACTTTACCAGCATCAGGTCATAAAAGTAGGTGAAGGCAACTAAAACTTGTTGGTGATACGTTACTGAAACGATGTGCCTGAAGTACTGTCGAGGTACTTTGCTCAGAGTCGACTGGTGAATTCCATACTGAATCCGGCTACCACTATCAGTCGCACCTATTTCGATCTGGGTATAATATTGCATATCTTCGTCTCAAGAAGTAGACGTTTATCACTTTACTAGGTTCTGGATTCTCTCCTGACACTAGATGGCGAAGTGAGTCGACCGTCCCCTTCTCATCCATACTTGAATCTGAACAGTCCGCTCAGATACGCCTGCTGACTCGCGCGAAACGCTGGGGGTTGACACACGTGCTGTATATGCCGACGAGATACTTCCCAATCATAGGCACTGCAATGGCCGTTTACAGTGCGTGCGTCATTGCTACCGTATGTTGACAAACCGCCTGAGCCCCAGACAGCCGCTCTGGTTGATTCTGAATCGGAAGAAACAGTATGTACCGAAATCGGCATTGTTCGAATCCTTGGACTGATTCTGGTTGACTTAGTGTGTAGCTTTGTATTGGACTGCGGCGAGTCAGTGCTATTGATTCCGATGCACGTTCACTTGCGTCATACTAACTAACCAATTGCAGTCATACTCTACTTTGGGATGGCAGCGTCAGAAGGCATGCCGGTCGCCATTTTACAACCTATGATCTGCTGAAGAATAGTTTCACACGCTAGGATTGCTCCTAATTCGAACGCTGGCGCTCTGGCACTTGCAAAGGGCTACCCGGAAACTTCTAATGGGAACTTACGTTGTGGGTCCTGTTCCTTCTATCGTTTCCATCACAGAACCAACGTATAAGGGGCAAAGCTAGTGGCGACGGTTATGCTTGTCTGCGTCCTGATACCCAGTAGCCTCAAATTCGAGAGTATTTGCGGTGTAACAGGTGCCTCATCTGCACTAGCCAACAGGCTTGACAAAGTTACCGTAGGGATCTTCGCGAGCGCGGCCCTCTTCGAACTTGGTACGCTTCCATTCATACCTGTCGTTTTCTACGCAGTACCCGTTGTTGATGTCAGACAGTTGTGATAGTTTACACACTCCTCTTTGTGTTGAGGTCCCAAGCAAGAACTGGGCGGTACACCGCCAGTAGGCTCGCGGCTGCCGTGACACATGGGAACATGTTATATGCCCTCTCACTGTTTGGTAGGTCAATGCAGTCTGTCAACTAAGGGTCAGGCTCCCTCAAGGTAGTTCGTTTCTTAGCGACTTCGATTGTTAACATTATATTCGTTGCCTTGCCAGTGAGTGGATCTTAGTTTCTTTTTGAACGAGTACTGACTTATTACGCAACAGCTTGCAGGCGACTGGCATGGTGTTTTCATCAAGTGAGTCTGTGCTGCGTCATGGGCTCGGAATGCCCGCATTGATCTACCATATTGGGCGAACTGTCAACAGTTTTCAGGGAATTCTCCATGGGGTGTTGGGGTCCAGAATCCTTTTTGACTTGCAAGGCGCACTCTTCGAGGGAATCAGTCTTCAGATTCTCACCAACCCGGAGACGAGGATGGAATTCGCATCGGTGCCTTTGAGCGATTTCAGTACAAATGAATTTTAATTTTCATTGCATGTCCTGGAGACTTTCGCAACCCGAAGTTTAGATCCTGTCGCACGGACTCTGGCTTTCCTCATTTGACGGGAGGAGACATCCGCACATATATTGCCTCTTCTACACCGCACGTACCATTACGATTCAGTCGCCTTTGTCGGGTTGTTAGATATACTTTGTTATCTGGGAAGATGCACCACGCCAGGTCGGATGTATGTACATCGCGGTCGAAGTCTCAATAATTCAATGCGTCACATTAAACACACGATGTACATTTCACCGGCTGCGCGGGGGGTTGTGGCCTCTGTAGAATGCGGATGCTACCAAATGGAAGAACCATTTTCCTTCACAATTATCTGCCTGGGGAGCACACCGGGTCATCTAAACTTCGGGCATGGCTGTAATCACTTCGTCCATGCGGAGTGGTAAAAGTCACGCATTATATCCTCACTATGCCATTCGCCCTGTCCTCGTCCGACTCAAAAACGTTATACCGCGTGGATGCCAGCTGCCACTCGATGACACCGACAAAGAGGTCAACCGTGGCATCCGCATAAGCCCGTAATTGGGGTTTGTCTCTGTCCAGTTTACTCCTGTATTCCGTGAAACGGTCCAAAGTCTGGTGGAAGAGATCGGCTGCGTAATCTACGGCTTGTTGTAGATCTGAGCATGCGGTGCTGGGGTCTTGCATGAGGATGGTCAGAATATTGTGAGCTGTGCCATCGCCCTTAAGCTCTTTCTTGTAGGATAAAATGTCCTGTAGATAATGGAATGAGAATAGAAACCATGCGGTTAAATGCGTTGATATACGTTAGAGATTATAAAGATATCAATGACTGCAAGCTCGAGGGCTTTCACGATGGGATCATCTGGAAGCTCCGTAACGGCGTTGAGACCACTGATAGCTCGGACATAGACCAGAAATACGGGTGCAGCAACCGAGCTCCTGCGCGTTGGAATGTAAGTGTCCAATGTGAGCTTGATCTTATCTGCTTCTGTTGTCAGCCTATCGACCGCCTCCTGTACGGTAGCTTTCGCGAAGGCGATATTTGCTTGGCGACAATCGGCTTTATGAACCTCACCGATAACAGCAGTTGTTCGAGATGCAAGACTGCGGTGCGGTCGGACACTGCTAACGAAGGAATCCGGACGAAAGATCCGACTGACCTGCTGATCAGCCTGACGAATCCATTGGGTGATTCGAGACCCGCGGATGGGTCATCGAACGCGGATATAAACAGCTTCACAGTTTCCTCTGCCTCCTCAACGGTCGCCGTATCGCTGGAATTGGCGTGGATTTCATGACTGGTAAAGAGGAGCAAAGAAGGTAGATCTACTTTGCATGGTCCAAGAAAATGAGGGCAATCATATGGGAGACGACGGCGTGTAGGGTCCCGAGGTCTGCCGTAGGATAACAGCAAGAGGCAAACAGTGGGATCTGTCCTCTTTTACATCCCTAGTCAACACGTTCATCGAGTGTTAGCATCGTCCACGACCACCAATTGACGACTCACTGCACGCTCCTCATCTCCGAACAACGGGAATGAATCCACCCATCGGTTATGTTCCTCCTCCAACGTTACCAGGTTGACATTGATGGGGTAGGTTTTTCTTGGACAACGTGCCAGAAAGTTTGGTATGCGATAGGTTCTTGACATCGATAACAAGTAGAACGTATGAACCAATAGCCCAAGACAGCCAGTATTTCACCGTCAATCCCACCGCTCTATCGATGACTGCGGGCTTTTGATCCCCAGTCAGACCTAAAGCTCATGTCCGAACTCTTCCTATGCCTGAATGATGTCTTGTGGTCTCCAGTGGCTACAGTCCATATTCTTGGGCCTGGTATCTGCGAAAGACTAGCAAACTTGTGTTTTCTCAGTATTGACACATGTTTGTACCTGAGCTACCTAGTCAGCCCTCAAAGAAACTCGCTGTAGCCAGAGCACCCGAAGAGATGTGAACTTTTCAGTTGTGTCCCTAATACCTGCTGCTATTGCCTCCGTCCATCTCAAATTACATTTCATCTATGATGGCTCTTTCAAACAAGAATCCACAGTTGTCTTGGCAAACTAGCATCACGCTATTGGGCATCCACAGCCTGTCGAGGCATTTACTGAACGGAAGCAAGAAGTTCGTTCCATGATGGCCTCCAACCTGTGTTGCTTGATTCTGGGCTGCTCGCTTCTCAAAAGATTCACCACTATAACGGCGACATGCCTGCAACACAGGTCGAGTGATATTATATATCAGGTTCGCTTCTTCACGAAACAAATTTTGTCTGACAGTTGACTCTTAAGGAATGGAGGCAAAACATTGAGCCCCAATCTTCGACGTGCCAACGACCTCGACCTCTGATGCTCGAACTTAAACTACATGCTGATGGTCGTCAGCGAGTCACGTACATGGCCACCCGTCGTTATGCAGCGTATGGACAATGGTTGCACACAAATCTCCGGGACATATCATTGCAGGGCGCGCTGGGGACCAATCAACTGACTAACTGACTGGTTTTTTATGCCAAGACTCTTCAGCCGCCCTTCGTGTCATAAACATCGGAACTTTTTGTCTTGTCTGTACCGCGGAGTATTTAATCTCTCGAGGAAGCTTTTGTAGTGTTATTTTCCAGCTCTCACAGGGATGTCGAGCTCTTCATTTCCATATTTTCGATGGCTTTACCAGCAGCAAGTCATCAAAGTACGTGAAGGTAGCTAAATTCAGTTTTTGTGACTGACATGATCTACTCCCAGTACTTCCGAGGTACTCTTTGTTCAGCGCTGGTGTTATTGAACTCCGTACGAAACTCAGCTGTCGCTTCTCGTAGTTGCACCCATTGCGATCTGGGTATCGTGTTACATATCTTCGTTTTGAGAAACTAATTATATATACCATTTCCCTAGGTTTTCGATTTCTTTCTTACACTAGAAGACGAAGTGGGCCATGCGTCCCTTCTCACCAGCTCCAGGCCTGAACCCGTTTATTAGATACGCCTGCTAACTCGGACGAAACACTGGGGACTGACACACGTTCTATACATCCCAACGAGATACTTCCCGATCATTGGTTCTATATGTGCAGCTTACAGTGCGTGTATCTCGCATACGTGGGTCGCTATGCCCTGATTCCCTGATAGACGCGCTGGTCACTACTCGTCCGGAAAAAATGGTACATTCCTATGTCGCAGCTTGAGTTCCGGACTAACCCTACCGATTCAGTGTGTGGCTTTGTACAGGACTGCTGAAAGTCAGTGCTATTGCCTCGGTTACAAGCGTTCATCTGTGTCTTGCTAATTAAGTCTAGTCATACTCTACTTTGGGATGTTAGCATCAGAAGGCACGTCGCCTGCCGTTTCACAGAGTGCAGTCTGCTGAAGAATAGTCGCCCATGCCAGGATTACTCCTCATCCGGACGCTGGCCCTCTGGCACTCCCAAAATGCTGCCCGAAAACTCCTAATCGGAACGTACATTGTGAGTCCCGTGCCTTCCATATTATTTCCATACCATAACTGGGCTAACAACAATGTGCGAAGCTGGTAGCGGTCATTATGTTTGTCTGCGCTGTGATATCCAGCACTCTCAAGTTTGAGGGAATCTGCGGTGAAACAGACGCTTCCGTTGCCACTGCACTGGCTACCCAGCTTAGTCACGTCACAGTCGGGATGTTCTCGAGTGCAGCCTTTTTCGAACTTGGTGCGTTTTCATGTACCTCCGTCGTTGTCGATGCAGAGCCCTTTAATGATGCCGCTCAGTCGTGATACTTTATACTCTCCTTTATACATTAAAGTGGCGTACAAGAACTGGTCGGTACGCTACTTCTGCACTCGTAGCTGCCTTGACACATGGAAATGTGTTATATGCCCTTTCACTGCTCGGTAGGACGATAGCCTTTGTCGACCTGGAGATCAGGTAACTGAAGAGTGTTTGTTTCAGTGGCTTCAATCGTCAATATCACATTCTTTGTCTTACCGGTAAGTGTACTCCAGTGTTTTTTTCCCCCGACGAGTATCAATCAGTTGCGCAATAGCTCTCGGACGGATGGAATGGTCTTTTTATTACGTGAGTTATTGCATATATATGCTCAGAACACTTGCATTGACCTGTCACCGATCGGACGGATCGCTAACAGCTTTGAGGGCATTCTTCATGGGGTGATGGCGTCCCGCATCCTGTTCGAGTTGCGAGTCGCACTTTCCGAGGGAATCAGTCTTCAAATATTCACCAACCCGGGGTCGAGGATGGAATTCACATCGGTGCCTTTGAGTGATTTTCATGCAGATGGGTCTTGATTCAGTTTCATGTCCTCGAAGTTTGATTAATATCCCAAGTCGATGTAAGGATATCCGGGTCCACTTGATAGACGGAACAATACTATGCTCAAATTTTTCATCCCCACTAGGTCCAGTCGTCGTTATACGGTCGTAGATATGCCCTGCTATCTAGGAAGAGGGACTCACATAAGGATGTATATGATATTTACAGTCTATATAAGTTGATGGATCCACTAAGCCATTTGTCACTTAGGCGCAAGTCCAGAATTGCTTCAGTTCTTCCCACAATTTTACTGTCCAAAAAAGTGTTCATATCCGTTGCTGACCTCTACTCTTGGGAGCGCGTGGGGTCAGCAAACCGTAAAGGACACTGCTCTACGCCATTTTATGCCTGGCGTTACAGCTACATTGAAGAGCAGCTCGTCACGAACCAATTCACTATGGCTGTGGGAAGGTCAGGGAGAGTCAGCTTCCTTAAAAATGAAGTGCCTACCTATCAGTGGAGGGGAAAAAGTCCATGTAAAAGCCTTATGCGAATATTGGTACCCAAGGAACGCAATAGAAAGTGGAATGATGTACCTGAAGGAAGAAAAGTAAATGACACGAATGAGAGGCAGCCGGGGAGAAGAGTCTATTCTCACAGAGATTTCCTTATGACCCAGTTCCGATTAGCTGGCACACCCAGACCCAGGAACGACTGAGAGACACAAATATGAATCTCCTGAAGCCGGAATTTCTTGTAGTCGTCCATGCTGACGGTTTCCAGATGTCCTTCGCCTACCCGTTCATAACCGTGATAGGATTTCTGGAGACGGACACGGATTAGATCCGGCCTATTGACGTTCGCGACGTATTCCGAGCCGTTCCAGACAGCAGGACCACGCGTACATGCTAGAAGTGCATCAAGTCCAGCTCTTCGCCACTGGACAGGCAGGGTAGCCTGGAGCCCCCTACACGAAGGGTCCACGCTCAGCTGAGGATATGATATAGTTTTCGAACGGAAATGTTTTGCGCAGTACTCTGACCACCGGTCATAAGGAATCCGCTGGACGTCGCCACAGTCGGCGAAGTATGTGGAGTTGTCGGCTAGGAGGCCTGAGGCGTGGAATTCGGACGAGGCCGGGGCACCAGCAGCAGAGCACCATGCAAAAATGGATTGATCGTCTGTTGTCTTGATGATCTCATTCTGAAGCTTCAGAAATGTCCTCGTCTCGCCCTCCCCGTACAGGATCGGCAAGTTAACACCGAACAGTCCCATCAGTGCGTATACCCTGTCCTCCACCTTGGACGTCGTCCGTCCCTTGACCCAGGACATCCGAGTCGCGATACTGAAACACGGGACACGCTCTGGGTACTCGAGAGCATCTTTGTGGATGCCCGTCACCTTAGATATTACACTCGCAAGGCCAGCCTTCGTTCCAATCATTGTCCAGTCTTTTGCGAAGAAGAACACGTGCTTCGGGGCCAAAAGTTCTTGCAGGGTCCATGCGCGGCCGAACCACCGGGACTGCCTGAATGTACTGTGCCCCTCTCTTGGGTCCTCGCTGCCGTCGACGTCGTCAAGGTATGTGTAACATACTTGCGCTTGTTGATACCAGGTATATGCTGAAATCGTCCTTTCGGTGTGGGCGGCACTGCTGTTGGCATCTGCACAGCAAGTATCGATCCAGACATAGTCCAAACCATCCTGCCGTGCAAGCTCACAGCACATCTCAACCTTCTCGTAACCAGGTTGGATGCGTACGGTCTCTGTCCCAACTTCGTGGAAGTGGTGCGTTTCCCCTACTCGCCATGCATGCGATAGGATGGCATAAGGACGCCGTTCTTGGATGTCTTCTAATTGCTGTGTGTCAATGTTCAAGAGGTACATGTGGCCAGAGAGCGGCTGACGTTTCGCGAGGGGGAGGGGTATAGGCCTGGTGGACTTGGCGAAAGTAGGCTTCGTGTTTATAGAGATATAATCAAGGGTCTCTACAGGACGCCGCCCACAGTGAAGCCGTTCTCAAGCCTCTTCACCTCGGGTAAGCAAGTGGCGCAGCAGGCTATGTAATTCACGTCGTACGTTGGCAGCGAACTTCATATTCATAGAGATAAAATCAAGGATGTCTACAGGAAATCGCATGCAATAGGAACCATGGCGATGGTTCCCTTCATCCCAGGTAAGCAACTGGCACGGCAAGCTACGTACTCATGCTGTACTTCTGACATTCTTCCAAATATATCTGCTAGCTATCTGAGCATTTCCACTCGAACGTTTAGGCTGATGAGGCAGTGGATAACGGCATGGCTCAGTGGGAACTTCTTTATTTTTATTTTATTTCTGATTTGAGTGCTTCAGGACGTGCAGGGACTCCTGTGTTGCACCAAACTAACTAACGTCTCGGCGGCTTGGGCCCCTGTGGGCCGCTCCTCCTCGCCATTGCGCAAATGCCCTACTGGCAGAGCTGTTGCTCCCCAGTCGTGCCCCATTCCCGCCAGCTGTTTTAGGCGCCACATTTTGTGAGGTGAGGAGGGAGTGGAAACTCGAGTGCTCCCAACATATGCATGTGACAAGTGAGTCGTGTTTGAGGTAATGAAATTAGGTGAGTGCTAGTGGCTCATCCGCGAAATCTCAGTGCTCAGTGTTATGAGCTGAGATTCGTACGCGGCCGTAACTCCGACCGCCGTTCTGGGGCATCAGCGTTCTCACAGGAACTGTACATAACGTTACTTGGCCATGTCGATCAATGAAATCTCGGCGGGCGACGTCCATTGTTACATGCCATCAAGTTCAACGCATGCTACCCATCAGAATGGCTGGCCATTCTGACAGGCTTAACAGTCACTTCTTCCCCATATAGTATGTGTTTCAACACTCAGGTTGAGTAACAGCACTTGCCAGGCACTCAAATAATTCAGAATTTGTATGTAGCGTATGCTGTACTTTGGCCGTTTCGCTGATCGGCAGCCCATGTACGCCAACGCTAGACGCCAACCAAGTCTGCAAACCTTAAACACAATTCGAACCGAACTCCACAGCGTTGTGAGCGCTTCGAGTTCCTCCTTATAAGTGCCCTCGATACGGAAATATGACGGTTGTTATACTCCCTCTCCGAGTTGTATCTCTTTCATTACCTGATCTCTACTTTTTATCTTATCTGTGCTTGCTGACGTAGCCGCTAACTTATTACCGCGGTATGTGCCAGCGGTCAAATCTTTGACTTTATGCTAAGAACGTACCTTCATCTTCTAGCGAGCGATGCGGTTGATCAGAGTACAAAATTTTCTGGCCATGCACAGGCAAATCATACAACAAGTCGAGTCTCAAATCCAGATTTTCGCGGTCTGTGACGATGCCACAACAAGATACTGCATATTATCACATCGCTGGATCGAAGGGCAAGAGGTCAACTACGAGCAGATGAAGGACCTCGCCAAATCAGATAGCGTATACGAAATACTCAACTGGCAAGGTTATCAAAAGATCCTGAAAGCATGCAGTGTAGCAGATGGTCTTTTCGAGTATCTCTGGGTCGATACGTGCTGCATTGACAAGCGGAGCAGCTCGGAACTGTCTGAAGCCATCAATTCCATGTTCCGCTGGTACAAGAACTCGTCCCGATGCTACACTTACCTTCACGACACTTCTGACTTTCCCACCGACCCTGACCTCGCAAATTTCCCTGACTCTAACGGTTGGCCGCAGTGGTTCTCTCGGGGTTGGACGCTGCAAGAGTTGATAGCTCCAAATGACCTCCAATTTTTCAGCAGGGATTGGAAAGGGATTGGCAATAAACGGAGCAGGGCTACCGAGCTAAAGAGGATCACAGGTGTACCGGTGCGCGTCTTAGCGGATGGGTTGTCTTCCTACGCTCCTAGCTTTGCCGAAATCATGTCTTGGGCTGCCGAGAGGAGGACGACGCTAGTAGAGGACGAAGCATATTCGCTAATAGGCTTGTTGAGCATCAACATGCCGATGTTATATGGAGAGGGGAAGAAAGCATTCCAGCGTCTGCAACTCGAGTTCATGCGGATAACAAACGACCAGAGCGTCTTTGCCTGGAGAGCCACTAAGGTTGGGAGTACCAAGGGAGGAGAGAGCACCGACGGTGGGAATATCCAAGAGATGGGCTGGACCAGTGGAGTCCTTCCTGACAGCCCTGTCGCATTTAAAGGATGTCACGATATTATCCAAATGGCACCGAGGGAATTCTACCGGTCGCTCTCAATTTCGTGGGAGTCAGATGCGCAAGCGCTTGCTGAGGGTGGGGACTGCGAAGCACTGCCTCCATTTACTGTTACCAATCTCGGAATACGGATACCCCTTCCTCTCAGGCCTTATTATGGCTGCCCATCAGTCTTCCGGGTGGCGTTGGCATGCCGCAGGAGATGCAACTTGACGCCACTGGCCATTGATTTGGCGGCTTTTGGACCAATCCACTACAGGTATTCCGGCGCAGATGGGCCCATACAGCCATTTTCGCAGAACCAGAGACTACGCCTTGCATACCAAGACGAGACACCTCGCGGCATCACATTTAAACTTGTTGAAACGACAGTCCTACATAATTTCCGCCGCTGTCTTGTCTTTCCCCCCAACACGAGATCTGAAGATGGTTCCCTCAGGCTGTCAAGTACCAACCCACTGGCAATAGTGGTGTATGCTAATGCTTCCAATGCTTTCTTCGCTGTAGCGTGTGGCTACTGCTTCGGCCAAGACTGGGTGCATGTCATTTGTGATGAACCACGGAACAAACCTTTCCTATACGCCAAACAGATCTACAAACGAACATGGAACAGGGGTGCGGAATATGCCCGCCTTATGGCTGAGGCATGCTCCGGTAAGACTGTGCAGCCCTACCATGTCAAACATGGACACCTGCTCGGCACCACTTGGACCGTGAGGATTGCTTGCGGAGGATGGGAGAAATCGAACGATCGAATCGTTGCAGTTGACGTCGTCGAATTCCCGGGAAGTCGCTGCAAGACACTCACATGGGAACCCATGTATGTGAGTGCATATCATTTCCCATCGTGAATACAGCACTAAAAACTTGCTTCCTAGGGTACCAAAGGTCTTGTAAAAGCTGACATTCCTTGTCTTATGAGAGAGACTCTATGGTCCGGTGGTCGCCTTGATGGACACCGGATAGAGGGTTCCCACGAAATCTTTTACCTTGCGCCTACAAAACAGGGGATCAAAGTGAGTCTCAATACATGTATTCTGGCTCGCGAGGATAACGGATATACTAGGTGGGCGACTATGGTGTCATCACGAGCAATAACGCGGGGAGTTTTGAATATCGAGGTAATATCTTCAAGGAACCGGAGGCATCCAACTTGAAACTTAGGCCGTACACTAATGATCTACCTCTCAACCACGTGGTCACGAGCAAGCTTGTACCCTACGGCACCCCACTCCCACGCCCATCGGAAAATGCTGGGCTAGTCCTTCAGGATCCAAAACTTCTTTCGTTCCTAAACACTCGACGTGTTCTTGATTTACTGAAACAGTTGTCTACTCGGATGCGAGACTACTCATTGGTGACATCGGTAGTGCAATGCTCAGCGTGCTCCCTCACCGACGACTTCAAAGCGCGGATCAGGACACAGACGCGGAGATACCCCCAAATTTGGCAGCTAGATGTTCGTAATGCCACAACTGACCCGCAAACGGTCACTCCATTGTACACTGTTGCTACTCCCTGGGCTTGGTATCAGGGTGAGCTGGACAGAGATGTAGCAACCGAATACCAAGATATCAGGCAAGTGTTCTTGATTGGTATAGTCGTACTATCAACGATATCATTCCTTGGCGTGTAGGAATCGCTTTAGCGTCATCAAGAACTATCCACCGGCGCATCATAGCGAATTCAGAGCAGAGGCAGTCGAGTTTTTCAGGGCTAAATTTGGTGTCGAGCACTTAGAGACCCTTGTGCGTAAATCCGTCTCGGCTCGTTACTTTGATGCGTCCAATGCTCACATGCCGGTTAGGTAGGCAAGATAACATTCTTTGACCACTTGGCCTCGTTTTCGAGTAAGCACGGAGAGCTGAGTACAGTGCTCTTCGATTTGCTAAGTTATCCACCGTCTTGATGTACACTACAGGGAACGTGTCAGGTTCGTCAAGTGACTCGTTGAAACCGTTACAAGAATCCCGTGGCGAGGAATTGGTGATGGTGTTGGTTGAAGCGATGAGAGGGGTCACCCACCGTCGTGGCGATAAATGGCTCTCTGCGGTAAAGGACTTGGTGCGCATGGTGCAGAAGATCACCAACACCCTCGCTCTCGAGGCAAGTGCATCAGTTCTCATCAATAGGAACTCGTGTTTGCTTATCCTAGTGCATAGTTCCTTAAGGACATTCGGAACAGTTTCCCCAGAGAAGAGGAAACACTTGACAGTTTGTGAGTGGGTAACAACACGCGTGCGGTATGCATAACTGACAGTGCTTCAGTATCAAAGGAAGAAAAAACAATTACAGCATTGTTGAGCAGTGAGTGTGTGCGCTGCGTAGTGTCTGTCGCACAACATGCCGTTAATTATGTATAGTATTCGACCACTGGTAAAACAAGTGGAGGATGCGCATGACGAGTACTATGCAAGCAAAGATGCTCCTGAACAGCTGGCGCTGGAGGAGGATATCGTTGGCAAGGTACGGCGATACGGATCGCACTGGTCACTTGACTAACGATTGTCTCCTGCAGATCTTAGAGGTATTTCGTAATGGAATTTCTTTGGAAATCCAGATTGTATTAGTGAAGGAAAGTTCAGTACTACTTCTCTTTGTTATTTCCTAACACAAAGTAGGTTATACATGAAATACTGCACTACGAAACGACAGATGGGTCCATGGATCTCCCAGAGAAGGAAGTCAGGTTCAAGGTACAAGCCTCGCCCCCATACTTGCGCATCATATGCGACTCATGGCTACCACTATTCCTTCCAGTGCTTGAAGATCACCGGTGAACTTTTGGGAGACGCATGCTCTGAGGTTCCACATGACAGCGTGGCTCACTTACGGCGGTAGGTGCCATGATTTAATTCACGATATCACACATAGATTATACTTTTCTACATTTGCTATTTAGGCTCATGGCCAATGCGAGGGAAGGCGTATCGATGTATGAACTCTACCGCAAGACGCGTGAAGAAAGAAAGGATGGCGGAATTGGTGATGCATGGCAACAAATTGTACAGGATACCTACTCTGGAGATATGGCGTAGGATTGTGTATGTTAATATTACAATTGACAGTACCTGTTGGTAGACGCCGAACTCACCTGAAATCTACGTAGTAGCTCTCTGACACATGGAGAATGCGGGATCGAGTTAGTCAGCGATTACATAAGCAGGATCGCCTGCCGGGATATTCCGAGTTCCTCTAGCAGAAACTACGGAAGACGTTGACAGCGAACAGCTCGAGGAGCATGCTAAGAGCATCAAAACAAGCCGCCCTCATTCAGCAGGGTGCTGCTGCACTGGGAAAACGCAGCTTTGCAACAGTAGCAGACCCACCCGTCCGTCACTATGGTGGGCTCAAGGACCAGGATCGCATCTTCACCAATGCTTATTGTAGGCATGACCACGGTCTCAAGGGTGCTATGGTATGTTAGCGTTATGGTATACATTATTAAAGGATAACCATGTATTTTAGGCTCGTGGGGACTGGCACCGTACGAAAGACATTGTTCTGAAAGGTGACTCGTGGATTATCCAAACTATCAAGGATTCTGGTCTCCGAGGTCGCGGGGGTGCTGGCTTTCCGAGTGGTCTTAAATGGTCATTTATGAACAAGCCGGGTTGGGAGAAAGACAAGCGGTGCGTTGTTTGGATTCTGTGACCCTGTTCTTTGGTGTTGAGCGGGGTACTGTTGCAGGCCACGTTACCTTGTAGTCAATGCCGACGAGGGAGAACCCGGGACTTGCAAGGACCGTGAAATTCTCAGAGGAGATCCACACAAACTGGTCGAGGGATGCCTTGTCGCAGGACGCTCGATGAACGCGACGGCCGCTTATATCTATATTCGTGGAGAGTTTGTTCAGGAAGCTGAGCACCTTCAACAAGCCATTACCGAGGCATACCGCGCAGGTTTGATTGGCAAGAACGCGTGCGGTTCTGGTTACTCGTTCGATGTTTACCTTCATCGTGGTGCCGGCGCGTACATTTGTGGCGAAGAAACCGCTTTGATCGAGTCTTTGGAGGGAAAGCAGGGCAAACCTCGGTTGAAGCCTCCCTTCCCCGCCGACGTCGGTCTGTTTGGATGTCCAACAACTGTGGCCAATGTCGAGACGGTTGCTGTCGCCCCCACTATATGTCGTCGCGGTGCTGCGTGGTTCGCCGGTTTTGGCAGGAAACGTAACGAGGGGACGAAACTCTTCTGCATCAGTGGTCATGTTAACAACCCGTGTGTCGTCGAAGAAGAAATGAGTATTCCTTTGCGCGAGTTGATCGACCGGCATTGCGGAGGTGTGCGAGGAGGGTGGGACAACCTACTTGGAATAGTCCCCGGTGGAAGTTCCGTACCTGTGTTACCGAAGGATACTTGCGCCGAAGTTCTTATGGACTACGACTCGCTAAAAGACGCTCAGTCTGGTTTGGGTACTGGTGCTGTCATCGTCATGGATAAGTCCACCGACATCGTCGCCGCTATTGCACGCTTTTCCTCCGTAAGCCTTTTAATCCATTGTCGCTGCTCTACTTCTGAATTTGGATTGTTACTTCAGTTCTACAAGCATGAGTCATGTGGCCAATGTACCCCGTGTCGCGAAGGTACAACGTGGATGATGAACATGATGAACCGAATGGTTGAAGGACGTGCACACCGACGAGAAATCGACATGCTGCTGGAACTCACGTACGTTTGTTTGTTTCCCACTTGTGCTGTTCTCATGACGACGTCAATCTAGTAAACAAATCGAAGGAAGGACGATTTGCGCTCTCGGAGATGCCGCAGCATGGCCCATTCAAGGTCTCATGCGTCACTTCCGCCCCGAGGTCGAGAAACGTATCGATTCCTTCCGCGCAGAGCACGGTGGCGTGCTGTTCGGTGGTCGCTTGAAGAGTGAAATCGACCCGACATTAGCTACTCCGGATAATCTGGGCGCGAATTTGATAGAGCCGGGCGATAGAGTGTAGACTATACGTCTGTCACTGCGACGTCCTTGCAACTATATCCCTGTGAGGTTGGAATATACACGTCGCTCTTCTTAATCGGTGGCGTTCTACCAGCGTTCATGATAGATATAGCTAACTCCGCGACCTGAATCTGCTTGTCAAGAATATATGTGCTTCCGTTGACTATACGCCATTAATTGGGACACTTTTTTGAAGTTGGGTCATCATGTATCACTCGCACCGCGGCTGTCGCAGTCAGCAACTACTATAAGTGTCTGCAACCCTTGACCACATCCAGTCGCGTCATCTAAACGAGATTCCCTACCTGTGCGGAACCCGAACAAGACCCACACGCGTTCTCCTTCAGGTTGCGGTACTCAACGTCGATATGACGTGCCTTACTCCAGATACGGCTCCCACATTAACCTACCCCGTCATATGCAAAATGCGAGGGGTCGGCTGGTCAGCCTTGGACCAGTCTCCACCGATCTTACAGCATGCATGATACGTCACAGGGTCGTCCGAGACTGGGAGTCAGCAACGGAGCTGCGACAAGTACCCCGCCCCACCGACGGAGTAAGCTTTGGTTTAAGATAAAGAAATGAATTGAATGAAGATCGGCTTTTGATTAAAGAGGAAATATACCCAGACAATACGTTTCAACGGTGTCATTTATTCAAGAAATTACCCAGGTGTACCCTGGGATCACAACCTGAACCTCCGTCTTCTTGTTGTCCTCCCGATAAGCATAACCGACTTGCATGTGCTGCCTTGCCCAAGTATCAGCCTTCTGGGAATCGATTGGGTAAAATGCAACGCCGGCGCTAGCCTCGCCTTCGCCCGTAACGCGAACGTGGATCCTATCCGCCGTGTTGTTAACGACAGTTACACCTGATAGTGCCATCGTCCTGCTGAGAGCTATTAGTACGGGCCCTGTCCTTGAAATCTTACTTACTTATTATATTGTTGCTCTGGAATGGGAGGATGAACAGAGACGTTGGTAGTGCAGCAAGTTTAGCTTAGCACTGTAAATGAGATGGAGAGGATGTTGGGTCACAACAGCAGGTGAATCGATCGTTCAGGGAGCTCACCAGGAGTGATTGAGAAGTGCTGTATGAGAGGATGGGTTCAGTCTACAGCCTTTATATTTGTCTGTGCCACGCTCGGCCAACTCATCTGCGGCGTACCATAAATATGTTCCCTGTACCCTATTTCATCGCATAGGTCGGAAACGTGTCTGATGGTGCAAATGGTTCAAGCAAGTAACAACCACTGTTTTTGTGATACCGCACCCCAGGCGCCAAAATGCCCTGAAAAGATCGACACGAGTCAGATACCAGGCATCGGAAGACTGTGAAAGGATGAATAGCCATTCAACAGCGTTGCCTTGTGGTGAAGGTGTTTTGGAGCAACTGCAATGGCGTGAATTTCATTGAAAGTCCATCGGGTATCCGTTGCCCTATATTCGATCATCCCGTTCAAAGTTGCCGTCCATGTTAGTCACAAGTGGCCTGTAAAGAGAAGTTATAATCCCACATTTCCGGGAAATCTCATAGCCCGCAGCTTTCAGTGAGCTCGGAAGACACGCCCTCGCGCTCACACGCAGGCTCTATCTGGTGCACATCCTGGTGCATCACTGGGAACCTTAATTAGTGAGTAAGACCGAGTCAGAAAGTAGTGTGTCAATATACAGAGTAGTGCTTTTGCGAGCAGTTGATGTTTCAGTCATATAAAGCTTCGCCAGTAGTTGATGGATGCTATCCAGGATGATCGGCTTGAAATGTGTAGAGCACGGAGAGACAACGAACTTGACGTCGAGATACTTGCGCTGACACAGAAATAATCGAACGACCAGAACTTCACGACAGTATGACGTATAAGTTGAGAATTGATTGCCCCCGTTTCTGTTGGGATTTTGGTAGTGCGACTAGAGCCGAGAGCAGTCTCGACAAGTTGCGAAGAGATCATCTACAAAGAGAAGATGTAAACATCGCTATGACGTCCTCTCTCCACGTCTCGTGTCGGTCATACTCTAGTTAATTATTCCCGTTTTGCCTTACAACAGTGCATTACAATGCACCGAGGACGTGTATGTCTCTATTCTCGGTAAAATTAAATAGTGAAACCAGCAAGGAACCAGTGTAAAAAAAAAACATCTTGATAACTACGCATCCAACGAAAATGCCCCACCCTGAAATGATATTGGCAGAACCGACTAAGATGATCATGCCATAGAGGGAAATGCGCGGGTATACCGACGAAGTGGGTCTTAAGAGATGCAATGGATACCCCGGGGAGATGGATAAACAGAGTAATCCCGCGAGAGAAGTACGATGGTCTAGAATGGAAGCGACGCAGCACCCACGGACGACACGATGACCTCGTGGCCGCCTAAGATGGTGTCACAAGGAGAACCGTTGATCAATATGGTCTTGATCCACCGTTGTTGCCGTAGCTGATCCCTCTCTTGACCTGTGGAGCGTGTCCATTGGGGACCAGGGTAAGGATGGCGGTAGGCTCAACTGTGGACATTCCGGCGTATGACGTACTCGCGCGCCGGAATTGGGGCGGCGGCGATGGAGCATTAGAGCGCCATCTGTTCTCCCAAGCTCGGAGTGCAGACACGAATCCGGGATTTGGATTGATACATGGTCGTCGCCGTTTGACCAGTGCATGTGCCTGATCGTATGACATCCCGAGATTGTGGATGAGGTAAGCAATGACGATTGCTGCTGAACGTGAGATACCCTGGTGAGGACATGTCATCGGAGTCAGTTCACTACACCACTACATTGGTTTTGGCAAATACCTGCTGACAGTGCACGAGCACGTTTCCACCAGCGTGGAGGGCATTTGCAATGTATTCACATGCACCCTCGAGGTGAGGACGCAGGTCTGCGGACGGTTTGTCGACGATGTCGATCTTGAGACACCGGAAACCGTCTTTTTCGGATATGGGTAGCCATGGAACATCGAGAACCTGGACGAGGTGTGTGATATGGTGGGCCGCGAGCAGTTCGCGGTCCATCGTGGCAGACATGGACCCAAGGAAGAGCGAGCCAGGTGCGACAGTGGACGACGCTGGCTTGACGGAGGGAACGGTGGGGGATGCTGGGGTAGGGTAGTGGGCTGGAACGATTAGGTGCATGGGCGTGCACATCGCCTCCATCACTTCCGGCGCCATACCCTCGAAGCGTATCATCCTCGCGGTTGGAACAGTAGATGATATCAACGAGTGATGACAGATCGGATGGGTCAAGGTGAATGCCCAAAAACCATCCGACTTTAAATACGACCAACAAAGCGCAGCCGTTATTAGGGGGAATGGGCTGGGGACGTCCTCGCGGTGGAATAAGATCAGAAATGTGGAGCACCCCCTTGCCTATTTCGGTGGATGCACCTATGTTTTCGACAGCAGGCATCCCTGGCAGTCAGGCCTGGCCAGCAGACCCCATCGAATTTACCTTAACACCAAAATGGATCATGATAGGTTCCGTTAGTGAGTGCCTTGGGCTGGACCTCCGCGATCGTTCCTTCTGGTCACGGTATCTCCAAGAAAATGACCCACGGAACCCAAGTATTAGTTCGGCTTGTGGAATACCCCTTCCTCATCCAGCTTGCTCGGCTTCCCCTTGTACGTAGGAGAACTTACACAGATCCCATTGCAGAACAATGGACTGATGCCGAGTGCGAGTTTGGCATACTTTGTCAATCGACGTCGCCGCGTCACCATGCAAGCTTTCGCTGAGCTGTGAAGTGGTCGTGGCCAGCAGGGAGGCTACACCGTCAAAGCGAAATGACGACCTGACGGTGGTTCGAGTGATCATCGTCAGCAGCGTGACCGCCCAAGGCGATGACGCTTCGTATCGGGCGCCCATAGCCAATACCAAGCTACTGTGTCCCTGTACCTTGGTTACTCGTCAGGAACCCTGGCGGGTCTAATCTATGTCGAGTTTATCTCGTAAACTACCCTTCAGTCTCATCAGTCTCAAGTACGTAACTATCGAACCTCTATCTGGCAACTCAAACAAGCTCAGAGTGCTCTCTGACCCCACCCATGCCATTGCCTTCCAGGTCTGGTAGTAGCGTGCTCACCAACAATGCCGACCTTCGGTTCGGTGTTGACAAAGGCGACAAGTCGATTACTGATTCTCGATGACGTAGATCAAAGCCCGAGACTCAGGGAATACAAGGAAATACCTTAAAAATACCTTCCATCCCACCGCTCCTACATGGAAATGTCGGACATTGTTCCTCGATATCGACATCTCGGGTCTGCCGAAGAACTCGCCCTGATGATGGTTCCTACGCGTCCCGCAAAGGCGTCCATATGACACCACACACATATCACGCACAAAATTGAAACGTTCCTTCTTGATAGATAACGATAACTTTGACGGGAGGAACCTTTCGCAACCAGCTCTTTGGGCCCGCACTACCTATCTTCGCCATTCTTGTAGTAGTATGTCTAAATGGCAGGGGTTACGCCATCGGCATATGTGTGGAACGATCTCCGCGACCCGACTACTTCGACCGATTCGGAGTCATGCCATTAGGTCGTACAGTACCACCGTTTTGGACGTGGTATTGACATATGACCGTCTTGGCTTTACGATTCTCGCGTTTACCTTTTTGCCATTTCGTGGACGTCGTTAACCCGCGGCCGACTATGCGGTAAAGTGGCCAAAATAACCTTTCCCTTTGTCTTCGCTCACCATCAAGGGGCAAGACGCCCTATCCCGGATGAAACGTCAACATTATTGTCTAATAAGATCTCTTCGGCGCACATGGGCGGTGCCACAACGGCCAGGGGAGACCATATCGTATTTGTACTCGAGAGCCCAAGTCGATAATGAATCAACCCACACTAGTGCCTGCACTTGGACGACGCCACAGACAGTCGTGCCTGCAGGACTGGTTTCATCAAAAACTCACCCACGCACAAGATGGGTATCCTACATTCCTTATATAGCGGACAGGTCTGTGCTTCGCTAACCCACGACCCCAGTCCCTGACTGAACGACACACATTTACCCATATCTAACGTGCGAGGAGTGGAAAATACTCTTAGGAACCACCTGAAGTGTATGAGCACCGCATCGCTACGCACAACAAGGCACCCTCCGTACACCGATATCTAACTTCCGACGTTTCAAATGCAGGGTTTATGAGTATCACTCCTGTACGGTGTCGTATGAGCGTTGGATGATTACGGGTTCCGAATGAGCAACTTGGTTCCGGACTTTACGTAGCTCGGTACCCGGGTACCCAGGGGCCGCCAGTGATGCCATCAAGACTGCTCGAGAATGAAGTTTTGAAACATGATTGAGCCTGTCTGCTCAGGTTGCTTACCAACTCTTACGAGGCCTCAGCCGCTCGTCTGCATTCACAAGCATTTGATCGTACCACGGTACATGCAGTACTTCAAGTCACTCAACTTTGACCCTATCTGTAACCTTATAGGCGTACGTTTTACAATCACATTTGCAAAGTTTCATCCGGTAACGGACCTGGTGGTCAATCCTGTCCACTCCACATCTTGACCTCAATATTCCCAGCTTTAGACTGTACAGGTTGGGATGCGGGTGACCTTGGGAGCCTTTCCACCGTGTGCCGAACACTCCACCTCCTGCTATACCCTGAACTGCGCCAGCAGGTTGCGGTCCGTCCGAGTCGGATATGAACAACATGCCCCATAGAAGGTGGAGAGAGAGAATGGAATTCTTCACTACCTGCACCGTTCCACACACAGGCTCCGCGATTCCTGACTCAGAAACATATAAAAAAAACAAGAATGGCGATACCACATATACAATACGGGTATTCACTTCCGTTCGGCCGTCCGGTCTGACGAAAAACCGGAACTAAGATTAAAGGTCTAGACATGGACAGATACGTCCACGTGGGGGATGCCTCGTGGGTACGTACATATGTATACGGCCGCCTTCCAGCAGTTCTTCTTCTTCGTACCAGTGATGAGCTTTTAAATGGGATCCCGTGATCAGCGGGGAACGATAAGGATAGTGATTTACGAGATGTGCAAATGTGCCGACTTCTGCAGAGCCGGGCATGCCAGACCGACAGGTGAATGATAGCGGGGTCGATAACGATATACACGCTGGTATAAATACGGGTGCGCATGGCTCAGCGTGCCGAGACTCCAATGACAGACGATGTGTCAACGCAAAACCACTGCCCGAGTCAAGGAAGATCTGTGGAATTTGGGAACATAGAGTCAAAACAACGGCTCGACGGAAGATACGGTGATAACGTGAAGGGGACAAGGTTCCCCGCGCAAACGTCCCGCGGGAACAGAACCAACAAACTTTTTTGGATGAACTTGCTCGCTTGCGGCATATCGGGAATTTGACGGTCGTTTGGTATGTCGATCGTGATGATCGAGTTGTTTTGTATAAACCGTCGTTGAAAGCGCTGTCAACGATTACCAACGAGTTTGAGTGTGTCATTGATATGAGGTTCGGAAAGAGAATCGACCGTCGGAATGGGGTACACCGACGATGCATGACGAAAATGGGGATCGGCACGGTTGCTGCTACTTATGCCGTTGACTTCGACATTCTCATCGCACCTTGGGGCAGTTCCGGCTCCTTTCTCTGCTTCAAGTCGAGAGGGGTGGTGAGTCGCGTATGGGAACACCACCGCCGCATGGGGAACTTACCAGTTGCAAGACGAACACCCAGAGAGATGATGATCACATTACATAGTTGCTGGTCCTCCGCAACGGAGCGTCGGCATTTCGCAGTCAGCGCGTCGTGCAACAGGTACCACCTCAGTCAGCGAACGGTGGACGATTTTGCCGTGGTAGATAAGCAGACTCACGTTGCGCAGCTAAACCATGCCCTGCCCACTCCGTGACTGATTGACAGACGTGTGAAGGACGAACGTACTACGTAGAAATTACCTGTTAAGCTCCTGCGGATCAGCTCAACCAATCAAAGGCCACGGTTTTCTCATCGAGTGACGCTCTTCCTGACCAAGTACTCCACGTCGTGCCTTCCGGTTCGAATTTGAAGGCGGTTTGCCGGGGCACTAGCGTCTCCAGAGTTTCTCCGGCGTGTCCGCTGGCCAAGTCGCTCCTTCCTTGCGACCGACTGCATCACGAGACGACGTGATCAGTTTGAAACGAGCGAACTGTGCAGGCGCTTGGTATAAGTGTGGATGAAGGGGGTCGCCTCCGTGCCATACGTCTTGTCAATGAAAAGGGTCAAGGATCCGGCGTGCACCACCAAGTCAATCGTGTGCACCAAGTACTGGCTAAGAGTCATAGGACGACGTACAAGTATTCCATCGTAACACAGGGGTCTCTAAGTGCCACGTGTAGTTAGTATCCCCGGATAGGGATGCAATTGAATCATGCTTCAACCGCAGCACCCCAGCAATCAGCAAAACACCTCAACCGCCGCACAACGAGCAAGGTTCAGATGCTTCCATTCGCTTTGGAAACCTTACCGGAAATACTGCCACCACCATGAGGCCAATTCACGAAGCATGGCGGTGATAGTCGGCAGACCACCAGCATCATACACGACTGCATGGTGTTGAGAGAAACTCGAAAAAGGGTCAGATCATGGAGATTGCTAATAACACTAGTCGTGAAGGGTATGGACTCTTGAGGTTACGAGAGAAAAGAGTAGGCGTAGAGAGGAGACGGCGTGGATCGCGGCATGAAACGATGGGCACGCGCCACAACTACGCGAGGGACCAACGAAGATGACACGACTAGCCAGAGAGCAAGACGAAAGGCACGGGTGTGTACAAAAAAAAAAGAGAGCCAACACGACCTATACAATAAGTCTACAGAACCACGCAGCCGTGTCTCTTGTTGCTCTTGGGCCGACTGAGCAGCGCGGCCCTCGTAGCGTACTGGAACACCTCACGCACACCCTCGCCTGTCCGCGCCGAGCATTCCAGATAGTGCTTCGCGCCAATCTTGATTGACACGGCCATACCCTGTAAAATAGACGACGTATCTCAGTTACCTAGAGACGGAGGTGGAAAAGAGAGAAGGTACCTCTTCTGGGGTAACAGGGCGCTGGCCAGTCTTCCTAAGCTCCTCGATCACCCGAGGGTCCCGTCGAAGATCCTTCTTGCACCCGACAAGAATGATAGGCAATCCAGCACAGAAGTGCATAACCTCAGAAATCCACTATTTGTTCGGCGCGTTCCATCAGAAAACAGCACCACAGACGGAGGCAGACGACCAAAAGGAAAAATCAAACCTTTTCCTGCACGTTGTCCAAAGAGTCCGGTGAGTCCACCGCGAAACAGATCAAAATGACATGCGAGTCCGGGTAACTGAGAGGTCGAAGGCGGTCGTAGTCTTCTTGTCCGGCCGTATCCCATAGCGCCAACTCGACGTGTTTGCCGTCAACTTCGACGTCTGCCACGTAGTTCTCGAAGACGGTGGGGACGTAAACCTGTAAAACAACGTTTCATACGCACATGGCAAAGGTGAAAAACAAGTGGGACTTTACCTCAGGGAAGGTTCCTTTCGAGAAAACAATCAATAAACAGGTCTAATAATGGTCAATGTTAGTCGATATCAGCGAACAGCGTCGAGCGACGGTGAAGAGGCAGACCTTTCCACAAGCACCATCACCGACGATGACGAGTTTCCTCCTGATCTCAGACATTATTCGAATGTATGGAAGTTAGGCAGTGTTCGTGGAGCGGGCGTACTTCTTGGAGGACGGTTGGTGTTGAGCGAGACAAGAAGTCGCACGATGATACCATGTCGGCGTTCAAATCGGACCTTCAATCTCAATACAACGGCCTAGGCTGTGTGCCACTCGGCAACACAGCCACAGTGGGGCCTGTGCGTGTGAAGGCTAACTTGGCAAAGGAGACAGGGGTGGACTTGAGCCAAGTACATAGTGTAATAACGTCTCATGATACCAACGAAAAACCACCACAACTGACATACTCTCCATCGCGTCCATAACTTCCCATCCTACACAACTGTATCTCTTCCACATCCCATGTTCCAAAGTCAACCTCAATCGCATCTCGAAAATGGGCCGGTGCAGGGAAAAACGGGCGTGTAGCGGGTGACGTGACCAGTGCTCGGTATGAAAATGGTTGCCGGGGGCCCCTGCCTCTTGGCTTGCGGTGGCTCGTGTTCAGGACAGTGCAATGTAACTATGTACATGTAAAATGACGGGTCAGCACTCCAAACACAAAAGGCTCCGAAAAGGCATGATTTGTGTACCTTGAGTGGGCGCCGTTCCGAAATGAACCCAGCCTCTCTGAACGTCCTGCTCACCATTTCTGTGCCGAGACATAAATGCCGATGTGGGGATAACGCTCGGATCTGAACGGCCGGCAAAAAACTTACCGCCAATCCTCTGCAGCCGTCGGGCGTCTTCGCTGTCGTGTGATGATCCCAACCACAGAACGTGTGCATTGTCGGGATTGCCACCATCCGGTTTCATGATGTTCATCCGATGGAGAGGTACACACAGGCGACTTCCTGACAGCAACTCCTTGATACGTGGTTCCAGAGAGAGTAATAAGGACAACGCCTCTCGAAGAGTCTTGGACGGTGCCGGCGCAGGCCCACTGGTGGAGTTCACTGAAGTGCCATCATCATCATCAAGGGTCATGACACCTAGTGTAAGATGCAGGCGGCGAGGGGCGATCACTATAGAACGGTCAAGACCAGGCAACGTCGGCGTGCATTGCAGTAGTCGATCCGTGAACGACGAAACAGCCTCTTGCAGACGGACGTGATGCCCCTGACTGATGCGATCACCACTCAATCAGTATAATACCCAAGAATGTCTACTTGCAATTGGAAGACAGAGGACTTGGTCCATTTGAGCCTGAGGCTATACAAGGATGACATGACAGAGGGGTACTTACAGTGGGTTGGTGGAGACTTTGACGCGTTGTTGTTCCTGCCTTGGTTCCTGGGTCGGTTATTGTAAAACCGACGACCTCCTCTGGCAGCGAATGCTGTTCCAGATGCCATGTCGTACTATGTGAAAGTAAAGTAGCTTGTCAGTGTCAGCGACTGACTGACCGCAAAACCAGTGCAAGCCTGCACAAGGTGCATGACCAAATAATGTTTATCATATTGCATAACATTATGATAAACAATATTTGAAAGTGGTTAAGAATAATGTCAGAATATTGTTACTGACAATATAGAGTAGTTATGATGAATGGGTCTAGCATGATGTAAGACAATTTCAGGGGACATTATGCTTACATTATTGAAAATACAAATTACAATAGTGTTTGCATAAATGAAAGGTATCATTTAGTATAACTCCTGTTTATTGAATATGGCAACACTGGAGAAATATTGAAAAGCACATCTAAAGTATTGTTCAGGGAATGGTACAAACATTATTTTGATGTTATTATAATGTGGTTGGCAAGATAAGGAGGGAGAGAGTATGGAAAGGTTGTTGGAGGTGGAGGTGATGGAGGTTGCCAGGCAGAGACCAACCCAGATTGAGGATTGGGTTAGGGTTGGGGAGAGGAGGGCAATCCGGATTGAGGATTGCCACTCAGACACCAATCTGGATTGAGGATTGCCACTCAGACACCAATCCGGATTGAGGATTGGGGAGAGGAGGGCAATCTGGATTGAGGATTGCCACTCAGACACCAATCTGGATTGAGGATTGCCACTCAGACACCAATCCGGATTGAGGATTGGGGAGAGGAGGGCAATCCGGATTGAGGATTGCCACTCAGACACCAATCCGGATTGAGGATTGGGGAGAGGAGGGCAATCCGGATTGAGGATTGCCACTCAGACACCAATCCGGATTGAGGATTGGGGAGAGGAGGGCAATCCGGATTGAGGATTGCCACTCAGACACCAATCCGGATTGAGGATTGGGGAGAGGAGGGCAATCCGGATTGAGGATTGCCACTCAGACACCAATCCGGATTGAGGATTGGGGAGAGGAGGGCAATCCGGATTGAGGATTGCCACTCAGACACCAATCCGGATTGAGGATTGGGGAGAGGAGGGCAATCCGGATTGAGGATTGCCACTCAGACACCAATCCGGATTGAGGATTGGGGAGAGGAGGGCAATCCGGATTGAGGATTGCCACTCAGACACCAATCCGGATTGAGGATTGGGGAGAGGAGGGCAATCCGGATTGAGGATTGCCACTCAGACACCAATCCGGATTGAGGATTGGGGAGAGGAGGGCAATCCGGATTGAGGATTGCCACTCAGACACCAATCCGGATTGAGGATTGGGGAGAGGAGGGCAATCCGGATTGAGGATTGCCACTCAGACACCAATCCGGATTGAGGATTGGGGAGAGGAGGGCAATCCGGATTGAGGATTGCCACTCAGACACCAATCCGGATTGAGGATTGCCACTCAGACACCAATCCGGATTGAGGATTGCCACTCAGACACCAATCCGGATTGAGGATTGCCACTCAGACACCAATCCGGATTGAGGATTGCCACTCAGACACCAATCCGGATTGAGGATTGCCACTCAGACACCAATCCGGATTGATAAAGACCCTTACCAAAACAGGGGGAGTGAGTGAGACTCAAGGAGGGTGACCAACAATGAACCCCTAAGGCAGGAGACTTTGGTAGACTTGACTTCATCAGCACAATGGGTTTACCTGCCTGCAGCTCACACTTGATTGGCACTTGTCATAGGTTGCAAAGTCATACAAAAGTAATATACACCGATATATTGACAGGCCCTTATATACTACTGGCTGAAGACAAGGGTGAAGGATACTAAGACAATCAAGTGTGCAGCAGGTTAAACAATTTGCAGCACTGCAATACAGGTTAATGGAGGATGCATAAATCTATTTGTAATATATTTATACATCACAGAAAGCACTGCCTTTTCTGTCAGTGGTCTCCAAATTGAGGATTGCCCTCCTCTCCCCAATCCTCAATCTGGATTGCCCTCCTCTCCCCAATCCTCAATCCGGATTGGTGTCTGAGTGGCAATCCTCAATCCGGATTGCCCTCCTCTCCCCAACCCTAACCCAATCCTCAATCTGGGTTGGTCTCTGCCTGGCAACCTCCATCACCTCCACCTCCAACAACCTTTCCATACTCTCTCCCTCCTTATCTTGCCAACCACATTATAATAACATCAAAATAATGTTTGTACCATTCCCTGAACAATACTTTAGATGTGCTTTTCAATATTTCTCCAGTGTTGCCATATTCAATAAACAGGAGTTATACTAAATGATACCTTTCATTTATGCAAACACTATTGTAATTTGTATTTTCAATAATGTAAGCATAATGTCCCCTGAAATTGTCTTACATCATGCTAGACCCATTCATCATAACTACTCTATATTGTCAGTAACAATATTCTGACATTATTCTTAACCACTTTCAAATATTGTTTATCATAATGTTATGCAGTATGATAAACATTATTTGGTCATGCACCTTGTGCTGTGATAAAATCCCAAATCGGATCATCTTACGGGACCGGTTGTCGTTTCTAATGTCACTGGTTCCCTCGTCTACGGGATGCCTACTCAAGCGTCGAAAACTCTACCCAGCAGCGCGAAGAATTGTTAGTCTGCCATCTAGCTTCAGAGCGAACCAACAATACCGTATGACCATATGATGCGTCACAATGACCGGCGAAGCGTCCAGATTTAACTTGACGGACTCCGATGTGGTCCTGGTATGTGCAACGCTACTCATCCATGTCCCAGTACGACGCAATATTTCTTCCCTCGTTCGTGTTTATCCTGTGAGTTCCCCATACAAGTTGCACTCACGGACTTGCAGTGGATGAACGACCATTCTTTGCCTGCCGAGGTTTCGGCGCGGAAGCTTAGTGACATACGATTACATTCCTCGGATCGTTTCCTATCAAATCCTACACGGATCATGGCACGACAAGAATAAACCAGTTGGACGGTCATCCGTGTCAAAACGCACGTGTTGTTTTGCTCTTCACGGAAAGTACGATCATCTGGCACGGCAGAACCAGCAACAGGGAAGACGAACGTGGCTGAAAATATCTATTCGGGCTCGTTTGAAGACCAGTGATGATTATGGCAGGACTGGGCTGTAGCCATGATGTGCGTCTTGCTGAATGAGGTGCAGTAATTCCGTCGCATCCCCCATGTAGCTCCAGCCTCACTGCTTGTTTCGTGGACTGCGTGCTGCATTATATTCGCGGACATCGTTCACCTTCAAACAGGTTCAATCCAATTCTCTGGTTTTACATATAACAAGCCCTCAGACCCCACTGCAGATATCATTCACTTTTATCGGGTAACATCGTGCTGCCTCTTCACTGTATTCCTGGGTCGCCCTGCGGCTATATTTTGCACGCACCTACCACGCGCAGTGTCCACCATCCACAACAATACTTCAGATACATCATTAGTCACGGATCAGTCATGTCGGATTCTACTCACTCGCTTCCGGTGCAGAAAGTAGACGCGTCAGATGCAAGCCACGTAACGACGCCGCGAAGCTCGTCAGGTCTTCCAATTCGTCCAAGCGGGTTCAAGCTCGACCACTCGTCCAGCAGATCGGGTCGCACATCGAGAAACGCCCCAGTCATCCTATGCACCCGGTTCAGTTATCGTTATCCAAGAGCCCATCTAGAGACTCATACGCACTGAGTATGTATGTAACCGGGCGACAACGAATTCACACGAATCTTCTTGCTTCCGAGCTCACATGCCATACTGCGGGCCATCTGCAGAACGGCCGATTTGGACGAATTGTATGATATCACTCCATGGGCCTGGAAGCAGGACACATAAGCGATGACAACCCACTTGAGGAGAGAGATCGACTATACCCGGGCAGCGACACTCCCCAACACAGAGGCGACCAATATGATACTACCCCCACGACCGAAGCGTGCCATCTGCCGCCCAGCTGCCTGGGCAGTGAAGAAAACCCCACTTGCATTCACGTCGATGACCTTGAAACGTGAGGAACGGCTATCAAGGACGAGGGTCTAGGTCTAGTTGGGCAGTGCACGTACCTCCTTAAATGTCTCTGCAGGATATTCCAAACAGTCTATGGGAGCCTTGGCAATGCCAGCAGACGCGACACAAATATCGAGTCGTTGCTCCTTATCGCCGATCTCCTCCGCTTTCTTCCATAGCAGTTGTTGGTCCCGTACGTCTGCACTGAAATACTCGAGCCTCGAATTGTTCCCGAGCCTGCGGACGTAATCCTGGGAAGCTACGAACACTTCTGAAGGCTTCTCAGGGAGATCGAAGCAGTACGCAACTCGTGCGCCTGCCTCGCACAGGGCGATAGCCATATCGAGTCCGAGGCCCCTGTTTCCTCCAGAAACGAGTGCGACGCGGTCGGTCAAAGCGAGTTCGTCGAATATCTTCGGGCGAGGTTGGACGGAAAGGTTGGCTTCCGCCGCAAGGGCAGCTTCGATGCCTAAAGGACCTATAGGAGATGCGGACTGTGTCTTCACTTTCCTGGAAGATGGTTAAAGGGATTGACTTCGACTATGTCTACGGGTTCCACTTACTGACGGACTTCGGACGCCATTGTAAGTAGGTGGGATGTGGGTTAGAGGTTGCAACGAGAGAGATATGCCCCATGGGCTCTACTTATAGACCACCCAGTGGTCCGCATCAGCATCACAGATGTAAAAGCAATGCTTGATGCAACGATGACAGCTGTTGAATTGATTGGCCGAGTCTCTCAAGTGCCTACACCTTTCTCCATTGTACTCCATGTAAACAGCTCTATGTCTACAGTTTTGGCAGTGGACCATAAGCGAGAACGGGCGAGACGAATGGTGGTGTTTGGACACTGACTGGCTGCTTTCGTAGTTGGGGGATGCCTCAGAAGAAGCACTGCGGTCTCCCCAAGTTCTTGTAGGCGCTAATCAATGCGTTCGGATCAGGATCATGATGCATTCCTATGGGACGTTATTTAAAGACCATGTACATGCTCCCCTGCCCTGGCATGTTATCAGAGACATGTCGGCGATCGGTGCAACTTAGTACCTAGTAGCATGCAAAGGAACGTTAGTCAGGATACCGTGGCTTGCTCTATGGTGTGTAACACCCGAGAAGTGAAAACTATATATGTATGGCTATCGATAACCATGTCTCTCGTTAGACGGGTCAATACTAGTGTTGCTTAACTGTCATGGGCATCTGCGAAGCTGTGATAAGCAAAATAAAAGCCAGTGCCAACTCAGTCGTATACATCCAGGAATTCGGCTCGATTGTGGCCGCTCTCACCGGGATGCTGCTTGTAAACAGGTAATGTAACTGTCGAATGTCAGCAACACTGTATGTGGCTGAGGCTGTATACATGGAAGGACAATGGACACGAATATCCAAGAAGTTGAGAACCATTTCCGCAGCTGCCATGGCTGTATCAAGCATTGCTATGCCGAAAAAGAGCAAGGTTCGTGGACGCGATACGGACCGCCCAACGGTTTAAAAGGACAGCCGGATGGACGTTTTCTTTCGTTGTAACGTATAACCCGTTTACAATGGCGTCTGAAATTTGTCAGTGGATAAAGCCCAAATATGTGGGGAATTGGTCCTTCAATCCTTCTAACAATCCTCAGGGAAGTGAAGACACAGTCTGCGTCCCCTATAGGTCCTTTGGGCATCGAGGCAGCCCTTGAGGCCAAAGCCAATCCTTCGATCCAACCTCGTCCGAAGATATCCGATGAGTTTGCTGTGACTGACCGTGTCGCACTCGTTTCTGGAGGAAACGGGGGCCTCGGACTCGAAACAGCAATTGCCCTGCGCGAGGCAGGCGCTCGAGTCGTGTACTGCTTCGATCTCCCCGAAGAGCTTTCGGAAGTGTTCGTAGCCGCCCAGGATTATGTCCGTAAACTCGAGAACAATTCGAGGCTCAAATATTTCAGTGCAGATGTACGGGACCTTATATCGGGTAACATCGTGCTGCCTCCTCCCTGTATTCCTGGGTCGCCCTGCGGCTATATCACACGTACCTACCATGCGCAGCTCCCACCATCCACAACAATACTTCAGATGCATCGTTAGTATTGCTACGGATCAGTAATGTCAGATTCTACTCACTCGCTTCCGGTGCAGAAAGTAGACGCATCAGATGCGAGCCACGTAACGACACCGCGAAGCTCGTCGGGTCCTCCAATTCGTCCAAGAGGGCTCAAGCTTGACCACTCGTCCAGTAGATCAGGTCGCATATCGAGCAACGCCCCAACCATCCTACGCACCTGGTTCAGTTATCCAAGAGCCCATCTAGAGACTCGTACGCACTGAGTATGTATGTAACCGGGCGACAACGAATTCACACGAATCTTCTTGCTTCCGAGCTCACATGCCATACTGCGGGCCATCTGCAGAATGGCCGATTTAGATGAACTGTATGATATCATTCCGCCACCCTGGAAGTACGCTCAGAAAATGGCGACAACCCACTTGAGGAGAGATCGACCATACCCGCGCAGCGACACTCCCCGCCACAGAGGCGACCAGTATGATACTACCTCCATGACCGAAGCGTGCCATCTGTCTCCCAGCTGCTTGGGCGGTGAAGAAAGCCCCATTTGTATTCACGTCGATGACCTTGAACAAGGAGGAGCGGTTATCAAGGATGAAGGTCTAGGTTTAGTTGGGCAGTTCACGTACCTCCTTAAATATCTCTGCAGGATATTCCAAACAGTCTATTTGGGGCTTTACAATGCCGGCGGCTGCGACACAAATATCGAGTCGTTGCTCCTTATCGCCAATCTCCTCCGCTTTCTTCCATAGCAATTGTTGGTCCCGTGCGTCTGCACTGAAATACTCGAGCCTCGAATTGTTCCCGAGCCTGCGGACGTAATCCTGGGAAGCTACGAACACTTCTGAAGGTTTCTCAGGGAAATCGAAACAGTGCACGACTCTTGCGCCTGCCTCGCACAGAGCGATAGCTATATCGAGTCCCAGGCCCCTGTTTCCTCCAGAAACCAGTGCGACGCGGTCGGTCAAAGCGAGTTCGTCGAATATCTTCGGACGAGGTTGGACGGAAGGGTTGGCTTCCGCCGCAAGGGCGGCTTCGATGCCTAAAGGACCTATAGGAGATGCGGATTGTGTCTTCACTTTCCTGGAAGAGGGTTATACGGATTGACTTTGACTACGTCTACAGGCTCCGCTTACTGACGGACTTCGGACGCCATTGTAAGTAGGTGGGATGTGGGCTAGAGGTTGCAACGAGAGAAAATGCTCTACTTATAGACCACTCAGTGGTCTGCATCGGCATCGGGGATGTAAGAGCAATGCTTGATGCAATGATGACATTTGTGGAAATGACTGGCCGAGTCTCTCAGAGGTACCTACTCCTTACTCCACTGTACTCCATGTAAACAGCTCTGTGTCTACAGTTTTGGCAGCGGACCATAAGCGAGAATGGGTGAGACGAATGCCTCTGTAACTATTGTGACCGAAAGCGGTGGTAAACGATGAGCTAGGGAAAACCGTGGAAGACGAATCTTGACACGAATCGAAGGACCGCGAGACGACGAGTAGAGATAAATGCTAGATCACGATGTAACAGTTTGTGGGGGCGGGACGAAAGCTGCAGCCCAAGAGAGGTAGCGCTCAGTTGGAATTGTCACGTGATCACTCGTGATGGGTGACGGATTCAGAGATCACAAGATGAGTTCAGATGTGAGAGGAGGGAGGTAGACGAGCGCGAAACTGCAGGGCGCGACACGGAAGCTAACTGAGTGTGTGTGAATGGACGGGTAGGAAGAAAGGGCCACCAGACCGAACGCACACACTAAAAGATGTGAAAGGGAGGTGGGCGGGAGAGCAAAAGTCTAATGAGTGTATGCGCGAGATGAGTGGGGGTATGCGTATGACACGAAGAGGTGAAAGCGAGAGAGAGACGCGAGACAGGGAGAATTCTAAGTCGAGCGGACTTAGATTCTCAGGCAAAGGCCTTATTCAATCTATGCAAGATCGCCAGCTCGCCAGCTTTAGTGAACGCCCAGTGGTGTATGGACACCGAGGAAAAACTGGCTGCTTCGTAGCTGGGGATGCCTCAGAAGAAGTACTGCGGTCTCCCCAAGTTCTTCTAGGCGCTAATCAATGCGTTCGGATCAGGATCATGATGCATTCCTATAGGGCGATATTTAAAAATTGTGTACCTGCTCCCCCTGCTAGACGATGCGCTACAAGCGGTGACCTGGCATGCTATCAGAGAGTCGCGACATGTCCGCGACCGGTGCAACTTAGTACCTAGTAGCATGTAGAAGAACTTTAGTTCAAAGCACCGTGACATGCCATGGTTTATGAAGTTTTATTCACCTGATTATTTATGGCTATTATTCACCTGATTATTTATGGCTATTATTCACCTGATTATTTATGGCTATCAACAACCACAACAGCTTGGCATGTCTCGCGTTAGACAGGTCAATACTGTGATGGGCATTTTGCGAAGCTGTGATCAGCGAAATAAAAGCCAATACGGACAAGTCGTATACCCCCATGGAATCCGGCTCGGTTGTGGCTGCTCTCACCGGAATGCCGCTTGTAAACAGGTAATGTAAGGGTCGAATGTCAGCAACACACTACGAGGCTGAGGCTGTTTACATGGAAGGACAATGGACACGAATGTCCAAGAGGTTGAGAATCATTTCCGCAGCTGCCATGGCTGTATCAAGCACTGGTATGCCGAAAAAGAGCAAGGTTCGTGGATGCTATACGGACCGCCCAACGGTTTATAAGGACAGCCGGATGGACATTTTCTTTCGTTGTAATGTATAACCCATTTACAATGGCATCTAAAATCCGTCAGTGGGTAAAGCCCAAACGTGTGGGGAATTGATCCTTCTAACAATCTTCAGGGAAGTGAAGACACAGTCTGCGTCCCCTATAGGTCCTTTGGGCATCGAGGCAGCCCTTGAGGCCAAAGCCAATCCTTCGATCCAACCTCGTCCGAAGATATTCGATGAGTTTGCTGTGACTGACCGTGTCGCACTCGTTTCTGGAGGAAACGGGGGCCTCGGACTCGAAACAGCAATTGCTCTGTGCGAGGCAGGCGCAAGAGTCGTGTACTGCTTCGATCTCCCCGAGAAACCTTCAGAAGTGTTTGTAGCTTCCCAGGATTACGTCCGCAGGCTCGGGAACAATTCAAGGCTCGAGTATTTCAGTGCAGACGCACGGGACCAACAATTGCTATGGAAGAAAGCAGAGGATATCGGCGATAAGGAGCAACGGCTCGATATTTGCGTTGCGGCTGCTGGCATTGCAAAGCCCCAAATAGACTGTTTGGAATATCCTGCAGAGACATTTAAGGAGGTACGTGCACTGCACAACTATGCCTAGATTCTCATCCTTGATAGCCGTTCCTCCCTGTTCAAGGTCATCGACGTGAATACAAATGGGGTCTTCTTCACGGCACAAGCGGCTGGTCGGCAAATGGCACGCTTCGGTCGTGGAGGCAGTATCATTTTGTTTGCGTCTGTAGCGGGTAGCGTCGGTGAACCGGTATGGTCAATTCTTTCTCAAGCGGATTGTCACCATTCTTCTGAGCGTACTTCCAGGGCGGCGGAATGGTATCATATGGTTCGTCCAAGTCGGCTGTTCTGCAAATGGCTCGCAGTATGGCGTGCGAGCTCGGAAACCAGAAGATTCGCGTGAATTCATTGTCACCTGGTATAATACGTACTCCGTGCGTATGAGTTTCTCGACGAGTATTTTGATAGCTGAGTCGGGGTGCATATGTAGGATGACCAGGGAAATTGTCAATACAGTATCTCCTATACTCGACGCATGGTTGCGCTCGAGCCCACTTGGGCGGGTCGGAAGAGCTGATGAAGTTCGTGGCGTCGTAACGTGGCTTGCCTCTGATGCATCGAGTTTCTGCACCGGAAGCAAGTGAGTGGATCCTACAGTGTTGATCCACAGGATACTTACGTCTGATTCGGCAGTATTGTCGTCGACAGTGGATATTGCGCACAGTAGGTATGCGCTGTCCGTGAGGCGTCTCAGGAATGGAAGAAGTCGCATGATGCTGTATGGTAAAGGGTGACATGAGGTTAGTCACCGGTTTTGGAGCTTGTTGAGAGATCTGGAGTGGACTGTACCTGTCCGAGAGTCAAATGATGTCTACAATTGTAATGAAACGCGCCGTTCACAATACAGGGAGTGAGACGCCTACGAGAGGATGCGAAAGTGTAATGGGTTTGACATGTGGCAACTTCACGTAGCAAAACGTGCAAAACCCAGCCCGTCGATCATTACCTACTCCTCTCCAAACGAGCCCGACGACTTGAAATATTCAACTAGGTTCATCTGATCTTTTGTGGCTTTTACTATGCTCAAATAAGTATGCTTTCCCGGCGTGGAGTAAAACAAGGAGGAGCGAGGTGTGTGCCTTGGATTTGAATGAGTAACCTGTCCGTTATTGTCGCCTTGTGATCACGGGAGGATTTTTACCAGGGACGACCAGAAGAGCGTAATCGGCACTATTGCTAAGAATCCCCCTCGAAAACCTGCCGGGGTAAAACACTTGCTCGTCTCTGCGAGTTGAGGGGTATGATTGTACGGCGGGGTGACGGGATAAACGCAAACAAGGGAAGAAATTTTCAATCGACACCTGAAACCTTCGATTGACAGAGGTCAGAAGTGTTGCATATACCAATACCGTGTTCCTGCCGTGATGGACAACATGTTGGAATTGGATGTTGGTTGCTGTGGTCGTACAATATTGCAGTTAACTTGGTAGTCGGGTCAGAATGATGACAGACCCATATTTTAGTTCATTTTGCTGGGTAGAGTCCCCACGCGCATTGAACTTCAGCACGTGGAGGCAATAATACACTGGCTGCAACTGCATCATGTTAGGATAGATAGTCACCGGTCAATGAACCATACCTTAAGGCCCTCCAGACACCCTTGGATGCTACACGGCAAACAAATGAGAATGTCTTGAGCAGTAATATCTCCTGACACGGTAAAGGTGTTTCTCAGTCCGACGGTTCTCGTACGCCACGAGTACGAGGACGAATAAATAGGTGACATCAGCTTCGGGTAGAAGAAGCAGGATGCCCACAGGAGCTGTGCGGACGTTGAGTGAGCAACCGCTTCGGGAGCGGAGGACATGGGTGGAGGATAAATTTAGAGAGATAATGTCGACGATAAGAGCACTGGACTTCGCAAACTCGTGTTCGGATTGAGGAGATGCGGTCAGGTTAAGATCAGATGCACCCGGGGCAGGGCGTAATTACTGAGAACGTTTTACCTTCGCTGCACACCGTGGTGTCCCAGCGGGCATTAGCGAGCCATATCGAACGGCGACTTCCAGCGCAATTCCTAGCCAAGACGGGAACTCAAACCGGCTGCCACAACTTTGCAGCCCACTTTGTTCAATGAGAAGACTCGTACGAAGCAAGCTAAATGCAATAGAGGATGAGCACTCAGTTGAACAGTGGGACTCGCTACGGAGTAGAGCTTGTGCCTGCGCCGTGCTGACATGAGTACACCCTTGGAAAATCACGGCGCTCATCGGTTGAATTTTGCACAATATAACCTCGTACAATTACAGCGCAGAACTTGTTGGGAAAGTCTACTGCGGTCAACCAAAGCCATTGGCGCCGAAAGAATAGTCAACGTCACCTTGAGCCCTGCTACTTCATGACTCCCATCTTTTTAAGGCTTGGCCCACTATCTCAAAACTTGGGTTTATGATACTTGCCTGTTGGCGACCTTGCCCAGCGCCAGTGTTCCATCGCAAAATGACCTCGGACCGGTATTTAAGCTCTTCTTCTCGATTGACCAACTAGCTCTTGGACCTGCAACACGCCTTGTGCACGAGGTAGGCACCAGTAAGAACCATTTGAGAACTGCACAGGTTTGCTGGTTGTGGACCTGGCCACCACGCGACTGGTGACGCAGTTTATCTCTTTTTGCCAATTCCGTTTCCACAAACACAGCCCCGAGTTACTTACCAAGTTGTGACGGCCATCCAACCTTGTGTCTAGAAAGTGCACGTTCACGAAAGTGAAATGTTGAAGATTAAAAACTGCGGTTCCGTTCATGCCGTACCGCTTTCAGGAGGATTGGTTTCATATTCGGGTGAGTTAAGTGCCAACTGGTTGACAATGAGGCGAGAAGCACATTCGGACCTGTGAAGTCAAATAAACATGCCAAGTGGGGTGACGGCTGACACGCAATTCAATGGGAAAGTAGCGAGTCCTCGTGTGCTCTCCAGTGGAGCCGTCCAAGCTGAGTTACAGGCAGAAGATGACGAGATCGCTCGAGAAGTTGGTTTACGCAGCAGTTTCATGGTTTGGTTCGAGAGTTGGCTGGCGAGAGTTGCCCGCCGTGACAGATTAGCGCCGAAAATTGGTTAGTTGCCAACGAAACATAAGAATCCACGCTTTTTTTCCCTGTCGTGCGTTCAGGGTTAATGATAGCACAAACTGTTAGACTGAATAGCGGCAGCTGCGACGATGATGGGGAAAGGAATGAATTTGACGGAAGCTAACCTGACTGGTCGCTGGTTTGAATGAGTGGTTCGGTGTCAGGGTCCACTCCAAGTCTAAAATGCCATGGGTCCCTGTCAACTCTCCAAACTTCGCCACCAACCCAACCCCATTCCCATACACCCACACATCCCTATTACTTACCGTCCCCCACTCGTTGGCGTCCCAGAGGCTTTTTTCCTCCTATCCGACGCTCTGTTACTACCTGTCATCCGCTGAGTAGATGTACTGCCAACCACCATACTAGCTTCAAGTCGACAATCTCACAAGACACCCTCCTACCTTTCTATAATCTTCCGCTGTCTTGGAATAATCTCGGACCTCTGGATCGTCCGTGTCTAACATTCTACGCACTTGTGACGGATAAGGCCTGTCACCCGTATCTCCTCTTTATTCCCTCCTCGCAGACCTTCCGATGCCAAACGTCCCTGACGCGCGCCCAACCGTCCGGCGAAGTAGGGGAAATGCTAGAGAGCGCCCTCCGATAGCCCCTCGCAATGAAGGCACGGGTGGGAGTTCGGGTATTGTCCTTAGCATGGACATGGTTTGGACGAGCTATTACGCTGTGTAAGTCTTGCATGGTTTGCTCGAACTTCTCTCTTCGCGTCGGGGGCAGCAGGCAAGTTGCATGGACGTGCGCTGTTCTACTTGTCCATGTAGCGGTCCCGTTTGTCGGTTCATCCCTTTGCTGCACCGCACATGCGTGCCAGACTGGATATCCCCTGCGTCCGTAGTTTGTGCATTTACTGATCTTGCATCCAGAGCATACACAGTCCCGGTCCAAATAGGCACCTCCCTACAAAATTTCTCTCTCCAAGTCGACACTGGTTCATCGGACCTTGTGAGTCATGCTATTCCTGTGCACTACGGATCATTCTCATTTGTTCCCCTGCCGAACGCGTTGTAGTGGGTCGCATCAAAATCTTGCTCCACAAGTTCGTGTTCTTCCACAAGCGGACGGTTGTATGATCCAAGCTCCTCCTCAACCTCAACGGGTAAGGACTTCTCCATTCAATACCTCCAGGGATCCGTCAGCGGTCCTATCGTATGGGACGCGGTCCAGATTGGGGGATACAGCATCACGAGTCAGGCACTCGGTAAGGCATTCTCATTAGACTCAGTGCTACAACCTGGAGGTTGATCACTTTAGGTGCCGCTACGTCTGTTAATGATGAACCCTTGTCGTACGAGTTCGATGGCATCCTAGGTCTCTCACTCCCCTTGAACTCCGTCATACAACAACAGATTCCTGCGCAGATCGGCGACAGCCCTGACGGCGCAGCCCTGTCCTCTAACCTATTGTCTATCACACCCACCAACGCTGCTCCATCACAACCTTTCTTTTCGTTATCTCTTGCTAGGCCGGGCTCGAATCAAATACCCTCCCTCCTTGGAATCGGACTGCATCCATCACAAATCATCTCTGACCCCGCTCAAATCCGGTATTCACAGCTGGTCAGCCAAAGCATGGGCGAACTCTACTGGAAGACGAACATCATGGCGATCACGGTATACGTCAATGGCCAAGCATTGCCAGTGACCCTCCAATCTCTATCGGGAGCAGTACAACCAACTGCTGTTCTCGATTCTGGCATGCCAGTAATACTGACGACGTCGACAATCGCGAACGGCATATATGGTGCTTTGGGCATCAGCCCGGGATCAGACGGTCAATGTACGTCTCTCATACTTCGTGGTGTCCCAGTTTTGCTTAACGAGGTTTCCTACCAGATTATGTCCCCTGTACGACACCTCTGAATATGACCATTACACTGCAGAATCAACCTGAACTTCCCATCCATCCTCTTGACTTGACCGTTGAACCATCAGGCCAGTCTAATGCGCAGTACTGCGTTGGACTAATTCAATCCGCCGATACCCAACTACAGGAAAACACTGCCATAGGTGACATGGTCCTTGGTGTCCCATTTATGCGGAACGTGTATACGGTAATGGCGTATGAGATGCCAACTTCTAAGGGGACCTTCAATACGTCGGTTTCGACGGGATTGGCATCGACGCTTGGGTTGCTAGGTCTGACGAACGCGACACAGGCGATGGAGGAGTTTCACACTGTACGCGTTCTTAACCAGCCACTCGATGGCGGGCAATCGCCGAGTTCGAGCACGTCGCAAAACGGCCTCTCTGTTGGCGTGGAGGTGCTCCTCGGTCTTATTGGCTTCTTTGCGCTTTGCTTCGTGTCGTTTGGTTTGCGATGGTTCTTTGCAAGACGGAAGTGGCGGAAACAGGCTGAAAATGCATCTTCTCCGACGTCGTCGCACAGTGAGCAAGAACCGGATGACAAATTCGAATATACCACGTATGAGCTTATGAGGCGAGACTCGCAGTCAAGCAGCGTCGAAGAAGTGGTCGTACCCCCGGATACGTTACGCGCACTGGCATTGGAGCCGGCGCATGGGGACCGCATCGTGTCGCAGTGCACCGTCGACAGTGGCCGGACGTACGTCGAGGAGACTGGAAATGGTTTGGAGGAGTTTGGCCTTAAGGATCACAAGACAAAGGTGACATCGATGGGAAGCGGAACCGCGCCATCAACGTGGCGGGATACCCTTGTTGGGTCCGAGGGGGAAGGAACGCCGACGTCTCCCATGTTCCCATCCCGCCATCGCACGACCAGCGAACTCGTTTCCGTGCCATTACTTGCGCACCACCAATCACATCATCGGCGGAGCGAATCAGACGGGAGTGATTCGGGAGAGTTCGCAGTGTCGTCGTTCGGAAATGGGGGGAGCATGGCAGGGGTCGGGACTGCCGTGCGAGGGAGTCAAATCGATCCCGACCTTGGTGGGATGATGCATGCGAGGATGAGGAGTTTCAGTAGTGGGATGAGCGGGCTGTCGACGGTACCGCTGCGTTTACCCCCGGGTCCACGCTCAAGTATGAATTCGCTCTCGAGTCGGAGAGGTGTAATAGGCCCACGGGAGCCGAGACCGCGAAGTATGGTATCGAGAACTGCGACTGCGGCACATACCCTTGAACGTCCGTGTCCTTCTGAAGGCGACAGAGGTGGAGAGTGGCCGGAGTCTTCTCCAGAACAAGATGCGCAGCTGCCATTGTCATGACCCCCTATGTTCAATTTTCGCCTTTTCTGTTGGGATTGGATGTATGTTCACACTTGTTGCGATGCGCCACCACCACGCAGATTTCCCTCGCTTGTCATGCTTGTCCAACTTTCGCCTTTATACGCGTCCTGTTGTTTGCGCACACCGCTGCTCGCCATGTTCCTATCCGCGCACTCCCTCTTCGCATGCTACCACTATCCCCCACCACATTCCTTACCCGTTACACAACCCCTCCATCCTTTCTCGTTTAGCACTACCACACCCCTTTCCCTCACGTGTCGCATATCCAGTGTAAAACTTGCAAGGACCTCTCGGACCATATTTTGGATTCGTTTCGCGGACGCTCTCATTTACCAGGTTTCCTTTTTTTTCGTTGTCGTAACACGACGATATCTATCTACCAGCATCCATTGTGCCCCATCCTATTACCACGTGTTATGCATACATCACATGCTGACCTCTGGTCGCAGTTGTTCACACTCACAGACCCCACATGCATGCCTGATGGGAGCCACTGTCAATCTGTTGGAAGGGGTTGGTATACCGTCTGTTAAAATACTGTGTCGGAGCGCGGACGATCGGTCGTGCTCGCAATGAACGTTTAGACCGCTCAATTCGTCACCGAGTACAGTCGAGACGACTTGCATAGCAGTGTTCTTATTGATAGACGTGCTGTACATAATCTTGCGCGAGTCCGCAACTCTGTCCTCCGCACTGGGCATCCACCAGCCACACACCTACTGTTGGATAAAAACTCCATTTCAATCGCTATCCCTTCATCATCGCATTCATGGCTCCTAGGTTTTTCAGTGCATTATGGCGCTCACGGCGGCGTTCGCCTTTGAGCAGCATCGCAGTTGCTCGAACAAGTACGCTCTGGGTGATGGAGGAACTCATACATACCTCTGTACTGACCAGTGTTCCTCCGTCCCAGACAACGCTGATGATCATTTTCTCGTGCCGACTGAAGCTGATAATCCCGTTCCTGCACTTACCGGAGCTACTCATTCTTCCACGAGCTCTCCTGCTCTTGCATTGGCAGGCACTGCGACTCGTCCACCTTCTCCCCAGGGCGATGCAGAGGACGCTGTCCCTCCTTTGTCAGTGAGAGTGCCTACGGGTATGTACTTTACTTAAGAAGAAGATGGGGCGAAATCTAATGTTAATAATGACATCTTCAGAAACAACTTATCGCCTGGATCCTTCCCAAGCTAAAAAGAATGTTGGTCGCATTCGTCGATTTCGTGTCCTGGTCATGGGCAGAGCAAATGCAGGTAAAACTACAATCTTGCAGAGGGTTTGTAACACTGCGGATCAACCGGAGATTTTTGATGCTGAAGGAAGGATGGTACGTGGAATGTGTTTAGAGTGCTGTGCATCTTGTCAACGTGCTTGGTTACGTTCAGGTTGATGCCGCTGTAGTGGAAGGTACACATATGGTGAGATCCCCCCCTCCCCCAGAATCTCGCTTTTGATCATATTCAGCGTGGCCACCACAACATCGAGGATGAGTTGATCTTTGGCAGCAACTCACGCTTCGTTTTCCATGACTCCTGTGGCTTCGAGGCTGGCAGTGAGGCACAGTTTCAGAAGATGAAGGAATTTGTGATGCATCATGCTACCACTCCCAATTTACAGCAACGAATACATGCGATTTGGTAAGAATTTCTTGACTGATACTCTGAAGTATGGAGGTGTGATCCTCATGCATCGATGGTTCAGGTTTTGCATTCCATTGAATGAGAGCCACAGGATGGTTACAGCTGCTGAAAGCAAGTTCTTTGAGGAGTGTGATACAGGGCATGGTATGTCAACACATACTTATGTGTTGTGTGTGCCTATAGAAGTTGCTTCTCATAGTCCCAGTGATTGTGGTACTAACAAAGGCAGATGCCCTGGAGCTGGATGCTTGGGAAGAACTTATGGACATGGAGCTAAGTGAGGATGAAGCACTGCGAGAGCTTGCCAAGGTGGAAAGGGAGATGTGTGACAGACATTTCACAAAGGTCAAGAAGTGGCTACAGGCATCAAGGTTCCCACCACATGACTTCCAGTTGTTGAAAGGGAAGTCTTGATAGTGTTGCCATGATATGTATCAGACCTAAGCAAAGATCACTACAGGGATGCAAGATGAAGGTGCTGATTGCACTGCTCTAATAGAGTGCACAGCAAATGCTCTGAATGAGGAGAGCCTGCAAAAGCTTCTTATATCAACACAGCAGTCCAGTTTGGGACTGTGTATAGAATATGCAATAATGAAGTGAGTGTCAAGTTTGAAGCTCCAACAGGTATTTACATTATCAAGGGCACTGAGAAAGTGCATGGAGTATGGGTTTGGTTTTCAGGAACCCACAAAGCTGGGTGCTGTTTTGTCAACATGGTTTCCATATGTAGGGCAGAAAGCTTCATGTATGAAGTTGTATTGACTATTTGACAGGCAGTGTGTGAAATCATTGGAATCATGCTGAATGCATGCTGACATCCTCACTTCTATCCCCCTGTGTGTTGACAGGATGTCAGTGGGACCCTTGGCAGTAATGGAGGATGTTTGCTGATACAGCTTTCTCTCACCCTCATGACTTGAGTTATTAGAATGTGAGTGAGGTCATGGCAGGTGGTGAAGGATGCATGCTGACTTCATTTACTCACTCATGGATTTGGATTGATAGAATGTGAGTGGAGCTGGCAGGTGGTTGTAGATGCATGCTGATCTTGGGTGCTCCTACCTGCATTGGCATTTGTTTACAGTATGTGAGTAGAACAATGATAGGGGGTGGTGAATGTATACTGACCATGTTATTCCAAATCTCATGGACTTGGGTTAATAGGGAGTCAGTACTGTGTTGATGGGGAATGGTGGGTGCATGCTAACTGTGTTTTGTCCCTGCTCTCTTCAATGTAATAGCAAGTGAGTATAACAATGGTAGGAGGTAGATGCAGGCTGAATATGGTTTTTCTTACCCTCATGGTCTTGGACTGATAGGATGTAAGTGGAATGCTTGCAGGTAGTGGTGGATACATACTGAATGTGGTTTTCCCCACCATTGTTGATAGAGTGTAGGTGGAGTGATAGGTGGTATGATGCATGCTGACTATGGTCATTCCAACACTCTTGGGCTTGAATTCATAGGGAGTGAGTACAGTGATAGTGAGTAGTGTGCATGCTTGCTGACCATATTGTCCATGGATTTGGGCTCATAGATTGTGAGTGGGGTTATGGCAGGCAGTTGTGGATACATGCTAACTATGTGTGTTTCCACCCTTGTTGGCTAGGGGGTAAGTGGAGTCATAACCAATGGTGTAGACATATGCTGACCATGCTTGCTCCTACACTCTTGGAAATGGTGATAGAATGTGGGTGGAGTAATGCCAAGTGGTTGTAGATTCATACTGACCATGTTGTGCCCATCTCTTTGAATTGGGATTGCTAGGTTGTGAGCAGAGGGGTGATGGATTGTAGTGGATGCATGCTGATCATGTTTAACCCTCATGGATTTGGGTTGGTAGGGGGTGAGTAGAATATTTTCAGATTGCATGGCTGTGTGCTGACCATTGTTGCTTCTACCCTCATGTGCTTGAATGGGTAGCTTGTGAGTACAATGACAGCAGGTGGTAATACATGCTGACACTGTGTGCACCCACCCTTAATTACCAGGATGTGAGTGCCAAGTGAAATGATGATGAGAATACATATTAACCAAGCTTGCTCCCATCCTTATGGACAGTATGTGAGCAGGTGTAGCTGGTGGAGGGTGAATGCTGACCATGTTTATTCCTATATTAATGGGCTTGGGCTGACAGCTTGTGGGTAGAGTGATGAGAGGTAATGGATGAATGCTGACCATGCCTTCTCCCCTCTCGGATTTGGGTGGATAGCTTGTGAGTGGAGGGTTAGTAGGTGGTGGTGGATGTATGCTGACCCTAATTGCCTTGGTGCTCATGCTCATGTGTTTGTGTTTAAAGCATGTGAGTAGTGTCAAAGCAGATGGCAGTGGATGCATACTGACTGTTTTTACTCTTGTCCTCATGGACTGGGGTTGATAGAGTGTCAGTGGTCACATCTGGGGGTGGTAAATGTATGCTGACCATTTTTCTCCTACTTTGGTAGGGAGTGAGTGAAATGACAGGAAGTGATGAATGGGTGCTAACTATGGTCACTTTCACATTTATGGACTTGGATTGATAGTCTGTGAGTGGAGTGATGCAAGTGGCAGGGAACACATGCTGAATATGGTTGCTCTGAACCTCATGGATTGTGGTTTACAGTATGTGAGTTGAGTGATGATAATTGGTGGTGGATGGATGCTGACTATGTTTGCTTCTCACTAATGGACTTGGTTTGATAGCGAGTCAGTTGAATGATAAGATGTGGTGGATGGTTCCTGACTATGTTTTCCCCATGCTCATGGACTTGGGTTGTTAGGTTGTGAGTAAAGTGTGACAGGCAGTGGTGGATGCATATTGACTATGTTTGCTTTCATTACTGTTGATCAGGATGTGAGTGAAGTGATAGATGACAGTGGTGGTTACATTTGACTTTGTTTGCTCCCATCCTCATGGACTTGGGTTTGTAGCATGTAAGTGGGGTAATAGTGGGTGGAGGAGGATCTATGCTGACTATATTTCTTCTTATGCTCATGGACCTGGGTTGATAGGATGTGGGTACTAAGTACTGGCATGTGGTAAACATATTGACCATGACTATCCCCATCCTTATTTAGCGAGTGAGTGGAGTCCAAGTAGGGTGGCAGATACATGCTGACCAATCCTGGTTCCTCTGTCATGAACTTGGATTATTAGTCTGTGAGTGGAGTGATCATAGCTAGTGGATGCATGCTGATTATTTTACTCCAACCCACATGACCTTGGTCTGGCAGCAAGTAAGTGAGGCTATGGAAGGTGGTAGAAACATACTGACCATATGTTTCCACCTTCATTAACTTGGGTTGTTAGTATGTCAGTGGTATAATGACATGTGGTATTTGATGCATGCTGATGATGCCTGCTTCTACCATGGTGGACTTGGGTTGACAGGGAGTGAGTGGCATGGCAGCAAGTGGTAGTAGAAGTGTGCTGACCATGTTGTTGCCACTCTGTTTGGATTGGCAGGGAGTGAGTACAGTCATGACCAGTGGTGAATGTATGTATGCTGACTATGTTTGTTTGTTTCCTCATGGACTTGGGTTGGTAGCGAGTGAGTGAAGTGATGGTACATACATTGTGGTGGTTGCATGCTGACCATGGTTGTCTGCTTCCTGTTGGACTGTGGTCAACAGCTTGTGAGTGCAGTTATAGTAGTTGGTGGATTCATGTTGATCAATTCACTCCCAACTTCTTCCACATTGACTGGTAGAGTGTGGGTAGAGTCCTGGAAGGATGTGTAGCTGCTGACCATGTTTTCCTTACCCTCAATGATTTTGGTTGATAGGAAGTAAGTGGAGTTGTAGCATGTTTTACAGAATGCATGCTGATCATGTTTGTTATCTCTGGTGAAATTTGCTTGGTAGTTTGTATGTGGAATCATGCTAAGTGGTGATGGCTGCCTGCTGACTATGCTCTACCTCTTTGGGTATGGCTTGATAGGAGGTATGTTTACAACATTGCATACACTAGGCAACTTGTGGATGTATGCTGAGCTTGTTTTTTCCAACCCTGATGCATTCGGATTGGCAGCTTGTAAGTGGAATTGTGGTAAATGATGATGCTTGTGCTGACATTCCTTGCTTCCACATTTAACTTTGGCCTAACATAATAGGAGGTAAATTTCATGATTGTGGTCACTGAGCAGCTTCTAAGCCTTTGTTAGTCAGTGAGTTCATCTAGTGCAGATGCATGAGTGTCTTTTTTATTGATTTATTCTCAGGATGTGAGTGCACCCTCATGGATTTACACTGTATTTATCCTTCTACACAAATCCCTCAGCCTGTCAGTCCCATTCAATTCACACTATTCTCAAATGCTGATTCCTGTTACAGCATGTATGTATCCTCAGTTCAATCTTAGCATCCACCACTTATCAATAAGATCTACAGTTGGTATGCAGTCCCAGTTTTTTTGCCAACATTGGTACATCATGGTAGTTATGGCTCACTGCTTTAGGTGGTAGGTTTTGGCATCTATGATGGTGGTTCTCACTGAAAACAATTCTAAACACTAAACACACCAGCCTCTAATTACACGGGTGTCCAAGCACTTCCTCATGTCACCATTGTCAACCTCCATGCAGTCCCCAATGATGTATATTGTAGAACATGGCATTGGTGATTATGTTTCTCAGGGTTTCTAATAATACATACAGGCTTATCATTGAAGGATCCATCCTGGTATTTGAGTACATGTATTTCTCCTTGCAAGTCAACCCTGAAGAACAAGATGTGGAAAAACATTTCAAAATGGCTGTCAAGGAATACCAGACATCAGGTGTCCAAGACAAAGTCACTGCCCTTATAGCAGTAGCTTTTCAAGAACATGGTGAAAACGTGGAAGTTTTATGTCCTATCCTAGTGGATATTGCAAAGGAAAATCAAATGTGTAAGCTATAACTTTCTGGCTGTGACATGTTCACTTAGTATTTCTTCAGCAAAGAAACTACTAGGGTAGGATGGGATAGCAATGGTCTGGCTTAACTAGTGCTTTATGCCATGTGTTGTAAGTCATAAATGTCCTAGTCTAGAAATGCTCAAATCCAACAGATTAGTGTGTCCACAGCAGGTTCAATTAAATACCTTCTAAGAGTGCTCATGCAGGTGTCTTCTTCTGGAAACTTCAGGAAAGGTTGTTTTGCAAGCATGTGCCTGTTTCTGTACTAGCCATTTGTCTCAGAAATCCAAATAATGAGACTGACATCCTTGAATATATGTAAATTGAAATTCTGGTACCTTTGAATTGTATAATTATCAAGAGGATGCCATAGGCAGCCCTCTATAGTGAGTCAACTACTGGGGGAACAGCATAAGAGTGTGTACTATCCATGCTCTGGTGTGATGATATACAGTGGTAAACATTGCACCTAAACCAATGATATGGGGGTGCATTATCTGCCAGAAGTCAAACTACATAATTTTCAGACCACTTGAAACAGCCAGCAGCCTAGTGAGAATCACAAACTTGGATCCTCTTAAGATATGGTAGAGATGGAAATTTGATATACCTGTGCTTAATGCATTAATCCCACTTTCTGAACAAAAGTTGCAAGGGTCTGGGACTACTGCAAGGATGGGGGAGGAATGACTAGTTTGCTGGTGACAACACCTCACACAAACATTGGGATGTTGATTTGGTGTAGCATACTTATTTATACATGGTATCGTCCTTGCATAATACTACATCTCACCCCACAGCCTACTTAAAACTTACATCTGGTGTCATTGTTCACTGTTGTAGTCATACCATCACATACATCTGCCTTGCAACAAAATGTACATATTATTCAAACCACTAATCTGTCCAAGAATACAAAAGAAAGAACTTGGATGAATTGGACTTCCAATGACTAAGTTTACATATGGAAGTTAGGTAGCTACCTTGAAACACTTCCACCATTCCTCCCCATGGGCCATCTGACTCAAGTCCAACTCTGTACAACAGCCTCTTGGAATGACTACTGTGTTCCACATTGAGTAAAATGGCATCCTTAGTACCACAGGTATCCAAAGTAGTAATCTCCCCTTTGGACCTCTGATCCAACCATCATGATGCAACTTAACAGGTTCAGCCCACATACTAGCATCCTCCTGCTTGAACCCATAAACAAGTTGCTTGCTGTTATGCAGTGCATGTGAGGGGACTGATGAAAAGCAAATTTGATATCCTGTATCAACTTCAAATTTTGGAAGTGAGACCTCTGAGAGTGCATAACATATGTCATACTCACCATTTTCCAATTGATATGTGGTAGGTGCAGCAGTACAGGGAGTAGAGGCCTTCACTAGAGACTTCTCATGTGCACTAACCATATCCTCATGACTCTGAGCATCACAGACTGCCACATCCTTGTCACTTGAGACTGAATGAATCCTCTTCCTACCAGGGGCTGAATCAATACAAGGTGTGTGCTCCTGAAGAGGTCTGCCAATCTCCATACTTCTCCCAACATCCCACACCCTCACAGTCTTGTCCAGAGATCCACTGACAATCCTCTTCCCATCAGGGGAAAATGCAACTGAAGTGACAGAAGAAGTGTGGCCCTGAAGAGGGCCACCAATTTGCATACCACTTTCAACATCCCAGACTACCACTGCCCCATCCACTGAGCCTGAGACAATTTTGCTCCCATCAGGGGCAAATGCAACTGATTTGACTTGGAACATACACTGAAGGGGCCTGCCAATCTGTACACCTTGCTCAACATCCCATATCCTCACAGTCTTATCCAAAGATCCAGACACAATTCTCTTCCCATCAGGAGAGAATGCAACTGAAGTGACAAAAGTAGTATGGCCCTGAAGGGCACTACCAATCTGCACACCTCCTTCAACATCCCAAACCCTCACAGTCTTGTCTGAGGAGCCTGATGCAATCTTCTTTCCATCAAGGGATGTTGCAACTGAATGTACTTTAGAAGTATGGCCCTCCAGAGGGCTGCCAATCTGTGCACCTCTCTCAATATCCCAGACCCTCACAGGGCCATCTCCTCCTGAGACAATCCTCTTCCCATCAGGCAGGAATGCAACTGAATAGACCTTAGAAGCATAGCCTTCAAGAGAGCTACCAATCTGCATACATCCTTCAACATCCCAGACCCTTAAAGTCTTGTCTGAAGAGCCTGACACAATTCTTCTGCCATCAGGGGATAATGCAACTGAATGGACAAAAGAAGTGTGACCCTGGAGAGGGCTGCCAATCTGCACACCTCTTTCAACATCCCACACCCTCACAGTCTTGTCTAAGGAGCCTGACACAATCTTCTTCCCATCTGGACAGAAAGTGACTGAACTAACTGCAGACATATGGTCAAGAGGCCCACTGATCTGCATGCCCCTCTCAATATCCCAGACCCTCATACCATCTTTCCACATGCCTGAGACAACTCTCTTCCCATCAGGGGAGATTGCCACTGATCTGACCCCATTATGGCCCTCCAGACTCAGAGGGTTGCCAATCTGCACACCTCCCTCAACATCCCAGACCCTCACAGTGCCCCCTCCTGAGATGATCCACTTCCCATCAGAGGAGAATGTAACTGAACTGACTTCAGAAGTATTGTTGAGAGGTTTACCAATCTCCATACCCCTCTCAATATCCCAGATCCTCACAGTGAAGTCTCGTGAACCTGAGGCAACCCTTTTCCCATCAGGGGAGAATGCAACTGATCTGACTCCAGAATCATGACCATCTAGAGGGTCACCAATCTGCACACCTCTCTCAACATCCCAGACCCTTACAGTGTTGTCTACTGATCCTGAGACAATCTTCCTCCCATCAGGGGAAAATGCAACTGATCTGACTGCAGAAATATGCTGAAGAGGCTTGCCAATCTGCACACCTCTTTCAACATCCCAGACCCTCACAGTCTCATCAAAAGAGCCTGAGGCAACTTTTTTCCCATCTGGTGAGAATGCAACTGCATCAACAAAAGAAGTATGGCCCTCAAGAAGGTTTCCAGTCTGCATATGACTTTCAACATCCCAGAGCCTCACAGTAACATCCCTTGAGCCACTGACAATCATTTTCCCATCAGGGGAGAATGCAACTGCATTGACATCTGATGTGTGGCCCCCAAAAGGACTGCCAATCTGTACACCTCCCCTAATATCCCACATCCTCACAGTCTTGTCCAAAGAGCCTGAGACAACCCTCCTCCCATCAGGAGAGAATGCAACTGAACTGACTTCAGAAGTATGGCCAAGTAAGGCAAGCTGAATAGCTGGCCAATCAGCCAGACCTCCTACAGCAACTCTAGCAAGGTATGGGAATTTTGGCATGAGCACTGCTGACAGTGATGTGTTGGAGGGAATGAATGTGATGGCAGAGACATAAAGGTGTGGAGTGCTGTGCAACATGACACTGCTAAAGCTCTGAATGAACTTAATTTCATCTTCCACCAATGCCAATACATCCTCGAAGCCATCTTGGCCCTTCAATCTAATGTCAGATGTCATCAATTACACCTACTCATGGACAACTTACCAGTATCCATTTTGCAACAGAGGCAAGAGCATCCTCACACTTTCCAACCATCCCAAGAAGGCTCATTACCTCCAACCAGAAGATAATTTGTTCACTTCCAACAATAGCCTTGACCATCACTGCAAGTGTAGGGTCAAATGCAGTCTTCTCTAAATGTTGAGCCCAGAATTGACAGGAATAGGAGAGATGGCGAGGAATATTATTCTGGATTCTCTCCGACAGATCAGAAACCTCAGTATTGGCCAAGTAGGAACTCTCCAGTCCACAGATGTTGAATCGAAGCTCATCACGGAGAATCTGCAACATAGCGAAGGCCATGCCTTGTGTATCAGAGTTGTCGATGAAGTAGACACCACTCCGTGAAGGATCCATCAAGAAACCATAGAAGGATGGATGGAGAGGCTGGACAGGAGTGGAGCGGTCCACAATGCCAGCTAGTACTGGAGATATGGAGCCAAGGACAAGAGTAATGTCATAGCATTCCGCCTTGCTTAAAGATATTTCATGTATGCGACTCAAAGCCACCACAGGAAGAGGCTCGAGTGTCATCACAATTTGACGCATCACGGACCGGTATTGTTCAAGGGCTTCCCGAGACTGAGGTATTCCATTCTTCAGGGTTGTTGAGTAAGTCGCATCTAGCAGCATGTTGCCTTCTCCAGACTCGAGAGCCATGAGATCATCGTAGCGTTGTTTGGGAGTTGCTCCGCCTTCGATCGACTTGATAAACTTGCAAGCCAGATGGGCCCACTCAAACAGGCCATTGGACTCTTTGAGAATATTTTGGACTTCTTTTACTCCAATACCAGGAAGACGACGGAGTTCCTTGGAAACATATAGCCCGATATCACGTTCCACCAACTGCGGAGGAATTCCGTCCAGCGAGATTGCCTTCACGTGCGGGGCGGCTCTCATGGCACGTTCGATGTCCGGCAACGCTCCGGACGTCAAAAGGATTCGGAAATTGGCGGGGAGAGGGACGGAATCCATCGAGCCCAGAAGAGATAGTATTTGTGCCCTTGACATCTTAGACCCGCTTCCGTCCAAGCCATCGATTACTACGACCACATTCCCAACGACTTGTCCGTTAATCTTGGATAGAGGCTCTAGGATGAGTCTTTTCCACTGTTGCATCACATCAGGTGTGGTCTTCAAATAACGATTCTTCTTCTTCCCAACTACGTTTGCCAAAGCCCGCTGAAAAGCAGGATCATGATCCGCCAGACCAAGAGCGATGGTGCTCAGGATCTTCTCCTCCATCTGTTCAGCCTGCCTGTCGCGAGCGAAGCAAAAGATGGTCCCAAGTCCCCCCACATTCTGCATCCACGAGCTGATTGTATGGGCGATGGCAGATTTTCCTCTTCCGGCCTGCCCATGGAGCCATAAGATATGAGGGGCATTGAGGTCGGGAGTAATTATCCAGTTAATGATCTCCCGCAAAATCTCCGTCCTGGTGCCGTCAAGGCAAACCTTGGTCGTGTCGAGACCTGCATCCCCAATGTAAGCCATGCCATCGAGTCTGGAGTCTTCCAGTGTGCGGTGTGTCTTGATTCCAGTATCCCGAACCGTACGGCCTCGATACTGCTGCATTAGGTCATTCAGAGACTTGACGTAGTCACTGGCGACTAATTCTATCTCTTTCCGACCTTTCTTTCTTATTCTGTTCCCTGAAGTTGCGCCGCATCAGGACACTCGTACCGATTGGAGAAACCATATAACATACAGAAGTTCTTGGTCCCCGGATGGTTTATAATGAACCGCATCGCATCACTCATGACCCGCGCAATCGTCCCTAACGTCTCTCTCATGTTTTCCATACCCTCGATGGTATCGTCTTCAACAAGAAACACATAAACTTTGCTAACCGTACTGAGAAGGCCGGGTACCTTGTCGCTGGAGCGGGCTTGGTTGATGATGCACTGTGGAGATTAGATGAAGCGAGAAACACATCAAGGTCCGAGAACGTACTTGAGAAGTAGCTATCAAAACGCCTAGTGCAAGCTGGACGTAGGGGTGGACCTTACATACACATTTAAGCACAGCACAAATACAGGAAAAGAGACTCTCACAAGTGCCATAGTGGGAGCGATGACATTGAAAGTTTTCAAGGGTTTGAGGTGCGTATCGTGAAAGTGCTGGGCCTCTGTGAGCGAGGTATTCCTTCTAGTGACAATGTCGACTGGGATTAATTTGCTGCTGCGCGACACAGGAACGGCGTCGAGTGCGTTTGGTGTGATACCTGCATCCTTACTACTCGTTGCTAGCATGGGTGCTGGTCCTGGGTTGTCAGACGTCATTTGAGTCTGCCCAGCGGAGCTACTCAGAATCACTGCAATAGTTAGATGATACAAATGACAGACTTTGCGAGTTGAAGCCACCCGGGCTTGTTCCAGAATCCCCGCATCGGTACTCATTTCAGCCGGCTCTTTCGCAACAAGGCCTGATTGAGACTGCTTCGGCTGGTGAAAGAACCGTTTCATCCTAGAAAACGTGCCCGGTGTTGCAGAAAGCGAGGCGACGTTAGCAGAGGTCTGAGACGCTCTTTGTGACTGCTTTGATTTCACGAACAGATGAGTGTTGAATCCCGGAAGGATGGAAACCACGCACAGAAGGATTTACATTAGACGTCGAGTGAGGTGACTTTGCGAAGCCCAAGTGATAACGTTTCTTCGACTGAATGCGAGCCATTGAATGTTTTCGTGCAAGTTTGTACGTTGGATTCGATACTGCGGCGTTGAATAGTACTAATAGGCACCGTGATGCCGTGGACGGCCAGCCATGACCATGGTGCCACGTGGTATCCTCGTAACACTGCAAGGAAGTGTCTAGACTTGACTCCCCCATGCCCAGTGAACGCGATGATCATGCTTCGATGTATCCGGCCTCATGGAGTGCGCATGCGGATAACATAAAAGCTCGACCCTCAAGTCTGCAAGGCTTACTAGCATCGGGCCTCCCCTCTCGCACAGAGTACGCCCTAGCACATGTTCCGGGACTAGTTGTCTTGACTGATTATCTTCCTAGACAATGGGACAAGTCTTGGCAATCGGTGTCGTAGCTGGAGTACTGGCCACAGGGTTCGTGGCAGCGGGGTCGACAATGCCCATGATAGAGTCTATTCCAGCCAGCACTCCAACCGAAAACGCCACTTTACAAGCCATTGCTAACGCTGAGGATCCAAAAGACTTTGTAAGGAAGGTTGTTCAGGAGGCAGCAGACAAAGGTGTGGCGGACAAAGTACAGGCCCCAGAAGCCGCTCGGAAGGAGGCAGAGGAGCGACTTACAAATGGCGTCCAACCTGTCGTCTTGCCTACCCCCGAAGAGGTAGAGACAGCGAAAGCCAAGGTAGACTACCAGGAAGGCATATTTCACTTCGCTGTTGCAGGGGCTTCTGGGACTGGCAAGTCCTCTCTGATCAACGCTTTCCGTGGTCTGCGTAACCACGAGCGGGGTGCTGCTGAAGTGGGCATCGTGGAAAACACGTCCGCGATCGGTCGTTACCCGGACCCAAATTCTGACAACCCCTTCGTATGGTATGATATTTCCAGTGCAGGGGCTCCTTTCCTGCCCGACTGGCTGTACTTCAACAACCGAGGTCTCTTCGTCTTTGATTGTATCGTTGTCGTCTTCGACGGCCGCTTGACTCAGATGGATATTGCCATCCTGGCCAACTGCAGACGTTTTCAAATCCCAACTTACATCGTACGCTCGAAAGCTGACGTACTTGTCCGCAACATCTTAGACGATATGGAGTCTGACGCTGACGAAGACGACGGTGCTCAACACCAGTCACTGTACGCTCAGGCCTGTGAGGAGTTCATTACGACCACACGAGTCACCGTCCAACGCACCCTCCGAGAGGCAAATCTACCCGAGCAAAAAGTTTACATCGTTTCCAGCAGGCATCTGCGCACTATAACAAAGGGGGAGAAACTTTCTCCAGAGGTCATTGACGAATTGGAGTTGATGAAGGACTTACTTGAAGAAGCTCGTTCTCGTCGCTGCCGTTCCGTAGGCACTGCTTGATGTCAGTATACGTGGTGGATGAGGTACTGGCACTTCCAGCACTTCTATTGGCTGTTCCTATGTGTTTTCGCGTCTACCAAACTTCTGAGGTTGAGCTTCTGCAGTTCCTTCTTGCCACTCACGTGAATTCTGTTTAAAATCACGCACAACACACATGCCAGGTTTCTTTCCACCGTTTGGGTTTCCAGAAAGTAAGTCCTTACCTTCTCATGTATAGCATCGTCTGACTCTGGTCAGTCGTTCCTACTTCCGCTGCCTTCCGGATTCCTGCCTCGAACTATCCACTTTTCTCTCTATGCACGGGGTCTATGTGCAGGGAAGCTATTTGCAACGGGCCTATAAAGCAGCAGTCAAACTGCGGTTCCTAATTTTCCCAAGCGTCGCTGATTTCAGATGCACTGACCTGCGCGGGTTAGCATACAGTCCAGTTTGAAAAATCCCGGAAAGAATTGTCGCATCGAACTACGCTGTTTGAGGGAGGAGGACTAGGGAGTAATCCTAGGCGATTCGGTGGAGGGCAAGTACTATGAACACGCTAGTCCAGTGGCCGTGGCTTTCAGAACGTTTGGAGGGCCTGAGACCTCTCTCGACGATATCATATGCATTGTCGATGCTACGTAGCGTTAGAGCCGCCAGAAGTTGCATAAAACATACGAACATTGCCGTGAAGTGAGGAGCTGTCTGCACCTGCGTCGGTGAGACGGTCAAATTCTAGTTTTACCGACACCAGTACCCCGCCTGATGACGCGCAGGAAACAAGCCCTATGGGACGATTCAGACTTGCTAGCATGTCACTGTCCTTCGTACGTGGTTGTGCGATCGAGCACATTTGTGTACTGATATAGACTTCTCACACGCTACGTGGGATATATTTCTGAGACAGATCGCATCCCGGCTGCAGGCCTAAACCACCACGTTTGTGATGATTTCTTGCCCTACGCCCATGGACGGCGTATTGACCCCAGACTATCGCGATTCGACGGTGCACGAGTGCCTAGAATCCAGCCTCATGGAGTGGGTATGTGGATAATACAAAAGTTCGACCCTCAAGCCTGCATGCAAGCTTGTCGGCGTTTCGCCTTTCATCTCGCACAGAGTACGTCCCAGCATATGTGCTGCTACTAGTTGGTACTAAACATCTTCCTAGTCAATGGGACAGGTTTTGGCAGTCGTCACGATCGCAGGGGTAGTAGTCTTGAAAGCCGTTCTCGACTCAATTCGGGCGAGCAACATAACCAAAAACCCGACTTTACTAGCCATCGATAAAGCTGAGGACCCAGAAGACTTCGTGAAAAAAGCTACTCAGGAGGTAGCAGACAAAGCTACTGTGGACAAAGCACGGGCCGCAGACGCCGCTCGGCAGGAGGCAGAGGAGCGACTCAGAAATGGCGTTCAACCTGTCGTCTTGCCTACTCCCGAAGAGGTAGAGACAGCGAAAGCCAAGGTAGACTACCAGGAGGGCATATTCCACTTCGCGGTCGCAGGGATTGCCGGAACTGGCAAGTCCTCGCTGATCAATGCCTTCCGTGGTTTGCGTAACAACGAGCGGGGTGCTGCCGGAGCGGGTGTTGTGGAAACGACTTGCAAGATCGGTCGTTACCCGGACCCAAATTCTGACAATCCGTTCGTATGGTATGATATTCCCGGTGCAGGGACGCTTTCCCAACCAGACTGGCTGTACTTCAATAACCAAGGTCTCTTCGTCTTTGACTGTATCATCGTCCTCTTCGACAACCGCTTCACTCAGACGGATGCTGCCATCCTAGCCAACTGCAGACGTTTTCAGATTCCCACTTACATCGTACGGTCGAAAGCGGACTCACATATCCGCAACGTCTTGAACGACATGGGATATGACCCTGACGAAGACGATGGCACTCAATATCAGCCGATGTATGTTCGGGCCCGTGAGCAGTTTGTCACGGCCACTCGGGCCACTGTCCAGCGCAACCTCCAAGATGCAAATCTACCCGACCAAAAGGTTTACATCGTTTCTAGCAGGAGTCTACTTACCATAACGAAGGGGCGGAAGCTTTCTCCGGAGATTATTGACGAGTTTGACTTGATGGAGGACTTACTCGAGGAGGCTCGTTCTCGCCGCTGCCGTTCGGTGGGCACTGCTTGACATCTGTAATCATGAGTAGGTGCGGATCGGCGCTTTCAACCCCTCCATAATTGTTCCCCCGTATGTATCCCATCTACTGACTTTTCCGGTCTTGCAATTCCTTCGTCTACTCACGGGGACAGTTCTGTTAGTAGTACTTCTGACCCTAGACTACCGTGATTCCAGAATCCTCCACCTGTCTGAGCTCCAAATTTGCTTCTGATAGCTCGTACCACGTCGATATTCGTCGACAAGGTAAAATGCTGTTGTATGTCTACACAACTGGGATTGCGACGAGTTACAAGGCGATCCGTGTTCGAACCTCTTGAGTTACCCATGAAATCTGGGAGTTCTCAAGCTGTCAGTTTCACATTGGGTGACGGCACCTGTAACCTTTGAAGCTTACCAAATCACCGAAGAGCCTGCAAGGGAATTAGTTTATCACGACCTCAAACGTGCATACCTACTCAACCAAAAGGTTAACATCGTTTCTAGGAGTTTACTTACCCTAACGAAGGGACGGAAGCCTTCTCTGAAAGGTCATTGATGAGTTTGAGTCAACTTACTGCAGGAGGCTCGTTCTCGCCGCCGCCTTTTGGTGGGCTCTACTTCACATCAAGACACCAACGAGTGAGGTGTCGGCGCTTCCGGCACCTCCATAGGTTCTTCCCATATGTCTTCTCGTCTGCTGGCTTTTCGAGGCTGAGCTGCTCGTGGCTTCTTAGTTCTACCCATCGTCGTTTTCTTTGTGGTACACTCTATGTCCTGTCGGCTTGTGAGTTTACTCTGTATTCGCGATCTCTCGAGATATTCATGAGCGCACCGCATATGCCATTTTCTTTACAACATTACAACTTCCCATCGAACCGATCCTTGTTCTCTTGTGGATAGGATTGTGTAATTGCGTCCATCGTTCCTCTGCGTTCCATCCTCCGGATTTCCCGCCCCAAATGACCCGCGGGAACTGTGGCGAACGGAGTCTGTTGTGTGCACAAAAATCACCTGGAAGGGAACCCCCGATCAGCAGTCATATCGCAGTTTCTAAATCCCCCCAAGTGAGAGAGGTCCGCGGAAAGCTGGAAGATTCTATCGGTGCTGGTAGCGGCGAAGGTCAAGGCGATCGATTCGGTGGATGGCTTTACTGTAAGGTACCATGAACACGTTATGGTCCAGTTGCTTGGCCGAGCCTTCGGAACATTCGGAATGGCACGCTCCAGGGACCTACCCCAACAATGCCAGGCCCCGTCGACGTCCTATGTAGCGTTAGACTGTTAGGTTCCGATCTGGAATACATCCACTCAATGTCATGCGGGTATTTAGGAGCTGTCTGCACCCGTTCAACCGCGGGGCCCACCGGTACTCCATCCGGTAATTCAACGCTAAGGACAAACCTACTTTTGGACTTACAGAATGATACCCCTAGCATGGCTATTTTACGGTCGTGTGAGCACCTGCAGGACGGGAACGACATCTGGCAGGTTTTTTTCCTGCGGCGTCCATCAAGTGACATGTGTAGGAAGGCAGACTTACAAATCGGTACGAGGATACCCCTAGCATTTTTAGTTTGTGGTCGCGTGAGCAAGTTATCGGCGTGTGATTGTAGTCTTTTTTCTTCCCTGGGGCCTGCCAGGGTCGATCGTTGCCATGCGGAACGGGATTGTCCGCACACCTGCTTCATGGGAATCCATGATGCACCCAGGCTAACCAAGAGAAGGTACATATGTATAACCCACGGAATTCGAGCGCGGTGATATGCAGAAGACAGACTCGGTGCCTTTCGGACTTGGAAGTGAATTACAGGTCGCGTGAGCACCGTTTTCGTGAGAGTCGTGACAGTTATCTATTTTCCTGCGACGCCTCGGCCGTTGTTGTTAAGGGGAACTGACAAATCGGAGCCCGCCGTTGGAGTGCAATGTTGGAACCTGCACTTGTTTCGTGATTGTTCATCAATCCGATCCAACGGATAGGGTAAGTAATAGCCAAGGAAGTGTGGACCCCATGAGAAAGACAGACCCAGCTTGCAATGAGCATGTATACATAGTACACTGTAACAATGGGATCACTTTGTGGTCGCGTGAACGCTCTTACATGTGTGAAGTTTTCTGCTGCCATGTCAATCATTGTCAGGGGTCGACGGAGGCATTAGATTGGTAAATGTATTTCTGGGGAGATAGGGTTGTACAAGCCGCGGAACGGCTTCGAGCCGCCTATCTTGTCCTCAGGGGTGCTGCGGGCGAGGCACCGAAGGAAAGGGATCCAAGCCGTGTGCTCATACAGCAAAGTATGGATGGCCCATTTTTTGAGTATGGAGAGTTTTCAAATACGTCGAGCACATAGTATACAAAACGAAAGACATGGTAGTGTAAAAAAAAGTGCCAAGTTATGTACGTAGTACATATGAGCACCATTAAAACGCACGTTGTACTACATGTTCAGTAGCCCTGTCGCAGTCGTTTCTCTCTGATCTCTTCAGCAAGGATAGCATCTGGATCGCGTCCGGCGACTTCGGGGAGTAGCAGCGTAAAGCCTGTAAAAGATCATATTAGCATTACGGATCGTTTAAAGGAGAGACGAGACGCGTACATGCTCCAACGAGGCTGCATCCAAAGAAAACTATATCGTCGGACCTCGTCAGCGACCTTTTGAAATGAGAGAATTAAATCAAGGTCTTACTCCAAAGCACGGCAGGCGTGCCGATTGACGATGTGAGGGTGTTGAACACTAGGGCGGAGATAATGGCACCGGCTTTTCCGCATGCTGCGGATATACCGTGTGCAGTAGCACGGTATTTAGTGGGGAATACTTCAGCGGGGTAACACTACGTGTGTAGTTCGTGAGCCAAAGTTTAGCTAGTGGTAACGAAGACTTACATATGTTGTGCTGGATCGGTGGAGAAGCGAGAGGTTGAGTTAGGACGAATGGACTGTGAACATAGGCGTCACTCACGTATTAGCTCCGAAGTTGAAGAAGAACTAGGAGGCGGCGGGTCAGGCCCGAACGATCACGCAACGCACACACGGAAAGAACACACCTGGAGTAATGCGAAGCAGACGATGAATGCAGCATTGTTCATGCTAGTGAACTTTCCAGCAAGAATGCCCACTTGAATACAGAATGAGTACCGCGTCAGATGCTTGGGGTGTCACGTACAGAAGAGGGCAGTCATGAGGAAGCCTTGAATTTGGATGACCTTCCGGCCGAGCTTCTCGATCGTCAAGACGGAGACGTAGTAACCTACATACACTGTGTTAGCAGCTCCCGCAGACGAACCACACGTCGGTCGTACCAGGTACAAATCCAAGAGCAGTGATGATGATGTTTCCAGTGGAAACCTTGAAGAGCTTTTCCCAGGGCGTCCCCGTCGAGCCATCATATCCGATCTGCTGGAGTACGACGTTCTGGTTCAGGTTGATACCGTAAAAACTGAACATGGATCAATATTGCCTCCGAGGCACAACGCGAATAAAACATACGCGATATCGAGCAAGAACCAGCAGGTACAAGTTCCGATCAAGATTTTGGCATGTCTCCATTCGGAGAAGTACTCCAAGAACTCTGCAGGGATGCCGATCAGACGATCGAGCAGGAAGGAAAAGAGCCGAATGTATTAGTACGTACCCCTGAAATGCGCTTTCCGTTGGATATCTACATGGACTTCTTCGGATTCGTCGAGGCTGGACACCTTGACACCGTCTTTGAGCTCCTTAACGTCGTCTGTCTCGGGTAAAGCGTCCTTTTTGGCTTTCTTGTAGCGTTCGGCTTCGGGGAGGGTCAAACGTTGGTATAATGTTCCGAATGCGGGTATCAAAGAGAGACCGATGACGATTCTCCATACCCCATCGACCTTGGACGTTTCGCCTTCGTCGTTCATGACATGCTTGTAGCAAGCGAGAACGATGATGGTAGCCAAGCTGCCGACGAGACTTCCCCATCCCTGGTTGGCGAATATGTATGCAAGAAGGGTGCCTCGTTTGCGGATCACGGCCCGGTCACTGGTGACAGAGGCAGACATGGGGTAATCGCCACCGACACCGACACCGAGTACGATTCGGAAAATGGTAAGCCATATCAAGGCACCGTCAGATGATAGGTCGTCTAAGGAGGCCCATCAGCGGGACGTAATCAAAAAAAATGTTCGGGGTACTGACTTGTCGGACATGAGATGCACATAATCGTTGCGAAGATGATGAGCATGAGCTCTTTTCCATCTTGAAATGGTATTTGAGTTGCCCAGGATCACCTAAAAACGGCGAGACCACATACATATGGCTTTGCGGCCGATAGAGTCTGCAAGGTAACCTAGACGCGAAGTGGGACGGAAATTAAGATATAACTTCGAACGGAAGTAGTGGGGACACGTACCGAAAAGGAATTGACCAATGACACTCCCAATGTTAGCTGCTGCTTTCAAAAGGCCTTGAAGGTTATTTGGCAAACTTTTCCCTCCGTAAAGTCTGTACTGAAGCATGGTGGACACGGGCTACAGATGGAACGTGAATTAGACGAAATGGAATATGGCACGCGCATGGGCACTCACGTTGATGATGAACAGATCATAGGCTGCAGGATGGTCAGCCGGGTGTGACATTAACCATTAACGAAGAGAATGTGAGCATACCGTCGAGGAAGAATCCGACCTGTACGAGGGAATATCAGGGGTAATTCTCGTGCAGAGAGTAATTCGAGGACGTACACCTGCGATACCCAATAGCTTGACTTCTGCAAAAGTCAGCACGAAGGGTGGCTTATCCCCTGGATCACGTTCATAGTCCTGGAGAGCAGGACGAGCTGGAGGGTGGCCTTGTTCCGTGTCCACCATGGCGAGAGATGAGTAGTGGGGGAGGGTTTGGGTGTTGGATTGCCATTGAAACCCGCTCTTTATCAGTTGTCTCCAAGCATGGAGCGAAATTTAGCCTAGTGAAATCATCCCAACTGCTGCCGAGTCAGCGCTTCAGCCCGCGCCGGCCAGGACAGGGTCATTCCCGTAGCCCGGTGCCCTTGGAAAGCACCAAGCGGCTTGAAGCAGCCAGGATGCCGTATTAGGTAATATTATGTTATGTGCAAGTCAGCGAATGCATAAGCTGGAACGTTGACGTCTGTCCAGTTGTCACTCTCTCCCTGCAGAGTCGTGCCAATATACCGAATGACAGTGGTAAATGCCTTCCAGTGTCATTTGCTTCTATCCAAGCTGAATATCTCATTAATATTCATTCAACCAAGGGCGATTTATTTCCGTCATGTCCGATGGTGTTTGCGATGACTTCAACGGCGGTTTGATGCACGTGCGTACCCATTCAAACGTTTCACATGGTCCCCACCTTGACAAGCGTCAGTGAAGGCAGTACGGGCCCGCTTGGTCGCCCAGCCATCGGCTCAGAGTTACCTTGGACAGAGATCTACAGCGTGGTGCTTAGCGTGGATTGCCTAGCACTCCAGCTGGACGACATTTGGTTGGCTCAGCAACCGTGCTAAACTGGCGTCCGATGTATCCGACGACCGCAATAGATAACCTTTCACGTACCCGGTCGTTTGGAAGCCAATGGTGGACTGCGGCAACGAACCAGTGCAATTGCAATTGAGCCTCGGCCGGGAGGCAAACACGAGCGAGCTCCGAAGTCAACAAGCCTGGATCGCGGTAGGTAAAGCTTCACGCCCTATTTCACTCAAACCTTTGTAAGGCTATGCACGTAGCGACTCTGCCTTATACATACGCAGTGCATATCCATAGCGATGTCGAAGCTGCACGCGGTGCAGAAGCGGACTCAGGTATAAAATTTTGCAAACGACGCCATCCTCTCTCACGAATGGTCACATCCATGTGATACGGTGCCCCTAAATAGTGCACGTCTGGCAGTCCTGCCAATGAAGAATGCCCCACTAACGTCACATCCCTCCGCTAGACTCGTGCGCTATAAGAGGAGGCTAGAGAGCAGCGACGACATGGTTTTGACTCGTCATGTCAAGGACGAACGTTTTTGAGCATCGATATCTCTCGACCCACCTGTGATAGTTACGACATTGTAGTTCTTAGACAAACCCATTAGTCAGGCCGGCGTTAATGTATTACTACAGTACTTATCAACGCAGCACAATCGCTCTCTTGTCGACACCGTCACCCCACAGTCTAACCTAGAATCATGAATGTACAGGATCCATCCATAGAACGCGATTACATCCCGATTGCAGACCATGCAATGTACGTATGGTATCATTCCCTTCTGCACTGGCTGGCTCGATGATCTCATCTGGTTACTTAGCATCGGCAACTTGAGAACAGCTGCGCTCGTAAGTGTCTTCTCGTGCTCATGTCTGTCAGTCGTGAGCCGAGCTTGCAATTGCAATAGGTTAGCTTGGATGGCTCAGGTGGGTTCGAAGTATTCACCACCCTGAGTCTATATCGCGACCCTGTCTTCCCTGTCGATATGTTCGGAGACTGACTTGAAGCGTCCTGTCTTGTCACAAGTCGAAAGTTATTGCATTCCAAACTTTGACTCGCCGTCCGTATTTGCACGCATACTTGACAAGTACAAGGTTTGACAGCCCTGTTCGTCTCTGTCGGTTGGCTTACGAACCAATCCCACCTAGGGCGGTCATTTCTCTATCACGCCAAATGTCCAATTCACTACAAAACAAAACTACTTGCCCAACTCTAACATTCTACAAACGAAGTAAGTCACAATGCAGTAACAACTTGGGAGGGCCATCGACAACCGATCATTCCATACGTAGGTTCCTCAACGACGAGGGCGTAGTCAACGTGACAGGTAGTGATCACCAACCTTGCTTGGCGTGTGGGATTTGCTCACACGAGCACTCCAGATTTTTTGCCTCGCCATGAGAGTGGTGACAGTCCGGCGCCTCCATTGTTCTGGCTCGTCCGCCGCGTCGAGGTACGCCTCAATCTGTGTCCCACGATGGCGCTATGATATTGATTTGTGTCACGCGACCAAGGTCATCCGCGGTGTTGCTTCTCTAAGAATGGAATGTGCCCCTGCATTTAACTATGCTCGTGACGGACATACGACCGAGTTCTTACCTGACGACTCTGTCCAGTACTGTCACCAAAAGAAAGTTCGTTTCAGATCTCCCAGTCTTGAGCTCGACTTGCGCTACGTGGCAGAGGCTACCCTCGACAACGTGCCCACACCAGAGGTAAAGATCGACTACTTGGACCTGTTGAACAAGGGTCATCTCGGCCCGGCTGTGTGCTGTGACTTGTCGCTAGTTGAGGGTCAGAGAGTCACCTTCATCTTGAGAGTATGCCCAGAAAAGGCGGGTACTCCGGAGGCGAGACCCACTCAGGAACTTGCAGACAGGTTGGGTATCCCCCTTGAAGGTAGGTGCCTTTCATCGTGAAGCGATGTGTAACTTATTTAGGTTAGTCTTGATTGCGGGTGCCTCGAAGATGAGGCCGCAAGATGATCCCTTACTCACCGCAGTTCGTCACCCTGCATTTTTGTGTGATGGTCCAAAGTAATCTATCTGTTACAGGACCTCTTAGAACATCTTTTCCGTGTGCGCTACTTTTCGGTTGCTATGTGTTAATCGGCACTTAAACAAAAGTGTCACTCAGTCAACCAACGATTATTGGAACAACTGGATACGCAAGTCCACATACGATGGATCTTGGAGAGAAGCCGTGAACCGAAGCGCTCTTGCCCTCAAATTATTGATATATGAGCCTACAGGTGAGTTGGAAGAAGCTACCGTTTAGACTGTGCTCGCCAACATCTTGACACCAGGTGCGGTCGTTGCAAGCCCCACATTCAGCCTTCCAGAGTGTATCGGTGGCACTAGGAATTGGTACGTTGTCGAGTACAATGCGTTTACGTCGATCCTTATCACTCACCTGATTTAGGGATTACCGGTGCGATCGTATTCCTGCCGTTGGATTTTCCCGCGTTTAGCTTGCCCTCGATCTCAGTGCATCGTGGATCCGTGACTCGTCATTCACGCTTTATGCACTCATACGTCTCGGATTTACTCAGGAAGCCAACGGTAGGTCTTGATTTTACAGTTGTCGCAGCGACTGGATGTTTGAAATCGGAACAGCGTATCTCGAGTTTATTTTCGACAGACTGAGAGATAAGAACCCAGATGGATCCTTGCAGATCATGTACGTGCGACCTTTACGGTTCGTCATCGGTGTTGCTCACTCGATCTCAAGGTACACGATTCATGGTATGCATCTGCCTTGCTGGTATTTGATTTTCTCTGTCATGATCAATCAGGTGGCAAGGACCTTCCAGAGATCGAACTTTCCCACTTGGACGGCCACAAAGGATCAAAACCTGTCAGGCGAGTGCTCTTCGATCCGTTGTCACTTCGCGAGGTTTTGGCTAAATTCGGGACGCAGGATCGGAAACGGAGCAGCGAATCACGTTCAGCTAGTGAGTTCGCGTGTCCGCATCGTTAATGCCGTACGGCGTTGACACGTCTGCATAGGACATATACGGCGAATTGCATGCATCCCACTCGTCTTCGTCTTACCCCATAATTGACATTTTCGCACTAGGATGGACTGTATATACTTGGGCCAGAAGGTGCGTCAACGTATAGTCGTCGCTCCTACTAGCGATTCATTGCATCGAATTCCGAAAAGTTCGGTCGACCTTTGGTACGTCTCTATTTTATGTTTTCCATACGGGAAGTCGTTCATCCTCTGCAACGTCGTAGGGATATGACACGTGGTAAGTCTACCGTTTGGCTAGAGATGCAAACACACTGTCAAGAATTGTATAATTGGCATTTAGGGTACTCGTGCGGGATCTGTAAGTCTTGCAAGTGCCATCAATATATCGTACGCTCAACCTGATGGTTTACTCAGTGTAGATTGTAAGAACAGCTCTAATTATACTCTCCTGTGAGTCTCGTCTCACTCCTTCATCCCGGCACAGATGTCGTCGATCACTGCCGTGAACCTGACTTGTGAGTTTTTAATTACGAAAGTGAGAAGGGCTATAGTTGACGTCTCTCTTTCGCGTAGGTCCATATGGTCAGTCCGAGTCAGGAAAGAAAGTCTCGAGTCTAAGTCTGTATGTGCTTATCACAGGGAGGTTCGGGGTAGGGAACGCCATTTTACGGTGCGTTGGGTTTCATGTCCTCCATCACCGTGCCGACTGATTTGTGCGCTTTTAGTATTCCAAGGTCAGGCTAGCCGCTTTGATCGTGTAGTGGATTCAGCTGACACTTTGCATGCGTAGATCATGCTGTGGTGCGTTCTTATAATCAGTGTACCCATTCCCCCTTGACAAGTGATCACTTGTAAGGGTCGCGATCGACCGAGGTAATCTGTCGCCATCCCTCTGTGTTTAAATGCTTACTGACAAGCACACGATGGCAGGAATTCGCATCGTCGAAAAACGCTCGCTTCCATGTCCGCAGCGCTCGGCATGGTATGCAGCCCGCGACGCACTCTATGAAGAAATCATGACGAAAGCCTGGGATCCTACCCTCAAGGTGTTCGGACAGAGCTACGAGGAGACCGACGTCCTTGATTCGGCTGTACTCATCATGCCACTTGTTTTCTTCATGGCTCCTGTGCGCGTGCCATCCATTTCGTGTTGTTTATCGTGCAAAGGTCGGGCTAACTTCGTGTGGGTGGTTCAGGCAGATCCGAGGTTCGTGAGCACCCTTAAGCAAATACTCAAGTCGCCAGAGAGGGGCGGGTTAACTTCTAATGTGAGTCGCTGTCCCGTGCGGATCGATTTGAGCTCATACGGGCACGATGCGACAGAATCTTGTGTACCGCTATGACGTCACCAAGACGGACGATGGAGTCGGTGGAAAAGAGGGAACGTTCTGCCTTTGTACTCTTTGGTCAGCGGATGCACATCCGTCTCTCCCCTCCAGTCGCATCATTGGCTTATTGTACTTTCGTTACAGGTGTGTAGAGGCCCTTACACGGGCTGGGGAGTACGAACGGCCGCTGTTAACCCGCGCCATTGCAATGTTTGAGGTACGTAGTAGTCCGTGAGGGTATTCAAGGCGTCCGGCGTACGAATGAATGCCGAACAGGACTTCTTGCTCTATACCAACCACGTAGGTCTTTGTACGGAAGAAGTAACTGATGCTGGGGATGCGTGAGTTGTGCTTATCACTCAGAGTGGGGTCGCCGTTCAAAGTTATCCCGGTGTAGACTTGGGAATGCAGTGCAGGGGTTCACGTACGTCATCTTCCGTCTATAGGTTTTGGAGGTGTGCATGGGGCTGATGTGGGGATCTACTCTTTTTTTTTTTTGTTGGGCTCGGACAGGCATGTCACGCTGATCTCGGCTGCGTATAACCTTTCAAGGACTTTGACCCGCCTGAAGTATTAATGCGGGAAAAAGGAATGGGACTGGTGATGTGTATGATGGGCTGTTGGTCTAAGATGAGTTTTCGTATCGACTGAAATGTACAAGTGTATGGTGGGTTCATCCTGTGACGGGTTACGTTGTACTATGGACAATGGTTTGGATTAGAGCAAATGGATGAATGTGAACAAGCCATCCCTCGCTTTTTGCTCGGGCGGTCTTTTTGTAATATGGCCAGAATGATGCAGTCGAAGAAACGTTGTCCTTTTGGGTTTGTAGAGATACCTAACTCAATGGCTAGTCTTGCTTCGGGATGCGCGGCAAGGTAAGTACAAGACGGACACTAGATGATTACGGGGCAATGTACACTAGTAGCACGCTGCCTATACCAGCTGCAACGCGTTGACGGCTCCTAACTCAGTGCACGCCGTCACTACTTCCTCGTTTATAGTGATAGACCGGCACCTGCGCCAGTGAAATTCAGTCGCCTCACATTTGATGGAAATACAAAAAAATACATAAATTGTGCACGGGAAATACATTGCTTTATACTTCAGCAAGCTCCATATGAATCTTCAAGCACATTGTACAGCTGTTTCGGGAAAACTTGGCCATGAGAGAAAAATTCTGAAAATTGCTGCCACCATCTAGTTTCCTAGCAGCCAGCTTAGGATCGATGTAGCTCACGAACCATTCAAGCTATCAGCAAAATTCCCGCTGATTTGGCTTCCTGGGAGGTGAGTGCGGGGCACCATATCAAAAAAATTGGATTCTCACCATTCTGTTGTTGCGATCAGAAATCCACCACCTACCATGACAGTGACGCAAGTATACCAGCGACGTTTCCGTTCCTTTTGTTTGGCGTTTTCTGTTCTGACATTATCGCATTCATACTTAGTTACTTCGCGTTACCACGTTCGTTGTTCATTGCGGCGTCTCCACCATTCGTTGTTTCTTGATTGATTACGTACATGTGCTACCGGGAAATATTCACGAACGCATCGAATGCAGATTCAAAGGGAGACAGGGACATTAGAGAACCTCTTGATCCCACCATTGGTCACGTACTCCTTCTGCAGTGCGGTGTCAGTAACCGTGGACTATGCGTTACATTCAAACGTACCCCAAGAATCCTGACACTCGCCGAGCCGGGACCAGAGCCTACGTAGATATCGATGGGTGTACCATCATTGTTAATGTCACATCTGTAAATATGTGAGGCACAGAACTCATTTCAAATATCAATGTCCCAACTAACACGGCGATGAAATTCTCGGTAAGGCAGCTCGCTTGACCCCAAGATAGCTTAGCAGGGCCCAGGGCGAATGATTGTTGTACAGCGAACTGGTCGGTATCGCCGCCCCCAATGACTGCACTCGGGGTCAGAATGCCAAACTCGCCCCAGTTGGACTTCGATTCGAAAGTAATCCAAGTACGTTTGTCGTTGGGCTGTCGAAGCGATGAGAGGTATTCAAAAGCATCCTGGACATCACGGGCGCTGGCTCTGAGCTTCACGTTTTCTGCGTCACGAAGGAGAGTCCATAATCCGGTTGCTCTTAAAGTGATGAGCTCCGCATTATTCGGGATCGACTGCGTCCATTTCTGGAACGTAGGGAAATCGGGTGACAGCACTAGGGAGTCGGCCAAATCGGAGTTCCCCCCACGGATCCTGATAATCCGCTGTGAGAGTCGGTTGAAATTCCAGTATTGGGCTTCGCGGAATACGGTATTGTCGTACTTCCCTCCACTATTCAAGCCCTTGAGGCTCGCAGTGATGTCCCGAACGAAATTATCGTTGACCTCCTTGTACTTGTTCAAAGCCCAGACTTCCTGTTCTGCAAGTCAGTAAGAAAAGACGACTACGAGATCCAAACGCCAACCAGCAGGAAACGTGCTCCGAAACCAGTGCTGGTTACAAAGTGGCTTCCCACGGCATCGAAAAACTCGATGTAAGCTTGAACCACTTCGGGATTCTCCGCATTGAAAGGAACCAGTTTGGATACGTGCGCCAAAATTTCCTCTTCGTTGATGTAAGGCAGATAATCGCGGAGCCCACCACTGTACGCATCGTAATCGTTGGCGAAGAAATAAAACTGGTTTCCCCGAGGTAAGGACTTATTCAATGGGAAAAGCGAGATGTCGCTTGTCGTCGCAGGCAGAAGGCGGTATGCAAGAGCAGAATCGTCTTGCAAAGCCTGGACGGCCAGCGCGCCATCCGAGAACGTCCTTGTGGTCCCAGAAACACTAGAAGCCTCAGACGCAACCACGACTTTTGGGATCTGATATTCAATACCGTCTGGGTTGCGTACATTCAGAAAAAGGATATCGTAAAAGGCGATGTTCGTACTGATTTTCACATCCTGTATTCTTTTGTCTTTGGTAGTGTCAACAATGCGAACTTGTGTCTTGGCTTCGTAAACCTGGATAGACAAGGTACAGGAGAGGTTGTCGGTGTATCATTCTCGTGCCTACCGATTCGTAGTCGAATGGATCGAGGCGAGTCATGTCCACTCCGTAGCCCAGCCATTCTAGTGGCGGGAACTGAGCAGGAAGAACGATGGGCTTAGTAGACATGTGATGGATTGGATTGGTCGGATTCACGGCGAGTGGATGGAGAAGTGGACCCTCGAGGGCCAAGTAAAATAGCGTCGGGTCGATTCAGCTTGCGTGCGTAATCGGTCTGGTAAGTCCATCTGGTAGCGGTTACCAGCCCTGATCACAGCTAGATTCGATTACAAGGCTGCTCTGATCTGTGGCTTCCCGAATCACTGGATTTCTTAGAATATGCAGCCTGAAGGATTGATTGACTCGATTAGTCGACGGGGAACGCCGAGAGGGTGCCGCAAAGTCTATCTCCTTATATAGTCAACCCCCCGCCAACAACATTTCTGCCGATCTTATAGGCAGTAGGAAACTGTCCCGACAGACACGTGCGGTCGTGCCCTTAGTAACTTGTCAGCTACCAATCTACAAGAATCGATGACGCCCTCCTTCCAGAGCCGGGGAGTCGACAAAGATGCGGACCTAGTAGCTGCCACACTCTAGACCTTGGCAAATTTGAATTCGCCCTGCCCGGAAATCTGCGTATGGCAATAATATAAGGTTCTAGTGGCACCAACGGGGAATGGTCGAAGTTGAGAGAACGGGGTGGTATGGCGATCAAGGAGCCCGTCACGAGTTGTGGAACGTGGAACGATCAAGTGTGGCAGGACTTCAAATCGAAACTCATCAGCTGGAGCTGGCCAGTGGTCTGCCATGGAATGAAATGCAAGACAGTACACGGGAACGGGGTTCGCCTTCGTTTCGTACTTAGGGGGAAATACCTCGCAAGTCGGACAAGGTGTCTAATGCTAGTCATCCTTGGTTAGTAACATTTACTAGTCGTTCGATAATCTTAGTGCCAGTAAGCAGTGACCCGCGTTGACTCGGAAGAACATTATAGGTCTTTCATGAACGATCCAAGTGTTAATATTCGGACCGACGAATCTATTCCAGTCATGCCATGGAACAACGGAGTACCGTGGATGCAACCTCAGGGGCTAATCGGCCTGGTAAATCCATCTGGTAGCGGTAGCCCTGATCACCGCTGGGTTCGATTACAAGTCGGCTCTGATCTGAGGCTTGCTCTCGGGTGAAATGAGCAAGCAGAAGCTTCCCGAAACACTGGATTTCCTAGAATATGCAGCCGGAAGGATTGATTGATTCGATTAGTCTACGGAGAACGCCGTGAGGGCGCCGCAAAATCTATCTCCTTACATGGTCAACCCCGCCAACAACATTTTTGCTGATCCGATCCTGCCTTCATGCTGGCAGTTTATTAAATTTCTATCCTCAGTCCGTCATGGACTTTCAGTCACGCATTCGAAGGAAAAATTCCCACCGGCTACTGCCCTGCCTCGCCCACCCTTAAAATCTCACCTGCCTTACCATAGTACCCAAGACTCCACGTTATGGATCTCCCCGCCGTCGATCGCATTGGCTATGCGCTTAATCTCTCTGACATCACCCCATTTGACATCGGGGCAGTATGTATCCCTCTGTGTACTCATTATATCATCATTGATGGTGATCTACAAGGTTGACAACTATGTAATTTACGCGAGGCGTCTACTCTCCGTCGACCTCAAAAACGTTCGTGATATTACAATCGGTGGGTTTTTCTTATTATTGAGTTTTTTTTGGTGACCAAATTTGCACTTCGTGTCATCCAGATGGTGTAACCTACAGCGTTCCAAGGGATATTTCCGTAACGAACGACAATAATGTTGTTACAGGCGAATACATCACGTTCGCCGATGGCAGGGACGCTGCAAGCGCGTTCAGCGCAGACGCCACTTACCCTCTCCGCTACTTCGCTGTGTCTGGGACGACTTCAGGAACATATGCAGCCCGGAAATCATTCCTCGATCACCATCAGTATGCATTCTTCAGTTACTCAGAGGGATCGTACAGCGCTCGCCTCCGTGACTACGCCAATTCTCTTGTGGAGAGCCCGCTCGTGACTGCACTTGATGGGATCCCAAAGCCATTCGATGGATCAAATGCAACCACCGTGAAAAAATACCAAGATTTCTTCCGTGATTATGGATCGCACATCATTCACAATGTTAACTACGGAGCTCGATACCCCCTAGTAAGATTTACCTGTAATCTAGACCATCCTTCTAACGTAGTATCCAACAGAAAGTCTGGGCTTCGAATGAAACGCCAGCAGTCAACAGTATGTTCAACACAGACGTCAAGGCCAAGTTTAATGGTATTCCTTCGGGTGGGACATACGATGCTAGTGTCATGGCCCAGGACCAGTATAAAAAATTCAACGAGTACTTCCAATATCTCGTTACGGTATCGGGTGGTGGGGACCGTTCGAAGCTTGCTAATACTGATGGCACGTATGATGACTATCAGAAATGGATCAAGACTATCAAGGACAGCAGACCGGGCCTGCTGAGCTTCCAAGTCATCGAAGTGTGGACACTAATGAAGCTCGCTGATAGCGACGTGCTTAAGAGCTATGCGGATCCACTCTATAATGCCTTCATGTGGATCGTCGGCCACCCGGATGTCTACAAAACCGCTGTTTCTCTGGACATCCAATCAGGTTGGTTGATTCTTTATGCAGTCGCAGAGTCGCTGATCATGTCCTCAGACTGGGCCGAATTTAATTTGCTTACGCCTAGTGCGGTGATTATGCCAGATCCTCAAAGTCCTTATCCTGCCCAAAACACCGTCGCGTCCGACACCCGCGTGCAATGGGGGAGGGAGTATAGCCACAACTACCAGCGCCACACTCTCAGGTAAGCATACGAGATACTGGCGCGTCGTCTTCCCTGACTAGTTTCCATGAAGGTTTTTCGTCCTTAATGACGGCTCTCCGATCGACTTCTCCACCTCTCATGGAAGTCAGGCGGGTCCAAATAGCGGGGGTAAAGCCATCGTCACGGTTGAGGCTGTAAGTCCATCCTCAGTGTGGTCGAACACCATTTCATTCATTCATTTAGAATAACTACGAAAATGAGGTCATCACTGGTAGGCATCCTTCATTTATAATAGTCCCTTGCTTATCATCCGTACCTCCTGAAAGATAACGTATGGAAGTGAGTATTTTTCGGATATTTTCACGGGAGGTTTTGTTTCCTTACGTTACACTATCAGCACGAGGTGGTTCTACAAAGCGCCTGTTAGCCGCACGCCTGTGTCCACACTTTCGGAAACTTACAAGGGCACCAAACCTCACTACAAATGGACTGAAGTCCTTGAGCACTACCTCAGCGTGAAATAAACGCGGCCTCGACATAAACTCAGAACGTCGAGATGGTACTGTACGTTAGTAGCTTTAAAATGGCGATTGAGATGGAAAACGGTTACGTGTGTTGCCAATCCGAAATCTTGTAGATGATGCTACGTGTATTACTACCAAAGGTTGAAATCGATACTGAATTGTATGACATTTGTCTTTCTTGTGATATATATCACCGCCCAACATTTGTTTTTTGGTGGTGGAAATGTTTGGTATGCCTGCAATCAACTACAGGCTCCAATAGACCATTTGATAACGTGATATATGTACCTATCCAGTAGTAGTACTAGGAGGCCACTCTTGTTTCTGGTCTCAAGCCTCTATGTAGTCCCGCGAACGAGTAACTACATAGCTGCTCCGCCCTGAACTTCAGCCGCCCGGGTCGGAGTTTCCACAAACGTCGAAACTACATTAATTTACGCCCGGAGACCGGGCTTATATGAGCGCGTCTCCATGGACTAGAAACTCGCGTCCTGAACTTCAGCTGCCCGGGACAGAATTTCCACAAACGTTGAAACTGCATCAATTTACGCCCGGCGACCGGGCTTGTAAGCGCCTCTCCATGGATTAGAAACTCGCGTCCCCTCCATCCTCCTGCTTCCCTACTCGGTCCCTTCAAAAACTTAACTTCCGATTCCGTTCAGCACGATCATACGTTTGGTGAGAGGCCCCACTTCATTGGTTCCATTAACAAGATCCGTTGGAACCTGGAAGTTGATGATCTCGAATCTACCACGGAATAGATGGAAAGGAACTGATCTGCGGACCCAAATGCGCAATCGGTACACGTACGCTAGGGGAAAGATATATTTAGAAAAGGGCACTAAGTCAGATCTGACGGGAATTAACCAATTCTATTTTCAACCACGTTTTCCACGAGCCCCGATCACAGGACAACCACGCGAACGGGTATTAGTTGATCGGGTTACAAATTTTCATGGCCCTTTCATGTGGTCGTATTTGAAGCTTGAAGCTTGAAGGCTGGCAATCTCCGACTCTCTGAGCATCCTATTCTCCCAAGGCCAATGCTCATCCGGCGATCGTGTGCATGTACTTCTCGAGGATGTCGTTCCACGAATACCCATCGGGTCTATCATCCATTCGTAGCGTCTCTGGCGTGAGTGAAACAGGAGCTCCAAAGAACCACACCGTGTTCCACACGTTGTCAGAAATGGTGTCATTGAGGTACCGTTCCTATGAACACCCATTCAGAGCAGCGTCAGTGAAACTTAGTGCGAGAGAGCAAGAGTGAATATGATGTCCGTACACGATCGATGAGGGCTTCCGCTCTCCCTTGGCCCTGTCCTGCGCCGTTGCTACCATGCGAAATGGAGAAGTCAACGGGACTTCCATCGTTGATGATGAAAAATCTGAGAGGAGGTCAGTCGGCAGTTGACTCATATACCCAGTGGAGATACATACCTCAATGTTTGCCGCTGGTAATCATGGCTGTATTCTTTTCCCCACTGCACGCGATGACGAGAAGAGATTGTTCCTGTCGGATATGGATTTGCATTATCGGGAAGAATGACCGCACTCGGGGTGAGGAGATTAAACTCGGCCCCTGAGGTTGTCACGTCGCGCACTAAGTGACTCTTCTCTCCCGAAAATGGAATAGAGGAAGCTTACAATCGCTTTGGATGTCGAAGGCGACGGCGGTCTTGTAAACCCTCGGACGAGTGAGTATCCACGTATATGCCTGACTGATCTCATTTGCATAGCTCTTCAGGGTGTCGTTCGTAAATGCGGACATCAATGACCATATAGGGGTCGTATGAAAACTAATATGTGTCGGCGTTGCCGTGCAAACGCTGGCCCTCCAGTTTTCATACGTGCTCCAACTCGTTGGGTCGGACGTAAGATTCGAGGAGAGCTGGGCGTCTCCACCTACAACCGTCACAAGCCTTTGAAGGTATTCCACGAAGATCTTGTACTGCGCCTCCGATTTGACCGTCTCGTCATATTCTCCTCCATCAGGGATGCCATTGAAGAAAGCCTTGACATCCGTGTTGAACTTGGCGTTGACAGACGCATTGTCGTTCAATGCCCATGCACTCTGGTAACACCAATGTGCATGAATTGAGTGCATGCCTTGGTGAGTGTAACACGTACGAGCTGGAAACGCGCTCCGTAGTTGACATTCACGATAACGTGTGAGCCGAAACGCCGAAAAAAGCTTGTATAAGCCGCCAAAACGTCTTCTTTGTTACCGTTGAACTGCTGCGGCAAGTCCTCTACGCCCCGCAGCAGCGCGTCTTTGTTAAGCAATTTATCGTAGTCCTTGAGGCGTGCCGCGTAGACAGCGTTGGTGAAACTATAGAACGCATATTGGTTCTTGCCGATGAACAGACGGTCATGGGCCACCGCAATAGTTGCGTCAGTACCCGTGACGGCAAGGTATCGTGCAGGAAGTCCCGCATCCATGCGGAAAGCACTCTGTGCATCGTTGCCAGTGGCGTAACTCACAAAAGCGCCTTGAAATAACGATTCCTGTGATATGAACACGGCACTGGGGACATTGAACGCCACGCCATCTGCGATACAAAAATAGCGGAGGTGTCGAATGTTAAAGGCAACAGAAGCATACCGATTGTAACTACACGCAGGTTGCCGTCGATATCGAAGTCGATTGTTCTACGAGCTTTAAGAACAGACGCTGATGCCTGAATTCGGAGTCATCGTCATCAGATGCAATGCGACATCAATATATGTGAGGCTTACGGCTCGTAGATCCATGGTAGGCGAACGGGAGAGATCAATGCTGTAACCAAGCCAGTCGAGGGCAGGGAGTTCACGAGCAGTCATCGCGTTGCGCCGCGATAAAAAAACGATGTGAGAAAAGTCATTGCGTGCGTCGGGCAGCAATATATATCGCTCATACTTTTGCCTAAACCACCTTGCTCGCAAGGCTTCTCCGAACCCACCCCATAAACCATGGGAGCATTTTGACCACAGTCTGAGATCCGACCAGCGATTGCATCACATTTGCTTCCGAGGTTTGTTTAGGTGGGGTTGACTGTATTCACGGCATTCCCCGTAGACTAATCAAGTCAATGAGTCCTTCTGGCTGCCATCAGTGTTTCGAGAAGTCTGAAAGCTCATTTCACACGAGAGCAAGCCTCAAATCAGAGCAGCCTTGTAATCGAATCTAGCGGTGATCGGGAGCCACTACTACCAGATGGATTTTACCAGGCCGATTACGCACGAAAGCTGAATGGATGCGACGCTATTTTACTTGGCCTTCGAGGATCGACTTCTCCGTCCACTTCCGGTGAATCTGACCAATCCAACCCATCACATGTCTACTAAGCCCAACGTTCTTCCTGCTCAGTTCGCACCACTAGAATGGCTGGGCTACGGAGTAGACATGGCTCGCCTCGCCCTCGATCCATTCGACTAAAAATCGGTAGATATTCTCGGAGGTTGAGTGGACGCTATGACTGGGTCAACATGAATTGAATCAGATTACTGCACAAGTGTCATGGGGAGTGCCATCTAACTATTGTCTTAGCCCGTATTATTGGGTTGTGGAGCAGCTTCGGGCAAACTACAGACACACGCCGTGTGCCTGATGGGGTGCTCAATACATGAACGTTTGAACCCCCATGAGCAACCAATTCCCCACTCAGGCAGCTACCGACTGCGTACGGGGTACTCCGTTGTTCCATGGCATAATTGGAATAGATTCGCCGGTCCGAATGTTAATATTTCAGGACACTGGCAAGCTCCAGCTGACGAGCTTCGATTTGAAGTCCAGCCACACTTGATAGTTCCACAACTCGTGACGGGCTCCCTTGATCGCCTTACCACCCCGTTCTCTCAACTTCCATTCCCCGTTGGTGCCACTAGAACCTTATATTAATGCCATACGCAGATTTCCGTGCAGGGCGAATTCAGATTTTCCAAGGCCTAGAGTGTAGCAGCTACTAGGTCCGCATCTTTTTCGACATTCCGGCTCTGGAAAGAGATCGTCATCGATTCTTGTGGATTCGTAGCAGGCAAGTTAGGGCGCGGCCGCACCTGTCTGTGTTGGGACGGTTTCCTACCGCTTATAAGAGAGGGCCTCCATGATTTCTCCTGTCCATCAAGTTGCTGCTCCGTTACTCAAGCTCTCTTGATTGCACCTGATCCAAATGACATCTGACTTCAAAGAGTTTCCTGCGTGTGATGTCCTGGGCTATGGCTTAGACTTTACCACGGCCAGTCCGACGGATATCAAATCGGTCAGTGTGTCAAATTAGTTGGTTTTGAGGGCTCGCACTGATCGCGCCTCGTTATCAAGGTCCTTGCGGCTGTCAAAAAAGCTCGTAGAATTATCGAGTACGAAGCTGATGAAGACACAAGAAAACTTGAAGTAGGCAAGTATCCACGAAGAATTTCGAACTCTGCTTCCGTCCGTTAATGGGGCCTACAGAGAAGACTGTCTATGATGTGCCGAAAGTTATCGGCGTTACCGACTATAACAGCAGCGACGGAAACTATGTGACTTACAAAACCGGTACGGAAGCCGCGTCTTCACTCAAAGTGAATGCATCTCTCTCGGCTCGCTACCTTGCCGTGTCTGCGAGCGCTTCTGCTTCCTACTCCATTGACAAGACCCTCAAGAGAGAAGACCAGTGGGCGATGTACAGCTTCAACGCTGACACCTACCTCGCTTCTCTAAGGAACTACGCTGACCTGCTCGCTGAGACGGCACTCGCAAGGAGACTTGCGGAGTCGGTGGCCATCGGAGACGGCAGCAAAAAGGAGGTTGTCCAGGACTGGAAGGATTTCTTCGCATCTTGGGGCTCTCATGTCATCATCAATAGCGCATTTGGCGCCAGGTTTCAATTGGTAAGCTGGCGCATCGATCCTTTGTACCGCGCCATCTCTTATCTTCTACGGCTGTCAGAACGTGTGGGCGTCCAACTCTAGCAGCTCTGTCAATGAGCGCTTCTCCACGAGTGTTACTGCCGCATTTGATGGCATCGGTAAAGGCGGCCAGTTTGATGCTTCTGTCACGAAGGAAGATCAATACAAGACGTTCTCGGAGTATATGCAGAAACAGGTGTCTGTCGTGGGTGGTGACCCGGAGATCAATAAGAAGCTCACCGCGGATCCTGCGCACAATGACGTCTTCGTTGAGTGGGCCGGCACCGTCGCTAAAGAGTCCTCCATGACAACTCTGAATGTTGTCGAGCTATGGGTCCTGATGAAGGACGCGTCCAAGAAAGAGATCAGAGACGCCGCTGGAATGGTCATGGACGCGTACGATTATATCGTTTCGCACCCTCAGCCGTACAAAACGGCCGTCGTGTTTGACATCCAAAGCGACTGTAAGCCTGAATATTGCTTGAAACAGTACGGTTATTTATGCGATACAACAGGGGCGGAGTTCAATCTCTTGTCTCCCGACGCCATCATCTTACCAGATGTCAACAACCCGTATCCGACCAACACTGTAGCGTCTAACACCCGCGTTCAGTGGGGTAGGGAGTATAGTCATAATTACGAAAGAAAGACACTTAGGTGAATTTCTGTTTCCAAGTAGCTCTGATCACAACGTTCATTCGGCTGCAGGTTTTTCGTCGTCAACGATGGTTCACCCATTAATTTCTCAATCTCTCACGGAAGCAACGGTGCCAACCCTGGGAGAGGGAGAGCAGAGGCCATCATTGAGGCGGTAAGCCTCGATCTCGTGACAATCGATTCGCATTTCTCACCTCGATTCGCAGACGCCCTACTTGGGCGAGGGGGTCACAGGTGTGGATCTCTCCAAATGGTTACTTCCATGTACTGTTCTGATTTTTCTACTTCAAAAGACAACGTGTGGAACACCAAGTGGTTCTACCAGAAGCCAGTATCTGCTAATGCTGCGTCCACCACACTTGCGGTGACTCAAAAGCCACACAAATGGAACGACCTCCTTACGGCGTATTTGGGTGAGATCGGCGCCAGCGATGCGTTGTAATCTGCTGTTGGTGCGTCTCTGGCAGTAAATGTTTGGACTGAACAAAGGTCCCGCCTTGTATGTAGTTGTCCACATCGATTACTTGTACAGAAAGTGTAGTTTACCTGCAGTTCGCACACTTCATAGCTTGTTCATGTTTGATGAGTCGCTGAAAGGTCCACGCCAATCTATTGGAGATGGAAATATAGTTTTCCTCTCGATGGTGTTATGTGTCCCACTCCATATCTTGCAGTAGTGTCTTCCCGGCGCGGCTCGGCCTGAAGTGTTGGAATGTGGCAACCGGCCAGTGTTGGCACGTGTTTGCGCGCTTACTTAATCACCTTGCATCGCACATAGCAGTAGACAATGGTCCTAGTCCCTCAGGTGAGTACCGTTTACTTAGGTTCACTCCCACTTATTGATACCCTACAGGTACATACTATATATCAGTAGCTTTCCAGACTACTGAGCTTACCCTACAGGTTCCCTCTGCAATAGCAATAACTTCCTTTAGGTCTCCAGAGAACCTGAACGCAGTCCATGATGCAGTGGCATATCCTAAATATCAGCACGTACAGTATGGAAGTGGTACTTGAGCAAATGTCGAACTCTGCCAGTACTGCCAAGTTGAACGATCGGCGACTTGCGTTCCGTCACTGGCAAGCAACATCGGAATGCCGACACGACAGAGTCTTATGGGCCAGTGGGCCCAACCAAACCTGTCTCAAACTGTTGGTCTTTTTTCAAAGATTCAGGTGTCGTTGACTTCTTGGCGACTTCCGTCGATAAGCTGTCCCCCCGCCCTGATAACGGGTGCCGACGTGTTGCAAACCCTTACATATGTGATGGTATTTTTGATCGTCACTCACTCCACCCGTGACTGAACTACATAACTCGGACCCCCGTGACCGTATCGGAATAGTCAAAGATCACACACTCATGCAAGCCTGATTATCAACAGACATCGCCAGGTGGCTGTGAGAACCCTCGAAGGTACGGGTATGTATGTATTAGGCCCCTGGATCTACCAAACAGGTGATGTCAAGACACTGGATGTGCCGAGTCATTATGTCAACTTGACTGGCTTCTATCTACTCATCTCTCCTTTTTCTCAACTCAATCTTCATCCCTGACGCTCTTCCTGTCTTCGTTCGACGAGGGGCTGACATGAACTAATGTGGAACGCCAAGTTGTAACTCTTGTACGGAATAAGGCATAACGAGCCTTCCTTGGGGGAACGGGGAACCGTGGGCCGGGTATGAATAGCAGGTGTTGGAGCTACCTTCTCGCTCCAAATATAAAAATATAATCATCCATCGTCTTTGGTGCCGTTCGAGTTCTCCGTGCCCAGGCGTGATAAGAGAACAGTCCTCTTTGGAAACGAGAGCACCCCGCGCCCTTCTGATGGAAATGGAGCCCCTTTCGTCTCGTAGGTATGCTTCCCCCACAACGTGACTCGAGGGCTTGCGGGGGTTGAGCGGCAGCGACCGTGTTAATATTCAACTGGCTACTAGGCCGAGACGTTGTCGTCGGGACGGTACTTTGCAGTTTTTCTCCGAGGGCTCGAAGGTAGGTCTACATTTCTCTTCTCTACGCGCCTCAGCTATGGTGCCTTCAGGAGTCCGGAATAGAAGGTGTACCTTCTGAATGTAGACCTACCGAAAATACTTCAAACACTGGGGTGATATGAAACGTCCGACCCTATCCAACCTTCATTTCATCACTTCCAATTGACGACCAACACTTTGGTCGTGTGCCGGTACAAGCTGTACATTTTTGAGCTCGGAAACACGAAGAGACAAGTAAACGGGCTTCCTCGAACAACAGTGCGTGAGGGGTGCAGTGGCGAGATTGGAACTTGGTCGCGCCGTTTGGATTTTAGGCACAGATGTCCGGACAATGATTGGCCCACAATCCTGCCATAGAAGCGGATAACCATGCGAGTCCTGTTGTGTTCCCCCTTCCCCCCCTCGTCTACCGATTTGGCCGCTCGAGACACAGGGATCCAAAAGTTGAGTTTATCACCGGGCTCTGGTTAAGGGTTTCGTTCGGACTTCACTTCCAATCAAACGGGCTGTGAATTGGCGACGTAGAATCGTTTCAGATCGGTAGAAACTTTCCCCCCAACCTATCGCGGCCGGAAAAATACCTGCAGTAAGTCGTATCATACGACTGGACGGCCACTGCTGTATTGCCAACCTGCGCTTCGTTCCGATAATGTACTGAGCAATTTGCAGTGACTGACAGGGTGGCACATGTAGATGATTGATTGAAACCTCCACAGTCTCTGTACATGCGCTGGTGCCAACCGCCAGTTGTCAGGGCGGCAGAAGCAGGTGGTGATTGGGCACATGTAAATTTGTAGTTATCGGTCGTGTCAACATTGCGAGTACCGTAGCGGTCGACAGCGTAACGAGCGTGTCGGCCGGATAGCACGTTGCACATCCAAGTTTTCATAGGGACCCCAGCCTTGTTCGTGGACTCGTCGAGGAGTCAGGCTGACCCGTGGAGAGTAGCGAAGTAGGCGCGTGGTCCCGATGCTAGGCTCAAGCCACGACCCTTCCCTAGACCACGCGTGGGAATAACAAGTGACATGTGTCCTGAGTACCCTCGCAGTCATGATAGGGTGGACCTGACCTGCAACCCGGCGACCCACTAAACTTTCTCTCTCATGGCACATATATAAGACCTTGTGGACATTCCCACCACACGCTAACCCTTCCCTCCCCAATGTCATCCAGCGACATCAACTGTGGTTCAGGTGGAGGAGCAAACACATACACAGGGCTCCGTATAGCTTCTGTCTTCATTATCCTCGTGGGGTCTGGCTTTGGCGCCCTCTTCCCCGTCTTTGCCAGGCGATCTTCATGGCTTCATGTCCCCGAACCCATCTATGAGTGGGTTTCTCCCTTCGTCGTATATTTTCCCCTCTGATCCGTCAAGCAGGTTTGCTAAATATTTTGGTTCCGGTGTCATCGTACGTGATATCGACTTGTTCTAAACACATCTGACGGAGGATCAGATAGCCACTGCGTTCATACACTTGTTAAGTTCAGGAATCACTGAGCTCTCGTCTCCATGTCTGTCTCCCGCGTGGCAGGTATATGTACGTATGCTGCCCTTTTAACCAGTCTCGTCCAGTAAATCGACATCAACGTCGCTTTCTTTGTCTAGCCGTATGCACTCGCATTCTCTATGCTTTCTTTGTTCTGCATCTTCGTCGTTGAGCTGGTGGCCTTCCGATGGGGAACGGCAAAACTTGCCGCCCTCGGCGTAGTGCATGGTATGTCCTTCGACTTCTTTCCAGTCTTATCTGACACAGATCCTGTAAGACGCCCACGGCCACGGTGTCGGCTCGCATGCTGCACACGGGCCCGAAACATTCGACGATAAGAACGCCTCAGCAAGAGACCAGACAGATGGAAGCGACCTCGAAATCGGTAATGGGGGTCCAATTATGGACGAAAACGTGCTCGCTCAGCTCATCGGCGTATTTATTCTGGAGTTTGGTGTATTGCTTCACAGGCGAGTACTTATAATTCCTCGGGGCCGACTTTCTGATTGAATGTGTCTGTAGTCTACTCATCGGCCTTACACTCGCCGTTGATGAGAATTTTAAAATTCTATTCGTCGTCATCGTATTCCATCGTGAGTAATTGGGTACTTCCCCTCGGCCTGAATCTTGACACGTCAATCAGAGTTGTTCGAGGGCCTCGGTATTGGTTCTCGTTTATCAACTTTGAGCCTTTCATCGCGATACAGCTACATTCCCGTGCTTGGCGGGGTTCTCTATGCCATCACTACCCCGATCGGTATCGCCGCTGGCCTTGGTGTCCGGAGTACATATAATCCGAACAGCACCACGGCTTCGATCGTCAGTGGCATCATGGACTCGCTCAGTTCTGGCATCCTTCTATACACTGGCCTGGTAGAGGTAAATACTATCATTCGAGCCGGGAAGCACGATGACTGACAACTCTGTCACCCTTCTCACCCTCCCTCGTGCTTTGCCCATTCCTCCAGTTGCTCGCGCACGAATTTTTGTTTAATCCGAAGATGATAAATGCATCTACCGGCAAGATTACCTACGCTGTAGTGTGCATGCTGTTTGGAACGGGCATCATGGCTCTCCTTGGCCGATGGGCCTGAGAAGCTTGATTTGTGTGTACGTTGACAGTGCCTACACTAGCTACATAAGTATATGTATCTGTGTACCCCGTTCCACACCCATTTGTACTGTAAAACGGATGGGTCAAACTTACACACGAAGGGAGATTACATTGTTATGTTGTCCGGGGGATGTTGGCACCGGGTCAGGATCATTTACTCGTATGGCACTGACAAATGTGGGTGCCGTTGGCTCAGAAGACAGATTAAGCTAGTAGCAGCTCACAGTCAGGAGCTGGTGCCTATCGGGGCCCGGCCACCGCAAGGAAAAGGGCTCGAGGATAACAAGCACTGCCCTTGTATCAGAAATCGGATGAAAACATGCCATGTTCCACAACGAGGCGACATCGATGGGAAAGAAGGCCCCTCATCTGACCAGGCACCCGTCTCAATAACCTATCTGAGTCTTTGCCAACTTCCACTAAGCCGAGATTGGTGATACTCACGCCTTTTTGCGAACGCGACCGCTACAAGGGAGACTAACATATGACACCGCAGTTGATGGTCCGACAAGGGCAGTATAAACTGGGGTTGACATGCTGACCTATTAGTACGAACTTAACAGGACAGAGGCGAAGCTCGGTACTACTGCCTTATTGGTCCCCACCGAAGTACCTTGATACCCTCGCCCTCCCGCCCGACAGTGCGGGGCCCAAAGATCGAGGAATCGGGAACTTTTTCCAGGCGCTGCGTTTCTCGTCGAATATATGTCACGAGGGTAGACATTAATCCTGGATAGGATATGTACCTGCCACGGGCAATTTCACATAGGTGGAGCCATGGGAATGAATGGAACCAAAAAAAACTCACCGATCACTTTCCTGTGGGGGAAAGTCATGCACCCCGCTTTGGTCATCCGTCATTTCTGCTGCATCGATATCCAACTTGTCCACGCGGTCTACCACGCCGCCGACAAGGTTCACCGATCGTCTAAATGCAGGACGGGTTTCGTCGGCTTTTGTTCCCTTTTCGTCTGGGAGGCCGATGCCTGCGGCACCTCGAGCACCAAGTAGGTTACGCCAGACTGCTGCCGCGAGTTCTGTGTCACCGCGCACAAGGCCAAGGTCCATGCTCATGCCAAGGCCAGCCCACTGTTCTTTAAAGATTTTCATCTGTCGTACGATGACGCGCTCAGGAGCGCGACCGCGTTTCTGGGCTTTTGCGTATGCAGCAGGTGATGGAAACGTATCCGGTGGAGGGACTGAGGACGGAGGGGTGTAGAACCGGCTTGGTAGATACGGAGATATGTACGATGCATTGTCGGCGCGAATTTGGGGTAGCGGTGTTGGATTTTGGGAGGAATTTGGTGGAGGGGAGGAAGGCAAACGGGGAGGCAATACGCCGGGTTGGAGGACGTACCGAAGGCGTTCTTCGACATCCTGGAAGAAGTGGTCGATCAAACCTTGGATATGTTGCGTCCCGTGCGGAGAGGGGAGCGAACGAAGGCGGACAGTGAGAAGCCAGACGTGGAAATTGGTGATAGTAAACCAAGACTGAAACGTTGGCGGAAGTGCACACTCTGCAAGGCCAATATCGTGAAGCACGAAACACGAGAACGAGAAAGGAATTTGGACATGCCATTCTTCCAAAAGTCAGGTTCCTCATCTGCGCGTTTTGCACAGAGGTGGTTGTACAGGTGAAGAGCACGCCGGTTGGCCAGCTGTTGGGGAGACCCATATCCGAGTGCCCGTGCGAGACCGAGAAAGATGGTATAAAGGACCGGATTTGACTTTACTTTCTGGGTAAGCCAGGACTGCTGGCGAGCTGGTGTCCGTCCGCTCGCATCTTTTGGTATGTCCTTCGAGGGCGTCGAATAAAACCGTGTCTGAACTGGCTGCCGATACCGTCTAACGTGACGGACTGCAGAAGACGCACGGAGCAGCGGACGAGACGCCATTCCAGCCGATGTTTTTGACTGCCAGCGACGAGTCGAGGGACACAACAAATGGATTATGTAATCAACCTTGTCAATTGAAGTTGGCCCACAGCCGAGACTTGGCTTTCCACGTTTGACTCCCCGGATTAATCTACGGAATCTATGGAATGTGTTTGACGCTATTACAGACGGCTTTCTAAATGGGATTCTTTAGTCCTGATCCTCGTCCCTCGAGGGTACTCAATCATACGTTTATGTTTGGTACTTTGATGCTTCGCGGCGGGCAAGATAAGACAACTTCAAGGCGGACATCGAGGTGCGTCCAACATTTGAGTTCCGTACTATTAACAGTCCATCTTATCTGTCGGGACTTCTTCATATCCCATGATCTTCACAGACTGCGGCCACGAGGGAGACGTATAATTTGATGAAACGTATACATGTCTTGGTCGCGGCCAGTGTACATAGTCAACCGAGTACCAACCCAGTTCCACGACCGGTTCACTCGTCGAAATTCGTCCTCTGAACGATCGAGGTTGTTCTGGATGCGTGCGGGATTTTCGTGGTCACAGATACCGAGGCCGACCCGCCCATGCTACGCCCACCGGCACAGGGCCTTCGAACCCTCGACCCACGATTATTATTTGCCGCGATTAACGCCCACGATAAGCACAACTAGTGGAAATGTTGTTCGGGCGTGTAGCACATGCGTGTTAACACGCAAGTCACCTTAGTGGTGTCATCTGTTTCCTCCCACCCTACGGTCATTGGAAGAGAGGTGTGTTTCAGCTTCGCTTCGAAGTATCCCGCTTTGCCTTATGGTCGTATACGTAGTACTGGATCAATGGGGCAACTTTTGGCCAAAATCTTGGCTGACATCGCGGCCATTCAAAACTCACGTAGGACCAACAATCCGACCCTGGAAGCCATTGCAACTGCCAATAACGAGGAAGATAAAGTGAAGACTGCGCAGCAAGCACAACGAGAAGCAGAAGAACGTCTCAGGAGGGGAATACAACCAGTCGTCATACCCACCCCCGAGGAGGTCACGGCGGCAAAAGCGAGGATGCAATACCAGGATAGCTTATTCCACTTCGCTGTCGCAGGTGTTGCGGGAAGCGGGAAATCATCTCTGGTCAACGCTATCCGCGGTCTGCGCAATAGCGATACTGGTGCCGCCCCCACCGGAGTTGTCGAAACCACTGTCACGATTGGTCGATACCGCGATTCGAATCGCCGGTTGCCATTCGTGTGGTATGACATTCCCGGAGCGGGAACCCTCAACCAGCCTGGTTGGCAGTACTTCAACAACCAGGGACTCTTCGTATTTGACTGCATCATTGTCCTCGTCGGAGACCGCTTCACACAAACCGACCTTGCGATCTTGGAAAATTGCCGACGATTCCAGATCCCCACCTACATCGTGCGGTCAAAGGCAGATTTCCACGTCCGCAACCTCATGAACGATATGGGGTATGACAGTGATGATGATGACGACAACGAGTCACAATATGAGACGATGTACAACGCAGCCCGTGAACGTTGTATCTCAGACACACAGGCAACCGTGCAGCAAAACCTTGGGGATGCCATGTTGCCGGTGCAAAAGGTCTACCTCGTGTCCAACAAGGTTTTGTTGTCGGCAGTCAAGAAGCGCACCCTTCCCAAGACGGCGCTTGACGAGATGGAATTATTGAAGGATCTACTCGAGGAGGCCTGTGCTCGTCGCTGCGTCGCACCCGAGGACGAAGCCTGAAGCCTGAGGACTACTGTACGCGAGTGAGTGGCATCTGGTTTATATCACAACGTTTTTGTGATCGTAGTCACCGTTCAGCTCGAATACACTTCTGATCTGTTGATAGAGTGAGGTGCATGTAGGTGAAACGGGCCCGCATCATGCAGTGTGTCATTGTAGTAAAAAGAATGAAATCCATTGCTGAGACGAAGGGAGCGAGGAAAACAAGGTAACAGAGCGTATACCTCGAGCTGTAGTAGGTCGATTCCTGTCCTTTAGTAGACACGCGGACTAAAGACCGGATCCAATGATTGTCCGCCGCTCGCTTGCCCTCCGTCATTCCGGGGAACGCAGCGACGTGCGCGAGCTTCTTCGAGCAAGTCTCTCACCAACTCTAACTCATCGATCGTTTTTGGGGATAACACACGATCTTTCACAGTGGATACCATCGTCTTGTGGGAGACGATGTAAACCCTTTGGTCAGGCAAACCGGCTTGTCTGAGGTTCTTTTTGACGGTTGCCCGAGTCTCAGCGATGTAACGCTCGCGGGCAGAGTTATACGCCTCCACCTGACGGGTTCCACCATCGCTGTCACTATCGTAACCCATATCGGCCATGATATTGCGGATGTGGACGTTCGCCTTCGAGCGCACGATATAAGTTGGGATTTGGAATCGTCTGCAGTTCGTCAAGATAGAAATGTCTGTCAGGGTGAAGCGGTTGTCGAAAAGGACGATGATGCAATCGAACACGAAGAGGCCCTGCGAGTTGAAGTACAGCCAGTCTGACTGAGCGAGAGTACCTGCTCCTGGGACGTCGTACCACACAAACGGGAGCCTCGGGTTTGGATCAGGGTAACGATCGATCTGGGAAGTGATTTCGATGACGCCGGTGGGGGCTGCACCGGCATCGCCGTTGCGCAGACCACGGAAGGCGTTGATCAGCGAGGATTTCCCACTACCGGAGACACCTGCTATGGCAAAGTGGAACAACCCGTCCCTGTACTGTACTTTTGCCTTTGCAGCTGCTAGTTCACTAGCAGACGGTATGACGACCGGCTGCACGCCCTTCTGGAGGCGTTCTGCCGTAACTGCTTGTGTCTGCTTGGCGAGCCATACCGTCTCTGGAGGAGCTACGGCCGCCTCCTCTGCTGCAGTTCGTGCGGCCCTTCTGGCATAGTCCCTCCCGTCTCTGGCACCATCGAGGTTGACTGTGGTTGGATTGTCGCGGATATGTGATTCGAGGACGGGCTCGACGATATTGATGATCACATCGCCAGCCCAATACATGTCGTACAGCACGGTAGGAACGGTGCTAGCAGCCTGGCCCATTGTGCACAACTAGTCTGCCAAACGAAAGTTCGTGGTAGAATGAAGAGTACAAGTAGGAAAACATACCCTGGACGACGACTTACGCAAAAGGGGTAAGGAGGTTGGAGTCGAAAGTAAACGGTAGGGCAACGGGCAAGTCACCAGAGCGTCGGCTCAACCTCGCCGATTAAGAAGGCACGCGGTAGCCCCGCGGAACTCGTTCTAAGTTTGGTCCAACCGTTGGCCATGTACGCTGACATGCACGTACCGCAGACGGATGAATATGTAATCACCGATGTCCTGCACGTGTGCAGCGACATTGCCCGAAACAAGGGAGGGTTCCATGGCTAAAGGTTGAGCAGAACTACGACAAGGGTTGCATTGAGGATCAAAGTAAAATGCACGAGTTTGGGACGGTGATACAAAGAGCAGTTATCCTCGCAACGTGGGGCGACCTAGAAAGGGCTCTATACCGTACCGTGGTGAAATAGGTGGAATACCTTCAGCGTCGCCAAACATTGACCATATTCTCCAAGTCATTGTCTGCTAGCGTCACGCTATTGGTCGTCTGCAACGCAATGACATTGAGATGATGGCAAGTCCGGAAAGGCTCCAGAAGCTCGCACTGTGATGAAATCATGTCAACTAATGCCTGCAATGGGTTGACATCATCTTCGGAAACTGAACAGTGGACATCTGTCTCGATGACTTGATTGAGGAAGTCCAGCGAAGTAAGTCTGCACGGTACAAGGGAATTGGCCCACATACCGAGAGTAAGAAGAAACGAACGATGGCCTGTATGTCTCTGTGTGGTCAGCCTTGGGATTACTCGTACCAGACGGAAGGTCACTCTGAACGGGGACGCGTGAGGGTTTGGGAAAAGAAACTTGAGTCTGGCAGGAGGGTCAGGAAACCAAACCATGGGAAACGGCGTTTATATTATTGCGATGCAGGGCCGAACTCCAGTCGCTATCACTGAGTGGACAGAATGTCAGGCACTGTCGGCAGTGTCTCTCTGCCTATCCAAACAACGAGTCGAAAAGTAAACTCTTACTGCGTCTGAATTCGATACGGTCCTTACGGAGGTGAGATTCTGTAAAATAGGTTCGATGGCAGTCAAAAGTTCCCCAAATCAAATCAGTAGCTGGTTCGTTGAGGGTTCTGCAGGCCCTGGCCAACGCGCACAACCCGGAGCAGTCTACGAGTTACAGACTCATCCAAGGAATGGCACGGATGGCATTGATGAGGAACATGAGCAAAAATGAGCACTTCCGACGGACGAGAGTAGCATGTCAAAATTGTCACGCGTTAACACTGCATTACGTAACATTTGCCGTTCACCGTTTATATCACAACGTTTTTCTGATCGTAGTTCGAATACACTTCTGATCTGTTGATAAAGTGAGATGCATGTAGGTGAAACGAGCCGGTATTATGCAGTGTGTCACTGTAGTAAAAAGAATGAAATCCATTGCTCTGAGACGAAGGGAGCGAGAAAAACAAGGTAATAGAGTGTATATCTCGAGGTGTAGTAGGTCGATTCCAGTCCTTTAGTAGACACGCGGACTAAAGACCGGATCCAATGATTGTCCGTCGTCCGCTTGCACTGCATCATTCCGGGGAACGCAGCGACGTGCGCAAGCTTCTTCGAGCAAGTCTCTCACCAACTCCAACTCATGGATCGTTTTGGGGGATAATACGCGATCTTTCACAGTGGATACCATCGTCTTGTGGGAGACGATGTATACCCTTTGGCCAGGCAACCCGGCTTCTTTAAGATTTTTTTGGACGGTCGCCCGAGTCTCAGCGATGTAACGCTCGCAGGCAGAGTTATACGCCTGCGCATGACGGGTCCCACCATCGCTGTCACTATCGTAACCCATGTCGGCCATGATATTGCGGATGTGGACGTCCGCCTTGGAGCGTACGATATAAGTTGGGATTTGGAATCGTCTGCAGTTCGTCAAGATAGAAATGTCTGTCAGGGTGAAGCGATTGTCGAAAAGGACGATGATGCAATCGAACACGAAGAGGCCCTGCGAGTTGAAGTACAGCCAGTCTGACTGAGCGAGAGTACCTGCTCCTGGGACATCGTACCACACGAAAGGGAGCCTCGGGTTTGGATCAGGGTAACGATCGATCTGGGAAGTGGTTTCGATGACGCCAGTGGGGGCTGCACCGGCATCGCCGTTACGCAGACCTCGGAAGGCGTTGATCAGCAAAGATTTCCCACTACCAGAGACACCTGCTATGGAAAAGTGGAACAACCCGTCCTTGTACTGTACTTTTTCCTTTGCGGCTGCTAGTTCACTAGCAGACGGTATGACGACTGGCTGCACGCCCTTCTGGAGGCGTTCCGCCGTAACTGCTTGTGTCCGCTTGGCGAGCCATACCGTCTCTGGAGGAGCTACGGCTGCCTCCTCTGCTGCAGTTCGTGCGGCTCTTCTGGCGTAGTCCCTCCCGTCTTTCGCACCATCGAGGTTGACCATGGTTGGATTGTCGCGGACATGTGATTCGAGGACGGAGTCGACGATATTGATGATCACTTTAGCAGCCCAATACATGTTGTAAAGCACGGTAGGAACGGTGCTAGCAGCCTGACCCATTGTGCACAACTAGTCTGCCAAACGAAAGTTCGTGGTAGAATGAAGAGTACAAGCAGGAAAACATACCCTGGACGACAACTTACGCAAAAGGGGTAAGGAGGTTGGAGTCGAGAGTAAACGGTAGGGCAACGGGCAAGTCACCAGAGCGTCAGCTCAACCTCGCCGATTAAGAAGGCATGCGGTAGCCCCGTGGAACCCATTCTAAGTTTGATCCAACCGTTGGCCATGTGCGCTGACATGCACGTACCGCAGATGGGTGAAGGCAATGATTTATGTAGTACCCTATGTAATCACCGATGACCTGCACGTGTGCAGCGACATCGCCCGTAACAAAGGAGGGTTCCATAGATAGGGGTTGAGCAGAACTACGACAAGGGTTGCATTGAGCATCAACGTAAGATGCACGAGTTTGGACGGTGATAAGAAGAGTGGTTATCCCCGCAACGTGGAGCGAACTAGAAGAGACTCTATACCGTACCATGGTGAAATAGGTGGAGTACCTTCAGCGTTGCCAAACGTTGACCATATTCTCCAGGTCACTGTCTGCTAACGTCACGCTATCGGTCGTCTGCAACGCAATGACACTGAGATGATGGCAAGTCTGGAAAGGCTCTAAAAGCTCGCACTGAGAAGAAATCAGAGATAACACGTCAACTAACGCTTCCAATAGGTCGATATCATCTTCGGAAACTGAACAGTGGACATCTGTCTCGATGACTTGATTGAGGGAGTCCAGCGAAGTAAGTCTGCACGGTACAAGGGAACTGACCCACATACCGAGAGTACGGAGTCGCGAGAAAATGCTGCCACCGACGTACTCAGGCTCAGAGCCCAACTGAGGAAAAGGCGTACCCAACTATCTCCGGATCAGAGTGCGGGACTAAAAAAAACGGGTAGGCAACTTCGTCTGGAGTTCCATCCGGGTTACCACTTTGCAGTGCTATACTCAATGTACGGATGCTTAGGCACAGCCCTGGTATAGAGTAGAAGACGAAATGAGCATAGAACGCGCTAGACATGTCAAATTGGAGCGCTGTCAAGAATGATTCTAGAAGAGGGCAGAAGAAACGAACGATGGCCTGTACTTCTCCGTGTGGTCAGCCTTGGGATTACTCGTACCAAGATGGAAGGCCACTCTGAACGGGGACGCGTGACGGTTTGGGAAAGAAACTTGAGTCTGGAAAGAGGGTCAGGAAACCAAACCATGGGAAACAACGTTTATATTATTGCGATGCAGGGCCGAAGAATGCATAAAGTCTGCGAGAGTCGGCGGACAATGCTCCGGTTGTTATTACTGAGTGGACAGAATGTCAGGCACTGTCGGAAGTGTCTCTCTGCCTATCCAAACAACGAATCGAAAAGTAAACTCTTAGCGACTGTTTGCGTGTACGTATCACGTGATGGCGATGACCGTCGATGCTGCACTGGAGGTCTGGAAGCTGGAAGTAGGCTGAAGTGTAGTCGGTGTACCGCACGATCCTTGTAAACACGGAAGTTCGAAGTTCGATACATCGACAAACTCGAGGGTATTCAGTCGCCTACTTCAATTCAACTTGCATCCTACATAATGGCACTCTGTTTTGTATTGTTCACCCGATATCGTGGTAGCGGTTGGTTTGCGGAACACCGTTACTCCACTCAATTCCAGACGGCTCTCCTGGGCCTCGTTGAGTCGTCATTCTGAAGGACTCAGTCGTATCCATTCGGTTATCTGTGCGGGTCACATGAATTGTGTGAACCGTCCATGGTAGTTTTGCACAGCAACACGAGAATGGGATAGCCGTGTCTTGGCTTATCGATATTACAGAAGCCAGGCTTGCATGATGCTCGTGGCCTGAACGCACAGGTCGTCCCTACACTAAAGTCCACCATCTCTCCATCTTCTCCAACTAGGTACAGGGTACGTTTCCCTCATTCCCACTATACAGACTTTTCTAAGGACGAAGACCAGGTGATCGTTCGACGGGATGGGTCAAGTCTTAGCCATTGGCGCCATCGGAATCGCTGGCTACGGTCTACTTCGTCTTGCATGGCACATCTGGAAAAGGCTCAGATTCATCTCAACGCATCGTGCTCGTGACAACCAGAGGCTACGAGTCGTGGCTGAAACCAAGAGTGGCAAGGAGTACGTGTTGGAGATGGCTCAGTTCGCAACGCAGGACGCGAGCAAAGCGGCCCGTGCAGCAGAGCAAGCTCAGCGGCAATCAGAAGCAGCGTGGCAGGACCAGATTAGAGCTCGTCGCCACGAAGATGAGCTTGTTCGCAAAGCTGAGGAGGCGAAAAGAAGGGAACAGAATGTCCAAGCGGAATGCAACGCGTCGCGAATGCGAGGGTCATCACGAGACAGTGAGCAGTCTAGAGTCAAGCGTTTGGAGAAAGCCCAGAGAGAAACACGACGAGCTCAAGAGAAGGTTAGAAACGCTCAGCAGGCTTCCAAGGAGGTCGCCGAAAAGGCGAGGGCCACTCAAGCGGCAGCAGAGAAAGCCGCCCGGGAAGCTGCTGAAAGCGCGCGTGCTGCCAGGGAGGTGCAAGAAGCGGCAGAGGAACGCCTCCAGAGGGGGATACAGCCGGTCGTCATACCCACGTTGGACGAAATAGCCGCAGCGAAAACAAGGGTGCAATATGAGCAAGGCCGCTTTCACTTCGCCGTGGCAGGTGTCGCGGGCAGTGGGAAATCATCGTTGATCAATGCCATCCGTGGCGTGGAGAATCGGCACCAAGATGCTGCAGAAACTGGAGTCGTCGAAACCACTGTTACAATAGGTCGATATCCCGACCCGAACCCTGATCTGCCGTTCGTGTGGTATGACATTCCAGGAGCAGGGACCCTGCATCAGCCAGACTGGCTGTACTTCAACGCACAGGGACTCTTTGTGTTTGACTGTGTCATCGTTCTGTTCGACAACCGCTTCACGGAGACGGACATTGCAATCTTGACGAACTGCAGGAGATTCCAAATCCCCACTTATATCGTTCGCTCGAAAGCGGACGTACACATTCGCAATATCATGTACGAGTACGGTTACGACAGCGCACATGACGAGGTGCCGAGGCGCGAGTCGTTGTACAGGACCGCTCGCGAAAGATTCATTGCAGACACGCGGGCAAATGTCAAACGAAACCTGAAGCAAGCAGAACTACCTGACCAGCGGGTCTACATGGTCTCTAACAGAACGCTGTTGTCGATTGTCAGGGACCGTTCTCTCGGATTTTCTTATAAAATCATCGACGAGTTGGAACTGATTAAAGACATCCTAGACGAGGCTTGCTCTCTTCGTTATGCAGCTAGTGCGGACGATGATGGCTGATTAGGCTTTTCGAAACCTGCTTGATATCCGCGTACCTACATTGCCAGACTACACGCAGGTGAACAAGCCCTACTTGTCACGAGTCTTCGTATGTTTCTCTCCTAATCACGCTGTATACTGTATTCTCCTAGAGCTGCCCGTTTGACCTCGTTTGTCGCGAGCAAGATGTATTACTCATGATCCACGACATGTATGGTCAAATTTCACGCCGTTGGGGGGACTTCACGTATCAGACATATCCTTCACCCTTCTAGAGTGTACAATTAACGCGACGATCACGTCGATATAGTGAGAAGTCGCTATTGCCGCAGCAACTTCGAGGGGATCGGAGTCGAAGATGGTGTCGTGTCGGAGGGACACATGATGACTGTATGGGTGACTGCAGGATGCCTATGCAGGTGTCGTCGGAGCAGCCGAGGGTCCATGTTGCTGGTTTCTAACCTTCAATCTAAGACAAATCTTTGCAGTCAAGATGTCGAAAAGTGTGGCCTCCCGGGACCCCAGCCTTGAAAGACGCTGACTGCCGGTTGCGAGGAAGATGAAATGACAGTGTAGGGCCCACTCGACGATCAACAAACGCTGAATTCGATCGCATCATCGTCCTCTTGGTCGACCGCTTCATACAACGCGGACATCGCAACATTCACAAATTGCCTTGAACGGTTCCAGATCCTCACGTATAATGGTCCGGTCGAGGGAAGGTCTCAACTTTGTGAGTGATGGTCGTACGGGCAATGAGGGGGGAAAGGATGAGTCGCAATTCCAGACGATGTATGATGAAGCCTGTAGTGTTTCATGGCAGAGATACAGACTGTGGCACCATGGGTGCAAAGTCTCGGGTAATGGAAGAACTACATCGTAGGGTTACTGGGGGAGTTACTTGTACTCGATCTTGCATTTCGGCATCTTAGGGAGGAGGGGTTGATTTTTAACTGAAATGAGTATCGAGCAACGGCTGGGAAAGGATTATGCTGGTGACTCAGCCCACAGTGTGCGGTGGCCTTTCAAGTGAAGATGGTGGTAGGATGAAGAGTCCACGTGATAAAGTGCAGCCAAGTTGGCCGTATGGTGTCATTGGTGATTTTGAATTGGGTGCGAACATCAGAGAAATTAGAGTGTGATTCCAGTCTCGCTAGTTGGGGTCGAAATTTGGCTTGCAGAACAGTGGAAAAGAGTACACTGGTTTGGGGAAGGTGCTGTTGTCCGGTCAGCATTTCGGTCATGCTGGACGAGCTTGAATGAAGTATCTCCGCCGTTGCCAGAATACGGTTTATCATTGGAATTCTTGTGTAAAGGTCGTGGACTGAACGAAGGGGGGCATAAAAGAATTCTACACCGATCTCGCTGTTCCCTCTGACTTCTCGCATTGGGCGCAGGGTATGTCCCATCGCTTCAACCGGCTTGCGTTGTCTAAGGACTCATACCTTGAAAAACAGATATTGTTCAGCGAAATGAGTCCACCTCAAGAAGGGGATACAGCCGATCGTCGTACCCACATTGGAAGTAGTTGCTGCGAAAACAAGGGTGCAATATGAACCAGATCGATTTCATTTCGCTGTTGCAGGTGTTGCAGACAGTGGCAAGTCATCGTTTGTCAAATCCATCCGTCAGGTGGATACTCAGCATCAAGAGGCTGCAGAAATTGGGGTCATCGAAACCACGGTCGGAATAGGTCGATATTCCGACCCGAACCCCAGTTTGCCATTCGCATGGTATGATATCCCCAGAGCAGGGATTCAGCAACAGCCAGATTGGATGTACTTCAACCCCCGGCTTCTCTTCGTGTTTGATTGCGCCTTTGTCCTGCTCGACATTCTCTTCACCCAGACAGACATCGCGATCTTGACGAACTGTATGAAGTTCTAAATTCCCACAAAGAACGCCCGCTTGAAAGCGGACATACGCATCCACAACAAGGATAAGTAAGACAATGATCATGACGTCGCAGCTGTGCGCGAGTCAACGATTCGTCGTGGACACATCAAGAAAAACCCCAAGAAAGGTGGCTTACCCGACCAACGGGTCTACACAGTCTCCAACAAGACACTGCTGTCAATTGTCAAGGACCACTCACCAAGGCTCCCTCACAAAATCATCGACGAACTGGAATTAATCAAGGACGTCCTCGGCGAGGCTTGCTCTCATCGTTGTGGAATCCTCACCGAAGACGATGACTACCAAGTTTAGATAGCCTATGGGCACGATGCTTCAAAACCTGCTCGTTAGTCGCGTACGTGTGCTGTTAGATTATGTTCAGGCCATAAGTGAAGTGCACAAGACGCCACAGATGTATCCGTATAGCTGCCGAGGGATAGAGCAGTCAATGTGATTGCGGCAACATTGCATTGCGAACAAAAAGCCTCGAGGGAGCGAGTGTGAGACCAGGTAATCGTCGACTGCAGGACGTCATCGCAACTACTGGTCACCTTATTTGAAGTTTGTCCACGTACATAAGTGAAGGGGGTTCTGCAAGGGAGGTAAAATTTAAAAGGCGGACATATGGTTGTAGTCACGTGCCTCGAATAGCGTGCCTGCACGTGACCGCGTCGGTATAGATCACGTTGCAAGCATTTGCCTTCAGCAAAGCAACTCATCAACGTCAACCAGAACTGATACAACAACCGGGCTGTAGATGTCGCTGGCACTCTACTGAGTTGTTACGGAAGGACCGGAATGTCAAGAAATATTGATACTGTCACGACCTCCTTCGATATCTACAGGCGAGCAGACCGCAGACGGCGTTCCCAACGAAGCCTTCGAAGCCCTCATAGATCTCTTGACATCTGACGGAATAGACGAAGCACCGCCGGGTACTTCTACCATTCCGTGGGCTCGAGTTACCGCGGAAGGAGCTGCGCTCAGAGACGAATCGGGAAGACTTGATTTTGAGAAGATATGCGGTACGTTCGAAGGGCAGAACCACGCGGAGAGTCAAGGACGGACGCCGTTCGCAGCCGGCGAGCCGGATCGACGGGTGTTGGACTCCCTCGGTGGAGGCGCACCAACCGACGTGGTCAATCGGCGAGATATTGTACGTCTGCTCTACGACAATTTACTCTCTATTCTTATCGTCTTTGTTGAGGTTAACAGGTAGAGGACACAGATACCTTGCAAGCGAATCCAGTTACCGCCACCGTACAAGATTCACGACCCGGAAGTAGCGGGAATCCCGACGTGGATGGCGCAGTTCCCCCAAACCATGCGCCACCGCCTCGCGATGTTCTGACCACGCCATTTTCATTCGACCAGTTGAACGACGCGCTCGGAAGTGCACGTGATGAGATGCGTACTCTTCGCCGGCAGTACGACGAATTGCAACAGTTGGTGGCGGAGAGGTTGGGGAAAGGCAAGGGACTCAAAGGATCGGGACGTAAGACGACGCAGAAGGTAGTGTACGGAGCCCACGATTCTAAGACTTGTAGGGATGCTACAGCTCCATCTGATCTACGAGGACCCGCCACCGCCGTGGGGGACGGAACGGAGGCTGGACGTCAGATCACCACCGAAGGAGGCTCCGATTATGGTCCGAAGCATGATGGTAATGATGGCATCGCTGGAGAAGTCGCCCGACTCTCCGAGGAAGAGGCAAGACGAGCATTGACAGCAGGTGTTCTCCCCTTGTAGGTGGGTATCATGTCTGACCTCCTGGATAGGTCATCGCAAGTATGACGAGTGTTCGTCCCTCGCTTTTACTTTCTGGAGATCCTAGTTCTGCCCCTTTCAAATTGTCGTCGCGTACTCGCGGTAACTTGAGTCCCCAGGACATATCGCGTGCCCTCGACTTCGTAGAGCGCGTCGACGAAATTATATGGCGACGATCCTCGTTACCCATCAATTCCTCTCTCGACCCCATTTTTTCGGCCGGTAACGTAGAGGGCCTTTTGTCCCGCCTTGAGCTTTGGGAAAAGATGGTCCGAAGTCCCAGCCCTTGAAAGCTAGTTTGAATCACTAGTTGCAATAACCCTCGGCGGAGACGGGTATTGATAGGATGGCATCGTTGTTGTTCTGGCACGGGTATGAATCATCCTGCTTACTACTGATGGCGGCCAACAAGCGCTCGTGTGTGTAGGACGCCATCAACGCAGCCCTTCGACATGATGCGAATACCTCCGTGGATTCCATTGCACTTTGAGGTGGTAGCTTCTGGCGCTTTTATCTATCCTGATCGAGTTGGGGTGGGGGAAACTGATAACACTCGATTGTCACGATGGCTGCGGTCGAGCAGCACAGTTTTACCCTAACTGATATCTAGATGCGCGGTCTTTAGCTGTGGAAAATGCACAGACAGAGGTTCCAATGGCACTGACCGTGATACTGCGACGACTTCAACATAAGAAGTCAACTGTGGGCGTCAATAATGATCCATTGTATGCCGTGCCTCATGCCGTGCGACGTCGTACGTTTCATTTGAACCTGGGAAATGCCACTGAAGGCGTGATGTCGTTAAGGGCACCGAATCCGGACACTTTGGGTGTTCCACTGAAGTGCCACAGAACAAAGCGGTCTCAACTCGATGGGAGTGTGCTTAGAGGTGGATGACTTTACAGCTTGGCCTGGACTTAACACGGGAACGAATACATACCAACTTTTTCCAGTACATGCGAAGATATACTAACTTCGCGGTAAGATCAATTCTGTCCTGCCTCTGACACTTTGGAAAGTGACCCGCCTATACTCCGCATTGCCAATCCGGGCAATCAGCCTCTTGTTTTTTTCACGTTTCAACCTCTGATATCTTATCATTGCTCACCCGAACTGTTCTAGTGGAGATACCCACTATACCCTCCCCTCGACTTCTGCCGGGGTAGACACGTCGGCGCTGGTCGCTTCCCCCGTCGCCCCCCGTGGTATTCTCACCCACCTATCCATGTCACTGCCCCAGTCAGCTGTTGAAATGACAGTTCGTGCGCGTCGGGTTGTCATGTTTCTACATATCTTATGATGAAGCGCGAGTAAACTGCATGCGATACGACGCCATGCAGTGTATCTATACCCACGATCACAGATATCCATGTTTATCCATGGTTTATCCATGTTTTCTTTCAGTACAGACTCCAGTTCTAATTTTTTGTTTGCGGTCTGGAACGCAGACGTCGTATTGCCATGATGTAAACGTAGCTGTCATCCAGTGCTCCTGTGTGTCGTGCTTGCTGTTTCACCGTCTTATCCCTCGTTCACTTCCCTACCATGGCACGTATGTGCACACACATTGTCACTGTCATACGTAAAGCTCCATTGTAAGTCTATTTTAACACGAGGCCAACTACTACGAATACGACGGATCGGTGGGTCCGACCAGGTGTTAGTGGCGTGAAATCCAGAACTGTGCTCGACCCTCCAGATCGTGTTATGAAAACAGCCGCAGGCATGTCAAAAGAGTTCCTTATGTAGGTAAGTGCGAGTGTATACGCGTCTGTCGGCGACACGACACATTCCGAGAATCGAACGAGTCTTGCAGCCCTTACCTGTACGGTCGGGCGCCAACAAATTTTTCATTTATTCATGGGGATGGAAAATGGGACCCGTTAGAGTGGACGTTTTACGCCGCGGAAAGTTCCCGCGTTCATTGTCGTAGTTAGCGGACGTTTGTGGCGCTGATGCGTGTGACATGTGTCCGCGGGGAAGCAGGTAAACTTGGCGCATTTCGCAAGTGGGCATGTATGTACGAGGTTGCGAGTGTGGGCGTACTGAAAAAAAGTGCAGTATCGTGCATCATTCCATCAACACGCGCACCTGGGCCAAAGTCCGACCAGCACGACATCGGACCGTGCAGGATATGTACTACTAGTAGCAGTTATACCGCGCGAGTGCTAGAAGACCGATATCACCTGACCTCATCGATACATTAGAGAGGGAGATGAGAACAGTGCGTGGTGCGGTCCTGCCTGTTCGAGCATAAGTGTCACTGTTAAGCTGCTGGTACTTCCATTGGAAGGCCAGTCCCAGCAGGGGCTGGTGTGTAAGCTGTACGTATAGCCACCAGGGTAGGGACCTGGAGCCAATTGGAACGCCCTGAAGGGCAATAGGTGTCTCTGCGACATACTAAATGAGCTCCGGGCCGACCACGAAGTGCTCGTCACTCGTGTATTTTTCATCTGACGAAAGAAGGTTTCACCACGTAGCAAATGGGGAGACAGAACGAAACGACAATTCATGAAAAGCGGGGCAAGCAGAACCAAAAACGAGATAAAAACAGACCAAGTACTCACCACCCCTCCCATACATACGACGGTGCGCTTTCCCCAACTATCATATACCGTTCATACTACATGGCACCGCTACCCACTGTCGAATCTGGAGAGGTGCAGACGACAACCATTATAGGTATCATCTTGGGTTTGAGTGGGTGTCTTTGCTGCCATGGTCCACGGACCGTTGCATGTTCGTTATGCATATGCCCGAGTCGTACTCTGATACCCGATTTGCTAGTATGTTTTATTGGCTTGATCGTCTCGATCTGGACGATCTCACATTGCTTCCCAAAACGGAGGCAAACGACGTCGTCCGTGCGTATCTTCTGTGTGTCGCAGTCGTGTTCGGCGATTGATTTCGTGGTCGAGGCAGGGGAAACCTCCGACGTGATGCCAGGCTGAGTCCATCGCATCAGCACCGGCACCTCCACCATACACGTGCACCCGTCGAATACGGGAGGCCAGCGACAGTTCTCCTATGCCAAGCTCACTGAATGAGGCCCTGCGCTGAATGATTCGCGTTGAACGCTGTCGGAGAGTCGATTCTACGGCGTCAAACTTGGCGACCATTTAGCGCCACCCATTTTGGAAATCCGTGACATGCTTTCGTCGCGTTTTTGCTCGAACTCGCCCCCATGGCCAAATAGTGTAACTGTAATACCGCATTTCTCTCTGCTACTGTAGTAGTATGTCGACTCTGTCATGATACCCATACTACTTCATCATTGGGCCACTCCTCTCTCGCGATCGTTTTCGAGTCGCGTGAGTCTATCGTCTGGAGAGAACATCTACATATGTCGGCCGGTTCACCATGGTCGTTCGCGCACTGGAAGTCCGGGGTGGGTCGGGCCAAGTCGACCACGTACTCCCTAGTCTTCGATTGTCCATCGCCAACCATGTGGATGAGATCCTGCAACTCGTACTCCCATTCGTTCGACGATATGTGTGTTGGCCAAGGACGCCGCACCGACGGAGAGAGATCTGGCTCCGATCGCCGCGGAACCTATTTTGCGTAGTTTCCTCCGCGAGGGTTAGTGCGAAACTGGGAGAGACCATTCCCAGTAAAAGATCCGTGTACTATCATTTCTTCGTTTGGAAAGGCACAGTGACCCAGCCACTATCATGTCTATTGGGTGACAATAACTGGAATATTGTCCAGCGACTCTCAAGTCGTGTTCACAGGAGTCCTTCGGTGTCGTACTGCACTGTACTATCGCCGTTCCCAGCTTCTCGCAAGACCCAAGCTCTCTTCACCCCACATTTATCGTCTGGAACGTCCGTCGGTAAACATCGAGGACATCTGCACAAGGTCTCTCCGTCTTTCCATGGGATCACACTTACATGCCCTCCGATTACGACGACCCTGGGACATTCTATGGCCATCTCCACTCTTCCCCACCAGTACTTTTCGTTACCCAAACGTCCGTTATATATCCGCATGTCTAGCAGCACCATGTTTCGAATGAGATGGGTGTCACAATACCAGACGAAACTGCCTTCTATGTTCTAGGCTAGTCTTCGACCTCTGTGGCTTGGAAGTCTTATGGACATGTCCTCCTGGGGATGTGCTGAGCGGTCTCGCCTAGGCGAAGGAATCACGAGCGAGCGCTGTGGATGTACGTATCTTCCCCATCAACTTGGCCCGCCGCTTGAGCTGGTCAACAGCAGCACTTTCCTACAACTTCGTATTCTTGATACCTACGTCAACTCCCATGCACAGACTTGTTCCGTTGCACCTCACGCGATGAGGTCATGAAGATTATGTATCCACTATCTAGCATTCACAGACGACGGCAATTCTTCGCAAGTACTAGGTGACATATCATCTCTCCTTTCCTCAAAATGCAAGCCTCTAGAACTCTTTTTCTTGGCTCGTCTCTACTAAGAAACCCCTTTGCACGATCGCAATCTCCGCCGGATCCTCCCTAATTGCCTCGTCGAAAACAGACTCAACCCTTCATGTCCGAAATGCAGGCTGTGGCGCCATGAGTGCAAAGTCTCGGGTGTTGGAAGGACTACACCATATACATCCTCGAGTTATTGGGGAATTTAATGGAGGAGACATGCACTTGATGTTGCAATCTGGCAACTGAGGATGAGGATGGTGCATGATGCATGTGAAGAAAAGGGTGGGACAAACGTAGGAAGGGGTTAGGTAAAATACCTCGGTTGATTCGGCTGATACGCACTTGGCTTCCGTCGGTGCATACGCATTCTGCATGACCATGGCATGGGCAACACAGCTGTTGTTCTGGGCCCGGACACATTGTTCATTTGTGCTGGCCACTGCATCGGGTAACCCAATCGCACAGCATGCGCTTCTGAAAGAGTAAGTCTCCTCTCACACAATATATTTTCCAATGTCTCGTAGAATACCAAGGAAATCCTTTGACCAGGTACTAATACCGGTCTCCTTTGAGTTTCTTGTCCATGTTAGCAGGCTGAGTTGACATGAAAAGTTCTACCATCAGTTTGACCGTCATAACCCACAGCGGCGGTGATCCTGATGTGAACCTTCCGGAGGCCGCAATGTAGGGGGGGTGGGGGTTGAATTTTAACTGAAATAGGTATGGAGCAACGGCTGGGAAGGATTATGCTGGTGGCCCGGCCCGCAGCGCGCGGTGGCCTGCCAAGTGACAATGGTGGCAGGACGAAGAGTCCAGGTAATGAAGTCCAACCAGGTTGGCCATACATGATCTGAATTGGACATAAACATCAGAGAAACCAGAGTGTGAATCCAGTCTCGCTCACATTCTAGTTCGAGTCTAGGGTTGGCTTGCAGACCAGCAGAGAAGAGGACACTCGTATGGGGAAGGGGCTGTTATAGGGTCACCATGTCGGTCGTGCTTGACGGGCCCGGGTTGTTACTGGATTATGATTTATCAATGGAATTCTGGTTTAGAGGCCATGGACTGAACCAAAGTGGGTAAAAGGGTTCTCCATCTATCTCGTTGTTCTCTCTGAATTCTCTAACTGGGTGCAGTGTATGCTCCATCACTTCAACCGAGTTGCGTTTTCTAAGGACTGACACCATAAAACCAGATATGGTTTGGCAAAAGGGTCAAGCATTAGCAGCTGGTTGCGTCGGAGTCGTTAGCTACAGCATGCTGCAACTTGCATTATATATCTGGAAACTCCGCAGATATGTTTCTATACGTCCCATTCGCGACAACTTGCCATGGCTGAAAACAAGAGTGGAGAAGAGTACTTGTGGGGGATCGCCAAGCTTGCCGCGAAGAACGCAAGTGAAGCAGCCCACGTAGCAGCGGAAGTCGACAGGAAGTCAGAACAACCCAGAACTCTACGTTGTGAAACTGGGGTCAATCGTGAAGTCGAGAGGGCGAAGAGAAGGTAACAAACTATCCGGGCAGAATGTGGCACATCACAGATTGGTGTGTTCTGGTATGGTCGCACCGAACCCAGTGCGGGATGTTTGGATTAAGCTCGGAGGGAAACTGACCGGATTCAGGAGCATGCAAGGAAGCCATTTAAAATACCATCGATATCACCGAGACGGTGAAGGTTACACAAGCGGCAGGGGATAAGACTGTGCAAGAGGCTGCAGAAAGTGCGCGTGCTGCTAGGGAAGCGCTAGAAGAGGCAGAGGAATGCCTCAAGAAGGGATACGGCCGATCGTCATACCCACATCGGAAGGAGTAGCTGCAGAGAAAACAAGGGTGCAATATGAACCAGGTCACTTTCATTTCGCTGTTGCAGGTGTTACAGGCAGTGGCAAGTCAATGCCATCCGAGGGGTGGAGACTCAGACTCGCGAGGTCACAGAAATTGGGGGCATCGACACCACGGTCGAAAAGGTCGCCATCCCGACCCGAACCATGATTTGCTATTCGTGCTATTCATATGGGATGACATCGCAGGGGTAGGGGCTCTGCAACAGCTGGATTGACTGTACTTCAGCACCCGAGGTCTCTTCGTGTTTGATGGCATCTTTTGTCTTGTTCCATGATCGCTTTACCCAGACGAACATCGCAATCTTGACAAACTGTATGAAGCTTCCAAATCCCCACGTATAGCATTCGCTTGAAAGTGGACATGTACATCCGCAACAGGGATGAGTACGGCAGTGATCGTGACGACGCAGCTGTGCGTGGTCAACATTCCCTAGTGCCCACAGACGATTCATCGCGGACACGCGAGCCAACGTCAAGAACTTCAAGGAAGGTGGCTTATCTGACCAACGGATCCACGCAGTCTCCAACAAGACGCTGCTGTCAATTTCAAGGACCGCTCACCAAGCTTCCCCCACAAAACCATCGACGAACTGAAATTGACCAAGGACGTCCTCGATGAGGCTTGCACTCGTCGGTGTGGAGTCCACACCGAAGTTGATGACTGCCCAGTTTAGATGGCCTATGGGCATAGTGCTTGGAAGTCGGCTTATTACTCGCGTATATGCGCTGTTAGATTATGCTCAGGCCAGAACTGACCAAGTGTCGAAGTTCATCGTATCGAGCCTCTTGATATCGGATACGTTTGACTGCAGAATGTGCACAAGACACCACAGAGGTATCGGCATAGCTGCCAGGGGATAGAGCAGTCGCTCTGATTGCGGCAACATTGCATCGCATGCAAAAAGCCTTGAGGGAGCAAGTGAGAGCCCGGGTGATCATCGCCTGCAAGGTATCTAAAGCATCGTCATTATTGGTCACCTTATTGAAGTTTGTCCATGTACATAAGTTGAAAGGGGGGTTCTGGAAGGGAGGTAAAAGGCGGGCAGTAACTAAAATTCTACACACCGACAATGGTTGGAGTCACGTGCCACGAGAACCGCATCGGTATCGATCACTTCAACACCGTGGCAAACATTCGTCTCCAGCAAGCAATCCATCAACATTATAATAACTGATACAACAAGCCCGTTGTAGATGTCGTCGACACCCTGCTAGGCTGCTTCAGAACGACCGGAATGTCAAGAAATATTGATACTGTCACGACCTCCTTCGATATCTACAGGCGAGCAGACCGCAGACGGCGTTCCCAACGAAGCCTTCGAAGCCCTCATAGATCTCTTGACATCTGACGGAATAGACGAAGCACCGCCGGGTACTTCTACCATTCCGTGGGCTCGAGTTACCGCGGAAGGAGCTGCGCTCAGAGACGAATCGGGAAGACTTGATTTTGAGAAGATATGCAGTATGTTCGAAGGGCAGAACCACGCGGAGAGTCAAGGAGGGATGCCGGTTGCAGCTGGTGAGCTGGATAAACGGGTGTTGGATTCCCTCGAAGGAGGCGCACAAACAGACGTGAACAATCGGCGAGATAATGTACGTCCGCTCTACGACAAATTTCCCCTCTATTCTTATCGTCCTTTGTTAACGCCAACAGGTAGAGGACACGAATATCTCGAAAGCCAATCCCGTTACTGCCACCGTACAAGATGCAGGACCAGACAGGAGCGAGTATCCTGACGTGGACGGCACAATTCCCTCGAACGATGCGCCACCGCCACGCCATGTTCTGACCACGCCATGTTTATTCGACAATTGGGTTGCATTTTTGTGGCTTGTGCTTGGTGACGAACGCGGCATGTTACAACATGTTTGAAGCATGACGTTTCAACCTCTGATATCTTATCATTGCAAGATCCAGCTCTTTGACGGCGTAACTATGACAGCTAGCCACCCTTTTGACACAGAATGGACACGCGGTTTCGCTCAGATAGTGATATCAAGTCACCCCAATTCAGACATGAACGTGCTCGGGAATGAATGAGCGAATGGCCATCTCGCTCTTTGAAATCGAACGAGACTATCCTTTTGGGCTCCGTGACTTCTAAACGACACAGCGAAAAGGGCAAGTTGTGCCAATATCACCATAAGCATCATGACCCTTTCTTTTGCACAGACCATGGCCCTCCGCGAAAACGCGGTGCTTCGGCCATTAGAAGAGTTACGCTGTAGGGAGAGGAGCTCTAGTCACCCATGTCGGAATGAGCGTGGTTTGATGTACGTACGTGCCTGTTTCCCAGAAATGAAGAAAATAAAAATAGGTTTGTTATCGTGCCCTCTCGAGTGTCCCGGATTTCCACCGTCCCTTAGTGGGTTAACACGTGAAAAGGGGCAAACGCTAGACGCCCATCACTGATGAGCGCGCCGCTCTGTGAGTTCCAAGTTGGTTGATTTGGCCTTGTCGTGGTTGCGGTCCGTGAGAGCACACGTGGGAGCGGGATGGGGTGTGCGGAGGAAGAAGCCATTGATCGATGATTCGGCCTGCGTGTTTTCTGAGAAACTCTAAATGTACCATGGTAGTCTGTGAGCATGTGAGCATTTGGAACCCTTAGACGCTCAATAGGTTGCAGCCATCGCAGCCATCGACGCGCACCGAGTGCGGCATATTGGGGATATGGGTGATTATGCGTACGAATTGTCGCTATGCATTGGTACATACCACACGTTCATTACTTCTAAGCGGTGATCGTCATGGACCGCCAAAATAAAGAACGTTTGTGGGGCCAGTTTAAGTAAACCCAGGTTGGTCTGTCCTACCAAAGACTTTCTCTACTTCGCTTGCAACTACACTATGCTAGTATGAATAGATGAATGAAATGACTAGTTCATGAATTATGGGGCTACGTCGCGTCGGTTTTCTCACGCAGCTGCACCTTCTCAGCTGGTTCGCTCTCACTGTACTCAGTGACCGGTTCATGTCCCCACATCACGAACTACATATTGACATTGCGACTATGCCATTCGAGGTATGATGCACACACATGTACTTGTCTTTCTAGAAGGTAAGACTCTTGCAGGAATACAACGATACATTGCATGGCGTCACAACGCATGCAGTTGACTCGTGCGTTATATCACAAGATATGTAAACATGACAACCAGACGCGCGCAGGCTGTCAGTCCAACAGCTGACTAAGGCAGTGACATGTCTAGTGAGCACAGCGACGAGGTAAGATTACTTAAGCAGATAGTAGGTTGCTCGGAGGCGGACGCTTCGTAATGAGGGACTTATGGACTATGTACGGCCTCGACTGGTCGTAGCACAGTCATGTGAATCTGGCTTGTCGAGACACCGTCGTCTCAACAACATGGATAGGTAGGTAAGTATACCACGGGGGACGGGAGAGGGAGCGGCCAGCGTCGGCCGTCGCTGAGATTCGCAACGAAGCGATACGTCTACCCTGGGAGAAGTCGAGGGGACGGCTATAATGGGTATCTCCACTAGAACATGCGGGAAAATCATACTATCAGTGTACTGGATAGACTGATCAGTAACTGCACCAGCAAAATAGCCGAAACGCATGGCTCACCGCTACGATGGAATCCCTCAAACCAACGGGTGCTTCTTCCGTACGTGACGGTTCAAAGTGTTCTTGCGCGAGAATACTTCCCCGCAGTAGGTGCAAGGGTACCTGTATGACAGGTGCGTTTCGGTGACGTGCCGACCAACGCTCTCCTTGTTCATTTGCAACCCACACTCTACCCATTGACACTTGAACTTGGTCTTGTCATTGCCGAAGACCCCGTGGGCTTCTCCGAGGTGCACAGAGAACATCTATGCCCATAGATGACGCACGATCAAGACTGTATTTAGGAATGACTGGCAAACTGCACCAGAATCAATACGACTCGGGCATATGCATAACGAACATGCAACGGTCCGTGGACCATGGTAGCAAAGGTACTCACTTGAACGATGCCGACAATGCTCGTCGCCTGCACCTCTCCAGATTCGACGGTGGGTAGCGGTGCCGTGTAGTATGAACTGTGATATATGATAGTTGGGGAAAGCGAACTGTCGTATGTATGGGAGGGGTGGTGAGTACCTGGTCTGCTTTTATCTCGTTTTTGGTCTGCTTGCACCGCTTTTGGGTCTGCCTGCCGTTTCACAGCTTTCTATTTTCTAAGTGGTGAAACCTTCTTTCATCAGTTGAAAAATACACGAGGACGAGCGTTTCGTGGTCGGCACGGAGCTCATTTCCCCCCGTTAAGGTCGTTTTGCCCCTTTGACGTGGAAAACGCATGTGCATACTAGTACGCCGCAGACTATCCTATTGTCCTTCAGGGCGTTTCGATTGGCTCCAGGTCCCTACCCTGGTGGCTATACGTACAGCTTACACACCAGCCCCTGCTGGGGCTGGCCTTCCAATGGAAGTACCAGCAGCTTAGCAATGACGCTTATGCTCGAACAGGCAGGACCGCACCGAGGTTGCTCGCGAAGGGATTCCGCTTGGAGTTGAGGGTGATATTGGTCTTCTAGCACTCGCGCGGTATAACTGCTGGTACGTATCCTGCACGATCCGATGTCGTGCTGGTCATACGGCGTGCCCTCGACTTCGTGGAGCGGGTCGACGAAATAATCTGGCGGTGATCTTCGTTACCCACCAATTCCTCTCTCGATCCCATTTTTTCGGCAGGTAACGTAGAGGGGCTTTTGTCCCGCCTTGAGCTTTGGGAAAAGATGGTCCGAAGTGCTAGTGCCTGAAACCTCGTTTGAACCACTGGTTTGCGATAACCGTCGGCGGAGACGGGTGTTGTAAGGATGGCATCGCTGTCGTTCCGGTACGAGTATGAATCATCCTGCTTACTACTGATGGTGGCCAACAAGCGCGTGCGTGCGCCCACAACGCAACCCTTCGACGTGATGCGACTACCCCCGTGGATTCCACTGCACCACAAGGTGGTAGCTTCTGGCGTTTTTATCTATCCTGATCGAGTTGGGGTGGGGGAAGTGATAACACTCGATTGTCACGATGACTGCGATCGAGCAGCACACTTACCCTAAATTGCAGGAGGATATCTAGATGCGCAGTCTTTGCTGTGGAAAATGCGGAGACGGAGGTTCCATTGGCACGAACCGTGATACTGCGACAACTTCAACATAAGAAGTCAACTGTGGGCGTCGATAATGGTCCGCTGTATGCTGTGCATCATGCCGTGCGACGTCGTACGTTTCATTTGAACCTGGTATGCGCCACTGAGAACGCGATGTCGTTAATGGTACTGAATCCGGACACGTTGGGTATTTCACTGATGTGCCACAGAGCAAAGCGGTCTCAACTCGATGGGAGTGTGCTTAGAGGTGGATGGCTTTACAGCTTGGCTTGGACTTGACACAGGAACGAATGTATACCAACTTTTTCCAGTACATGCGAAGAGATACTAACTTCGCGGTAAGATCAATTCTGTCCTGCCTCTGACACTTTTTGGAAAGTGACCCGCCTATACTCCGCATTGCCAATCCGGGCAATCAGACTCTTGTTTTTTCACGCAAGTTCCCGATCCGAATTGGGTTGCATTTTTGCGGCGCGTGCTTTGTGACGAACGCGGCAACAACATGTTTGAAGCACGACATTTCAACCTCTGAAATCCTATCATTGCTCACCCAGAATGTTCTAGTGGAATACCCACCATACCCTCCCCTCGACTTCTGCCGGGGTAGACGCGTCGGCGCCGGTCGCTCCCCCCCGTCGCCCCCCGTGGTATTCTCCCCCACCTATCCATGTCACTGCCCTCAGCCGTTGGACTGACAGCCCGCTCACGTCAGGTTATCATGTTTCTACATATCTTATGATGAAGCACGAGTAAACTGCATGCGATACGATGCCATGCAGTGTATCTGTACCCACGATCACAGATACCCATGTTTATCCATGTTTTCTTTCAGTACAAAATTTTTTGTTTGCGGTCTGGAACGCAGATGTCGTATTGCCGTGATGTAAACGTAGCTCCATCCAGTGCTCCTGTGTGTCGTGCTTGCTGTTTCACCGTCTTATCCCTCGTTCACTTCCCCACCATGGCACGTATGCTGTCATACGTAAAGCTCCATTGTAACTCTATTTTAACACGAGGCCAACTACGACGAATACGACGGATCGGTGGGTCCGACCAGGTGTTTGTGCGGGGTGAATCGAGAACTGTGTTCGACGCTCCAGGTCGTGTTATGAAAACAGCCGCAGGCCTGTCAAGAAAAGTTCCTTATGTAGTTGAGTGCGAGTGTATACGTGTCTTTGTTGGCGACACGACACATTCCGAGAATGGAACGAGTATTGCGTCCCCTTGCCTGTATGGTCGGACGTCAAAAATTCATTTATTCACAGGGATGGAAAGTGGGACCTGTTAGAGTGGACGTTTTACGCCGCGGAAAGTTCCCGCGTTCATCGTGTTGGTGGCGCTGACACGTGTGACCTGTGTCCACGGGGAAACAGGAAAAGTTGGCATTTCGCACGTGGACGTGTAGATACGAGCTTCTGAGTGTGGGCGTACTTGAAAAAAATACATGCAGTGTCATGCATCAATCCATCAACACGCGCACCTGGGCCAAAGTCCGACCAGCACGACATCGGATCGTGCAGGATACGTACCAGCAGTTATACCGCGCGAGTGCTAGAAGACCAATATCACCCTCAACTCCAAGCGGAATCCCTTCGCGAGCAACCTCGGTGCGGTCCTGCCTGTTCGAGCATAAGCGTCATTGCTAAGCTGCTGGTACTTCCATTGGAAGGCCAGCCCCAGCAGGGGCTGGTGTGTAAGCTGTACGTATAGCCACCAGGGTAGGGACCTGGAGCCAATCGAAACGCCCTGAAGGACAATAGGATAGTCTGCGGCGTACTAGTATGCACATGCGTTTCCACGTCAAAGGGGCAAAACGACCTTAACGGGGGGAAATGAGCTCCGTGCCGACCACGAAACGCTCGTCCTCGTGTATTTTTCAACTGATGAAAGAAGGTTTCACCACTTAGAAAATAGAAAGCTGTGAAACGGCAGGCAGACCCAAAAGCGGTGCAAGCAGACCAAAAACGAGATAAAAGCAGACCAGGTACTCACCACCCCTCCCATACATACGACAGTTCGCTTTCCCCAACTATCATATATCACAGTTCATACTACACGGCACCGCTACCCACCGTCGAATCTGGAGAGGTGCAGGCGACGAGCATTGTCGGCATCATTCAAGTGAGTACCTTTGCTGCCATGGTCCACGGACCGTTGCATGTTCGTTATCCATATGCCCGAGTCGTATTGATTCTGGTGCAGTTTGCCAGTCATTCCTAAATACAGTCTTGATCGTGCGTCATCTATGGGCATAGATGTTCTCTGTGCACCTCGGAGAAGCCCACGGGGTCTTCGGCAATGACAAGACCAAGTTCAAGTGTCAATGGGTAGAGTGTGGGTTGCAAATGAACAAGGAGAGCGTTGGTCGGCACGTCACCGAAACGCACCTGTCATACAGGTACCCTTGCACCTACTGCGGGGAAGTATTCTCGCGCAAGAACACTTTGAACCGTCACGTACGGAAGAAGCACCCGTTGGTTTGAGGGATTCCATCGTAGCGGTGAGCCATGCGTTTCGGCTATTTCGCTGGTGCAGTTACTGATCAGTCTATCCAGTACACTGATAGTATGATTTTCCCGCACGTTCTAGTGGAGATACCCATTATAGCCGTCCCCTCGACTTCTCCCAGGGTAGACGTATCGCTTCGTTGCGAATCTCAGCGACGGCCGACGCTGGCCGCTCCCTCTCCCGTCCCCCGTGGTATACTTACCTACCTATCCATGTCATTGCCTTAGTCAGCTGTTGGACTGACAGCCTGCGCGCATGAAAAACTTCCGCCACATCGCCGAAAAAATTCCCGTTTTTGGCCGTGCCGAAGCGCGATTGTCCGGCTTTCCATAGGATATGCCCGAGTCGTACTCTGATACCCGATTTGCTAGTATGTTTTATTGGCTTGATCGTCTCGATCTGGACGATCTCACATTGCTTCCCAAAACGGAGGCAAACGACGTCGTCCGTGCGTATCTTCTGTGTGTCGCAGTCGTGTTCGGCGATTGATTTCGTGGTCGAGACAGGGGAAACCTCCGACGTGATGCCAGGCTGAGTCCATCGCATCAGCACCGGCACCTCCACCATACACGTGCACCCGTCGAATACGGGAGGCCAGCGACAGTTCTCCTATGACAAGCTCGCTGAATGAGGCTCTGCGCTGAATCATTCGCTCTAAACGCTGTCGGAGAGTCAATTCTTCGGCATCAGACTTGGCGGCCATTTAGCGCCACCCATTTTGGAAATCCGTGACATGCTTTCGTCGCGTTTTTCCTCGAACTCGCCCCCATGGCCAAATAGTGTAACTGTAATACCGCATTTCTCTCTGCTACTGTAGTAGTATGTCGACTCTGTCATGATACCCATACTACTTCATCATTGTGCCACTCCTCTCTCGCGATCGTTTTCGAGTCGCGCGAGTCTATCGTCTGGAGAGAACATCTACATATGTCGGCCGGTTCACCATGGTCGTTCGCGCACTGGAAGTCCGGGGTGGGTCGGGCCAAGTCGACCACGTACTCCCTAGTCTTCGATTGTCCATCGCCAACCATGTGGATGAGATCCTGCAACTCGTACTCCCATTTGTTCGACGATATGTGTGTTGGCTAAGGACATGCCGCGCCGACGGAGAGAGGCTCCGATCGCCACGGAACCTATTTTGCGTAGTTTCCTCCGCGAGGGTTAGTGCGAAACTGGGAGAGACCATTCCCAGTAAAAGAGCCGTGTACTATCGTTTCTTCGTTTGGAAAGGCACAGTGACCCAGCCACTATCATGTCTATTGGGTGACAATAACTGGAATATTGTCCAGCGACTCTCAAGTCGTGTTCACAGGAGTCCTTCGGTGTCGTACTGCACTGTACTATCGCCGTTCCCAGCTTCTCGCAAGACCCAAGCTCTCTTCACCCCACATTTATCGTCTGGAACGTCCGTCGGTAAACATCGAGGACATCTGCACAAGGTCTCTCCGTCTTTCCATGGGATCACACTTACCTGCCCTCCGATTACGACGAGCCTGGGACATTCTATGGCCATCTCCACTCTTCCCCACCAGTAACGTCCGTTATATATCCGCATGTCTAGCAGCACCAAGTTTCGAATGAGATGGGTGTCGCAATACCAGGCGAAATCGCCTATCCGTGTTCCAGGTCAGTACCCGAACTCTGTGGTCTGGAGAAAACGTCGGGTCTTACATGACCTCCTGGGGATGTGCCGAGCGGTCTCGCCTAGGCGAAGGAATCACAACGGAGCGCCGTGGATGTACATATCTTCCTCATCAACTTGGCCCGCCGCTTGAGATCGTTAACAGTGACGTTTTTCCTGCAACTTCGTATTCTTGAAATCTACGTCAACTCCCTTGTGTGGTGCACAGACTTGTTCCATTGACCTTCGCTCGATGAGGTCTTGAAGATTGTGTATTCACTGTCTCGCATTCGCGGATGACGACGATTCCTTGCAAGTACTAGGCGACATGTCATCTCTCCTTTCGTCACGGTGCAACCCTCTAGAGACTCTTATGATCTCTTTTTCTTGGCTCGTCTCTACGAAGAAACCCCTTTTTGCTTGGCCGTGACCTCCGCCGGAACCTCACCGAGTTCACCATCAGCTCAGCATTGTTTGTGCTTATAGCTTGACTCCCAACAGACACTGACTTGGAGGATTTGGTCAAGGCTCGGCAGCACTCGGAGGTATCCGGATGACGAACTCCACTCTTTGGCTCACCGAGACGTTACCGCCCCCAAACTCACGCACTTTACCTTGGTGTTCGATGCCGACCGTGTCTCCTGCCTCACGTAATCACGCATTCCTCCCCGCAGTGAAGTATTACCTGACAGTCACGGAACGTTCTCCTCACTTGAAGTATATGGCACCTCATAGGTCCCCCTGTTTCGGAAAGTGGCGATGTGGCTGCGTACCTTTCCATCATTTTGCCGTACTTTGGAGATCGTCGGCGTCGAAGAATCGCATGGCGTGTAGGCCTTGACATGGCGTTGGAACATTATTACCAGAGACCTCCCGCGCGAGTGAACACGTCATTGACAAAGCTACACCCTCTTATGACTACTGATACCAAGTATACTATTAGCCATTTGACGCGCTGTAGAGAGTGGATCAGAGCAGAAGGTTTGTCGAAATTAGTGGTAAACCGGGAGGAAACACTAGTTATCCGTTAGAGAACAAGTAGGTAGCGTAGTTCACTTGTGGAGAGAGTCGCTCGAACTTTCTGATATGTACTTACCACGACGACGACGACCTTATGAGCGGGCAGCAGCTAAAATTCTACATACCGACAATGGTTGTAGTCACGTGCCACGAGTAGCATGCCTGCACGTGACCGCGTCGGTATCGGTCACTTCAACACCGTGGCAAGCATTTGTGTTCAGCAGGCAACCCATCAACGTTCACTGATACAACAAGCCGGTTGTAGATGTCGCTGACACTCTGCTAGGCTGTTACATAATAACCGAAATTCTGATAGTTTCCTTCGATACCGACACCCTCAATATCTACAGGCGAGCAGACCACCGACGGCGTTCCCAACGCAGCCTTCGAAGCCCTCATAGATCTCTTGACATTTGACGGGATAGACGATGCACCGCCGAGTACGGCTACCGTTCCGCGAGCTCGAGTTACGCCGGAGAGAGCTGCGTTCAGAGACCAATCCGGAAGCCCTGATTTTGAGAAGATATGCAGCATGTTCGAAGGCCAGAACCACGTAGAGAGTCAAGGACGTATACCGGTTGAAGCTGGCGAGCCGGATCGACGGGTGTTGGACTCCCTCGGTGGAGGCGCACAAACCGACGTGGTCAATCGGCGAGATATTGTACGTCTGCTTTACAACCACTTTCATCTTTATTGTTATCATCCATTGTTAACGCCAACAGGTAGAAGACACGAATACCCCGAAAGCGAATCCCGTTACTTCCACCATACGAAATTCGCGACCTGCAGCCAGAGGCGGGTGTCCTGACATAGATGGCGCAGTTCCCCCAAACCACCGCCACGCGATGTTCTGACCACGCCATTTTCATTCGACCAGTTGAACGACACGCTCGAAAGTGCACGTGACGAGATGCGTACTCTTCGCCGGCAGTATGACGAATTGCAAAAGTTGGTCGCGGTGAGGTTGGGGAAAGGGAAGGAACTCAAAGGATCGGAACGTAAGACGACACAGAAGGTAGCGAGCGAAGCCCAAGATTCTAAAATCTGTAGAGATGCTACTGCTCCATCTGATCTACGAGTACCCGCCACCACCGTACAGGATGGAACGGAGGCTGGACCTCAGATCACCACCGAAGGAGGTTCCGAATATGGTCCGAAGCAAGAGGGTGATGATGGCATTGCTGTAGAGGTCGTTCGACTCTCTGAGGAAGAGACGAGACGAACATTGACGGCACGAGTTTCTATCCTTGTACGTGGGTATCATGTCTGACCTCCTGGATAGGCCATCGCAAGTATGACGAACGTTCGTCCCTCGCTTTTACTTTCTGAAGACCCTAGTTCTGTCCCTTTCAAATTGTCGCCGTGTACTCGCGGTAACTTGAGTCCCCAGGACATATCGCGTGCCCTCGACTTCGTCGAGCGGGTCGACGAAATTATATGGCGACGATCTTCGTTACCCACCAATTCCTCTCTCGACCCCATTTTCTCGGCGGGTAACGTAGATGGGCTTTTGTCCCGCCTTGATCTTTGGGAAAAGATGGTCCGACGTCCTAGCGCTTGAAATCAGGTTTGAATCACTGGTTTGCGATAACCGTCGGCGGAGATGGGTGTTGATAGGATGGCATCGTTGTCGTTCCGGTACGAGTATGAATCATCCTGCTTACTACTGATGGTGGCCAACAAGCGCCCGTGTGTGTAGGACGCGAACAGCGCAACCCTTCGACATGGTGCGAATACCTCCGTGGACTCCATCGCACTTTGAGGTGGTAGCTTGTGGCGTTTTTATCTATCCTGATCGAGTTGGGGTGGGGGAACTGATAACACTCGATTGCCACGACGACTGCAGTTGAGTAGCACACTTCTACCCTAAATTGCAGGAGGATATCTAGATGCGCAGTCTTATGCTGTGGAAAATGCACAGACGGAGGTTCCAATGGCACGAACCGTGATACTGCGACAACTTCAACATAAGAAGTCAACTGTGGGCGTTGATAATGGTCCATTGTATGCTGTGCCTCATGCCGTGCGACGTGGTACGTTTTATTCGAACCTGGGGTGCGCCACTGAGAACGCGTGGTCGTTAATGGTGCCAAATCTGGATATTTTGGGTATTTCGTTGAAGTGCCACAGAACAAAGCGGTCTCAATACGATGGGAGTGTGCTTAGGAGTGGAAGACTTTACAGCTTGGCCTGGACTTAACACAGGAAGGAATGCATGCCCACTTCCTCTGGTACAGGCAAACAGATGCCAACTTCGCGGCAAAATCAATTCTGTCCTGCCTCTGACACTTTTAGGAAAGTGACCCGCCTATACTCTGCATTGCCAATCCTGGCGATCAGCCTCTTGTTTTTCAGGCAAGTTCTCGATCCGAATTGGGTTGCATTTTTGTGGCGCGTGCTTCGTGACGAACGCGGTAACAACATGTTTGAAGCATGATGGATGATGTTTCAACATCTGATATCTTATCATTGCAAGATCCGGCTCACCCAAGCTCTCCGACGTCGTAATTGTGACGGTTAACCACCCTTTCGACACAGAATGGACACGCGGTTTCGCTCAGATAGTGATATCAAGACACCCCGATTCAGATATATGAACATGTTCGGGAATGAATGAGCGAATGGCCGCCTCGCTCTTTGAAATCGAACGAGACCATCCTTTTGGGTTCCCTGATCTCTGAACAACCTGATTGAAGGGGCGGATTGTGTTAATATCACCATAAAAATAACGACCCTTTTTTTTGCACTGACCATGGCCCCCTGCGAAAACGCGGTGCTATGGCCTTTAGAAGGTGAATGTACATGCTACGCTGTGCAAGGAGAGGAGCCTTGGTCACCCATGTCAAAATGAGCGTGGTTTGATGTACGTACGTGCGTATTCCCCAAAAATGAAGAAAATGAAAATGGTTTTGTCACTGCCTTCTCGAGCGTCCGGACTTCAAACAAGTGGACCGTCCCCTGATCAGTAGTAGGTTAACACCTGAAAAAGGGCAAACACTAGACGCCCGCTGCTTGAGCTCGCCGCTTCGTGAGTTCCAAGTTGGCCAAGCCAAGTGACCTGGCCCCGCCGTGGTTGCTAATCGGCCATTGGTGATCGATGATGCATGATTCATTTCTGAAACGCGTGTGTTTTCTGAACAGCTCCAAGCTTAAAGTATACCATGGAAGTCTGTGAGCATGTGAGCATTTATCACCATAAATATCACGACCCTTTTTTTACACCAACCAAGGCCCTCTGCGAAAACGCGGTGCTATGGCCTTTAAGAAGAAGTACATGTAAACATGCGCTGTGCAGGAGAGGAGCTATAGTCACACATGTCAAATGGGCGTGGCTTTCGATGTACGTACGTGCGCATTCCCCAGAAATGATGAAAATGAAAATGGTTTTGTCATCGTGCCCTCTCGAGCGCCCTGAACTTTCACCGTCCGTCAGTGGGTGAAAAACGGCGTACATTAGACGCCCACCGCATGAGCGCGCCGCTTCGTGAGTTCCGAGTTGATCGACTTGGACTTGTCATGATCGGTAAATCAGCCATTGATCGATGATTTAGCCTGCGTGTTTTCTGAAGAACTCTAAGTGTTCCATGGTAGTCTGTGGGCATGTGAGCATTTGGAACCCCTTACTCGTTCAATGGGTTGCAACGATCGCGGCACCACGCGCGCCGAGTGTGGCATACTGCGAATGGGTGATTACGCGTACGAGTTGTCTCTGTGCATTGACACATACCACACGTTCATTACTTCTAAGCGGTGATCGTCGTGGACCGCCAAAATAAAGAACGTTTGTGGGGCCAGTTTAAGTAAACCCAGGTTGGTCTGCCCTACAAAAGACTCTCCCGTAGAAGCTTCGAATTGATCGGAGATGCTATGGCTCATTGTGGTGGCAGACGTCGATCGGAAAACGCGGCCGAGCCAACATCCCTGCACTCTGTCCAAGCGTGTTTTTGTGGGCTATGAGACAAACACACAGCGGTTATACGGCTGACTACGGCTGTGGTCATTACCTGGGTATGGCGCGACACTAGTGCTCCACACCCGAACATACAGGTGACGGCGACGAATCGCCGTGTGTTTATAGATTGGGGATCAAGCGAGTCCCCAGTTACGGTGCACCGTGCACCGGTATTCAGACGTTTTTGAATAGGACGACCAGCACGCTGCGTCGAGAACTCAGCTGCTGGCGAGCTGGATGACCTTGGCGCGTCGGTTGTCGGGACTGAGATCTCCACAGTCGAGTCGTCTAATCTGACAAGGATGCCAATAGTGGTCGTCGGTTCTCTTCTCCACTGCTGGTTGCGATAGGGGCGACACGGAACCTTTCCGACGGCCGTGTTTCGCTGAGTTGGCTCAGGTTCGTCCGGATTCGTTTACTTTGCTAGCTGACTTACTAGTGTGAATGGATGAATGAAATGACTAGTTCGACGAGTAGACAGACCGTTTCCCACGAATCATGGGGTTACGTCGCGCGTCGGCTTTCTCACGCAGCTCTCAGATACCTCTTAGCATCTCTCTCGCCGCGTGTACCTTCTCAGGTGGTTCGCTCTCACTGTACCTACTGGTTCATGTCCCCGCCTCGAGAACTGCACATTGACTTTGCGACTACGCCATTCGAGGTATGATGCACATACGTGTGCATTTCTCTCTAGAAGGTGAGACTCTGCGCAGCGTCCTTCTCGTGAGCGTGCACCGCGACTGGCTCAACGTTGCAGGCACCGGGCGTTGGCCAACAGCAGCACTGCTTTGCGGCACTGGAAAGCTCGTTGCTTTCCTTTTTCCCTGCCATTACATAAATCGAGTATAAATAATGGTCGAGTCAAGCGTATCGTCCGCTTGGTTCCCCCACACACTATGAGCCCCTCAACGAGCACCCCTATCCAATTGGCGGTCCCCGCTTGGGTGATACCGCTTCTGGTGATGGCAATATTCAGTATGTCAGCGTTTTTCTCTGTGTCATCTCTATACTCACGCACGGTCCCACTTTCTCACCCCCCTCCGTACGTGTTCACAGCGGTACTTACGCTTATACTCCGGATAACCCTACGCAAAGTTCTCCCCCCGCCGCGGAGCGTGCTTCCGTCAAACAACTTTGAGATGACGGATTCCTCTTGGTCCAGTCAAATCGTCGAGCCACCTCCGGCATATGATCCATGTTCCCCGCCTCCATACTCCAGGCTAAAAGTCCATCGGCCCCATACCGCACAGTCAAGCCTCGTTGACTCGGGTGCTTTGTCCAGTCGACATAGCTCGTAGACCGAGACAATACAGTTCTCTCCTCTAAGCGGATCCCGGCTGCGTTAAACGCGCGTTCATGGAGTGGAGTTTTTAGAGACCTCCCCGCCTCACGGGTTCTAGTGGAGATACCCATTACACCCTCCCCCTGACCCCTTAGGGGTAGACGCGTCGCCTCGTTGCGAATCTCAGCGTCGGCGCTGGTCCCCCCCCCGCGGTATTCTCATCTACCCATCCATGTCACTGCCTTAGTCAGCTGTTGGACTGACAGCCCGTGCGCGTCGGGTTATCATGTTTTTGCATATCTCATGATAAAGCACGAGTAAACTGCATGCGATAGGACGCCATGCAATGTATCGTTGTACTGTATTCCTACATATACCCACGATCACAGATACCCATGTTCACTCGCATTTCTTCTTCACTTTTTTTTGGCGGTCTGGAATGCTCGTATTGCCATGATGCAACGTAGCTCCATGGTAATACTTACCTCCCTACACACGTCGCTGCCTCTGTCAGCTGTTGGGATGACAGCCCACGCGCGTCGGGTGATCATGTTTACATATCTTATGATAAAAAGCTCGAGTGAAGTGCATGCGATCTGATGCCATGCATGTATCTATACCCACGATTACAGATACCCATGTCTACCCATGTTTTCTCTCAGCACAGACCCCAGTTCTACTTTTTTGTTTGCGGTCCGGAATACAGACGTTGTATGGCCATGATGTAAACGTAGCTTCATCCAGTGCTCCTGTGTACTTGCTGTTTTACCGTCTCATCCCTCGTTCACCTCCCCACCATGGCACGTATGTATACACAAGTTGTCACTGTCATACGTAAAGCTCCATTGTAACTCTATTTTTGACACGAGGCCAACTACGACGAATACGACGGATCGGTGGGTCCAACCAGGTGTTTGTGGCGTGAATCGAAAACTGTGCTCGACGTTCCAGGTCGTGTTATGGAAACAGCCGCAGGCCTGTCAAGAAAAGGTCCTTTATGTAGTCAAGTGCGAGTGCATACCCGTCTCTGTCGGCGACACGACACATTCCGAGAATGGAACGAGTCTTGCAGCACCTCACCTGTACGGTCGGGCGTCAAAAATTTCATGTATTCATGGGGATGGAAAGTGGGACCCGTTAGAGTGGACGTTTTACGCCGCGAAAAGTTCCCGCGTTCGTCGACGTAGTTAGCGGACGTTTGTGGCGCTGACGCGTGTGACATGTGTCCGCGGGGAAACAGGAAAACTTGGCATTTCGCACGGCAGCGTGTATGTACGAGCTTGCGAGTGTGGGCGTACTGAAAGAAAAAAAAAAGTGCAGTGTTGTGCATCATTCCATCAACATGCGCACCTGGGCCAAAGTCCGACCAGCACGACATCGGACCGTGCAGGATATGTACTAGCAGTTGTACCGCGCGAGTGCTAGAAGACTGATATCACCTGACGTCATCGATACATTAGAGAGAGAGATGGAAACAGCGCCTGGTGCGGTCCTGCCTGTTCGAGCATAAGGGTCATTGCTAAGCTGCTGGTACTTCCCTTGGAAGGCCAGACCCAGCAGGGGCTGGTGTGTAAGCTGTACGTAGAGCCACCAGGGGTAAGGACCCGGAGCCAATCGAAATGCCCTGAAGGACAATAGGGTAAGAGTCTGCGGCGTACTAGCACGCACATGCGTTTCCACGTCAAAGGGGCCAAAATGACCTTATCGGGCGGAAATGAGCTCCGGACCGACCACGAATGCTCGTCATTCGTGTACTTTTCATCTTGACGAAAAAAAAGCTCACCGTTTAGAAAATGGAAAGCTGTGAAACTGCGGGCAGACCCGGCAGAGGGACAGAACGAAACGACACTTCATGAAAAGCGGTGCAAGCAGAACCAAAAACGAGATAAAAACAGACCAAAGATTCACCCCCATACATACCACGGTTAGCTCTCCCCAACTATCAGTGATAACATACGACCATATGGCACCCCTACCCACTGAAGCTGGACAGATGAAGACGACGACCGTCATGGGCATCGTCTTAGGTTCAAGTGAGTATCTTTGCTGCCATGGTCCACGGACTGTTGCGTGTTCGTTGTGCATATGTGCCTGAGTCGTATTGTGATGCCCGATTTGCTAGTATGTTTTATTGGCTTGATCGTCGCGATCTGGGCGATCCCATATTGTTTTCCAAAGCGCAACCAGAGGTCACCGTCCGTGCGTATCTTCTGTGTCGCAGTCGTGTCCGGGGATTGATCTCGTGGTCGAGGCAGGGGGAACCTCCGACATGAATGCCGGAGCTGAGTCCGAATCAGCACCAAGTTGCCATACGGCACCTCCTCCGTACACGTGCACCCGTCCAATACGGGAGGCCTGGGACAATTCTCCTATGCCAAGCTCGCTGAACGACACTCTGCGCTGAATCATTCGCGTTGAACGTTGAACGCTGTCGGAGAGTCAATTCTACGGCGTCAAGCTTGGCGGCCATTGGCGCCACGCATTTCGAAATCCGTGACATGCTTTTGTCGCGGCTTTGCTTACTTCCCTTCGCCCTGCGAACCGTGAGGAGCTCACTCCCAATCGTAACTGTAATACTACGTTTCTCTTTGCCACTGTAGTAGTATGCCGACTCTGTCATGATACCCATACTACTTCGTTGTTGCGCGTCATCTTCCCCAATCGTCTTCGAGTCCATCGTCTGGGGAGAACATATACATATGTCGGCTGGTTCGCCATGATTCCGTTGCCGGTGGTCGTTGGGACACCGGAAGTCCGGGGTGGGTCGGGGCATAAATCGACCATGTACTCCCTAAAGTCTTCGATTGTTCACCGCCAACCATATGCCTCTGCGTGGATGAGATCCTGCAACTCGTACTTGCATTCGTTCGACGATGTGTTCGTTGGATAGAACGTGCCGCACCGACGGAGAGAAAGTAAGAGTCCGATCGCCGCGGAGCCTATTTTGCGGAGTTTCTTCTGCGAGGCTTACCATTCCCAGTAAAAGAGCCGTGTACTATCGTTTCTTCGTGTGGAAAGGCAGAGTGGGTGACAATAACTGGAATATCGTCCAGCGACTCTCAAGCCGTGTTCACGGATTTCATACGGAGTCCTTCGGTGTCGTACCGCACTGTACTAGCGCCGTTCCCACCATCGTCCGGCTTCCTCGCCTTCTCGCAAGACCCAAGCTTTCTTCACCCCACACTATCATCTGGAACGTCCGTCGGTAAACATCGAGGACGTCCGCACAAGGTCCCTCCGTCTTTTCATAGGATCACACTTACATGCCCTCCGATTACGACGATCCTGGCACAGTCTATGGCCATCTCCACTCTTCCACACCAGTACTTTTCGTTACCCAAACGTCCGCTATATATCCACATGTCGAGCAGCACCGAGTTTCGAATGAGACGGATGTCACAATACCAGACGAAACTGCCTTCTATGTTCTAGGCTTGAGTCTCCGAGCTCTGTGGCCTGCAGAAAACGTCGAGTCCTACGTACGTGACCTCCTGGGGATGTGCTGAGTGGTCTCGCCTAGGCGAAGGAATCACGACGGAGCGCTGTGGATGTGCATATCTTCCTCATCAGCTTGGCTCGCCCCTTGAGCTTGCCAACACCGACGTTTTTTCCTGCAACTTCGCATACTTGATATCTACGTGAACTCCCTTGCATGGTGCACAGACTTGATCCGTTGCGCTGCGCTCGATGAGGCTCTTCGTTACGCAGCTCGTACGGACGACGATGGCTGATTAGGCTTTTCGAAACCTGCTTGATACCTGCATACCTACACGGCCAGACTATGTTCATGCCATAACTCACGCAGGTGAACAAGCCCTACTTGTCACGAGTCTCCGTATGTTTCTCTCCTAATCACATTGTATACTGTATTCTCCTAGACTGCCCGAATGACCTCGTTTTGCGCAAGCGAGATGTATTACTCATGGCCCATGATATGTATGGTCAAACGTCACGAATATCAGATGTATCCTTCACCATTCGAGAGTATACGGCTAATGCGACAATCACGAGAAGTCGCCATTGCCGCAGCAATTTCGAGGGGATCGGAGTTGAAGATGGAGTCGTGTCGAAGGGACACATGACGCATGATGCATGATGACCATATGGGTGACTGCATGATGCGTACATAGGAATCGTGCAGCTGGGGCTATATGCTACCTGTTTTTCTGGCCTTTACAGTAATCGAAGGCAAATCTATGCGGCAGAAACGTCGAAAAGTATGGCCGCAACATTTCTGTCGGGATCCCCAGCCTTCGAAGACGCATTGCAACTGCCAGCTGCGAAGAAATTTACGGAGTCTGCGGATCACTCAACTATCAACAAACTCTGTATTCCTTTGCATCATGGTCCCTATGACCGACTGCTTCACTCACAACGAACGTCGCAATGTTGACAAGTTGTTTTCAATGGTTCCACATTCTTACCTCGTCGACAACAGACTCAACCTTTCATGTCCGAAACGCAGGCTGTGGTGCCATGAGTGCAAATCCTCGGGCGTTGGAAGGACTACACCACATACATCCAGGAGTTATTGGGGAATTTAACGGAAGAAATTCGTACTTGATGTTGCAATCCGGCAACTAAGGATGAGTATGGTGCACGATGCATGTGAAGAAAAGGGTGGGACGAAAGTAGGAAGGGGTTAGGCAAAATACCTCAGCTGATTCAGTTGATACGTACTTGAACTCCCTCGATGCATATGCATTCTGCATGACCATGGCATGAGCAACGCAGCTGTCCGGCCACTGCATCAGGTAACCCAATAGTACGGCATGCGCTTCCAATAGAGTAAGTCTCCTCTCACACAATATAGTTTCCAGTGTCTCGTAGAGTACCGAGGAAATCCTTTGACCAGGTACTAATACCGGTCCCCTTTGAGTTTCTCGTCCGTGCTGGCAGGCTGAGTTAACATGAAAAGTTCTACCATCAGTTTGACCGCCAGAGCCCACAACGGCCGTGATCCTGATGTGAACCTTCCGGAGGCCGCAATGTACGGGGGGGTTGAATTTTACCTGAAATAGGTATGGATCAACGGCTGGGAAAGGATTATGCTGGAGATCCAGCCCGCAGTGAGCGGTGGCCTGCCAAGTGAAAATGGTGGCGGGGTGTAGGGGTTCGGGTAATAAGGTGCGGCCGGATTGGCCGTACGGTATCATTGGTGATTTGAACTGGACGTAAATATCAGAGAAACTAGAGTGCGAATCCAGTCTCGCTGATATTCTAGTTTGAGTCTAGGATTGGCATGACGGTTCGCTGGAGCTCGGAGAGAAACGATCGAATTCAGGAGCAGCCCAGGGAAGTCGTGCAAAATACCACCGATATCACCGAAGCGGTGAAGGTTACACAAGCGGCAGTAGATAAGATTGCGAGAGCTGCTAGGGAGGTGCTAGAAGAGGCACAGGAACGCCTCAAGAAGGGGATACGGCCGATCGTCGTACCCACATCGGAAGAAGTAGCTACAGCACAAACAAGGGTGCAATATAAACCAGGTTGCTTTCATTTCGCTGTTGCAGGTGTTGCAGGCAGTGGCAAGTCAATGCCATCCGTGGAGTGGAGCCTCAGCGTCAAGAGGCCGCAGAAGTTGGGGTCATCGCAACCACGGTCGATATTCCGACCCGAACCCTAATTTGCGTCTTTTGTCCTGTTCGACGATTGCTTCACCCAGACGGACATCGCGATCTTGACGAACTGTATGAGGTTTCAAATCCCCACGTAAATCGTTCGCTCAAAAGCAGACATACACATCCGCAACATCGTGAACAAGGATGGGTATGACAGTGATCGTGACGACGCGACTGTGCGCGAGTCACTGTTCCCTAGTGCCCGCGGACGATTCATCGCCAACACGCGAGCCAACGTCAAGAAAAACCCCAAGGAAGGTGGCTTACCTGACCAACGGGTCTACACAGTCTCCAACAAGACACTGCCGTCAATTGTCAAGGACCGCTCACTAAGGTACCCTCACAAAATCATCGACGAACTGGAATTGATTAAGGATGTCCTCGACGAGGCTTGCTCTCGTCGTTGTGGAGTCCGCACCGAAGGAGACGACTGGCCAGTTTAGATAGCCTATGGGCATAGCGTTTCGAAACCGGTTTGTTACTCGCGTACGTGGGCTGTTAGATTATGTTCAGGCCATAACTGAATCGCGTGTCGAATTTCATTGGATCGCACCGGCTGATGCCGGATGCGTATGATAGCAGAGAAACACCCCAGATATATCGGTATAGCTGCCAAGGGATAGAGCAGTCGCTGTGATTGCGGCAACATTGCATCGTGCGCAAAAAGCCTTGAGGGAGTGAGTGAGCAGAGCCCAGGTGATCATCGACAGCAGGACGTCTACACGTCACCAGTTTAGGTCACTTTGAGTTTTCCCCGTCCAGCGCCGATTGAAACGGTGAGATTGCATGTACATAAGTTGCAAGTGGGTTTCTAGAAGGGAGGGAGTGAAAGACGGCTAGTAAGCAATTCTACGTACCGACAATGGTTGTAGTCACGTGCTACGAGTAGCGTGCCTACACGTGACCGCGTCGGTATCGATCACTTTAACACCGTGGCAAGCATTTGTCTTCAGCAAGCAACCCATCAACGTTAACCTCGTAGCTCAACCCGAACCGATACAACAAGCCCGTTGTAGATGTCGCCGATACTCTCCTAGGCTGTTACAGAACGACCGAAATGTCAAGAAATACTGATGCTGCCACGACGTCTCCTTCGATACCGACGCCCTCAATATCTACAGGCGAGCAGACCGCAGACGGCGTTCCCAACGAAGCCTTCGAAGCCCTCATAGATCTCTTGACATCCGACGGAATAGATGATGCACCGCCGACTTCTACCGTTCCACGAGATCGAATCACGGCGGAAGGAGCTGCGCTCAGAGACGAATCCGGAAGACTTGATTTTGAGAAGATATGCAGTATGTTTGAAGGGCAGATCCACGCGGAGAGTCAAGGAGGGACACCGGTTGGAGCTGTCGAGTCGGATCAGCGGGTGCTGGATTCCCTCGGAGGAGGCGCACAAACCGACGTGAACGATCGGCGAGATAATGTACGTCTGCTCTACGACAAATTTACCCTCTATTCTTATCGTCCTTTGTTAACGCCAACAGGTAGGGGACACGGATACCCCGAAAGCGAATCCCGTTACTGCCACCGTACTAGATTCACGACCAGACAAAAGCGGGTATCCTGACGTAGACGGCGCAGTTCCCTCGAACGATGCGCCACCGCCTCGCGATGTTCTGACCACGCCATTTTCATTCGACCAGTTAAATGACGCGCTCGGCAGTGCACGTGACGAGATGCGTACTCTTCGTCGGCAGTATGACGAACTGCAACAGTTGGTCGCAGAGAGGCTTGGGAAAGGCAAGGAACTCAAAGGATCGGAACGTAAGACGATGCAGAAGGTAGCGAGCGGAGCACAAGATTCTAAAACTTGTAGAGATGCTACTGCCTCATCTGATCTACGAGTGCCCGGCACCACCGTGCGGGATGGAACAGAGGCCGGACCTCAGATCGCCGCCGAAGGAGGTTCCAATTATGGTCCGAAGCAAGATGGTGATGACGGCATCGCTGCAGAAGTCGCCCAACTCTCTGAGGAAGAGGCAAGACGAGCATTGACGGCACGAGTTTCTCTCCTTGTACGTGGGTAACATGTCTGACCTCCTGGATAGGTCATCGCAAGTATGACGGACGTTCGTCCCTTGCTTTTACTGTCCGAAGATCCTGGCTCCGCCCCTTTCAAATCGTCGCCGTGTACTCGGGGTAACTTGAGTCCCCAGGATATATCGCGTGCCCTCGACTTCGTAGAGCGGGTCGACGAAATAATCTGGCGACGATCTTCGGTACCCACCAACTCCTCTCTCGACCCCATTTTTTCGGCGGGTAACGTTGAGGGACTTTTGTCCCGCCTTGATCTTTGGCAAAAGATGGTCCGAAGTCCTAGCGCCTGAAATCTGGTTTGAATCACTGGTTTGCGATAACCGGCGGCGGAGACGGGTATTGATAGGATGGCATCGTTGCCGTTCTGGTACGAGTATGAATCATCCTGCTTACTACTGATGGTGGCGAACAAGCGCGCGCGCGCGTAGGACGCGAACAACGCAACCCCTCGACACGATGCGAACACCTCCGTGGAGTTTATTGCACTTTGAGGTGGTGGCTTGTGGCGTTTTAATCTATTCTGATCGAGTGGGGGCTGATAATACTCGATTGTAATGATGGCTGCGATCGAGCAGCACACGTTTACCCTAAATTGCAGGAGGGTATCTAGATGCGCAGTCCTTTGCTGTAGACAATGCACAGACGGAGGTTCCAGTGGCACGAACCTTGATACTGCGACAACTTCAACATAAGAAGTCAACTGTGGGCGTTGATAATGGTCCATTGTCTGCTGTGCCTCATGCCGTGCGACGTCGTACGTTTCATTCGAACCTGGGACACGCCACTGAGAACGCGTTGTCGTTAATGGCACCGAGTCCGGATATTTTGGGTATTTCGTTGAACTGCCACAAAGCAAAGCGGTCTCAATACGATGGGAGTGTGCTTAGGGGTGGAAGACTTTACAGCTTGGCTGGCCTTAACACAGGAAAGAATGCATACCAACTTTTTCCAGTACATGCGAACAGATGCCAACTTCGCGGCAAGATCAATTCTGTCCTGCCTCTGACACTTAGGAAAGTGACCCACCTATACTCCGCATTGCCAATCCGGGCGATCAGCCTCTTGTATTTCATGCAAGTTCTCGATCCGAATTGGGTTGCATTTTTGTGGCGCGTGCTTCGTGATGAACGCGGCAACACAACATGTTTGAAGGCATGATGTTGAATTCAACATCTGATATCTTATCATTGCAAGATCCGGCTCACCCAAGCTCTTCGACGTCGTAATTGTGCCGGCTAATAACCACCCTTTTGACACAGCATGGACACGCGGTTTCGCTCAGATAGTGATATCAAGACACCTTGATTCAGATATATGAACGTGCTCGGGAATGAATGAACGAACGGCCGTCTCGCTCTTTGAAATCGAATGAGACTATCCTTTTGGGCTTCGTGAATTCTGAACAACCCGGCGGAAGGGGTGGATTTGGTTAGTATCACCATAAAATTAATGACCCTTTTTTTGCACCGACCGTGGCCCTCTGCGAAAACGTGGTGCTATGGCCCTTATATAAGCAGAAGTACATGTAAACATCCGCTGTGCAAGGAGAGGAGCTTTAGTCACCCACGTCAAAATGAGTGTGATTTGATGTACGTACGTGCGTATTTCCCAGAAATGAGGAAATGAAAATGAGGTTGTCGTCGTGCCTTCTCGAGCGTCCCGGACTTCAAATAAGTGGGCCGTCCCCTGATCGGTAGGTTGACACCTGAAAAAGGGGCAAATATTAGACGCCCCCAGCTTGAGCTCGCCGCTTCGTGAGTTCGTAAGTTGGCCAAGCCAACCGACCCGGCGCCGCCGTGGTTGCTAATCGGCCATTGGTGATCGATGATGCACGATTCATTTCAACACGTGTGTTTTCTGAACAGACCCCTCAAAGTATACCATGGTAGCCTGCAAGGATGTGAGCATTTATACCATAAATATCACGACCCTTTTTTACACCGACCAAGGCCCTCTGCGAAAACGCGGTGCTATGGTCTTTAGAAGAAGTATATATGTACATGTTGGGCTGTGCAGGGAGAAGAGCTTGAGTCACTCATGTCAAATAAGCGTGGCTTTTTGATGTACGTACGGGCGTATTTCCCCGAAATGAAGGAATGAAATGGTTTTGTCATCATGCCTTCTCGAGCGCCCCGGACTCCAACAAATGGACAGTCCCCCGATCAGTGGGTTAACACGTGCAAAGGGGGAAACACTAGACGCCCATCAGATGAGCGCGCCACTTCGTGAGTTCCGGGTTGATTGATTTGGCCTTGTCGTGGTTGCTAATCAGCCATTGATCGATGATTCAGCTGGTGTGTTTTTAGAAGAACTCTAAGTATACCATGGTAGTCTGTGGGCATGTGAGCATTCGGAACCCGTAGACGTTCAATGGGTTGCGACGATCGCGGCGCCACGCGCGACGAGCGTGGCATACTGGGAATGGGTGATTACGCGTACGAGTCGTCTCTGTGCATTGATACACACCACACGTTCATTACTTCTAAGCGGTGATCGTCGTGGACCGCCAAAATAAAGAACGTTTGTGGGGCCAGTTTAAACCCAGGTTAGTCTGTCCTACAAAAGACTTTCCCGTAGAAACTTCGAACTTCATCGGAGATGCTATGGCCCATTGTGGTGGCAGACGTCGATCGGAAAACCCGGCCGAGCTGACACCCCGGCACTCTGTCCAAGTGTGTTTTTGTGGGCTGTGAGCCAAACACACAGCAGTGATACAGCTGACTACGTATAGGCTGTGGTCACTACCTGGGTGCGGCGCGACACTAGTGCTCCACACCCGAACATACTGGTGATGGGGACGAATCGCCGTGTGTCTATAGATTGGGGATCAAGCGAGTCCCCAGTTACAGTGCACGGTGCACCGGTATTCAGACGTTTTTGAGTGAGACGACCAGCACGTTGCGTGGAGAACTCAGCTGCTGGCGAGCTGGATGACCTTGGCGCGTCGGTTGTCGGGACTGAGGTCTCCACAGTCGAGTCGTCTAATCCGACAAGGATGCCGGCAGTGGTCGTCAGTTCTTCTCCACATAGGCTCCTGCTCCACTCCAGGCTGCGATAGGGGCACAACGGAACCTTTCCGACGGCTGTGTTTCGCTGAGTTGACCCGGTGGCTCGGGGAATGCCGCCACCATGCGGCACATACGGGCAGTTCGTCCGGGTTCGCTACTTTGTTTGCAACTTACAAGTATACTTACTGGTGTGGATGGATGAATGAAATGACTTGTTCAGCGGGTCGAGGAACCTTACTTGCAAGGTTACGTCGCGTTAGTTTTCCCACGCAGCTCGCGGATACCTCTTACACCCTTCTCGCCTCGTGTACCTTCTCCCCCACTTACCAGGTGTTCACTGTACCTAGTGACCGGTTCGTGTCCCCGTGCCGAGGACTACACGTTGACTCTCCGAATACGCCAGTCGAGCGAGATATGACGCACACACGTGTGCATTTCTTTCTAGAAGGTGAGACTCTGTGCAGCGTCCTTCTCGTGAGAGAGCACGCAGACTGACTCAGCGCTGCGGGCACCGGGCGTTGGCCAACGGCAACACTGCTTTTGAGGTACTGGAAAGCTTGTTTTTTTTTTTCCTTTTTCCCTGCCATTACATAAATCGAGTATAAATAATGGCTGAGTCAAGCCTATCGTCCGCTTGGTTCTCTTACCCCACACACTATGAACCCACCCACGAGCACCCCGACGAGCTCGTCATCCGGTGCGACTCAATTGGCGATCCCGGCCTGGTTAATACCGCTTCTCGTGATCGCAGGCTTCGGTATGTCTACCTTTTCCGTTGTATCGTCTCTGTATACTCATGCACGTTCCCACCTTCTCACACAACAACTCCCCCCTCCCGTACGTGTTCACAGCGCTATTGATGCTCGCCATCTGGATAGCTCTACGCAGAGCTCCCTCCTCGCAGGGGAGCCACCTCCCGTCGCACAACTTCGAGATGACGTCCAGTCAACTCGTCGAGCCCCCGCCGGCGTATGATCCATTTTCGCCGCCTCCGTATCCCGGGCCAAAATTCCATCGGCCCCATACCGCACAGTCAAGCTGTGTTGACTCAGGTGCTTCATCGAGTTCACATAATTCGTAGAACAAGATGATACAGTTCTCTCTTCTACCCGGATCCCGAGTACGTTAAGCGCGCGTTCATGGAGTGGGGTTTTCAGAGACCCCTCCGCCTCGCAGGTTCTAGTGGAGATACCCATTATACCCTTCCCTCGATTTCTGCTTGGATAGGCGCATCGCTTCGTTGCGAACATCAGCGTCGGTGCTGGTCGCCCTCTGTGGTATACATGCCTATCCTTGTCGCTGCATCAGTCAGCTGTTAGACTGACAGCCCGCGTGCGTCGGGTTATCATGTTTCCATATCTTATGATAAACTGCATGCGATATGACGCCATGCAAAGTATCGCTGTATTCCTATACCCACGATCACAGATACCCGTGTTTACTCACGTTTCTTCTTCACATTTTTTTGCGGTCTGGAATGCACGCGTCGTATTGCCATGATGTAAACGTAGAATTATCCAGTGCTCCTGTGTCGTACTTGCTGTTTTATTTTCTCATTTCTCGATCACTTCCCCACCCATGGCACGTATCCACCCACATTGTCACTGTCATACGTAAAGCTCCATTGTAACTCTATTTTGACACGAGGCCAACTACGACGAGTACGACGGATCGGTGGGTCCAACCAGGTGTTTGTGGCATGAGTCGAGACTGTGCTCGACGCTCCAGGTCGTGTTATGAAACAGCCGCAGGCCTGTCAAGAAAAATTCCTTATGTAACTGAGTGCCAGTGTAGACGCGTCAGTGTCGGCGACACGATGCATTCCGAGAAAGGAACGAGTCTTGCGGCCCGTTGCCTGTGCCAACATTCGTGGGGATGGAAAGTGGGACCCGTTAGGGTGGGCATTTGCGCCACGGCAAAATTTTTCCCGCGTTCAGCGTCGTAGTTAGCGGACGTTTGTGGCGCTGACGCGTGTACATGTGTCCGCGAGGATGCCGGAAAACTTGGCATGTCGTACGGCGGCGTGTATGTACAAGCTTGCGATGGCTTGTCGGTGTGGGCGTACTGAAAAACAATGTGCAGTGTTGTGCATCACTGCCTCAACACGCACACCTGGGCCAAAGTCCGACCAACGTGACATCCGGATCGTGCGGGATATGTACTAGCAGTGTTACCGCGCGAGTGTTAGAAGACCGGTATCACCTGACGTCACCGACGCTTTAGAGAGAGAGAGAAACAGTGCGTGGAGCGGTCCTGCCTCATCGAGAATAACGTCATTGCTAAGCTGCTGGCATTTCCATTGAAAGGCTCGACCCAGCAGGGGGTTGAAGCTGTACGTATAGCCACCAGGGTAAGGACCCGGATTCAATCGAGCGCTCTGAAGGACAATAGGTATGTCTGCGGGGTCCTAGTATGCACATGCGTTTCCACGTCAAAGGGGCCAAAACGACCTTAATCGGGCGGAAATGAGCTCCGCGCCGACCACAAATGCTCGTCACTCGTGTAATTCCCCATCTGACGAAAAGAAGGTTCACCATTTAGAATATGGAAAGCTGTGAAACTGCCGGCAGACCCGACGGACAGACAGAGCCAAACGACAATTCGTGAAAGGCGGTGCAAGCAGAACCAGAAACGAGATAAAAACAGACCAAGCACTCACCCCCCATACGACGCTTCGCTCTCCCCAACTATCACCGTTCGATACCGTACGACGACATGGCACCGCGATCCGTTAGCGAAGGTGGAGAGATGCAGACGAAAACTGTCGTAGGTATCGTCTTGGCCTTAGGTGAGTATCTTTTTTGGCCATGGTCCGGGGCTTGCATGTTCCCATATGCCCGAGTCGTATGTGATGCCCGATTTCGCTAGTGTGCTTTATTTGCTTGGTCCTCTCGATCTGGACCCTCTCGTACTGCTTCCCAAGGCGCAAGCAGACATCATCGCCCGTGCGTATCTTCTATGTTGTAGTCGTGTTTGATGATTGATCTCGTGGTCGAGGACAGTACCCTCCACAAGAAGAAGAGCTTCCGACACGAACGCCGCCGAGCTGAGTCCACCAGCATCAGCACTCAGTCGCCATACGGCACCTCCACACACGTGCACTCGTCCCCGTCGAATACGGGAGGCCTGGGACGGTCCTCCCATGCCAAGCTCGCTGCACAAGGCTCTGCTGACTTCGCGTTGAAACGCTGTCGGAGAGTCAATTTTGCGGCGTCAAACTTGGCGGCCATTTAGCGCCACTCATTTCGCAATCCGTGACATGCTTTTGTCGCGTTTTTGCTTCCCTTTGCCCCTTTCCCTCGGCAAACTGTGAAGAACTCGCCCCCAGTTGTAACTGTAATACTACGTTTCTCTTTGCCACTGTAGTAGTACGTCGACTCTGTCATGATACCCATATTACTTCATCGTTGCGCCATTCCTCTCTCCCAATCGTTATCGAGTCTCGTGAGTCTATCGTCTGGAGAGATAATATACATACATCGGCTGGTTCGCCATGGTCATCGGCACACTGGAAGTCCGGGGTGGGTCGGGCCGAGTCGACCATGTACTCCCTAAAGTCTTCGATTGTCCACCGCCAACCATATGTCTCTGCGTGGATGAGATCCTGCAACTCGTACTTGCATTCGTTCGACGTGTTTGTTGGCTGGGACGTGCCGCACTGACAGAGAGAGACTCCGATCGCCGCGGAACCTATTTTGCGGAGTTCGTTCCGTGAGGGTTAGTGCGAAACTAGTAAAAGAGCCGTGTAGTATCATTTCTTCGTTTGGGAAGGCAGAGTGACCTCGCAAGTGCCTGGCACTATCACGTCTACTGGGTGGCAAAAATTGGAACATTCGTCCAGCGACTCTCGTTGAAGCCGTGTTCATACATCCTTCGGTGTCGTACTGCATTGTACTAGCGCCGTTCCCACCATCGTCTGACTTCCTCGCCTTTTCGCAAAACACAAGCTCTTTTCACCCCACATTATCATCTGGAACGTCCGTCGGTAAACATCGAGGACGTCCACACAAGGTCCCTCCGTCTTTTCATGGGATCACACTTACATGCCCTTCGATTAGGACGATCCTGGTACAATCTCCACTCTTCCACACCAGTACGTTTCCTTACCCAAACGTCCGTTATATATCCGCATGTCGAGCAGCACCAAGTTTCGAATGAGACGGATGTCACAATACCAGACGAAACTGCCTATCCGTGTTCCGGGCTAGTCTTCGAGCTCTGTGGCCTGGAGAAAACGCCGAGTCTTACGTACGTGTCCTCCTGGGGATGTGCTGAGCGGTCTCGCCTAGGCGAAGGAATCTCGAGGGAGCGCTGTGGACGTACATATCCTCCCCATCAACTTGGCCTGCGGCTTGAGCTTGTCAACAGCAGCGCTTTCCTACAACTTCGTATTCTTGATATCTACGTCAACTCCCATGCATGGTGCACAGACCTGTTCCGTTGTACTTCGCACGATGAGGTCATGAAGATTATGTATCCACTATCTAGCATTCGCAGACGACGGCGATTCTTCGCAAGTACTAGTCGACATATCATCACTCCTTTCGTCACAATGCAAGCCTCTAGAACTCTTTTTCTTGGCTCGTCTCTACTAAGAAACCCCTTTTGCTCGATCGCAATCCCCGCCCGATCCTCACCGAGTTTACCATCAGCTGAGTATTGCTTGCACCTTATAGCTTGAACCCCCACAGACACTGACCTGGAGGATTTGGTCAAGGTTCGGCAGCGTTTGAAGGTATCCGGACGGTGAACTCCACTTTCCGGCTCACCAAGACGTTACCACCCTTTAATATCGTAGCCCCAAGCTCACGCACTCTACTCTGGTGTTCGATGCCAACCGTATCTCCTGCTTCGTGTAGTCACGGAATCCCCCCCGCCCCCTCCCGGCGCTGAAGTATCGCTGGATTTAGTCACAGAACGTTCTCCTCGCTTGGAGTTCACAGATCCCCTGTTTCGGAAGGTGGCGATGTCGCTGCGTACCTTTCCGTCATTTTGCCGTACTTCAGAGATCGTCGGTGTCGAAGAATCGCATGGCGTGCGGGCCCCGACATGGCGTTGGATGTGTACGGAACATCGGCAGAGATCTGCAAGTGAACACGTCCCTGACCAAGTTACACTCTCTACTGACCGCTGGTATCACATATACTAGCCATTTGACGCACGGTAGAGAGTGGATCAGAGCAGAAGGTTCGTCGAGATTGGTGGTAAACCGGGAGGAAACGCTAGTTGTTAGAAAAACAAGTAGGAAGCGTAGTTCACTTGTGGGGAGAGTCGCTCGAACTTTCTGATATGTACTTACGACGACAACGATCTTATGACTATTGTCTCCTATACTCGCCGTGGTATTCCGTCAAGTCATGGCGACCTCGTTCGGAAAGCAGGGGTGATCATGCAGCATGCTACGACTCTCGGAGGACAAAACCGGACGGGTTTTAATAAGGATTTTTGATGCGGGCGGCATCGGACATGTATCCTGTTTCAACGAAAGCCTGCGGTAGGTAGGGTCATGTCGCCAGAGAGGTTACACTCTATTTCCTTAGCAGAGAGCGGAAGTGGAAGTGCCGCGAAGGTTGGAATCAGTCGCAACTTGAGGGAAGGGACACGGTAGAATCAGAAACTCGCCTGGGGAAAATGCCTCACTTAGGTGCCGTGGGCGTCGGGCGTTGTGATGAGCAGCTAGTCTTACTGTCGTATCATCGAGTCACCAACGATGGCCGGCTAGCACCGTTACTCCACTGCCTGGTTTAGATAGCCTATGGGCATAGTGCTTGGAAACCGGCTTGTTACTCGCGCATGTGCGTTGTTAGATTATGTTCAGGCCATAACTGACCGAGTGACGAATTTCATCGGACGGAGCCTCTTGATATCGGATACATTTGACTGCACAAAGTGCACAAGACACCACAGATGTATCGGTACAGCTGCCAGGGGATAAAGCAGTCGCTGTGATTGCGACAACATTGCATTGCGAGCAAAAAGCCTTGAGGGAGTGAGAGAGAGAGCCCAGGTGATCATCGACTGCAAGATGTCTAAACATCACCATTATTGGTCATCTTATTTGAAGTTTGTCCACGTACATAAGTTGAAAGTGGGGCCCTGGAAGGGAGGTAAAAGGCGGGTAGTAACTAAAATTCTACATACCGACAATGGTTGTAGTCACGTGCCACGAGTGCTGTCGGTATCGATCACTTTAACACCGAAGCAAGCATTTGCCTTCAGCAAGCAACCCATCAACGTTAAACGTGTAGCTCAACCCGAACTGATACGACAAGCCCGTCGTAGATGTCGCCGACACTCTACTGGGCTGTTACAGAACGACCGAAATGTCAAGAAATACTGATACTGCCACGACCTCCCCTTCGATACCGACGCCCTCGATATCTACAGGCGAGCAGACCGCAAACGGCGTTCCCAACAAAGCTTTCGAAGCCCTCATAGATCTCCTGACTTCTGACGGAATAGACGATGTGCCGCCGACTTCTACCGTTCCGCAATCTCGAATCGCGGCAGAAGGAGCTGCGCTCAGAGACCAATCCGGAAGACTTGATTTTGAGAAGATATGCAGTATGTTTGAAGGGCAGAACCACGCGGAGAGTCAAGGAGGGACACTGGTTGGAGTTGTCGAACCGGATCAACGGGTGTTGGATTCCCTCGGAGGAGGCGCACAAACAGACGTGGACGATCGGCGAGATAATGTACGTCTGCTCTACGACAAATCTACCTCTATTCTTATCGTCCTTTGTTAACGCCAACAGGTAGAGGACACGGATACCCTGAAAGCGAATCCCGTTACCGCCAACGTACAAGATTCACGACCAGACAGAAGCGGGTATCCTGACGTAGACAGCGCAATTCCCTCGAACGACGCGCCACCGCCACGCGATGTTCTGACCACGCCATTTTCATTCGATCGGTTGAATGAAGTGCGCGTGATGAGATGCGTACTCTTCGCCGGCAGTATGACGAATTGCAAAAGTTGGTCGCGGAGAGGTTGGGGAAAGGCAAGGAACTCAAAGGATTGGAACGTAAGGCGACGCAGAAGGTGGTGAGCGGAGCCCAAGATTCTAAAACTTGTAGAGATGCTACTGCTCCATCTGATCTACGAGTACCCCCCACCGCCGTGCGGGATGGAACGGAGGCTGGACCTCAGATCGCCACCGAAGGAGGTTCCAATTATGGTCCGAAGCAAGATGGTGATAACGGTATCGCTGCAGAAGTCGCCCAACTCTCTGAGGAAGAGGCAAGACGAGCATTGATGGCACGAGTTTCTCTCCTTGTACGTGGGTAACATGTCTGACCTCCTGGATAGGCCATCGCAAATATGACGAACGTTCGGCCCTCGCTTTTACTTTCTGAAGATCCTGGTTCCGCCCCTTTCAAATTGTCGCCGTGTACTCGCGGTAACTTGAGTCCCCAGGACATATCGCGTGCCCTCGACTTCGTAGAGCGGGTCGACGAAATTATATGGCGACGATCTTCGTTACCCAGCAATTCCTCCCTCGACCCCATTTTTTCGGCGGGTAATGTAGAGGGGCTTGTGTTCCGCCTTGATCTTTGGGAAAAGATGGCCCGAGGTCCTAGCACTTGAAATCTCGTTTGAATCACTGGTTTGCAATAACCGTCGGCGGAGACGGATGTTGATAGGATGGCATCGTTGTCGTTCCGGTACGAGTATGGATCATCCTGCTTACTACTGACGGTGGCCAACAAGCGCCCGTGTGTGTAGGACGCGAACAACGCATCCCTTCGACATGATGCGAATACCTCCGTGGATTTCATTGCACTTTGAGGTGGTCGCTTGTGGCGTTTTTGTCTATCCTGATCGAGTTGGGGTGGGGGAAGTGATAACACTCGATTGTCACGATGACTGCGGTCGAGCAGCGCACCTTTACCCTAAATTGCAGGAGGATATCTAGATGCGCAGTCTTATGCTGTGGAGAATGCAGAGACGGAGGTTCCAGCCGCACGAACCATGATACTGCGACAACTTCAACATAAGAAGTCAACTGTGGGCGTCGATAATGGTCCATCGTATGCTGTGCCTCATGCCGTGCGACGTCGTACGTTTCATTTGAACCCGGGATACGCCACTGAAGGCGTGATGCCGTTAATGGTACCGAATCCGGACACTTTGGGTATTTCGCTGATGTGCCACAGAACAAAGCGGTCTCAACTCGATGGGAGTGTGCTTAGTGGTGGACTTACTTTACAGCTTGGCTGGCCTTAACACAGGAAAGAATGCATACCAACTTTTTCCAGTACATGCGAAGAGATGCTAACTTCGCGGTAAGATCAATTCTGTCCTGCCTCTGACACTTTTAGGAAAGTGACCCGCCTATACTCCGCATTGCCAATCCGGGCGATCAGCCTCTTGTTTTTTTCACGCAAGTTCTCGAGCTGGATTGGGTTGCATTTTTGTGGCGCGTGCTTCGTGACGAACGCGGCAACAACATGTTTGAAGCATGACGTTTCAACCTCTGATATCTTATCATTGCAAGATCCGGCTCACCCAAGCTCTTCGACGTCGTAACTATGACGGCTAACCACGCTTTTGACACAGAATGGACACGGGTTTTCGCTCAGATAGTGATATCAAGACACCCCGATTCAGATATATGAACATGCTCGGAAATGAATGAGCGAAATGGCCGTTTCCCTCTTTGAAATCAAACGAGACTATCCTTTTGGGCTCCGTGGTTTCTAAACAAGACAGCGAAAGGGGCGGATTGTGTTAATATCACCATAAGCATCATGACCCTTTCTTTGCACAGGCCATGGTCCTCCGCAAAAACGCGGCGCTTCGGCCATTAGAAGAGTTACGCTGTGCAGGGAGAGGAGCTTTAGTCGCCCATGTCAAAATGAGCGTGGTTTGCTGTACGTACGTGCGTATTCCCCAGATATGAAGAGAATGAAAATGGTTTTGTCACTGGCTTCTCGAGCGTCCGGACTTCAAACAATTGGACGTTCCCTGATGAGTAGGTTGACACCTGAAAAAGGGCGAACGTTAGACGCCTACTGCTTGAGCTCACCGCTTTGTGAGTTCATAAGTTGGCCAAGCCAACCATGCTGGCCTCGCCGTGGTTGCTAATCGATAATCGGCCATTGGTGATCGATGATGCATGATCCATTTCAACACGTGTGTTCTCTAAACGGCTCCCTTAAACTATACTATGGTAGTCTGCGAGCCTGTGAGCATTTGCCACCATACATATTACGACCCTTTTTTTTCACCGACCAAGGCCCTCTGCGAAAACGCGGTGTTATGACCTTTAAGAAGAAGTACATGTGAACATGCGCTGTCCAGGGAGAGGAGCTTTAGTCACCCACGTCAAAATGAGCATGGCTTTTGATGTACGTACGTGCGTATTCCCCGGAAATGAGGAAATGCAAACGGTTTTGTCATCGTGCCCCTCTCGAGCGCCCCGGACTTTCACCGTCCCTCAGTGGGTGAACACGTGAAAACGGAAAACACCTAGACGCCCATCACATGAGCGCGCCGCTTCGTGAGTTCCAAGTTGATTGATTTGGCCTTGTCGTGGTTACTAAATCAGCCATTGATCGATAATTCAGCCTGCGTGTTTTCTGAAGAACTCGTGAACCCTTAGACGCTCAATGGGTTGCAGCGATCGCAGCCGATATCGACGCTCGCCGAGTGTGGCATATTGGGAATGGGTGATTACGCGTACGAGTTTTCTCTGTGCATTGCTACCACCTTACTTCTTAGCGGTGATCATCGTGGACCGCCAAAATAAAGAACGTTTGTGGGGCCAGTTTACTTAAACCCAGGTTGGTCTGTCCTGCAAGAGACTCTCCCGTAGAAACTTCGACCTTCATCGGAGATGCTATGGCTCATTGTGGTGGCAGACATCGATCGGAAAACGCGGCTGAGCCAACATCCCAGCACTTCTGTCCAAGTGTGTTTTTGTGGGCTATGAGACAAACACACAGCAGTTATACAGCTGACTACGGTTGTGGTCACTACCTGGATTGGGCACGTACGACACGACACTAGTACTCCGCACCTGAACATACTTTACGGTGCACCGTGCACCGGTATTCGAATAGGAAGACCAGCACGTTGCGTCGAGAACTCAGCTGCTGACCAGCTAGATGACCTTGGCGCGTCGGTTGTCGTGACTGAGATCTCCACAATGGAGTCGTCTAATCCGACAAGGATGCCAACAGTGGTCGTCAGTTCTTCTCCGCATAGGCTCCTTCTCTACTGCCGCTTACGATAGGGGCAAAACGGAACCTTTCCGACGGCTGTGTTTCGCTGAGTTGGCTCGGTGACGCGGAAAATGCCGCCTGCATGCAGCACATAAGGGCAGTTTGCTTGCAACTCAACTAGTATAGTGTGAATGAATGAAATGACTACTAGTTCGACGGGCAGACAGACTGTTCCCACGAATTATGGGGTTACCTCGCGTTGGGTTTTCTCACGGATACCTCTTACATCTCTCTCGCCGCGTGTACCTTCTCCCCACTTGCCAGGTGGTTTACTTTCACTGTACCTACTGGTTCATGTCCCCGCGTCGAGAACTACACATTGACTTTGCGACTACGCCATTCGAGGTATAATGCACACGTGTGCATTTCTTTCTAGAAGGTGAGACTATGCGCAGCGTCCTGCTCGTGAGAGCGCACCCCGACTGACTCAACGTTGCGGGCACCGGACGTTGGCCAACAGCAGCACTGCTTTTGGCGGCACTGGACAGCTTGTCTTTTTCTTTTTTGCCTGCCATTACTTAAATCGAGTATAAATAATGGCCGAGTCAAGCGTATCGTCCAAGTGGTTCTCTTTCCCCACACACTATGAACCCACCCACGGGCACCCCGACGAGCTCGTCATCCGGTGCGACTCAATTGGCCGTCCCGGCCTGGTTAATACCGCTTCTCGTGATCGCAGGCTTCGGTATGTCTACTTTTTCCTCTGTATCGTCTCTGTATACTCATGCACGTTCCCACCTTCTCACACAACAACTCCCCCCTCCCGTACGCGTTCACAGCGCTATTAGTGCTCGCCGTCTGGGTACCTCTATGCAGAGCTCCCTCCCCGCAGCGGAGCTACCTGCCATCGAACAATTTCGAGATGACGTCCAGTCAACTCGTTGAGCCCCCTCCGGCGTACGATCCTTCTTCGCCACCTCCATATCCCGGGCCAAAACACCATCGGCCCCATACCACACAGTCGAGCTGCGCTGACTTCGGTGCTTCATCGAGTTCACATAACTCGTAGAACAAGATGATACAGCTCTCTAATCGGATCCTGGCTACATTAAGCACGCGTTCATGGAATGGGAGTTTTCAGAGACTTCCCCGCCTCACAGGTTCTAGTGGAGATATCCATTATACCCATCCCTCGACTTCTGCTTGGATAGGCGCATCGCTTCGTTGCGAACCTCAGCGTCGGCGCTGGTCGCCCCCCGTGGTATACGCCCCTATCCTTGTCGCTGCATCAGTCGGCTGTTAGACTGACAGCCCGCGTGCGTCGGGTTATCATGTTTCCATATCTTATGATAAAGCACGAGTAAACTGCATGCGATATAACGCCATGAAAAGTATCGTTGTATTCCTACATATACCCACGATCACAGATACCCATGTTTACTCACGTTTCTTCTCCACTTTTTTTTGGCGGTGTGGACTCTGGAATGTACACGTCGTATTGCCACGATGTAACGTAGCTTCATGGTAACTTAATACTTACCACCCTAACCATGTCGCTGCCTTAGTCAGCTGTTGGAATGACAGCCCACGCGCGTCGGGTTATCAGGTTCACGTATCTTATGATAAAAAAGCACGAGTAAACTGCGATCACGGACACCCATGTTTACCCATGTTTTCTTTCAGTACAGACCCCAGTTTTACTTTTTTGTTTGCGGTCTGGAATGCAGATGTCGTATTGCCATGATGTGAACGTAGCTTCATCCAGTGCTCCTGTACTGTGTCGTACTTGCTGTTTTTTATTTTATTTTCTCATTCATTGATCACTTCCCCACCATGGCACGTATGTACACACATTATCACTGTCATACGTAAAGCTCCATTGTAACTCTATTTTAACACGAGGCCAACTACGACGAGTACGACGGATCGGTGGGTCCAACCAGGTGTTTGTGGCGTGAATCGAGACTGCTCGACGCTCCGGATCGTGTTATGGAAACGGCTGCAGGCCTGTCAAGAAAAGTTCCTTATGTAGTTAGGTGCAAGTGCATATCCGTCTGTGTCGGCCACGCGATGCATTCCGAGAAAGGAACGAGTATTGCGGCCCCTTGCCTGTACGGTCGGTCGGGCGTCAAAAATGCGTGCATTCATGAATAGGAAATGGGACCCGTTAGAGTGGACGTTTACACCACGTAAAGTTCCCGCGTTCATCATCGTAGTTAGCGGACGTTTGTGGCGCTGACGCGTGTGACATGGGTCCGTGGGGAAACCGGAAAACCTGGCATTTCGCACGGCGGCGTATATGTACAAGCTTGCGAGTGTGGGCGTACTGAAAAAAAAAGTGCAGTGTCGTGCATCATTGCATCAACATGCGCACCTGGGCCAAAGTCCGACCAGCATGACATCGGACCGTGCAGGATATGTACTAGCAGTTGTACCGCACGAGTGTTAGAAGACCCCTTCACGTGATGTCATCGATACATTAGAGGGAGAGAGAAACAGTGCGTGGTGCGGTCCTGCCTCTTCGAGAATAAGCGTCATTGCTAAGCTGCTGGTACTTCCATTGTAAGCTGTACGTATAGCCACCAGGGTAGGGACCTGGAGCCAATCGAAACGCCCTGAAGGACAATAGGTATGTCTGCGGCGTACTAGTATGCACGTGCATTTCCATGTCAAAGGGGCCAAAATGACCTTAATCAGGTGGAAATGAGCTCCGGGCCGACTACGAAATGCGCATCACTCGTGTATTTTTCATCTTGACGAAAAAAAGGCTCACCACTTAGAAAACGGAAAGCTGTGCAACTGCAGGCAGACCCGGCAGAGGGACAGAACGAAATAACACTTCATGAAAAGCGGTGCAAGCAGAACCAAAAACGAGATAAAAACAGACCAAGGACTCACCCCCCCAAACAAACCACGGTTAGCTCTCCCCAACTATCAGTGATAACATACGACCATATGGCACCCCTACCCACTGAAGCTGGACAGATGAAGACGACGACCGTCATAGGCATCGTCTTAGGTTCAAGTGAGTATCTTTGCTGCCATGGCCCATGGACTGTTGCATGTTCGTTATGCATATGCCCGAGTCGTATTGTGATACCCGATTTGCTAGTATGTTTTATTGGCTTGATCGTCGCGATCTGGACGATCCCATATTGTTTTCCAAAGCGCGACCAGAGGTCACCGTCCGTGCGTATCTTCTGCGTCGTAGTCATGTTCGGGGATTGATTTCGTGGTCGAGGCAGGAGGAACCTCCGACGTGAATGCCTAGCTGAGTCCATCAGCACCCAGTTGCCATACGGCACCTCATCATACGCGTGCACCCGTTGAATACGGGAGGCCAGCGACAGTTCTCCTATGACAAGCTCGCTGAATAAGGCTCTACGCTGAATCATTCGCGCTGAACGCCGTCGGAGAGTCAATCTACGGCGTGCGAGAAATCTGCAGGTGGCGGTGCCACGGCGATTACCCGATAAGGCAAATCTGCGGGGCGGCACATGGGCGGCAAGATTCCAGAGGGGTCTGAGTAGCTACTCGCGTTTTTGTTCACTTGTCTCTTTACTCTCCTTCCCTTCGCCCCTTTCCCTCTGCAAACTGTGAGGAACTCGCCCCCGATTGTAACTGTAATACCACATTTCTCTTTGCCACTGTAGTAGTACGTCGGCTCTGTGATGATACCCATACTACTTCATTGTTGCGCAACATCTTCCCCAATCGTCTTGGAATCTTGCGAGTCCATCTTCTGGGGAGAACATATACATGCGTCAGCTGGTTGGCCATGATTCCGTTGCCGGTGGTCGTTGGGACACATGGAAGTCCGGGGTGGGTCGGGGCCCAAATCGACCATGTACTCTCTAAAGTCTTCGATTGTTCACCGCCAACCATATGCCTCTGCGTGGATGAGATCCTGCAACTCGTACTTCCATTCGTTCGACGTGTTTGTTGGTTAGGACTGACGGAGAGATCTGACTCCGATCGCCGCGGAACCTATTTTGCGGGGTTTCTTCTGCGAGGCTTACCATTCCCAGTAGTGTGCCGTGAATTTGGGATCAGTTTCAAATTAACCCGCTAATTTACACCTTGCAACCTTGGGCCCCAAATTAACCAGTGTAAATTAGTGTTAATTAGCAAAATTATTAAATGGCACCAATCAACTGAAAATTCGGCTGAAATGGTGTAGATATCATTTCCCTACTCCCATACCTCCCATGCAGAAGTGCTAGGGACGAGTTGTGACGACGACAAACTGGTTGGAGGCTCGGAGGCTGGCACCTGAGTGAACCGCTGTGGTTGTCTGGGTGTGGAACTAATGATATCACGAAGCCATGGTGAACGAAGCTCAATTCCATCACACCCAGCAAGTGTGAACTTATCTCCTCGAGTATCGGAAAGCCCTTCGGTAAGGCCATGGTGCCCATTCAGCCACAATATCCCATCAAGGTCACCCGACACCACAGACTCAGACTCATCACCAGTGGTCGAGTCCTGGAGATTTGCAGGTTGGAGGAGGGGGGGCCTATATCCAGGGAGTGGGAGGTCACCTTGCACAGTAGGTTCTGGACGTTCACCTCGAGTACTCGCCTCCATGTCTCGCCAACTAACAAGTGGCTTATACAGTGCTTTCGATGTATCCTAGTGATGTCGAGTTGTTGCCAGTCAGTATAATATGAAAGCATACTGATGGAATAGGGCCATACCTCATCCCAGTTGTAGCGGTGCCACTGATGGATCTTAATATGGTCTTGCAGCATCGCAACTTCTTGCCTACTCCGGTGTGGTGAATTCAACCAAGTTATGGTGGACTGTGTGTGCTCGTCAGTCATTGAGATGGGTACTACAGCGAAGATCTTCTGTGTGAGAGGCTAGTAGAACAAAATATTACTAACTCGCCACTGGATCCATGCAGACAGAGAAAAAGTAAGCTTACCGCAAGGACATCAGCAAGTTCATCGCCTGCGAGAGCTGTCCACCATTGTAACGTACTCTGCTTCGATCGCCGCTTGTGGTTAAAGGGGTCCTCCATGTTGAGATATGATTTGAACTGCTGACGAAGCCGATTGAGTGCGTCAAAAGGTGTATACTTCAAAAGTGCTGGGTTGCGCAACTTCATTGCAGCAGCGGGATCTGTCGCACTGCTCCCTGCCTCATACACATCACCATACTCATGTTTCAAGATACGCTGTAAGCCCAGTCCAGCTCGTTCAACCATATCCTTTGGAGGCTTGGTGGAACAGGCGACACTACTCCCAATCCGACTAATGACAAGTGTTGGCATGCTTAGTGGGTTGATCTCCTTGTAGACAGGTGCATTCCGATAATCTATGTACCATTGGTGAGGTGGATATGGTCAGTAGAGGAATAGTTTGCACTACAGTGAGTTGACACACCGGGATTGCAGACAAATGCCGTGATATACAGGTCATGCGACTGTGGGGTTTCATTGACCAACTCATTGAAACGGCTATTCGCAATGCGGCGAATATCTTCCATTGTTCTCAGCTCCAGACCGAACTCATTTTTTCGAAAGTCTTCCTCGTGCTGTGACATTATCCCAAGGAAGACGTAGTAGACGTGGTCAGCAGTAACATCTGCCGCTTCAAGAACACGTAGCCCTTTAGCCCATGGTCCAGTTGCTTGAAGGAGTTTGGAGAGCGCAACTTCAAACAGAAGCCTTTGTCCCCCGGGCGTGAACAATGCATTGAGACCCTGTCATAAGATGAGATAAGCCATACGAACTCAAATGATTGATTTTGACCAACCATGATGTTTATGCCTCTCTCTACGAGAGCCATGAATGCAGGAAGCCCACGTTGGATTGAGAGTGCTGACCAGTAAATAGTGCCAAACCGTGTCTCGCCAATGTACTCTAAGCCATGACGTATCCCAAGGCATGACCGCTGGTAGTTGAAGTGCTCCATTGTGTATGTAGAGCGACTCATGAATGCCAGTATTGTTCGGACCTGACTGATGACCTACAGCAACCAACACCATCAGAGCTTACTGGCCTTGACTTCGGATAAACTCACCTCTGCAAATTCAGGTAGTAAACAAATATCCTTGATGGCGAGATTCAGCAGGTGACATCCATCTTGAATGTTCAGGATGTGAGGGTACTTTTCACAGAGGAGCTTTCGTGCCTTCCGGGTATTTCCAGTATTGTCAGATGTTACTGCACAGAAGTTCCATGGTCCAATCTTTGCAATTGTCTGTCATTCACGTTCTAAGCTATTCATAAAAATGCAGAGATGCATGATGGTACTCACACGTTCGAGCACTTCAAGGATATATTTTGCTGTGTGACTCAACTGTGACGCATCATCCAGCTCCATGCAAAATGCACGGCGTGTGGCTGTTGTGACATGAACACTGTAAGTTGACTTGGGCCTTCGTATTTTGCCACCATCAAATGTGATCGTCAAGTTTCGACAACCTGACAAGAACTTATCAATGGCTGAGGTAATCTTTGCAGCCTCGTTAACAATCAATTTCTCCGTGAGTGTTGTTGACGAAGGTGGTTGATAGTAGGGGTTTAGTGCAGCCATCATCTCTTTCCATTCGGCTGAATCCACCACTTTGGGAGGAATCCTGCAGCAGACAATACACTTCATGAGATGGTAGTCTGCCTTCTCCTTTTGTTTCTTCTTCCCTTCGTTGGCAACAATTGTCGTGAGTTTGGTACTCCCTGAGTTCCTTTTTTGGTTTGTGCCAGTGGTACGGACTGTACGGTGACTTTCTCGACATCCATCTCCATTGCTGAGGACTCCATTTCAGGTGTGGGGCCAATGGCTTTGGAACTCAATGCTTCGACACATTTCTGGCGAAGTTTGGCATCAATGTAAGTGCACTTTGCCAAATGGCCGAGTACTCGCTGACGATTTCAAGGGCTTGCCCATGTCTGGTGGCAACCCTGGCTGCCAATACATCTGATTAGGATCAGACCGGATTCCTCCTGTTTGTTTTCAGGGGTTTGCATCACCATTTCTTCTTTCCCCTTTAAGCAGCAGCGCCTGGATCCCTGTCGTAACAAGGGATGCATTCGTGCACCCCCATTTCGACTGTCTTCAATCTCGGGTAAGTCAGTATAAGCTGGATTGGCATTGCTGTTCAGCAGCTTCGTCTCTGATTTTTCTAGCCTAGGCCGTGTTGAAATATTAGACGGATACACTACGGCTATACGGATATATGATACCCGGTCACATGATGATATAGTTCCATATCATTCTATGGTGTTCTCTTGTACCGGATTACCGGTCTTTATTGTTCTAGCAGAATGACAGAGGTAACCTAGAAAGGAAGGTCCTCTTACTTACAGATATAGTAGTAGTTTAGACGGTGACAGACACACCTGGTCTGTGCGCACCAGTTATGTATATAAGGGCCATGTCTTAGCCCAGAGTACGGTAGAGCTCCCAATCTCTAACGTGTTACAAACACAAACTACTCATTCCTACCTTCAAGTCCAAAGACTCAACTGATTAGCTTAAGGCAAGTGTTCGCCTTAGCTCTCACCCCATAAAAACCCTCTGCGCAATAGGTTATGAGCCCCGAGCTCATTGTCTAACGGACATTTGCTTCTGAGAGAGACGTCTGTCATAGCAATGCCGTTAAACGGACCTGAGGCGCTAGGTTGGGCTTTGGCCATTCTAGTCGTTTCGTTGGTTCTAGGCCATGCTCAGGCTACGCTTCTATTTTCACTTTATGGCGGTTCTTTTTCACTTGCTGTGGTTATGTCCTGCGTCATGTGGGGAACTTTCCTAGGCATTCCATCGTGGCATGGCATTTTTGCCGCTTATCAAGAGTACCATATCCGGCTCGGTCGCTTTCGCGAGCTCCGAGTTCGAGCTGCCGTGACTATTGAAGCAAGGGAAGTACCGGCTTTGCCGAGAACCGAGCGTTTGGCTTTGCCACGCTGGGATCCTCCTTCATATCAGGCTCTCGAGATCCGGGACTTGGACCTTGAAGCCGATTTAGATCCGGTTCCTCCCTATCCGATGTCTCCACAGGGGTATCCAATGGTTCTTTCGGAACCTTTCGACCTTTCGGTTGAGGAAACCCAGGAGCTCCATCGTAGATGGGTTGAGATGCAGCCCCAGCACAGGGCTTCGCATGTCGGCATAATCGTTAGCGATAGTATTCGCATGTTACAAAGGTGGCGTAATATCCGATTTGGCTCTGTTCCTGATCCTTCAACGACTTCTTTACCCCATTTGGTTGAGGAGTTACCTCCCACACCGACTCCCGAAGGAGATGATGAAGGATCGGACTTGAGTCATCTCGAGTTTGATCTTTTGTAGTCGCTTCTCTCTTCGTCTCCTCTCGAGTTCATAGGCTGATGCCGCTCCTGCCTTTGCAGATGTCGGCCGTCGTTGTAAACAGGAACACCCTTACCGGACCACCAGCGTGGGCATCCCGACCCTTTCCTATTGCTGTCGAGAAGGAAACCGCTCTGGCAATGGAAAAGGCGAGTACGACGGATGACCCATCGCACAAACGATATGTCGAACATATAATCGGATTCATCGAGGAGATCTATCTCCCTAAATGCCCGAATTGGAAATATGCCATTTCCCAACATCGGACTCAATATACACGTTCTCCGTTCCCATGGCACATCATACCTTCTATTGCCATGGAACAAACGTGGGAGTCTATTCCCCGAAACTTCGCCGACCGCTGCCCTGAGGACGAACCTCTCGTAAACCAGGAAGTTCATCTAACCTTCCATGGATTTCTCGTAAACTGTCTACCCAAAATCTCCGCTGCATCTACTCCACACGCCCGTGCTAATTTCAACGGCAGAGATATACCGTCGTTGACTTATGAAGATCCTGCCCTCGAAACCGTCCCAGCCTTTACACTCACAAACGACATCTTCTTCTACTTTAGAGGAAGAGTCCATCCCTGCTACGATTACCGAAAGTTCCACGGGATCATCCCGGCTCTTCGGATTTGGAACCAGCATCTTGAGCGCGATTTCAGAAGAGTTTGGACTTCCAACTCAATCGACCCAAGACACGTTCCAAGGATCCTCCAAACGAGACACCGCGACGGTAGAGTCTCGTTTGATCCCAAAGTCGTACTACTCCTTATGGAAAGATGGGATGTCATCACGTGGGGTATGGAGCAGGATACTGGACGAGCAGGATATGATACGGAGAAGGAGCATCTCTGGTGGAGATCTCCTAGCGGAAGTACAAACTGGATCTGTTGGCCCTCTACAGCATCGATTTATGCAGATCTGGAGAGAGAATGCGAGAAAGGTTCTGGAGAGGCTATCCCTCCTGCACGTCCCAGAGGAATTTATCGGCGGAATCGTCGATCAACATATGCGGCAGCAAGTATCAAACCAATTCCCTCTTCCGGGGTTTCTACGTGAACCATACATTGGCTATGGCACTACCCCGTACTATTCGATAAGTAGAGAAAACCATATGCCCCTCAATCTGTTTTATATAATGTGTTCCGAAAACTTGAGATATTCTCAGTTTATTCTGCAATTTATTTGTGGCATCCACGAAGGATTGACAGAAGACGGAAATCCGTCGGAATCATTATTGGATTTGTGTCATCCATGGGCTATGGCTTATCATTATTTCCCGGATCTTGGATTTACCGATCTGGAGGCACTTCGAATAGGAAGATGGCGAATTACGGCTAAGGGGAATAGTAGACCGATAAAGGAAAAGCGAAAAAGGAATAAGGAAAAACAGTGTTACCACAGAGCGCTGAGACAGAGAAATAACCGTGCATACCGAAAAGCGAACAAGGCTTTTGTGTCAAGCTCAGATCAGGTCGATGACTTGATACTGATGCTCGAACATTTCTAGATGGCAGATCAAAAAGAAACCTCCGTGTCCAAAAACATCCCGCGCCTTAATGGCTCAAACTACGCATCTTGGAAGGCTATGATCAAAGGATACTTTATGACACTTGACGTATGGGGAGTGGTTGATGGGACAATCACATTACCCGCAGCAGGACCTGACGCTTCTATCGCGGCCTGGCATACGAAGAATCAGAGAGGAATGGGAACCATTCTCTTGTATTGCGACCCTGTTATCTCCGTGTCCTTGGACTCCAAGAACACAGCAAAGGAAATGTGGGACCATTTGGCTACCACATATGGCGCACCAACGGCCGTGTCGGCCTACACAGACTTCCTTCGTCTGATGAAACTAAGGATCAATCCAACCGACGACTTGGGATCCAAGCTCGCCGAGTTCAATATGGTCTTAGGGGCGCTGGCTACCCAGCAGTTGGCTATTGCCGAACCCTTACAGTGCATGATCCTTTGTGGCGCCTTCTCGGATAAATGGGGACAGGGTCCCGTTAATATTCTTTCGTCGGTCCAGGCAAAGGACCTTAAAATCAATGACGTCATAGCTCGTCTAAAAGAATTATCGTCTCACCGAACCGGACAATCAAATTTGCCAAAACTGGAATCCAGAATTCAGGCAACATCATCTCAACCGTTACTTAACCGACTCTCAAAACCACCTCGTTGTCGTAAATGCCGAGGAAAACACTCAACAGAACAGCATATCGACCAGGGACAGTCTTCCCAGGGTCGTGGATCTTTTAGAGGAAGAGGCCAGAATCGTGGGGGAGCGCCTTATCAGCGCCAGCAACCCCAACAACAACAGCAACAACAGTATCAACAATCTTCTCGCGGAAGAGGCAGAGCTCGTCGTGGTCGTGGAAAGGGTCGTGGCCGTGGTGGCTTCCACACGGTTGACTTCACTGACATTCCTGAGGAATCCCAGGAGTATGATCAGGAGTACGACCAGCAATATGATGACCAGGAAGAGACCGGTCAGTATGATGACCAGTACGACGAGGGATATGAATCCTATAATGTCGAGGTTACGGCCCTTGACATAAACACTGCCAACCGCTTCGAGGAATTCGAAGAAGAAGATATCACTCCTGTTCCCGTACATATTCCGGAACCAGTTGAGTACGTTGTTAATCTGCCTCAACCTCAGGCAATTGATCCATGCATATGTTCTATCTGTCTCCGCAATCCAGCCAACCGAGCTCGTCTTCGGTTACTACAGAGTGTTCCCGTTCGCGGTGGAGTTCAAACTCTGGAGAGGACCAACGAGCGATGGACATCTGTTGAATCAGATGACCAGTGCCATAACGGAACCTCCGACTCCAGTCTTGGACATAATCGATCCGAGAGTTCCGAGGCACAGGTTCAGTTGCGGGTGGATAGTGACGTTCCGAGAGAGGAATTGTTATCATACGATCATACAGGCTCTAAGACTTCTAGGCGTGGACGCCGTGGAATAAAGGTTACCTTACAGGAATTCCATGCTTCGGTATCCGAGCATAGGTATCCAGAGCCAGTACGATACGTTAACATTCCTGATGATTATCATCTTGATGTCCTAGGAGCCTCTGGCTTCTCTTACGGTTGTAATGATGACGAGTTTTCTTTGTATCCTTGTGAACTTGAGGTCAACCCAAGTACTAACTTTGTTTCCAAGAACTGCAGGTGGATGTTGGACTCTGGTTGTACACATCACGTGACACCATACCGGAAGGATTTCATGACTTATTCTGTCATCAATGAAACACAATTTGCCGGAACTGCTGGTAATGAACCAGTACGCCTAAAAGGACGAGGAACTGTTGTCCTACGTCTGGAAAATGGAAAGTACCTGACACTCCGTGAGGTCATACATGGAGAGTTTTCAAAACGCCTATGTTCCCGAAATCAGCTGTTAAAGAGCGGTTATACTGCTACAGCTACGAAACGACATGAAGTGATCCGTACACCCGATGGTCGTGTTGTCCTCAAGGCGGAATGCTTGTCTTCATCGCGGTTACACTGGTTCTATGGAGTACCTGTCCATTCCTCCAGTGTCCTACGAACCGTAGACCTAGGGATTGTTACGAAGGATGATTATACTCTTTGGCATAATCGCCTTGGACATCCAGGCGTATCAGTAATGAAAAATTGCAAGCGTCATATAAAGGGTATTCCTGCTGAGCTAATCGCGAAACCCTTAAATTCCTGTCGAGGTTGTGCTCAAGGCAAACTTGCATCTGATCCGTTCCACCCTTCTGACAAACGGGCTTCTGCACCACTTGCATTAGTCCATGGGGATTTATTGGAACTACCCAATGAGTCGTATTACCGCAGTCGCTATGTTCTTACACTGCTGGATGACTACTCCTCTTTTGGTTTTTGCTTGTATCTGAGACAAAAGTCCGACACCCTGGCCAGGTTCACAGAGTGGTTAGCCACTGTTGAACGGCAATGTGGTTGCATGTTGAAGACTTTTCGTTCGGATCGAGGGGGAGAGTTTATGGGAAAAGAGTTTAAATCTCTCCTCAACTCCAAGGGTATTGTCCATGAGCTTTCTATTGCTCATCAACCACAACAGAATGGGAGAGCCGAGCGGTTTAACCGCACTATACTTGAAAAGGCTGGATCGATTCGTCATCATGCTTGTGTTCCTAAACGCTTTTGGAACTTTGCTTTTGACTCTGCATTACACGTTTACAATAGGACTCCTTTGCGTAGGTGCAATTGGAAGACTCCGTGTGAACTGTTCCTTGGAAAAGTACCCGACATATCTTACCTTCGAGTCTTTGGATGTCTAGCTTACGTCTGGATACCAAAAGAGTTACGAAAGGATAAGCTGGAACCTCATGCCGAGGAAATGGTTTTCCTAGGTTATGAAGTAGCCACTAAAGGCTATCGCTTTCTGCATGGGCAGAAAGTAATTATCGCTCGCACTGCAAAGTTTGTCGAAGATGTTTTTCCTTATTGTACGGATGAAAGGAAAGAAAACAAATCCGATAACCATGACCAACCAGTAACAGACCAACCACCAGAAGATGGAAACATTCCTACTGATGAACAGATGGATAATGGGCCTGATCAGCCAATGGACGGGAGACCCCAATCCCGATCACAAAGTCCAGAAGATTTTAACCCACCGGGGAACGGTGATGAAGACCAGTATCCAGGACCTCCGGATATTCCACCACAGAGAGCAGTTCCTCGTTCCAATCAAACACCCTCACAAAATATTCCTCAGAAAAGGCCTATGCCTAGAGAATTCAATCGTCGCATAACTCGACCTCCACTCAGACCTGGAAATGTTTATGGAGAAAGACGTCATCCAACTGAGATAGAGAGAGAGATTCGAGATAAGCAGGATGCTTTGCACGATATTCTTAGGAGAACAGAAGAAGGAGCAGAACGAATCAAAACGGCGATCCGTGAAGGGAGATTCGAGGATCTCCATACTCATCAGAATGATGAAAGGATTCGTCAGGCTAAGGAGACAGTACAACCTCCACCTTCTAGTGAGGATCAGCCTTTGGCTGGACCTTCGCGTTTTCCAGGAGCTCTCGAGGAAACCTCGAAAGAAGAGATGAGCTTTGCTCAGGTCTTGTCTGCGCGCATAAAACAAGCTCCGGAACAGTATAGGGATGTCTTACGACTACCCAAAACTGAACAAACTAAGTGGTTTGACGCGATGAGGGATGAAATGAAATCGATTGAAGAAAGAAAAGTATGGACACTTGTGAAACCTCCTTCAGGAAGAAAGCTGGTGAAATCAAGATGGGTTTTCGCTGTTAAGAGCGATGGTCGTTACAAAGCTAGGCTCGTCGCCAAGGGATTTACTCAAGAGTATGGAATTGACTTTGAAGACACGTTTTCTCCGGTCGCACGATTTGAAACAGTGCGGATTCTCTTAGCTCATGCTGTGCAGAACAACTGGGAAATGGAGGCTGTAGACGTTAAAACAGCATTCCTATATGGCAAGCTAGATGAAGAAATTTATATGGAACAGCCGGAAGGATTTAAAGTCAAAGGTCATGAACATATGGTTTATCGGTTGCTGCGCTCCCTATATGGTTTGAAGCAAGCAGCACTCTCCTGGAACAAAGAGTTACACCAATCGTTATTACGAATGGGTTTTCTCCGATCCAAAGTTGATGCCGGTGTTTATTTCTACAACTCAAAAGCCGGACAAGTTGTCTTCTTGGTTTATGTGGACGATGGACTCTTTCTTGGTTCACACAAAAACCTGCTAAAGAAGAAGAAGGACGAGTTTATGAAAACATGGGAATCTCGAGATCTTGGTGAGGTAAAGGAGTATCTTGGAATCCAAATACGCCGGAAACGCCAGACTAGAGAGATCTGGTTAGATCAAATTCCTTATGTTGAAAAAGTCGTTAAAAGGTTCAGCATGGAAAATGCGACTTCTGTTCGCACGCCTTTACCTTCTGGTTATATCCCGGAAAAACCACCGACTTCTTATCAGTCGACTTCTCAACTCAGATCCAGATATCAATCGGTTATAGGGTCATTGCTTTATATGGCTCTGGGAACGCGTCCAGACATTGCATATTCGGTTATCCGAATGTCGCAGTATATGTCTAATCCCACCGATCTTCATCTTAAACAGGCGCTTCATATAGTTCGATATGTGGCATCCACACCGAATCTATGCCTGCATTATCATGGAAAAGAGAAAAGGATTTATGGTTTTGCTGATTCCGATTGGGCTTCAAACAAAGATACTCGTCACTCAACAACTGGCTTTGCCATGTATTATGGCAACTCCCTAATTTCGTGGAGATCCCGAAAGCAGAAAACAATCGCTTTGTCTTCAACTGAAGCAGAGTATATGGCGATGTGCGATGCTGCAAGACAGGTTAAATGGCTTGATATGCTCTTCAAAGAATTGTCGTTCAAGTTGGACAAAACCATTGTTTATTGTGACAATATGGGTGCTCGCTTTATAGCAGAAAATCCTGTGTCAGATGGTCGATCCAAGCATATAGACATTCAGTGGCACTTCGTTCGTGAATGTGTCGAGGAAGGGTTATTTGCCATAGAATATGTCAATACTACTCGTCAACGAGCAGATGGCTTAACCAAGTCTTTAACGTGGCAGAAGTTTGAACAAAATCGCTCGTCATTAGGCCTGGTAACCAGGACAAATTAGAGCGAGGGGGAGTGTTGAAATATTAGACGGATACACTACGGCTATACGGATATATGATACCCGGTCACATGATGATATAGTTCCATATCATTCTATGGTGTTCTCTTGTACCGGATTACCGGTCTTTATTGTTCTAGCAGAATGACAGAGGTAACCTAGAAAGGAAGGTCCTCTTACTTACAGATATAGTAGTAGTTTAGACGGTGACAGACACACCTGGTCTGTGCGCACCAGTTATGTATATAAGGGCCATGTCTTAGCCCAGAGTACGGTAGAGCTCCCAATCTCTAACGTGTTACAAACACAAACTACTCATTCCTACCTTCAAGTCCAAAGACTCAACTGATTAGCTTAAGGCAAGTGTTCGCCTTAGCTCTCACCCCATAAAAACCCTCTGCGCAATAGGCCGCTTGTGTTGTACATGTGGTAGTGTACTAGCTGCCTGACCTGTGAATTTTGGAAGCTACCAGTTTGAGTATGCTGTTAACTTTCTGCCTTGGATCAACAGTGTCTCCTTACCATTGTATTGGTAGATTTATATGCATTTTCAGCTGCTGTGATCAGGTCGTCAAGCCATTTGTGGAGAATGGGGACTTCAGGGTCAGAAGCAAGGTCGGTGAGCCACAACTTGAAGAGATTGGCCAGCTTATTGAGATCAGGGCCTTGCTCAGTAAACTGTATTGGACCATTGTGCCAGTGACCGAGTCGTATCTCAAGTTGACGGTTGATGGCACCAACGTGACCTCTGTCTTCTACATCCTCGTCATCCACAAGAAAGAAGCTGAAGTTGTACATGCTCATCCCGCCAGGGTCCACATGGGGTATAGAGTCTGGTAGGTTTTCCAGGTAGAGGTGGAGAAGGTCCACTTTGGTCTCCGTTGAACTGTCCATAGGCGTAGTAGTTGAAGACACCGTACACCTTTTCTTTTTTTCTAACTAATCACAAATGATGATGTTGGCACCTGTCAGTGCTGTCACCGAGGTCACCCCCTAATTAACACAAATTTACACCCAATTTTGGAGCATCTCAATTTAACAGGGTTAATTAGCGCTAATTAGCAGTGCTAATTAGCAAGTGTAAATTAGCAGTGACCTATTTCACGGCACACTAATTCCCAGTAAAGAACTGTGTACTTATCATTTCTTCGTTTGGAAAGGCAGAGTGACACTACCACGTCTGCTGGGTGACAATAACTGGAAGTACATTGTCCAGGGACTCACTCTCTTCGTTATCCAGCTAGTGCGGACGATGACGACCGATTAGGCTTTTCGAAACCTGCCTGATATCCACGCACGTACATCGTCAGACTATATTCATGCCATAGTAACTCACATGGATGAGTAAACATCGAGGACATCCACACAAGGTCCGTCCGTCTTTTCATGGGATCACACTTACATGCCCTCCAATTACAACGATCCTGGCACAGTCTATGGCCATCTCCACTCTTCCACATCAGTACTTTTCTTTACCCAAACATCTGCTACATATCCACATGTGGAGCAGCACCAAGTTTCGAATGAGACGGACGTCACAATACCAGACGAAACTGCCTTCTATATTCTAGGCTAGTCTTCGAGTGTTGTGGCCTGGAGAAAACGTCAAGTCTTATGTATGTGTCCTCCTGGGGATGTGCTGAGCAGTCTCGCCTAGGCGAAGGAATCACGAGGGAGTGCTGTGGATGTACATATCCTCCCCATCAACTTGGCCTGCGGCTTGAACTTGTCAACAGCAGCACTTTCCTGAAACTTTGTATTCTTGATATCTACGTCAACTCCCATGCATGGTGCACAGACTTGTTCCATTGTGCTTCGCACGATGAGGTCATGAAGATTATGTATCCACTATCTAGCATTTGCAGACGACGGTGATTCTTTGCAAGTACTAGTCAACATATCATCTCTCCTTTCATCACAATGCAAGCCTCTAGAACTCTTTTTCTTGGCTCGTCTCTACTAAGAAACCCCTTTTGCTCGATCGCAATCCCTGCCGGATCCTCATCGAGTTTACCATCAGCTGAGTATTGCTTGCACCTTATAGCTTGAACCCCCACAGACACTGACTTGGAGGATTTGGTCAAGGTTCGGCAGTGCTTGAAGGTATCCGGACAGTGAACTCCACTTTCCGGCTCACCAAGACGCTACCACCCTTTAATATCGTAGCCCCAAACTCACGCACTCCACCCTGGTGTTCGATGCCAACTGTATCTCCTGCTTCATGTAGTCACGGAATCCCCCCTGCCCCCTCCCGGCGCTGAAGTATCGCTGGATTTAGTCACAGAGTGTTCTCCTCACTTGGAGTTCACAGATCCCCTGTTTTGGAAAGTGGCGATGTCGCTGCGTACCTTTCCATCATTTTGCTGTACTTCGGAGATCATTGGTGTCAAAGAATCGCATGGCATGCAGGCCCCACCTCAGGCACTACTTTTCGGTAGTAATAGAACTCTTTTAGATAGGGTTCTTTTGACACGAACAACGGGTCAAACAGATCAACCATCCACACCGGTAAATTCCGAAACATTCTATTCTTAGAATATCCTCTTCACATCACTTCCATGTGCTCCCTTTCGTTCTTCGCAGATGGTCCGCTCGCCCTCTGGATGCCGCTCCAGCAACCTTACTCCCCTCTGGAGAGTGTTCCCGATGTTTTTGGTAACCCTCTGGCAGATGCGTGGCTACCACTGCTGGAAACCCTTCAAAATCTTCGGTGTGTTTCTTCTCTTGTCTACTTTTTTTGTGGCCATGGCTCCCAAGCCAAGTACGGGAACATGAGTGGCCCTCTCTAGTACAACGAAGGGGTTGGGCCATCATTTTACCTCCCCTCGAAAAGTCAGAAATCCACAGAAAACTCAATCCTTTATTTCTTTTCCAGGCCAAAGCAGCAAGCGGCAGCGCCTTCTAGCCCACCTCAATGACCTTCTAAACCACAATGCTACCTCAACACCTTCTAGCAAACCAAGTGTTGATACTCCTCCTGAAGACCTCGTGGATATGGAGATGATGGTCATGACTGACACTGAAGAAACCAGTGACCATGAGCATTCTATCCCACAACGCGTCTGCCATGATCACTTCTTTAACAGCTGGAAGTTGGTTATCTCGACCATAGTCCATCCATACATGCAGTACCTTTCTGAGATGGTCGGAAAGCCACTGGCTCAACAAGTTTCCTTGCTTTCTGCATGTTCAAAAGATTGTGATAAGAGACACACAAACATTACTTGCTTGTATTTCGACTGTAAGTTCATCATTATTCTGCATGCTTAAAGTGATGCTAATTACTCCTTAGCATTCACATCCATCACTGTCTGGTGCTGTGAATGTGTCACTCTTCTGCAGTTACTCATCTGCAATGGCCTATTTCCTACCGCTCCATCACAACCTTGCATGGCAGTTTCTGTGGAGCTTTTAGGGTTTTATTGTGCACTTTTCGAGCACTCTTGTGATGCTGTTAATGCTCTCACATCTGCATTGCACACACAGTATGTTCGACGAGGTTTCCACCTAACCAAAAAAGATGTGCGTAATTACTTGTTGGAATAACATTATTGTATGCAATGCCAATTCAGGGCTCAGTTATTCTTGAACTGTTTCATCAGAGTCTGGGTCATGCCATCCAGTGGTATGATATTCTACAAGTCGAGATCGAGAAGAATGTAGTGGACATACTACAGGAATGTTGGGATGCTGCTTCAAGTGCTAGGATACTTAGAGAACCACTCTCCCCCCCCTCGTTTCCACCTTCTCCAACCAAGCGCCATCTTTCCCCAGGTTCATGTGCACCCACTTTAGTTCAGCGCTGTCCCACATGTTTTGGAGGGCAAGACTTTGGGCGCCTCCTGGATAATGGTGGCGATATACACGTTGCGATGGACGGTAATTTTCACCATCGTCACCGGCGCTCTGCGGGTGACTGTCCACTGTTTTACGACCCTGTTTATTTCCTTCCAAAATCGCAAGTCAATGATGTCGGGCAGCGGATTGACACTGCACGCAAGTGGCCTCTGCGACAATGTAATATGTCAGTACCTGATGAAGCTATCGACCAGTGCGAAAATTCATATGAAGCAGCCAATGGGAAGAAACAGAAAGCGGCAATGGAAAGCTTCGATGATACTGGTATTATGGCACTCATCTGTCACCATGACATCCCCCTCTTTTTTGCAAATATCGACACTCCTGGTGAACAGCAGAAGTACAGTGTGGCGCTAACCGAACATCTTTTTTCCCTTATCCCCTTAGAGGCAAATGTGGTCATCTTGTATGATGTTGGCTGTGTGCTGGCACGATCACTGATGAAGGTACGTAGACCATTTTATTCATGACGCTCCTACTAACAACTCTCAGTATGATATCCTCAGTCCCAACCTCACCTCCCGCATACAGTTCACTACCACTGCAATGCATGCTTATGGGCATGAATGGGCATGCCAACTCATATACAACCCTCGCATTATCAAAGGTTTGGGCTTGTCGGATGGCGAGGGTATGGAGAGGCTCTGGTCTCGCTTCATCAGGCTGATTGGTATTGAGCATTCGTCTTTGGTAAGTGCTACTATAACTATACTTGCTTGATATTCAACCCATCTTTAGCATCAGTGCCGCATTTGGTTGATTGACCGGCATGCTGCATCTGTTGCCAAAGATATGGTCATTGACCTTAGTGACTGGCTCAGGCATCATCTCAAAAAAGGCATTCAGGAACAAGCTTCTGCCACACAGGAGGTTCTAGACCAGTGTGAACTTGACGTATCTGAACTTTGGAAGCAGTGGTCGAATCAACGCGCTACTCAACTCTCTACCAGAGCGTGTACATTATTCATTTACCTCCGCCACGTTTACAGGCTGAACACTATACAGATGCACCTGCGTGGCTAAAGAAAGAACTCAATATTGTTCTTGCCCTCCAGACTGAACTTGATGGCTCTGAGAGAGCGTTGCAAGGAGTTCGAGTTATTGTTGAAAAGGGTCCAGCATCCCAATGCTCTCTCGATGCTCTCGCTAGCCTTGAACACGGTCACGACTGGCTTCTACACAAGGTCGACACACTTTATTCCTTGCTGAATATTCAAGACAGATTTCTGGAGTTAGATGGCATGAGTTTTGAATTCGTGCAGACCCTTCTTCTCACATGAGATCTCAAAATCAACATTCACAAACGAGTGGTCGGAAGTTTTTTTGAGTGGGACAAGCTTGACAGTGCTGTTGGTGGTAAACAGAAGGTGTTAGGTAACGTTCTTCTGAAGTTGCAATATCGATCTCCCTGACAGCACATCCCAGGCACAAAGCTTCACCAACAGACGCAGAAGGCCATTGCCAGATGGCAACCAGCATTAATGTCCGCTGTCATGCACCAAAGGTGTTTGGTGACATGAGCATGGACCCAAAAGCTGAATGATGAAGAACGGAGAAGCCTAGCCCTAATGCGCAGAATGACTGGAGTGTCTAGCAGTCATCCATTGCACAAGAACCACCCTTAACATTAGGGAAGAAACTGCTCCAGCGCTGAATAAAAGTTTTCGAGCACCAGTTTATGGCATTCCAATTTTTCAAATATCTCAGCCATTTCTAAAGATATCTACATCATTCCCACGCTCACAGAAAGCTCTCGACCATGCCATCCTGCCTACCAAATTTGGTGACGATCCTCGCCCTCCATGATTTTCTGCATCATTTCTGCCAACAAACGCCCATTTTGCCACTTTTTATTGTAATGGCCACCTCTTTGACGATCTCTTCGCTCATCCCCTTTGCCAGGGAGAATAACTATGAGTACTTGCCAGGAATCCCCACTAGCATTTGCCCTGAAGCCTCCTGGTTCATCCCTCCCTCATCCATGACCTCCCATCCTATCACTTTGGGACAGCGAGTTCTCCTTGTCAGTCTGACATCGAGGAGGACTTTCTTTAGTCGTCTCAGGTCTGTTATCAGGCTTGAAAAATCATATGTGGTTGTTTCAGTTTCTCCAGTCGAAGAAGCATATGGATCCTTCATCCCTGTGCCCTGCAATGTCTACCTCTCAATCTCATCCTTCATCCTTCCAAAATTGTGACAGGTTCAATACCAATTACTGTCATCCAGTCTATCTGATTGCATTTGTGATGAATTTGAGACACTTCTCCCTGCTCTCATGGGAGAAGATGGCCCTTCCTCCTCCTCAAACCCTCCAGAACACTAGCTGCAGCTAATGCAGGTTGCTTTACAGAGAGGAGGAAAGGGGGAAAGTTGTGAAATCCTATGCCCTGACTACCCTGGAGACCCCCAAAATTGGCCCCTGGCAGAAACCCCCACCATTCTTCATTTGGACGCGCAGCAAGTTACCTTAATGCATCTAGATCTCAGATCTAGGAGTCACTATGACTCATTTGCAGTCATATCCCTTAATCAGCAGTGACCAGTGTGCTTACTCATTCCCCTTTTCGCATTATTCATCCATTCCTTGATGACTCATTCCGTTTTCAAATTGATTAGTGATAATCTTTGTCATGCTTACTGGTTTTACTTACCAATTGCTTACTGTCCTTACTCATCCTTACAAAGCCTTACCAATCCTTTACCAATCCCCTTACCAATCGCTTACAGATCACTTACAAAATGTTGCTCCGTATTTACTGCAGGCTACGCTACCTTTTGTATATAACGTACCAATACGTCGACAGCAATCAAGCAGCTACTAGCCAAGCTACCAAGTCCCCTGCATAGGAAGCAGTCCCCTGTGTAAAGACTCACCTGCTCACTCATCATCACCATCATTAGGCCCATTCATCGTCGCTTTTAAGCCCCTCATCATCATCTCTATTCCTGCAGTATTTGAGGCTCCATTAAGGGTCTACTTACTGTTATCTTCATCATATTACATCACTTCTAGGCTCAGAGAAGCCTATTCTCTTCGCTTTTTTCAGTCTTCCCCTGCTCCCCCTTCGTCAGGAGCACCCATACCCTCTGCCCTAGCCCCCTCTAGGTGCACGGAACCCCTCCCCCATTTTATTTTAACAGATCCCTCAAGCCAAAGCCCATGTAGGAAAACCACCAACTCGGCAATTGTCTTTGTGTTGGGTTTTTTTTGGTGTTTTTGCCATTGATCTACACGTCGACTCACAACATGACACTCATAAGGAGCTTGGATCAACGGTTAAAAAGTCTGCTTGTGGGTACCTACATGAATCAGGAAAAGAAGGTTAATCTATATTTGGACATTGCAGGAGCAGCTGAAGTACAGTAGGTTCTACGAGATGGGTTCATCCCAACAAGGAAACTATGTCTCGAGACCGTGGGAACAGCCCAAAAGTGGTGCCAAGGGTGGCAGGCCCTGACATGGCGTTGGATGTGTACGAAACATCAGCAGAGATCTGCGGTGCATTGAAGCGAACATGTCCCTGACCAAGTTACACACTCTACTGACTGCTGGTATCACATACTAGCCATTTGACGCACAGTAGAGAGTGGATCAGAGCAGAAGGTTCGTCGAGATTGGTGGTAAACTGGGAGGAAATGCTAGTTGTTAGAAAAACAGGTAGGAAGTGTAGTTCACTTGTGGGGAGAGTTGCTCAAACTTTCTGATATGTACTTACAACGATGACGACCCCTCGTTCTCGTTCAGAAAGCAGAGGTGATCATGGAGCATGCTACGACCCTTGGAAGACAAAACCAGATGGGTTTTAATAAGGATTATTGATGTGGGCGGCATCGGACAAGTATCCTGTTTCAACGAAAGCCTGCAGTAGGTAGGATCATGTTGCCGGAGAGGTTACACTCTGTTTCCTTAGCAGAGAGCAGAAGTGGAAGTGCCACGAAGGTTGGAATCAGTCACAACTTGAGGGAAGGGACATGGTAGAATCAGAAACTTGCCTCGGGAAAACACCTCACTTAGGTGCCAAGGGTGTCAGGCATTGTGATGAGCAGCTGGTCTTACTGTCATACCATCAGGTCACCAACAGTGGCTGGCTGGCACCGTTACTCCACACAGGGCATGAGCAAAGCAGCCTGGGCAGCAGAGCACGCCCAGCAGCAGTCAGAAGCAGCATGGCAGGACCAGATTAGAGCTTGTCGTCGTGAAGATGAGCTTGTTTGCAAAGCTGAGGAGGCGAAAAGAAGGGAACAGAATATCCAAGCAGAGTGCAATGCATCGTGAATGCATGGGTCATCACGAGATTGTGAGCAGTCTAGAGTCAAGCATTTGGAGAAAGCCCAGAGAGAAACACGACAGGCATAAGAGGAGGTTAGAAACACTCAGCAGGCTTCCAAGGGGGTTGCCAAAAAGGCAAGGGCCACTCAAGCGGCAGCAGAGAAGGCCACCCATGAAGCTGCTGAATACACACATGCTGCCAGAGAGGTGCAAGAAGAGGCAGAAAAATGCCTCCAGAGGGGGATACAGCTGGTCATCATACCCATGTTGGACAAAATAGCCACAGTGAAGACAAGGGTACAATATGAGCAAGGCTGTTTTCACTTTGCTGTAGCAGGTGTCCTGGGCAGTGGGAAATCATCGTTGATCAATGCCATCTGTGGTGTGGAGAATCAGAACCAAGGTGCTGCAGAAACTATTCTGGCATCTGAAGGGGGGAGTTGAGTTTTAGCGATATGGGTATGGAGCAACAGCTGGGAAAGGATTATGCTGGTGACCCAGCCCATAGTGTATGGTGGCCTGTCAAGTGAAGATGGTGGCGGGATGAAGACTCCAGGTAATGAAGTGCAGCCAGGTTGGCCATATGGTGTCATGGGTGATTTGAATTGGTTGTGAACATCAGAGAAACCAGAATGTGAATCCAGTCTCACTGATATTCTACTTGGGGTCTGTCACAGAACAGTGGAGAAGAGGACACTCGTTCGGGGAAGGGGCTGTTGTCTGGTCAGCATTTCAGTCATGCTAGATGGGCATGAATGGAGTGTCTCCGTGTTTAAGGGTCATGGACTGAACGAAGGGCACATAAAAGAATTCTACATTGATCTCGCTTTTCCGTCAGACTTCTCCCACTGGGTGCAGGGTATGTCCCATCACTTCAACTGGCTTGCATTGTCTTAGGACTGATACCTTAAAAACCAGATGTTGTTCAGCGAAATTGGTCCACCTCAAGAAGGGAATACAGCTGATCATCATACCCACATTGGAAGAAGTAGTTGTGAAGAAAATGAGGGTGCGATACGTACCAGGTCACCTTCATTTTGCTGTTGCAGGTGATGCAGGAAATAGCAAGTCATCACTTGCCAATGCCATCTGTGGGGCAGATACTCAGCGTCAAGAGGCTGTAGAAATTGGGGTTGTCGAAACCATGGTCAATATTCTGATCCAAACCCTGATTGGCTGTACTTCAACACCCAGGGCCTCTTTGTGTTTGATTGTGTCTTTGTCCTGTTCAGTAATCGCTTCACCCAGACAGACATCGTGACCTTGACAAACTGTATGAGGTTCCAAATCCCCACATATATCGTTTTCTCGAAAGTGGATGTACACATTTGCAACATCATGTACAAGGATGGGCATGACAGAGATTGCGATGATGTGACTGCACACAAGTCACTGTTCCCTAGCACCCACGGACGATTCATCGCGGACACACAAGCCAATGTCAAGACAAACCTAGAGGAAGGTGTCTTACCCGACCAACATGTCTAAATGGTCTCTAACAAGACTGCTGTCAATTGTCAAAGACCGCTCACCAAGGTTCCCTCACAATATTAGCGTGTCTCAAAGTTCTTTCGAAGTAAGGCTTTAACACAAAAAATTCCCAACATTTCAAAAACACACTTTAAGCTCTGACAAATATTTAAGCACTGATCGATCTTCTATATTACCAAATATGGAATTCCTATCGTTGTCATATGGAGGGGTGTGTATTGACTGTGTTCCGCAATCCTCCACAATGCTGTGCTCCAGTGCATGACAAATGATCTTGGACGACCTTGCCAGTGCCTGCGTAGATCTCCAGCTATCACGGTATCATGATCTTGTCTGCATTGCTGTTGATTTATTGGACGCTTCTGATAGCGATAGTGATGCCAACTCGCAGCCTTCTGACACTTCATCGAATGGAACTGACATGTCTCTCGACTCCTCCCTTTCTGACTTCACTCTCGATAGTCTCCTGTCCTTACTGGAGACTTCTGAAGCGAGCTTCGTGGCTGAACTCACCCTGAACCATAACCATTTCTTGGCTGCTGAAAATGTCATCCTCGCACTGACAGATGAAGTAGAAAAATCCCATTATCTCGCTACTTGGAAGAAAGCCCCCCATGCTCTGCAACTCCAGCTCCTCAAGGAGTGGTGCTTGAATAACAATCTCAAGAAGTTTCATCGTAAACTTTGTGTGGACCCTGATGTGTTCGCAAAGCTTGTTGAAAGGGTGGAGCTCCACCCCATTTTCAGCAACAATTCCAACAATCAGCAGTTGCTGGTTGCAGTACAACTCGCAATTTTTTTAAATGGGGTCGGTCACTATGGCAACAGTGCAACTATGGAAGACATTGCTGAATGGGCAGGTGTTTCTCTTGGAACGGTTTACAACTGCTATCGATGTGTCATGATCGCACTCCTTCAACAGCATGACAACGTCATCCACTTCGATCCGATGGAGCTGGAAGATCAGGAGGAAAGAGACCAGGCAAAGCGATGGGTAGAGAGTCATAGCTGCCCAGAGTGGAGGGGGGGCTTCTTGTGTGTTGACAGGTCGCCTATTAACCTTTTCCAGAAACCAGGCTGGCACAGCGAGGGATTCTTTGATCACAAATCACGGTACTCGCTATCCGCCCAGGTATGTGCTATGTTACGTATCACACATGACGCACTGACTATTTGCAAAGGTTATTATCCTTCCCCACAACCTTCAAATTGTTGACTATGTGATCAGCATCCCTGGGAGTCTTCACGACTCAAACACATTCTCATGCACTTGCATCTACTGTCACCCAGAGACATTCCTTGGAGCTGATGAGTGGATCTGGGCCGACTCCACATACCCATTGCTCCTGTGGTGTGTCATCCCATTCAAGCGATCGAGCACAGAGACGATGCCCAATGCGCATAAAGTTTTTAACCAGCATCTTTCCAAGGTATGCATGACAACATTCCTCTGAAGTTTGCTCATTTATTCTACAGATATGCATCCGCTCTGAACATTTCTATGGATCATTGAAGGGCCGATTCCAATCATTACGAGAAATGCGCTTTCAAATCCAAAACCAGTGGGATCTAGAGTTTGCAAATATGTGGGTATGCTGTTGCCTAATTCTACACAACATGATTCTTGAGGTCGAGGAAGATCTTGGTATAGTAAGCTCGAACATTGAGTATATGGAAGAAGCATCGATGTGGGGAGTTCCCCTTGTTCATGAGTGAGATGACGAGGGGGAAGATTTCATAGGTAGCCCAGGCCAGTTATTCTGTAGCCGCCTGGTGGAATGCCTTCTCCACAGGCTGGGGACTTAATTGCGTAGATATATGTTGTACCACACAAAGACACGAGTTTGCATTCGAGATTCGACTGATACATCGCGAAAGTACAACAACAACAAGATACACAAAATGAATGGACAGCTAGTTACCTTCGTCAACGCTGCCAGAACATTTCTCTGCTTCCAATTGTGTGATCTTTGCCCGCTCCAGCATCAACTCCAGCTCCAACTGCTTCGTCCTCTCACTTGCCATCGACAGCTGATGCTCGTTCTCCACCATCTTCAGCTTGAGTTCATGCTCACACTGAGCATGCTTATCACATGCCTTGAGCTCTTTCCCAACGACCTGTGCTTGAATCTTCATCCTCTTTGTCTTGTTGTTTGCTTTGGCACTGTTTTGGATCTGGTGAATGAGTGTATCCGATGCTTTGGACAATTTGGTGGAGACCTCCGAACCAACATCCCTCAGCTGCTTCCGTCCTGCTGAAGAACCAGAGCTAGAGGGTGCCTGAGAGGGCACATAGAGAGAAGTTGTGTCCAGGGGGAGTTTTGCTTTACCCTTTGCCTTACCAGCGCTTCCACTGGTGATGGACTGATGCGCATGTGATGTCAAGGTTTGTAGCACACTGGCGGTCAATGGAGTGCCAGCTGATGGTGGCACTGAGGGGAAAAATGCATCGGAGGACAGCAGTATGGACGAGCTACAAGTTGGAGAATACATTGAGGTGGGGGGGCTGGTAGGAAGGTCGACAGGAACAAATGGTCTCTCGAGTGAAGTGGATATTAGTCACAGTTTGGGGTCTATGTTGTCATCAGCGTTTGTAGACAGATCGAGGAGTACTTCAGGAATAGGGGAAGCCTCTGCGGTGTCTCCAGTGAACTCTCCCACTTCAGATCCATCCCCCTCGCCCTCCTCAGCACTGGGATCTGCATTGGAAGGAGAGGGATTACCAGAAGCCCAACCATCACCCGAAAATGGTAGGGGCCCTGTGGTTGTAGTGCCTTTCTCCTCAAAAAAATACCATTGGGCCTCTGCTGTGAAGTCTTGACCAGGATCAGCTGTGCTAAACACTGTATTGTACGACGGATTATTCCTCCAGAATCCATGGAGGTCCTCCCACCATGGGAAGTTTTCGGTGATTTTATCTAAGTCGGTCAACAGTGGGCTGCTAACAAGCCGATGTAAGTACTCACCAAGAAGTTTCTTCTGCTCTGGATTCTCCCTCAACTCTGCCACAGTAAGACCCATCCCTGTAGATCCAAGTGTCTTGTTGGCCTCATTGTACTTTTTACAGAGTCTAAAGCAGCTGATTAGCCAGTGAAAATTCTGATCCATCAGCACAACAGCGATGGACTTATGATTGGAAGTGATTCTTGACAGGTTTAATGAAAATGGATGGGTACTGAGCATACAGTTGCCTGATGTGTACATCGTGGTCATGGGTGAAAACAGCTGCTGCAGCCTGCTGCAAGTAAACCTCTTTTTGCGCACTCATCTGCTGATGCTGGCACCCCTCATTTACTGCCTCTTGATGAGAATCTGAAAAGAGTTTTATCTGAGTGTCTGGGTAGGTTTTACACCAGCCTATAAGCCGTGAAGTACACACACGAATATTGGGGTCCTTATCGTCCCATCAAATCTTCAGGATCTTTGCCGCAGGAGTTGGAGCACTTCTGTGGCCACGGCCATGGCCATGACCACGACCATGGACAGACAACAATGACGATGGTGGGTTGGCATGTCCTTGGACAGCCAGATGGCTGACTGGCACAGAATCAGCCATGGTAGAATGTCGAGGAAACTCACTACTGCTGATACGTATGTGGATGGTATTCATCAGCCACTTCGGAGTTTGAATGCTGCCACAATACATCAAAGTTTCTGCTTTTTTGCTTACTTATGAATTTTACTTTGAAATGCCCTATTGTCGATGAGGCATGCTCTCGTCACAGTGGAATCTATGCCAAGGAAGATAACTGCCCAGTTTAGATACCCTATGGGCACAGCATTTCGAAACCAGTTTGTTACTCACACACGTGCACTGTTGGATTATGTTCAGGCCATAACTGAGCGAGTGTCGAATTTCATAGAATCGTGTTGTTGATGACGGATGTGTATGATTGCAGAAAACACACGAGAAATATTGGTATAGCTGCCATGGGATATAGCAGTCGCTGTGATTGCAGCAACATCGCATCGCATGCAAAAAGCCTTGAAGGAGTGAGAGCTCAGGTGATCATCGACTGCGAGATGTCTACAAATCGCCATTATTGGTCACCTAAGGCACTACTTTTCGGAAGCAATAGACCCCTTTTAGGTAGGGTTATTTGGTAAGACGAAATCTACCTTAGAGGCCGGCTATCCGCTGTCACACACCAAAGGTGTTTGGCGACGTGAGCATGGACCCAAAAGCTGAATGATGAAGAATGGAGAAGCCTAGCCCTAATGCGCAGAATGACTGGAGTGTCTAGCAGTCATCCGTCGCACAAGAACCACCCTTAACGTTAGGGAAGAAACCGCTCAAGCGCCGAATAAAAGTTTTCGAGCACCAGTTTATGGCATTCCGATTGTTCGAATATCTCAGCCATTTCTAAAGATATCGACATCATTCCCACGCTCACAGAAAGCTCTCGACCACGCCATCCTGCCTACCAAATTTGGTGACAATCCTTGCCCTCCACAATTTTCTGCATCATTTCTGCCAACAAACGCCCATTTCGCCACTTTTCGTTGTAATGGCCACCTCTTCGACGATCTCTTCGCTCATTCCCTTTGCCAGGGAGAATAACTACAAGTACTTGCCAGGAATCCCCACTAGCATTCGCCCTGAAGCCTCCTGGTTCATCCCTCCCTCGTCCATGACCTCCCATCCTATCACTTTGGGACAGCAAGTTCTCCTTGTCAGTCTGACATCGAGGAGGACTTTCTTTGGTCGTCTCAGGTCTGTTATCAGGCTTGAAAAATCATATGTGGTTGTTTCAGTTTCTCCAGTCGAAGAAGCATATGGATCCTTCATCCCTGTGCCCTGCAACGTCTACCTCTCAATCCCATCCTTCATTCTTCCAAAATTGCGACAGGTTCAATACCAATTACTGTCATCCAGTCTATCTGATCGCATTCATGATGATTTTGAGACACTTCTCCCTGCTCTTATGGGAGAAGATGGCCCTTCCTCCTCCTCAAACCCTCCAGAACACTAGCTGCAGCTAATGCAGGTCGCTTTACAGAGAGGAGGAAAGGGGGAAAAGTTGCGAAATCCTATGCCCTGACTACCCTGGAGACCCCCAAAATTGGCCCCTGGCAGAAACCCCCACTGTTCTTCGTTTGGACATGCAGCAAGTTACCATAATGCATCTAGATCTCAGATCTAGGAGTCACTATGACTCATTTGCAGTCATATCCCTTAATCAGCAGTGACCAGTGCGCTTACTCATTCCCCTTTTCGCATTATTCATCTGTTCCTTGATGACTCATTCTGTTTTCAAATTGATTAGTGATAATCTTTGTCATGCTTACTGGTTTTACTTACCAATTGCTTACTGTCCTTACTCATCCTTACAAAGCCTTACCAATCCTTTACCAATCCCCTTACCAATCGCTTACAGATCACTTACAAAGTGTTGCTCCATGTTTACTGCAGGCTACGCTACCTTTTGTATATAAAGTACCAATACGTCGACAGCAAAAAAAAAGGAAGCTACTAGCCAAGTTACTTGCCCACTCAATTTCCTACCTATTAGGCCCAATCATCGTCGCCTTTAAGCTCATCATCATCCTCTTCATTCTTACAGTGTTTGAGGCTCCAATAAGGGTCTACTTACTGTTATCTTCTTCATCTTACGTCACTTCTAGGCTCAGAGCAGCCTATTCTCTTCGCATTTTCAGTCTTCCCCTGCTCCCCCTTCGTCAGGAGCACCTATACCCTCTGCCCTAGCCCCCTCTAGGTGCACGGAACCCCTCCCCCATTTTATTTTAACAGATCCCTCGAGCCAAAGCCCGTGTAGGAAAACCACCAACTTGGCAATTGTCTTTGTGTTGGGTTTTTTTTGGTGTTTTTGCCATTGATCCACACGTCGACTCACACCGTGCTGGCATTTTCCGTATCCGTCTAATAATAGTTTGGTACAATCACGCAACCTTTCCCTTCCCTCTCCCACCCTCTCCCTTTCCCACTGCAATACGAAATGTGGATTTACGATCCCTTGGCGAGGGTCAACGATGCAGTACACTAACACAAAGGCCATTGTTGCATAGGACGAGGACATAAGGTGAGTAACTCGCTCTACTTAACTTCGTTATCATGCTCATTACTTCTGCTATCAACTTCCGCAATACGAAACGCAGATTTACGATCCCTCAGCGAGGGTCAGTGATGCAGTACACTAACGCAAAGGCCATCGTTGCATAGGACGAGGACATAAGGTGAGTAACTCGTTCTACTTAGCTTCGTTATCATGCTCATCACTTGGGCTATCGACTTCCGCAATACGAAACGCTGATTCACGATCCCTCAGCGAGGGTCAGCGATGCAGTACGCTAATGCAAAGGAAATCGTTGCGTAGGACTAGGACATAAGGTCAGTAACTCGTTCTACTTAGCTTCATTTTCAAGCTCATCATTTCTGTCTTTACTACCACTATCAGCCTCCGCTATATGAAATGCCAAATTTACGATCCCTCTGCTAAGGAAGAAGATACAGCACTCCAAAATGTAGGAAATTGCTGCATATGATGTGGATTTAAGGTGAGTGATTCATTCTCCTCCGCTCCATTATCATCGCCGCCACAAACAGACACTTTATCATATTGATAGTGTCCCGTCCATCTTTATTACCACTATCGACTACTTGCCGCACGACTTCCGCTGTCAACATACTCACCATTGGCAAGCATCGTATTGGAGGTTGAGAACGGGTGTGGTAATGTGGAAGGTGAGAGTGACTCGCCCTACCCCCTCTTGACCTCTTTAACCCTCGTCAACTGCATGATAACGTTCCATCTGCCCTTAGTGCCACTACTGACTACCGTCTACGTTACTTCCGCTGTCAAGTCATCCATGCTGTCTGCCATGTGCCTCACTCCCTTCGTCACAATCATATCCGAGCAGATTCGAATGAGTGGCGCAGCGACTGCAGTCGCTAGTTGTCAGAACCCTTCGCTCAAGCTCCAACTACAAACGCAGCAGTGTTTCAGAAGGTGTTGCTTGAGGGCCATGAGTATTTCGGACGCACACCATCTCTCGATGGCTGAAACACATAAGATTCTTTGACAGTGTCTGTCTTATTGAACTGAACAGTGGTGAGTTCGCCGGTGCAATTGTATGCAGCGAGATACTCATGTTCAAACTTGGGTACATGGAAGTTGAGTGGGAAAGTGCTGAAAACAGTTGTATGAAGACCGAGAGATGGGAGGCAGAGAGTTAAGGCCTGACCTGGTGTAGGATAGATAGCCGGGCTATCGTTACCAAGCATTTAAGAACAGTGCACGAAGCATTCGAATGCTTCCTCCTTGTCCCTCCAAAAGTTCGATGGCAAAAAGGACGAGACTAGTGGGGTCCATATTGTATTTCACCTCGAGATCGGGGCCATATGGCATTGGGATTGGAGCAGACAGGGAAAGTTCCTGAGGTATGGGACCCACAATGAGGGACGGCCATATGACAGACCGGTCCTTTTCCAGGTGCAAAGTCAACAGTCTTCCAGAATGCGAGTGCAACGACTCCAACGACTCCAATGACAACAGGGCATGGGGTCGCATGACCGGTGACACATGTCCAGAGACAGCCAGGACTGCCTGCCGATGATACCCAGGATGTTCTTCTGCAGACGAGGTGGGTGAAGAGAGCGCAGGGGATGGCGTAACAGGCTCTTCAGCATCCGACGCCTGTGCGCTCTCCAGTGATGCAGCAAAGCTGCTCGATATATCCAGGTTGGATAGGAAGGCATAAAATGATTGGGAGATGCGGTCTTGGAAGGCTGATTGCTGGAGTTCGCCCTCCCTGGTCATATACTTCCCAGCTGTGTCACCCGGTCTCATACTTCGTTAGTGTCTGTGTGGGATTCCTGCGGAGTTCTCGAGGGTCTTGTACATAGTGTCTCGAGTGTATTGACTTTCTGTAACGATGGACTTAGATATCATCAATCGGTACTTCATGTAAACCAATAAGTAACGAAAGATGGAAAGTATATGTAGTACGTACATAACAATGTAAAAGCATCATTGGGCATTTCCTATACCTTGCTAGTAGGTCGATACCGGTCTCCGCAAGGTTTCAGTGTACGCTACATACGTATTCATCATGGCCTCACGTCCTGGCACTCACGCAGGACTTTCTAGTACAACCACGGGGCTTGGACAACACTTTAGTTCACCCCGCAAGGCTAGGGACAAACGAAAAACACAGACGCATGTCAGCATCCCAGGGCGCAACAACAAACGTCAGTGACTCCTCAAGCAACTCGAGGACTTGCTAAACCCAATGCAACAGGCCAAGTCGGGGACAGCCCATGATCCCGCTGTGACGACCAATCCTGAATCTGACACAGCGGGTGGAGATGATGTCCCATCAGAGTCGCTGGGAATAGTGGATGGACCAGAATTCGAGGTGTCAGACGACTACTATGACGTCCTTGAGACCAGCACGCCAACACCTACTGTCAAGAAATCGTCCCTTTCAGATAATTAATCCCCAGTAACTTCCAAGCTACTATATTAGTATTTACCTGTCAGATAATTAACTACAAGTAGTCAGTAAATGAAAAGGCTAAACAGAAATGGTGACTTACTCCCCAGTAACTTCCAAGCTACTGAGGAGGCAGGGAGAAATTTTTACCCTACAGTATGTACGCTTTTTTTTTTGCTTATGTAAGCGACAAATCTTCGCACCTAAGTACAATATTAATAGGGGGGGCAGTTTATACTCAATACTCCCCCATAAACTGCAAGAATTAAATGATAAAAATGTGAAAAGTAAATTGTACCCATGTCTATAGTTCAGCAGATGTCGTGTGAACTCGGATTCTCAATTCTTGAAGTGTTGATGCCGTGGTGTGATGTGTGATTACTGGATTTGGCCATGCGTGACTCTGTGGCTGTTTCGTCGTCTCGCAACTCTTCGTGCAGCTACGCTGCTGCTATCGCTGCCTCCCCAGTCGGTTTCGTGCACTGGCGGCTCCCCCACAACTCTCGGATGGTCTCCAAGGTAATATCTGGCGTGTTTTTGACTCGTTTCACAGCTTCGAAGACTTCGTTTGGGCTCGAGATAGCCCTGGTGAGTATCCTGCCTATCTGCACCTCGTCTGATAACGTTTTTAGGTCCCGTTTTCTCTCGTTTTCGATGATGGGTGGTAGGGATGGTCTCGTAGGGGTGCTCGGGAGGTCGGATGGGAGTTTTAGGTATGTTTTGCCTCGCGTTTTGGCCTCTGATGTCGTCCTGACTCATTTCTCCTTCAGATAACTGTAGTACTTCGTCGTCTCTCGTTTCGATGGTCCCAAAAGTATACTTTCGACTTCCTGTGGGTAGAGTATCCCCAGATATATAGACATTTGTTCTTCCAACTTGAAACTTGGCTTCAGGGGTAAGGCGCTTGTCGTGCATGCTCTGTTTGGAGTCGTTTTCGAGGTTTCGGCGAACGTTCGACTCGTTTTCGTGGCCGTCGACCTCGTTTTCCATCTCCCCATCAAGTAGAATGTCATTCTTCATCACCGCTGGGCTCTGGCACCCACAACTCGGGCATGGGATAGGTTCGGCATGCATGGCGCTGGCACTCGTTGCTGCGCTCTCGGTTTCAGGTAAATCTTCTTTGTCAATCTCGGTGAGCCAGTCTGACAGCTCATCATCCTCGCTAGAGTATTCCACATGTGCGAGCCACACTCCATCAGGCTCGAGATCGCTCGCCTCGCAGCTCGACTCGTTCGCAACTGTGGCCTTTTCATTTGCCTTGCCTTTCGAGTTGCTCGACTCATCTTTCTCCTTAGCATCTTTCTCCTTGTTCATTCGGCAGTCTCGTGACATGTGGCCGTACTTGCCACAGTTATAACAATTGCCATTTATCCTTCTCTGTTTCGAATCTCCGGATGTGGTATATGCGGCGTCCTCACCACTTTCGTTCGAAGGCTTTCGAGAGCCCAGGTTTCGACTGTCGTACGCATCGAGTACAGTCGCCATGAGCACGTCTGAGGTAATGACTGTGCCAGTAACTTTCGAGAGGGCCATCACTGCTCCAATCTGGGCCTGGTACGAGTTCGGAAGAGAGCTGATAATGATCGCAGTAAAACTCTCGTCTGTTGGGGCCTGGTCCATCGAAGCTAACTGCTCTCGCATGTCTCGCAGGGTATCGAAGTGTTTGTGCACGTCCTCGTGCTCTCGACAACGTAAGTTTTGCATCTTTCGTAGGATCTCGACCACTACAACTCGGGATCACTGCTCAAAGAGCTTTGCAAGATGTCGGAAGATTTCATATGCTGATTTAAGTCGCTTTATCTGTGTGAACAGAGTGTTGGGTAGGGTGCCTGCTATCTGCTGCTTGATGATGGCCTTGCCCATTTGCCATGTCTTCATTTCAGCTTTCCAAACCTCAACCTCTTTCTTTTCAGCTGACGTAGTGGGGGCCCAACTTTCCCCTCGACCAGTAAGTGACTTCGGGTCCTCGGGCTCTGTCTCCGAGCCGTCCAAATGCCCTCCGAGGCCTCGTGCCTCGACTGACCATAAAAGTCGGTCCTTGTAGGTAACCCAATTTGTGCCTTCTGCTGCGAGCTTCGGCACCTTCAAGAATTCGTCTCCGAGTTTCGTTTCGAAGGACATCTTTGTAGTTCTGCTTTTGGTAGTCTCTCTGTAGTTCTTCTCTTGGGCGCAGTTAAAGCTCGGGGCTCATAACCTGTCAGATAATTAATCCCCAGTAACTTCCAAGCTACTATATTAGTATTTACCTGTCAGATAATTAACTACAAGTAGTCAGTAAATGAAAAGGCTAAACAGAAATGGTGACTTACTCCCCAGTAACTTCCAAGCTACTGAGGAGGCAGGGAGAAATTTTTACCCTACAGTATGTACGCTTTTTTTTTGCTTATGTAAGCAACAAATCTTCGCACCTAAGTACAATATTAATAGGGGGGGCAGTTTATACTCAATAGTCCCCCTCATCCTTATTTCAGAATTGGAAGGCAGTAATCCCCACCTTGGTCAAAACTTTCCTCTCCTACTTGACACGCACCATGGGCAAACCTATTTCAACTCCCCCTTCAACTATGTCTCATTGTATGCAGGCATGCGAAACCAAGACAAGTGTAGTCGTATGCCTATATTTTGATTGTGCGTGTACCTCCCTAGTTTTTGAACTTACTGATAATGTATAGATTTCTGTTCCATTCCTGTGTACTCGTGCAAGTGTGCATCGCCGCCTCAAGTACTTTTACACCACGGACTATTCCCCGCTTCCCCATCTCAACCTCGCATTGCAGTCTCAGTTGAGCTGCTAGCTTTTTATCGATCCCTCTTCGAGAGGTCTTGCGATGCAGTGAACGCATTGGCATCAGCGCTGAACTCGCACTACATCCGCAGAGGGTTTCGTGTGTCTGGTCGCGATGTATGTTTAACTCTCTCAGCCCTGCCTTCTTACTACGTACATACTAACTCATTGCTCAGGGAAAGTCCGTTCAAGACCCTTTCAGGCACAGTTTAGGTCATGCCATTCAATGGTTTGACGTTCTCCAGGTCGAAGTAGAGCATCGGATCGAGTCCATACTGACAAGGTGCCGCGACTGCATTTCTCATGCATGCATTTCAGCTTCCACTGAGACCCTCGGCACGCCAGAGTACATGGATCAGCAAACCGTCCGGATGCAATCTCCAGGCACCTGTGCTCCACTCCTCGTGCAACATTGTCCAGCATGCTTCGGCGGTAGTGTCTTTGGGCGGCCACTAGCAGGAGGTGGCGACATCCATGTTGCCACTGATGGTAATTTCCATCATTGACATCGGCACTTGGCGGGCGACTGCCCGACCTTTTATGACCCAGTGTATTTCATCTCAAAGGCTCAAGTTGACGCTGTCAGATGACGAATCGAGAGGGCGCGTAAGCATCAGCCAAGAAAGCACAAAGCACCCGTCCCAGACAAGGCAATAGACCAATGCCAAACGTCGTACAAGGCAGCGGATGCCAAAAAGAAAAAAGTCACGATGGATAGCTTCGACAATACTGGGCTGATGGCCCTGATTTGCCGTCACGACATCCCGTTATTTTTTGCTAACATTGATACCCCTGGCGAACAGCAAAAATACAGCATCGCCCTAATCGAACATTTATTTTCCCTTCTCCTGCTGCAAGCTAATGTCGTTACTCTATATGATGTTGGCTGTGTACTTTCTCGCTCTCTGGATCACACTGCAAGCATTTCACAATGTTTCTTTGGAAATCATGCCGAAAAAATGGAGGAAAGAGATACTCTTTTATTTGGCATGTTTGGAAGAGAAAAATGCAAAAATAATATTTTATGTTTGTCCAAAAAAAATGGATTGGTGGTAATGTCCATTAGCTTCTACTCTAATTGGCATTAGCATCAATTCACATTCTCTGGAAGAAAATAAAACATTATTTTTGCATTCTTTCTTTCCAAACATCAAAAATAAAAGAGTATCTCTTCCCTCCATTTTTTCAGGATGTTTTCTGAAGAAAAATTGTGAAATGCTTGCTGTGTCAGGTATTGTGCACACGCCCACCACCGTCGACATTAGACTAATTATTGTTAGTATGATATACTCGACTCCAGCATCACTTCACATGTCCGTTTTGCCACGACGGCCATGCATGCTTATGGACACGAGTGGGCATGTCAGCTTGTCTACAACCCTCGACTTGTTGTTGGGCTTGGGTTATCTGATGGCGAGGGGACAGAGTGGCTATGGTCCTGTTTCATCAGGCTGATAGGCATTGAGCGTACATCTTCCGTAAGTCAACCCCTTTACTGAACCCCTTATCTTCGCTTCTCACACCCAGAGTTTTGCCTAACAGCGCCAGTGCTGTATCTGGCTCATTGATCGACAAGCAGCTGCTGTAGGTTACGAGATGTGGAAAGATCTTGGAGCGTGGCTCAAATGCTGAATGAGGAAGGGGATTGGAGCACAAGGGAGTGCAGCCGAGGAAGTCCTGGCAGGCTGCGATGTCCCAATTGCTGAACTGCAGAGCCAGTGGATCGTACAACGGGAAGCTCAGCTCTCGATACAGGCTCGTAAGTGTATACTGCTGTGATTGTGATTTACTACGCTCCTCATTTGCATCTCAAGATGCACCTGCGAGGCTTAGGAAGGAACTTGATAGTGTGCTTGCTTTACAGGCTGACCTTGATGCCTCCGAATGCGCCCTTCTTGCCGCATGTACCGTGATTGAACAAGACTCAAAGGAAGTATCTGCAAGGACTCTCGACATTCTGGCCAGTATGGAGTCCAGCCATACCCAGCTATCCGACAAGCTGGAAACCTTGTACGCTTCACTCAATGTTCAAGACAAGTTCCTGGAGTTAGACAGCATCCGGTTGGATTTTGTTCGGATCCTCCTAATGGCCCGAGATCTAAAGATCAATATTCACAAACGAGTGATTGGTAGCTTCTTCGAATGGGACAAACTTGATCGGGCTGCTGGCGGAAAAGACAAAACCTTAGGTACGGCTTTCACTAATTGTGTTGTGCTATTTAATAACTTATATTGCTGTGTCTTAACTAGGAACCAAACTTCATCAACAAACATGGAAGTCCATCACAAAACGTCAGCCGGCGCTCATGGCGGCCATCAGAAGATTCAACCAATATTGCGAACAGCTGGAAGAGCTGTATGACCCTGCTTACGCCATTCCACTGCCTTCGCCACTCCCCACGAAACTCGCTGAGTTGCGTGGTGACTCCACTCTACTGCAAGATGTCTGGGTTGCCCCATCGGTGGGTGAGATGCCTCGGTGGTTGGAAGATGTGGCTGTGTGCGACGGAATCCGCGCGTTGTTGAAGCACGATCGATGCCATGAGGAACAACAGCGCCTAGGATTGGAAGCTGACAATATGTGTCAATGGTTCGGCACTGAAATGTGTGCAGTCGAACTTGCATTGTGGCAGATGGAAAGTACATTCAATGATGCCCTATCTGCTACTTTGGTTGATTCAGCTCCAGACACTCCTTTTTTCCTCCTCTTGCAACACCACCGTGAGGCTATGCAGGAACTGATGCAGCAATGGCCAACTCCACTTGCATCCACTGTCCATTATGCAACAAAGGTAAGTGAGGCAATATTACTTGCAGAGTCTCTCTCTGGGGTCACTCCAACGACAGAGCTACACTGGCTCAAGCCGGTTATTTGCTCGTGGCCATTGGAAGATCTTGCCAACAATGAAGACGACAACACAACATTCGACATTAATTCTCCTGAAAATGACGTGCGGGGACCCGAAGAAATTCTGCTTGGTGACATACTGGAAGGATGTGAGGTTGACGAGAAAGAAGACGAAAATGAAGACCAGATTGTGATATTACCTGCGGTAACACTCCTATGGAAACTTCCGCACGTAAGGCCTGTCATAACATTCACGCCTTATGTCCGCTTTTGATGCATCCACACACAGAGTTTAAGAAACGACCCCGTCGACATCCTGACCATCTCATCAGTCGTAAAAGACGATGCAACTAGACAAGTCCGACCGCCTACAGATGGATTCCCCCAGCTAGCGTTTGACCCAAAGGACATCCAAATTCTGGCTTCGAATGAAGCCCAACTCAACGACACTTGCCTCAATGGATCTGCGGCGCTTCTGTATTCACTGTACCTTCCTACCCACCATGGCAAGATCGCGCTTCTTTCGACGCATGATCTCCCTCACATCCGGTATAATGCTACTGACAATACTTTGTGGCGAACAATGTCCTGGACAAAATATTGGGATAAAGCGACATGGATTCTTCCTATTCATCAGCCTTCCCTGTGCGGTCACTGGGTGATGTGCACAATCGACGTTGTCTCGCACCGCTTGTTCTTGTTTGACAGCTTCGCAGAGGAAAGGCCCTGGAAGCAAGACATACAGGTGAGACCATTCTAACCCAATTACATGTCCCACTCACTTTTCTAGGACATTATGAAACTCGTTTCTTGTCTCTTCATGATTGCCATGGCGAAAAAGGTGGTGCCTGATCGAGACTTGGGGGATTGGATGGCATTTCCTGTGTTGGTGAGTTCTTGATGATCTCAAGAAATATAGTTTTACTATTCCCGTCTTAGCTCAATGCCACCCAAAACAACAGATACGATTGTGGGCTTTGGGTGTTAGCTCAAGTCGCGACCGTGTTGAGGGGTTATGAAATCACTAGTCTGAGGGAAAGGGATATGATAGCATTCCGAAGATTCCTGTATATGCAAGTCCTCCGCATTCCTGCCACTGTTGTCTAAAACTTGTGAACTGTATAGTGGTCGTCCAGGTAACTTGCACCGAGCCCACTACAGTTCTGCGCAGATCCTATGATGACATGCGTGTATACCAACAATACTGTTTTCGAACACCCGTGGGATAACTCCTACGCCAATGCTAGTACTGTAGGCACTTGTCGACTGTTGTATATACCGCAAATCTCTAGCATGAATTCGATTGGATGCCTCATAAAATTGCTGCCATACCGGAATCTCATGTCATGGAGACATGTAAATTGAGATGGTCTTGTGAGCTGGTACCTGGTATAGACTATAAGTGGGTAAGCTCACTGACAAAGAGTCAGAATGCTTATCGTCGTTGAGCAGGTCTTCCATGACAGACAAGACCACTAGCATGCTGTTTTGCTCAAGGTTGCCAATGACTGACATTCGCACGGATCCTCGACACAAAGCAGGACTAGACATAAATCTGTAGTAACCCTGTACACGAGTTCTAGCAAATCTAAACTATGGACGTATGAGTTGGTCATCAGAGAACTTCTGTGGGCCAGATAGTGTATCTGATCCAACCGGATATCTTGCTATCCTGAAATATCTCGTGTTCCATGGGCAAAGGCTCTGAATATACTTCCAAGTTACATCCCAAACAAGTCGTCACCCGGGCCTTTGGGTGTGTACCATTCAGATGGCATTTCGATTGGGACCATGGACGAACCGCACCGCATCTCGAGCATCCCATGGGCAAAGCCTTGCCCCATGGACGCCGATGACTATGATACCACGAGTATCGGTACCCAACGATTGAGGGAGGCTGGGCGACATCGAGTGCGGGATTCCTCAAACCAAATGGTGCCTTTGGGGCAAGTAGGCTGCTGATATAAAATACGAGCACATCAGTGTGCATCCTCAGATCGAGGGAAACATTCAGGAGGTCATGAAAAATGTCAAGGAAGGAGTGTCCATGAATGAGAACTTGGATAGAATATGCCACGGCGAACAGTTTAGTGGCAGCGACGATGAGCTCTGGGGCGGTGAATAAGATAGTGTATTCTGGCCGAAGGCTAGTGGGTATCAGTACAGTCTTTTGCGAATTAATTAAAGATGGTCACCACGTGATCGATTTTTTCATTGCTGAATATGATTCTTCAAATCTGACCACATGACCGCAAGTCAGCATGAACAGGGTGGATCTGTATACTACCTCGTTAAGGGGGGAGATAAAGAGGTAGTCCATGAACTGAAAAAAAAAAGGTTTGAGATGACACGTCGCAGATCATTTGTATACGTACATCCTCCACCATCATGGCAACATCACCGTCTTTATCCTTTCCTGCAAACAAGTCACCATGGTGTGAGTCGACGTGTGGATCAATGGCAAAAACACCGAAAAAAACCCAACACAAAGACAATTGCCGAGTTGGTGGTTTTCCTATGCGGGCTTTGGCTCGAGGGATCTGTTAAAATAAAATGGGGGAGGGGTTCCATGCACCTAGAGGGGGCTAGGGCAGAGGGTATAGGTGCTCCTGATGAAGGGGGAGCAGGGGAAGACTGAAAATGCGAAGAGAATAGGCTGCTCTGAGCCTAGAAGCGATGTAAGATGATGAAGATAACAGTAAGTAGACCCTTAATGGAGCCTCAAATACTGCAGGAATAGAGATGATGATGAGGGGCTTAAAAGCGACGATGATTAGGCCTAATGATGATGATGATGAGTGAGCAGGTAAGTCTTTACACAGGGGACTGCTTCCTATGCAGGGGACTTGGTAGCTGCTTTTTTGCTGTCGACGTATTGGTACTTTATATACAAAAAGGTAGCGTAGCCTGCAGTAAATATGGAGCAACACTTTGTAAGTGATCTGTAAGCGATTGGTAAGGGGATTGGTAAAGGATTGGTAAGGCTTTGTAAGGATGAGTAAGGACAGTAAGCAATTGGTAAGTAAAACCAGTAAGCATGACAAAGATTATCACTAATCAATTTGAAAACAGAATGAGTCATCAAGGAACGGATGAATAATGCGAAAAGGGGAATGAGTAAGCGCACTGGTCACTGCCAATTAAGGGATATGACTGCAAATGAGTCATAGTGACTCCTAGATCTGAGATCTAGATGCATTATGGTAACTTGCTGCGCGTCCAAACGAAGAACAGTGGGGGTTTCTGCCAGGGGCCAATTTTGGGGGTCTCCAGGGTAGTCAGGGCATAGGATTTCGCAACTTTCCCCCTTTCCTCCTCTCTGTAAAGTGACCTGCATTAGCTGCAGCTAGTGTTCTGGAGGGTTTGAGGAGGAGGAAGGGCCATCTTCTCCCATAAGAGCAGGGAGAAGTGTCTCAAATTCATCATGAATGCGATCAGATAGACTGGATGACAGTAATTGGTATTGAACCTGTCGCAATTTTGGAAGAACGAAGGATGAGATTGAGAGGTAGACGTTGCAGGGCACAGGGATGAAGGATCCATATGCTTCTTCAACTGGAGAAACTGAAACAACCACATATGATTTTTCAAGCCTGATAACAGACCTGAGACGACCAAAGAAAGTCCTCTTCGATGTCAGACTGACAAGGAGAACTTGCTGTCCCAAAGTGATAGGATGGGAGGTCATGGATGAGGGAGGGATGAACCAGGAGGCTTCAGGGCGAATGCTAGTGGGGATTCCTGGCAAGTACTCGTAGTTATTCTCCCTGGCAAAGGGGATGAGTGAAGAGATCGTCGAAGAGGTGGCCATTACAATAAAAAGTGGTGAAATGGGCATTTGTTGGCAGAAATGATGCAGAAAATTGTGGAGGGCGAGGATCGTCACCAAATTTGGTAGGCAGGATGGCGTGGTCGAGAGCTTTCTGTGAGCGTGGGAATGATGTCGATATCTTTAGAAATGGCTGAGATATTCGAAAAATCGGAATGCCGTAAACTGGCGCTCGAAAACTTTTATTCGGCGCTTGAGCGGTTTCTTCCCTAATGTTAAGGGTGGTTCTTGTGCGACGGATGACTGCTAGACATTCCAGTCATTCTGCGCATTAGGGCTAGGCTTCTCCATTCTTCATCATTCAGCTTTTTGGGTCCATGCTCACGTCGCCAAACACCTTTGGTGCGTGACAACGGGTCACTACGCTGTGGACCGTAACGAAAATTATTTTGCATCCAAAATTCCACCCCTCGAGTCTTGCACGCAACAGCTCTGCCCTCTTCATCCAACGATCAAGCTTCCTTTCTGTCCCAAAATCAAAAGTAACTTCTTTGTACATCAGCGAGTCGGCCGTATGATACTCCTCGAGGGTGGTGTGGAGGAGTTTACACTGCAAGCATTCCTCAGTTTTTTTGCTGAAAACATTCAAAAAAAAGAAAAGAAAATGATACTCTTTAATTTGGGATGTTTTTGCTAATGTTATTGTAAAAACAGGCAGGATTTTTGTTGTCAATTATGCCTCAAAAAATGGTATAGATTCATCTTAAATCTTTGGAGATAAAATAATTATGAGTTTTTTTTCAGGATAATTTTGAGTACAACATGTGTTAAACATTGTAAATAGATCTCCAACATGTTTTGCAACTCAATAATCTTCTTTTCTCTTAGAGGAAAGTTTAAAAAATAGGCAATATTTATGTACTCAAAATACTGGATTATAAATGATGAGTTGCATGTTACTCCTCACATGAAAAACATCCTGTCTTTTTTACAGTCGAATATGCAGTATACAGGAAAATATTTTTGGATAAAAAATCAAACTCAAAATAATGTATTTTCACATGAAAATCATTGATAGAAAAATCAATAGTTATTCTGGATGAAATATTCAGAATACTATTATGTTAAAGAGCCCACCTGTGCAAATGATCAAGCTCTTGCCACATCCAGTTCTGTGGTCCCAACAACACACTCTGGTATCTAGCACTAAGTGAGCTCCCAATGCACAAGGTTCCCCACATTGTGAACCAGTGACCTTGTAGCTCAGTGGTAGAGCTCCTGGTGCAGTTCCAGGTGGTCCTGGGTTCAATTCCCTGCAAGGTCACTATTTACTTGGGTGTTTGCACAAGTTGATGTGTGTTTCCACACTGTGTTTCAACAGGTCAAGCTTGTCTACCATCTCAAAAGGGATGCCACCATGCCCACAATGACAGCAATACTGGCATGTCCTTGTCAGTGAGCTCTTCCAGCTCTGCCAGAGTCAGTATGGTCAAGCCATCCCCCATGGGGGTCAGCAGGTTGGTCCAACCCCCAGTGAGGTCTGCCCACATGGTTTTGTGTTTGACAACATTACATACTACCATGTGATATACAAAATTTATTTCCAGTACTCTAGTATTATTGTAGTTGGTTTTCACTGAAAATAGGTCCATCAGGGAGATTTCTGCAGAGAACAAATTGGAGGCAACCTAGGGTATACTAAGATCATTGTAATTCAATGTACATACATTATACAGTAACTTGGGGTCTAAACAAGGTTGTTCTCAACTGGAAAAGGGATCAGGATTTGGAGAGAGTGTACAAATACAGTGAAAAAAATGAAAAAAAACACTTAGCTGTCTGGTGGAGCCCTCTGCTCCCTGGAGCTCTCCAGCATGAATAATTCCTTGTCCCCACATCCAAGGGGGGCTTGAGAATTTGACCATACCATGCTAGTTTAGACCCCATTTGGTACATGTCAGAATATACTGTCATTGTGGGGCTTCATGGGACCCCCACAGGGCATTGCAGATGATACATCTTGTTCTTTTCTTGGCTGGTGGAAAGGCCACAGTCAGAAGGAGTCAAACCAGATGGAGAACTGCCTCCTGATGGTGTGGAGGTCACCTAAAGGTATGTACAAACCCCATGCACCTTGAACCCCTGGCACCCCTATTCCCCCTCCAGCATCCCCACTACACTGGTTTGTGGACCCATGGCACATGGTGGTCATGATTCATGGGAAGCCCTATGCATTGACCCTCTTCCCAGAAACCTGAATGTTACCTTAATCATCTGTGCTCCATAAATTCAAGTTGAAAACTGCTCCAGCATACAACACCCACATTCTCCAGCTTACATATTTCACTGGATATCTGCACACACAAGAGTTACTTTGAGTCACATGTTATTCCTGCCTTCAACACCTTACATCCCTTGGCTATGTATTTGTCTGCTGCCCCCCTTGGGGGAAGTCCCATTGCTCAACTGCTCCCTGATGTATACTCCCCACTACCATACTTGGTCCCATAGACAAGAGTTTATGGCCCTATATACAAGATTTGAAGTTCTGCAGGTGTTCAGAACTGATCTCTTGTGCTCCAAAGCATTGAGAGATACAAACTTCATGATGTAAGTGTTTTACACATATTAGTTGAGCAGCCACATGGAGCAGCTCAGGCCATGAGAACTATGAAAAACCACTAGACAATTGCAGTGACTTCAGCAGGTCAAGTTTTTGGTGGTGTGCCATGTGAGGGACAAATAAGGGAATGGAAGAAACACATGCAGTGACTTCATCTCAAGGTATTCACAAAACTGTCCAAAGCACCCTCTAACTACAGAACCTGAAATCTCTACAATGACCAAAGACTGAATACTATACACCATTTGAGAGTGCTCTTCAAGTAGTACAATGCCCTAAAGATGTGAGAGATCTGGCACTAGAATGGAGGAGATACAGTCTCAGACAATGGGC